>BCHY01000001.1:4680881-5316978 GCA_001599775.1 Exophiala alcalophila
CGAAGTCGAAGTCGAAGTCGAAGTCGAAGTCGAAGTCGAAGTCGAAGTCGAAGTCGAAGTCGAAGTCGAAGTCGAAGTCGAAGTCGAAGTCGAAGGAACTGCACAAGTAGTAAGTCATGTGGGTGAGCTAGGTACGGGCACACTATACTTACGAACTTGTATGAGGCGGACTGCGCTTCCACACTGGTCTCCAGCCAGCCTAGCCCGAACGAAGCCGTCCCTGACGCAGAAACCAGCTATGCCCGCCAGGCTGCTCACGTTGCTAGGGAATGACCACAAGTAGAAGCCATTTGGGATAGTCAAGGAGCGAATTAGAGACGCCAATGAAATGGTGCTGTCCGTGCCGACATATTGGCCGTCTGAAGTCATTGGAGTTTCGAATCCGCTCGAGAAGAGATAGGCAGCCGTCGTCAACCCGTCGACAGCAATTGCCTGGTCATCATCATCGAAGCCGAGATAACGTGTCCCTGCCTGTCGCCGCTGCCGACGTGCGCCGCGTTCGTCAACGATTTCGAGGAAGAAGCCGCTCGGTGCTGGGGTAGGGGAAGTAGTGGCCGACGAATCTGAGCTCTCTGAAGCGCTTGAGGCAGCGGTGGTCGTAGACGTAATCTCGCTCAACGACGATATGGAGGTGGTACTAGATGCAGCCGATGTAGTGGGTTCTTCCGACGTGCCTGTTACGGAGGTCAGGCCTTCACTCGTCGTAGTAGACCCACTTGTGGCGGCAGTCTCAGTCGCGGAGATGGTCTCGGTCGCGGAGGTTGTACTCGTGGAGGTAGACTCGCTCACCGTGGTAGACTCACTCGCCGAGGTCGTCCCGGTCATGGAGGTCGTCTCGCTCGTCGAGGTAGACTCATCCGTCGAAGTGGACTCGCCCGTCGAAGTCGAGGTGGAAGAAACCGATGAAGAGGTGCCGGAAAAAATAGTTGACAGCGAACTTCCACTGGTAGAAACAGAGGCGGAAGAAGTCGTGGAAACACTGGCGGTTGAAGATTCCGAGGTGGATGTGGCACTCCCCGTGGAGGTGGCGCTCGTCGAAGCCGAACTCAGAGCCGTGGATGACGATTGAACGGCCGATGTCGATATAAACGTAGATGTCGAGATTAAATGCGTGGAAGACAGTGATGATGATGACGATGTGGTGCTTCCAATGATAGGACCCCCGCTGGAAGAAGCAGAGGAGGAAGAAAGCGAGGATAGGCTAGAGAGGGCGCTCGTGCTGGTGCTTGATCCGAATGATGAGGATGACGAACCCGTCGACAAGGAAGACCACACTGAACTAGTCCTTGTCGTTGAAGTCGATGTTCCTGTAGTCACTGTCACTAAAGGGGGTGCTCCCGTAGTCACTGTCGCTGAAGTAGATGCCCCTGTAGTCACTGTGGCTGAATTAGATGATCCTGTGGTCCACGTCCAAGGCCTGGAGCTGTAGGAGGTCGCAGTGCTTGACTTGGTCGGCACAATGGTCCAATCGCCCCAGTTATGCGGAGGCGGAACTGTAGTTGGTCTGGGAAAGATCAGAACGAGGTCTCAGGAGGGGTGAGTAGGAGCAGGAGCAGGAGCAGGAGCAGGAGCAGGAGTAGGCGACTTACGTCGGGCACGGAATCACAAATGGCGGAATCGTGTAGGTAATGGTCTTGGTGACGGTGACGTCGATGTCGAATCTGGTCGGTCGAGCACATGATCTGGTGATGTAGGCAGTCCACCTGTGGCGAGGGAGCGTAGTCACCGTCTCGGTCACAGTCGTGGTGACTATACTCGGCCGCAGATCTCCAATTGTGTAGGTAATCGTGCGCGGCGGGACACTGATGATCGTCGAGGGGGCCCATTGCGGGAAGGAGAAGGTGTAAACGCCTGCGGAGGGAGCTGCGGCGTGAGACGAACAAGCTCCCAACACTCTCTTAGTCGACGTCGGGTTTGGGTTGTAAATCCAGGTTTCAGAGCCTTTGCTGCAGATGGTAGGGTGTTGGTCGCTGTTGACACACTCGATCGCGTCCACAACCTGTTCCAGTTCGCCCTGGGGCCTCTTGCATGATTTGCAAAGGCCACTCCCGCCATAGCCTGGCAGCGCCAGGGGGCCAAGATCCTTGTATTCTGCACTCCACTCTTTCACGACAGTTGTGTAGGACGTTTCTGTCGCCGTACTGGTCGTTCTGCTGCCAGACTGCTGGATGATTTTGGACGTCAGCTTTGTCTTGGTAATAGTGCTGCTGGACCGCGAGACCAAGACAGACTGCTCCGTCTGAGTGATGGTGGTAAAAGGCGGCTCGACCGGCGGGCAGGGGATCACACTCGAGACGAAGCTGTAGGTGTTGTAGACATAGTGCGTCCGACAGCGTCGCTTAGCGCAGCTCACACTCGCGTCGCAAGTCGAGACGGCCTGATACTGGCTGGTCACTGTGATCGGAGTATGGGTGAGTTTTGAGGGGGCCGCAGGACACGGCGTGACGGTGGCCAACGCGGTTACCGTCACCTTTGCCCGTTCCGCGCCCGAATTCTGAGAGTCTACGCTGGCCGCAGAGGCGAGCAGCCAGAGGGACTCCCACAATGGGATGCGCATGCCGAAGAGTAACGAGTGACTGGGGGTGAGATCGGCAAGGAGAGGCGCAAAAAAGAGAGGACGAACGGCCCCGTTAGGGGCGCCAGTGACGACATCCGTCGTTCTTTATACCTCGAAGAAGGAGGAACGTACACAAGAAGACTCACATGGTACCAGGCCACACGTCTGGGTGTGCCCGGTGGCCGGTGGCCGCTGGTTTCATGTCATGCTGTCAGATGCTGCGATGGCCAGATGGTAGAGTATTTCGGCCGGAGAACCCACCATGCAATGGCGATGCGACCGTTCATGAACGTGGCCATGAAGCGAACAGCGCGTGAGGTCGAGGCGTTCAGCGTGGGTTCAGACCTCAAACCGGTGCCGATGTCGATGCGGGTACGCATCGACTGACTAAGGCCAATTTGGCATTGTTGTATTTTCGCGCTTTCGATATTTTCCCTTGTATTCCGGACTTTCAAGTTGACGATTGGTGGACCTTATAGCTGCACGTGCCAGGCAGTTCCCACCATGGTCGAGCGTTGAAGCAAGACACCTATCTCACAAGCGGCAAGACACGATTGGAACCACTTGGCACTCATCCGACCAAGCGGGTGGTCCATAGAGTAGTTGGTGCCTAATAATAAGCCAGGAAATAGCTATGGTCCTGACTCCTGATTGCTGAAGTCGGAAGGCTCATCGGCAGTGTCACTGGTCAGTGGTACTAGCGAGCAGCGAGTAGGCGAGAACAATCAACCAAGGATACAGGACAGAATGTCGAAAGACCGGCTCTTGAGGTAGTCTATACACTAGGTCCTTTCATCCAAATTGGCCGGCGTTCCAAGAGAAATCCATCGAAGGACCATCCCGCTCGCGACTCGCGAATGGGCTTGCCAGTCGCCACTGCTGGACAGAAGAGTCGACAACAAGGAGGGGAGGAGCCTGGAAAATGCGTCGACCGCGTCGACCGAGGGGGGAAATGCAGTGTCTGGCTATCGAGTTGACCCGGTTTCGATGTTGAGAGTCGAGACCCGAGAGAGGTATGAGTAGAGAGGTATCGGAGTTCAGGGGCGTCCGACATGACAAGGAGAGTATGGTGCTGGCACCGGGCGGAAAGTTGAAAGGGGTTGAGGCTCGGGGCTCGACATGTTAGCGCCGGCGGAGAGGGTGAGAAGTTGAGAAGACCAGGCACAACGGTGGGGATGACGGTCACTGCGCCAGATGGGTGAGTCGTGCCGTGTAGGAGTACAGTCGAGTATGCGACATTCCTGACTGACCAGTGACCGCGCCGTCATGGCCAGATTGGTTCACATCAGATGCGCAGTGTGGAATTGTGTTTTGAGAGCCCAGGCCTTGGAAGATGGAGGATTGAGGTCGCGAACAATGAGTGTCTGAATGGTGAGTTGTGACTCGTGAGAAGGTGAGAAACCGATCTGTGTACAGTCCGCGGTCGGCTTGGTTGCCAAGTCTGTCAGTTATCCGCTCGCTTAAAGTGGCACCTTGGGAAGTTGGGACGGAGCGTGACATCTTGGACGGCAGCCAATAATTAACCCGAGTAGTTGGGCTCGGAGGCTGGAGTCTTGATAGCCTTGCATTTCTCCTTGTCTACGAGTACGAGTATAGAGTAAATCTCCGGAGTCTCGGAGCTTAAGAAGTCGGAAGTCGGCAGTCAGGAGTCAGGAGTCAGGAATCAGGAGTCCGCCATGGCAAGGGGTGCCAAGAGCAGCGGAAATCACGTGATGATATGCTTCCCTGACCACGTGACGACGATTCGGTCGTATCACGTGGGCCCGACCTCGGGTCACAGGGGTTCGTTCCTACTTCCTACCCCACCTGGCAAAGGCAAGGCTGCTCCTCCTTTTCCCTCTCCTCCTGCTCTCCTCATCCCCGCTAGACTGCTCTTTCTCCCCTCCGACCCCCACCATGGGGTCACTCTGCGGGCGCCGGTGTTCGAACAGTGACAATTGCATTCTTTACTAGTACTTTCACCTCGTGCTGAGTTGGTTTGCGTGTCTGAAAATTATGCTGCTTTGTACTCTAATCATGAAGGTGTCTTCAATGGGAGGAGGGGCCAGTGCCACTCGGCTTACGTTTACTTTGGCGAAGGGGGAGGACAATGTCCGTACGAGGAACGAGAGTAATCACAACCATGGTTCTAAATAGATCAACGTGGTACTTATTTAGTCTTCCGCAGCCTTTATTTATTTGAATGAAAATTATTCTCTTCTTCTCAGATTCCAGAGTACGAATTCCTTCATACTTCGGTGCACCATCTCACCCCTCGCCTCCTCTCCTCGACCGCGATACCCTCGGCCCAGCTGGCTCGGCCATCGCACGCCCTAAAATTCATCTCACAGTTCAATTCATTTAACGATTCCTCCCGGCCTCGCGTCCCTTCCTCTCTCCATCATCATTCCCTTCGACATCACCATTCGCAATATGTCAACTGCATCCGCCACAGCGGGATGGCGCTTCAACCAAATCGGGATCCGAGTCGCGGACCTCGCGCGCACGCTGCACTTCTACTGCGACGTTTTGGGCATGACCGAGCTGGGACGCATGCCCGCTGACACGGTCGAGATTGTCTTTTTGGGATATCCTGTCGCCGGCGCTGACGGCGATGGTGGTCAAGGGATGTCGGCATTGTTTGATCGCGAGGGTGTCTTGGAGGTCATCTACTCTCAGGTATGTCTTTGATTTTGTCTCCAAGACCGCTTTGAGGGATGGGGGGTTTCTCTTTTCGTTTGACCCACCTGCCCACATAACCAGCCAGCCGGCCAGCTGATTCACTTCATATAAGCACAGCACTCCCCGGCACTGATCACAAACTCTTCGCACAACGCATCTTTCGGCCTCATCAAGCTGGCCTTTACCGTCCCAGATCTGGCAGCCTGCATGGCCCGCCTCAAGTCCCAGGGTGTCAAAGTGCTCAAGGAAGCCGGCAGCACCGAAGGTTTAGACGACGCGGCGCGCGGAATCGGGGCCGAGGATCCCTCAAAGGGACGAAACCAGGCTCTGTGGCAGGCTGTTTCGGGCGTCGGGTTTGCTGAGGATCCCGATGGCTACCTGATTGAGTTTATTCAGTATTGATTGAGGTTCTCTTTTTGGTCATGGAACGTGAACAACGTCGATCCATGGTGCCGCCATTTTGGCTTTTGAGTCTACGGCTAAGAAACCATAGATTTTCTGATTGTACTTACCTAGATCGATGTTGAGCCAGATCGCATCAAAAAAAGAATCTTTACATCTCTCGAACTGAGTCTTTCCAAGTTTGGCATTCACCGGGGCTTTTTCACCCAGAGGACAAAACATTGCCCCAGTAGCTCCGCACAGATAGTTCCAGCTCGTTGGTCCAAAGAAAACGGCTTCCCAAGTCCTTGGCCTTGGAAAATTCTCGAAGCCAGGGATATCGGGACTGCAGCTTGTAGAGCAGAGAGGTGCCGTCGGGCTGAAGCCGGTCTCCCGTCCTCCAGCTGTCGATGACCACGATCCACATCCAGATCAGACATTCTTCCTCGGCCGGTGAAGTTGGCGTGTACAAGATAATCCTTCTTGTCAGTTGGACTCTCGACCCTGTCTGGGAGAACGAAGTCGCCCTCGGCCCCAAAGCAACGGAGCAGAAACCGAGAAGAGAGAGGGACAGCAGTTTCTCTAGCATGCAACACTCGTCCTCTGGCGCGGTCAGACATGGACACGCGTCCCAGAAGTCATTGTACGTCTTCTTCGCCGTCCGGGTCTTGGCGAGGAGATCTGCCCGCGTCTGCGTACTCGCGATCTGAGTGAGGGCGGTGGCCCGCTGCAAGGGCCCGAGAATATCGCATGACAGTTTGCCCTCGGAGAATAAGGCCTCATAGCCATCCGGGAGGGTGGCGATGATGGAGCAAAGGTCGATTGAGAACGGACGCGGCGGATAGACAGGGTCATATCTTCGACGATCGCCGGGGAACATGGTGGACCCCGTTTCCAAGGCGGTGAATGTGTCGAAATACGTGAGCACACCTTTCAAAACCGTGCCGTCCTCCAGGCTTTTCAAGCCGCCTGCTTGTGAAATGATCCAAGAGATGGTCTTTCGGTGTAAGTCGCGCGCTGTCGCGTTCCGGGTGAAACCCTCCAGCATGCCCAAGAATGTCATGGCGAGCAAGGTGTCGTCGTCCACCGCGCCGTCAAGGCCCAACCTGGTGGCCGCCAGTTTTTGCCGCACCTTGGCCATGGCCTTCCCACGTCGCCGGAGGACCTCAGCCGACGGCGCGGATCCCGGAGACTGAAGTTGATCCTGCAACGTCAGGACGATTAGCAGGCTGACGTCGTAGAAACAATCGCCAAACACGATCCTTGGGAAAAGGCTGAAATGGTTGGAAACATCGAAAACATAGGAGCTGATGTCAAAGCAGCGGTTCAGTACTAGTGTGTAGTACTGAAGAGAGTGCACAATTTTAGAGTCTTCCCGGCGAGCCTGTGGAGCATAGGAGAAGATATCATCAGGCCGCAAAGAGGGCGAGGTTGCGGTGTAAAGGGGCACCGGAGTGGCTGGCTGTTCAAAGCTTAGGCGAAGAAGGTCTTCGTGGACTGTATAAGTGATGGTCTCGCTTTGCGGGTCCGACTCCAACTCCAATCCTGACCCAACGGCCGCGTGCCCTTTTCCTGATGACTCCGGTCCATCATCACTGGAGCTGATCGCGCAATCGTCAGAGCTTTTTGGTGAAGTATCAGATGTCCCTTCGCCCGGCACCTTCGGGAGAGCCTGATGTTGCAGGCGGAAGACAACCACATTTCTGTCGCTATTAATGTTGGCGTGCGCGCGCGCCAAACTGTCGACCGAGGAAGCAGAAGAAGAAGAACAATGAAGGTCGGCGGACTGTCTCGCGCGTACTCTCTGGTGGCCGACGCGAGCGGCATGGGCACGAGCCTGGGATTTCTGAAGACCTCTGGCCTCGCGCTCCCCCGGTTGCGGGAAGTCGATGAAGAGGAGGCGACCCGAAGTCGGTGACATTGTGTCTATCTTCCTTGAAAAGGTGTGGCGACCACTCTCCTCGTCGCGTCCGCAGAGACGACTTTAAAGATGCCCATCCTCATGACGTCGAGAGAGAAATATTCCTTGTTTTGTTGAATGACGGACCATGGCCCTTTGGCGAGGGTATCGGGTCGCCCAAGGCATGCAAAAGTGGTTCAAGGCCAGCGAAAGTGGTTAAACGGCCACGGCAGAGGCTGAGCCATTTCACGAGTCATTGGATATGGCAGCGATAGCTGCACCATCGTCGTCAAGACTGTTTCCGGCTCGCCTGCAGATGTGACGTATCCCGTTCTCTGCGGTGGTGGAATTCTAGAGTCCATGGCCTATCAGGTGCAGACTGTTGATAGCAGATGGCTCTGAGTGGGAATTCCACTGTCGGCCACTCATTCCATTATGGAAAGGCGCGCGGGAGGAAGGAGACGTCTCTGCATGCACTGCAGTCTGCGGCTTTTGACATTTGTACTTCTACGGCGCGTCGATGAAAAGTTGGTGGAGCTGTGATTAATCATGACATCGGCGCGGAATCCACATGGGCTTTCCTACTTCAGCATCCCAGCCGATTACTTGTACATACTGAAAGTCGCTCTGATCGACGATCAGCGCCAAGATTGGCGATTCAGGCCTCCTGTTGGGATGGCGGCTGGTCTTTAGTACTTCTAGATAGATCTCCGCCGTGCTTCTTTTCTTCTCGCTGATCTGTATCTTACGGCACCTCAACCGAGAACACGTGGCTGACATCGCTCTCTTTGGGATTTGGGTGATGACTGCATGTAGCGATATCGGTCGAGAGCGGAGGACCACGTTACCTTACCAACTGGAAGGCACCTGGTAAAAGCAAGGTCAAGGTTAAGCTGTGACGTTGTGCCAAAGTCCGTCTGCTGTCACGGACAAGTCCGTGATGCTTGTCTTCACGTACCTTTTAAGTACGAAACATATCTACTCGTAGAGCACCGTTCTTTGATTTAAGCTTCATCTACTATCAGGTACTATATTAAATCATCACCGCTGTTATGGCGTCGCAAATGTCAGGCGAAGAGCGTCTCCGGGCTAGGAAGCCTCTTCCCACGCCGTATCCGGCATATCTACCGGCTGCCGGAAGCCCCCTGACCGTGGATGAGGAACTGTACAAGTCTATCCAGCAAGGGTCGCGGACGCTGATCGACTCGTTCACTCTGCCTATTCGTTCTGGTCGCGCGTGGAGGGCCCCGGCCAAGAGCATTGTCAGGATCAGCACGCCAGAAGGGCCTCAAGTCGGTATGGCAGAAGATACTTTTATATAGCACGAGTCGTGCGTTTCCTGACACCCATCTCCCAGGTGATTTGAACATATGGAACGCCCACAATCCACGAGAACGGTTCTGGGCCTCTCGAACGAAACAGCTGCACTCCTCCCACGTCTCGACATACGACCGTCTCTGGTCTTGTCTTCCATACATGCGGCCTTTGTGCACCATCATTGCCGATAGCCTCTCCTGGTACGGCGTCGATGAGACGGGTGGCCGGGTCCATGATCTTCTCGGCACCAGATGTGACCCCTACATCAATACCCTCCTGTCAGGGCCCGCTGCTTCATATGACTATCACTGCCACTCGAACCTGACCAGGGCCGTCGTGCCATTTGGACTTCATGAATCAGACGTCCACGACGTCATCAACCTGTTCCAGGTCACGGGCCTGGACACACACGGCAGGTACTTCATGAATCCTTCTCCTGCACAACCGGGTGACTTTATCGAGTTCTTCGCCGAACAGGACCTGTTAATGGCTCTGTCCACGTGTCCTGGCGGCGACCTTTCTCTGTGGGGGTTTGGAAGTGACAGCGAGAAGGACATGATCAAATGTTGCCGGCCACTGAAAGTCGAGGTCTTTCAGCTGGCTGATGAAGGGCAGGTCCTGGCGGGAAGGTGGCGCCCTGCAGAGCGTCCCGATTATCGTGGAGTCCATGGCATGACCATCCCAGAGGGCGAAAAGAGATAGAAATGACGAGTTTGCTTCAAAGACCCAAAGGGCCTGTTGTGATTGTTCTCCATCTAGGTAGGCTTGTTGAAGACAGCATTCATAGCCTCTTCGAGAATCGCCAGACCCCGGTTGATCTGTTCGGCAGAGATCACGAGCGGTGGGACAATTCGAATGACACCATCGCCAGCCGTAATGATCAAAAGTCCTCTCTCTCGAGCAGCCGCTACAACCTCGTTGGCCCTGTCTTTGGCCGCGTCACTCAATTGATAGCCCACGATCAGGCCCCGGCCTCTCACCCCGGTCACGACGCCTGGGAATTTCTCCTTCATCGTCTCATACGCATTGAAGAACAGCGCCGACTTAGCTCGGACCTGTTCCTGCAGCTGAGGGTTGGCGAGACGACCGAAAACATGATGCGCGACTCGACAAGCGAAAGGATTGCCTCCAAAGGTAGTGCCGTGATCACCCGTTTTGATGAACGGGGCGACGGTCTTTCCAGACACAAGGGTCGCACCGATCGGAATACCGTTGCCCAGCGCTTTGGCCGTGGTCAAAATATCCGGATGCACACCGGATGCAGTGTGCGCCCAGAGGTCTCCGGTGCGGGAGAGGCCGCATTGAATCTCATCGAAAATCAAGACGGCACCCACTTCGTCGCACCTCTTTCGGAGGGCCTGCAGGAATTCCGGGGTGGCCACATTGATGCCACCCTCACCCTGAATGGGCTCGACGATGACTCCCGCGGTATTCTCATTGACTAAGTCTTGGACGCCTGCAACGTCGTTGTACTTCCCGTACCGGAAGCCAGGCACCATGGGCCCAAAGGGAGGCTGATACTTTTTATTCGGGGTGGCCGACAAGGACCCATACGTCCGGCCGTGGAAAGAGTCATGGAAAGAGACGATCTCTCGCTGCTTGGACTCCGGGTCTTTGGCGTAAATCACCTTTCGGGCAAACTTTAAAGCCGCCTCATTGGCCTCGGAGCCCGAATTGGAGATAAAGACCTGACTCAGCTGGGAGCCGGGAGATTGCTTCTGGGTTTCTTCGATCATAAGCTTCGACAGCGTCGGGGTCCAGGGATTGTGATAGAGATTCGATGCATGGAGTAGTTGCTGTGCCTGGTGGGCAATGATTCTTGTAAGCTCTGGATCCGCGTGGCCCAGTGACGTGACCGCAATTCCCGCGGTGAAATCAAGGTATTCTCTATTTTCATTATCATACAGAAAGCATCCTTCTCCTTTCACCATCATGGGTGGCGGTCGAACGTAGGTGGGGACCATGTAGGGAACGGATTGATTCAGAAACGTTGCGGTCGGTGAGTCCGCGGCGGGATCTGGGTTGGGCAGCGAGGCCTCATGTCGGATCTGGGCGCGGTCCTGGACAGGGATGCTGGAGGAGGTGGGCACCGCAGCGGCACTGGCATATCGTCTGAGACTGAGGGAGCAGGCCGAGGAGGAGGCAGAGGGAACTCGGTAGGAGGGAGCGGCCAGCTTCGAAAGCTGCGCAGAGGCAACTCGCCTGCTCAAGGAGAACGCCATGGTGCTTGCAAATAAAATAGAAAGATGGAAATGCCAGAGACCCTACCTGCAGCTTATGAACGTCCAGGAAGAGAATGAGTCAACCAAATTTTACCGCGAAAACTTTTCCATCGACAAGACATTACGATCCGGATTGGAGATAGGAAGCGTTCCTCCAAAAAAAGCCCGAGTCACCGGCGTGACGCAGGAGGGCGAGGAAAGGGCTTCTTTACTCAACCGTACAAACCCCTACTGCAGAGCACAGATACGCAGCGTGCAGACGCGTGGACGTGAACCCATTACCTTAGTCATGGAGACGTATCCGTCCTTCCAACTTCCACCTCTGCCTTTTGCCTTCCGCCTCCTTTCAAGGCGCGCAGTTCGTTCACCCTACATCCATGTCTTCAGCCCCGGCGTCTCATTTCCATCCTCTCATTGACCAGCGTCTCCCTCCTTCAGCCCTCGGCCCATTGCCAGCCCTGCTGCCTCCGGGAGTCCAGGCTCTCGGGGGCCTGATGTGTCGTGCTTGATCCATCACTCGCTTCGCTCCCCACGTCAGAACCGGAACGCCAATATGAATGTCCTGCCAGGCTGGGTTTTTGTTCCTCGAAACATCTGCAGCCTGCACTGTCCTCCTGGCGCCTGCTGCTTTTCGCCTCGTTTGTTGACATTCGCATCAACATCCGACGAGTTCAATCTCCATCTGAGACCACGGCATTCCAGATCCATGGAACCTGGTGATCCCCGAATGGTATCGGATGCAAGGGCTTCCCTTTTCAGCCAAATGCAGTCATAATGACCGATCGCATTGGAAATGCGGCGGGTGATGGGCATCGCGATGGATCTGTCTCAAGCCACATCCGCCCTGCCGGGCCATCCTCGCCAGAGGCATCGCCAGGGGCGAACCAGGCTGCCACTGCCAGCTGGAAATCAACAACAACACAGGCTGGAACCGCCACATCAACTCCCCTACTCCCTGATCTACGGAGTACATGGTCCTTTGATTTTCAAAGTGTCTGATGTTTTGCTAGAATTCTGCCAATTCCGGGGCAGACGATCGCCAAAAGACCTTACTCGTGATCTTTCCGTGACACGGGTCACAATCCGGACTCCAATAGCTCCGGGCCTATTTTTGCACATCACTTCAAACTGCAAAGAACCAGCACTACTAACTAACAAGGCTGCCTTCAGGACGGAGTACCACGCTCCGGTCCTGCCATTCTGCCTCGTATCGTCTGAGATTGTTTACCCCATGACATCGGCCAGAACCCTGGTTTGCCTCAGTATACGCGCCACCCCGGTTGGATGCAACAGGGCTGAACATGCTTTCCACCCCTTTACCAAATTACATGAGAATGTCCTGGGGATCAGCGGATGGGGTTATAAAACCGACTCTCGTCCCAGGTTCTGCGATGCTTCTTCCCCTCCACCAAGTTCTTACTCATTCTTTTCCAAGTTCATCATCGAGGATTACATTCGTTTACATTCTCTCCCTCTCAAAATGCCTTCTATCATGCGATCTCTGCTCTTGACTCTGGCGGCCTCCGTGCCCTTCGTGGCTGCCAACCCTATCGCCGGCTGGGAACCGCCTCATCTTCCTTCGCCGCCGTTTCCGCCGCCGCCGTCCAAGTGTCTCAACGGACCTCAAGCGACTGCCATTGTCAACGGCTTCGCTTCGCTCTTGACCAATCCTAACTCAACGACCTTCTCGACCGTTGCAAATGCCCTCTTGGCCAATTCATTCCAGGATACCAGTGGCTCCATCAACCTGTTGGCCCAGCAGAAAGATGTATGGTTAATATGGTTGAAGCTGAACCCGTGACTAACAAACCCGCAGCTTAGTATCGTCACCTTCCCCAGCAAGACTGCTTTCATCCTCGGACAGGGAGCTCAGCCACCCATCCCAACCTTGACGACGCTCGACATCTTCTTCAATTGCAACAAGATCGCCTGGCGTTGGGTTGCCCAGGGTATTGGATCTGGCACGGACGAGGTCAAGGGCATTGACACCTTCACCATCACCCCAGAGGGTCAAATCAGCGAGGTCTTTGCCGAATTCAACAGCGGTGCCTGGTTGCTCGACATTGGAAGTCCGGAGTGCAAGCCCCATTAGAAAATCCGCGACAGAAAATGTAGCGAGAGGAGGTCTGAGGTGGGCAAGCAGCATTGACGGGATGTACACATTCAGACCACGCGGAGTGTCCGGGCATTTAATTTATTCTTCTTGGGATGTATGATCTGAGGGTCTTTTAGACATGTTCGATTCCATCAAAAAGTGACAAGGCGCGGTTGTCTCACTTTCGAGATATCTTCCAACTTGTCCGTTCTCGGGAGTGTTTCCATGAGTTTCAGTTTTTCTGCCTGAGGGCATGAGCTACTTTTTATTATTAAGAGAACAGAAGATGAGAATGGACCGTGTTCCTCCCCCTCATTTCATAATCCGTAGGAACTGTACTGAGTACTGAGGACGTGCCAGTGTTGACGACATTTTCGGCCGGGGTACGTAAAAAGAAGCATTTTCGGATGCGGCACATCCGCCCGCTCCTCCAAATCAACGAACCCTTCTCTTTTTTGCCGCCATCCCAAGACAATCGATTGATCTCTTCCTCCTTCTTCACTGTATTCGAATTGCACACGCTTCTGCACGCGCACTCGCAACCACTGTCTCGAAACCGATTGTCGAATCCTATTCAATTGACTCCCTCATCCCGTCGCCAGCGAACTCTCCACCCCGCAAAACGTGCGCGGCCACCACCATGAAGCTCGCTCTCAATCCTCTCCCTCTGCGCTTGTCGCAACTCCGCTCCTCTGCGCCGCGAGCACACCTCTTCACACGCACCTGTACGCGCTTGAGCAGCGCGAGATCCGGATCCAACCAACCCTGCTTGCCCAGGGCCACGAGAGGCTTGCGCACATCCGCTGCGACGTTGCGACCCGCAGACAATAACAACGACGACAACGGTAAAGACAACGACGGCTCGTCCTCCTCGTGGTCCCCGTTCGGCAGCTTCGGCAGCGGTCCCGCGCCGCCCCGTCTGCCAAAGGAAGAGCAGGAGATCTTCGAGGCCCTACAGCGCGCGTCGACGGGGGCGTTTTCCACTCCTACGCCCCAGCGCGCGAACGTCCAGGTCAATCAGTCGCCTGACGACGCCTCCGCTGATTCTGCCGCTACTTCTGCTGCTACGGAAACCCCCGATGCAAATCTCTTCGACCGCACGATTGAGGCTCGCGGCACGGGCGAGGAGCTCCATCCCGACGTGGTCAAGGGGGTGCAGCCGGAGTTTGAGGGCGAGAGGAATCCGCGGACGGGCGAGATTGGGGGACCCAAGAACGAGCCGTTGCGATGGGGTCCGGAGGGGGAGTGGAGTTATAATGGGCGGACGACGGACTTTTAGGGAAACACAAAAAGAGAAAAAGTAGGTATGGGAGGGGACTACGTACTCGCACGCCGTTTATCTGCTCCTCCTTGATGTACGTGACCGTGGAGGAGGAGGGGCAAAGTGAGGACTGTACAAAAAGCAAAAATAAAGAAAGGAAGATGGATGTAGATAAATATCTCTTATTGGCTTGACTGGGATGATGGGATTGAGGCCTGGTGTTGGCAACTGATCTGAGGCTCCTTTCTCTGGGGAATGCTTCCAAAAGCTCCCAGCGTCAATGATCTGGCGAGAGCTGGTGCATCCAGTAGAGTAGTGTATCCCCATTCCGATATACCTGGTGCTCGTATCTTATCTGGCCCTCCCCCGCGGAAAGTTCTCCCAATAGAGTAACATCTCGGTTTCTCCGTTGCCCTCATTTCACTCGCGGTGGGTGATCCGGGTCATTCCGCCATCCCATCCGGTCTGGTCTTTCTGTATCGTCGTCGTCCATTGCAAAATCATCAAAAGCTCGTGCTGGGGTTGTATCGGAACTCGTCGTTCAGGTCCAAGTCTCGAAATGGTCATCTGAAAAAAGGAGGAAGATGATGCGTCTCGCGCGGTTCAAGCGCACAGCTTAATCCGCGGATTCACCTTGGCTCATTCAAACTCCATCATTGTGTCTTGACCGTGCCGTCCTGCTCGACGTGGATGTGCTCGTTGGTCTGGAGGGTGCCGACCTTGTCTTCTGGGAACTCGACACTGCGGGGTAGAGGATAAGAGTTAGATAAGGACGCAACGATAGCGGACCGGCGCGGGTATGGGCTAGGAGGTGGGAGAAGAGAAAGGAAAACGTACGTGAAGCCTTTGATCAAGGTGAACTCATGCTTGATCTCGCCTCCGTCGGCCTTCGCCTTGTCCTTGGCTTTGGTGAGCTCCTCGGGCGAGGCGTTCTCCTTGAGAGTGACCTGGTTCCTCGATCCGTCAGTATTCTTGTTTTCTTCTCTTGCTTCTGAGGGCGACGTGATCTGCATACGTTGAAGAGAGGCATCTTTGATATGATGGTTGCGCGGTAGTAGCGTTGGTGGAATCGCAGGAGGTTTGATGGGACAGGAAGGAGAGAATCCGACTGAGTCACGACAAGAGGAAGAAGTCTGATCGAGATAGTGGGATGAGACAAAGTGGAAAACAGTTCGTGGATATGAAGGCAAGTGCAAGTCTAGATGAAGAAGGCAGTGTGAGATCGAGGGGCAAACGAGGATGGATCACTGCGGCTTTGAGTGATGGTTGGTGACAGGAGGTTAGTTGTTTCTGTGCCAACTTGGTGACGGAGTGACAGCGTGACGGGGAAATGAGGGTCGGAGAGAGTGACTGTGCTTATGACGCAATCAGCCGGGGCACCGTTATCGGATGTCGCCGAGCATCCACATCTCCAACATGTCACCACCGCAGGGACGAGCACTACGAATCTCACCATCTAATCACACACAACATCCCAAATGAGAATCCATACTCTATCTACATACCATCAGCAAAACCCTGCTCCGGCAGCTGTGGACGCCGCTTTGGGCCACAGGGCTTCCTTTCCGCACCCGCGCACTCACGTGACCGCCAGACGGAAGAGGACGGTTTAAGTGTACTTCAATACATGCACGAAAGACTGAGATAGTGACCTAAAAAGCTGCCCTTAAAATCCTTCCGGTAGTGTACGTCTCTCGCCAATCTCTCTTCTCAATTTCATTTCTTTCACTTTCTCCGGAGACAGGCCTTCTTCGCCGTCCGTCGTGGCCTTGCTCAGAATGTCCTCCGCCCAGGCCTCCGGGTCGAAATCGGTTCCCATGGGGTTTTGCTCGTACAGTGGTCCTCTCATGAAGTTGTCAGCGTCATCCTTGTCATCAAAATTGTCGACTTGCAGTTCGACTTTGTTCCCGTCGGGATCTCGATAGTACAGACTGGTGGTCGGTCCATGGTTGACGCTCCAGAGGGGTCGAAGCGGGTTCTCCACCGATTTGAGGTAGGTATATTGTTGCGCGAGCTGGGTCAGTGTCGGATAGGTGAATGCGATATGGTCAAGGCCAGCATGGCTCGCATCCTTTGGCTTCGGAGTGGTGTCTGGGGTCTGGATGATCGCAATTCGATGATGCTCTTCGTCGTAGCGGAGAAAGGTTAGAACGGGGTCGGAATGAACGATCTGTGCACTCAAGAGGTCCAGGTAAAATTGTATCATTCGCTGGTAATTCTCAGCCGTTGTACGCAACACCACATGGGCCAGCTGCTGTGGGCGATGATGGATCAAAGTCCCTTTTGTTTTCGAGACTGGTACGGTTTCTGTTGCTGCAGGAGCCATTGTAACTGGCGAAGATGACGATGATATGATGGAATTCAAGACTAACTTCGATGATGTTGATGATCAAGTTGAAGAAAAGAAACAACAGCGAGATATCTCACGGCTGATTATATCGAGTCCGGCCAGCCATTGTTCTCCAGCCCATCTTGACCTTCGGAATTACGTCCGGCCCCCAGTGCCTTCCGGAGACCCAGAAGTATACGGGTTTCGGAGTTCGGACTACGCTCTCCAGTTAACTATGGGATCAGATGACGATGATGACCAATGCTTCGTACAAGGGAGCCTACATCGTGGCCAGGATCTACACGAGAGGCATATTTGAAGTCCTTTGTATCCGATGTTTCTTCGAGTGATGCTCAGAGTCTCCTGTTTCTCCGAGGACGTTTCAGTCAGAACTTGAGCAAGATGGCAAACGAAAGCATAACCTGGTCTGATATCATTCTCGCTCCGGTCAAGGCCTGGGTCGTAGACTTCTTTTCTACTGCAGACGCGAAAGGGGAACAATCTGCTGAGAAATTCTCCGACTTCTTCTCTGAGAATGCCTATCAAGAGGGCATGGGAGGTGTATTGAATGGTCGACAAGGTACGCTGGCGTTCTTGTTTCAAATCAAATCCTCTGTTCGAGACTTTTGACTGAAGAAATGACCGTCTGTACAGAGATATATGAGGCTCGCCTTCACGCGTGGGACTCTGTCGAATCTCGCAACCATGTCCTGGATAAGGTATACGGGTTAGACAACACCTCCAGCGACATTTTGATCTTGGGAAAGTTGGAAAGTAGGCTAAAGAACGGGAAATATTTCGAAATGGAGTTCGCTGCCCAGGCGATCTTTGAAGACCTGAGTTCACAGAAACCGAAATGCAGAAGCTATAAAATTTGGGCAGTACGTGTCAAGGTGAAGAATGGTTTTGTTTTAACCACAGCTAACGAGACAATTTAGGATAAGCGAATTGCCATTGAGGCATCGAAACCATCATAGAATTTTTCAGGTCCTCGACGAGAAGACTTGAAGAGATCCAAGAACAGGTGCAGAAGAAATTGAATAGAAAATAGTATTAGTGAAATCTTCAAACTCGTGTACTCCCAGTGTCTCCCACATCTTGAAACTGTTCTTCCTCAGAGTCCCAGACTCGTTCTGTCACCCCACTTGTCGACCGCTGCATAAGGTATCCAATAAAATGGACGAGGTAAAGGTCACCGGGGAACTTCTCGGTGTTCGGAGAAGTCAGGAGTCATGGCTTCTACTTCCCCGAGAGCCATCGAGAACATCTCGGGGAACTCGTTCTTGGTATCTTCCCGCCTCATCCAAAACATTCGGAGATTGAGATCTTAGGGCTTATTATACACGTACAGTAGACGATATGCCGTACATCCCCTAGATCAAGTGTCGACCTCCCCGATCTTGAAGGGTGACAGTTCGGTCGCCGCCCTCACGGTTCGGCTGAAAGAATAAAATCTCAAAAAGCACATGAAGACTCAGCGAACAAGTGGTGGTCGCATCTTAGAACGTTAATTGAGCCCCTAAACAGTCATATCATTCTTCTAGTGTCCGCGATGATCATTCCTTCGCATGGACGAAGCTCTAGGTAAACTCATTAGACGTGATATACCCGTTCGTGTGTACCATGGATCCCGGGGGCCCCACGGGCGCGATTTTCCACTGTAAATGCCCGCGATTTCCCCGCATTTGCACGAAAATGCACAACCTCTTTCCGCCACAAATGACCCCGGTCTTGCATTTGCGAAGTTTCCAGGGAATAACTGTAACGCCTCTGGCGACATGCAGCAACTGAGATTGAGAGAAACAGTGCGGTTGACAAATGCATGCACATACTGTCGCGACAAGAAGATAAAATGTATTTAACCCAAGCCGCTTCCAGCAGAGTTCGGGAGTTGGAGCTGACCTTTTCATATAGGTACCGGAGGAGTTCCATGCAAGAACTGTGAGCGACAGAAGACAGCATGTTGGTATCCAGCTTCGCGACGAGGGAAGCGAAAAAGAAGCGCATCGCATCAACACCAGCAGGATGACCGCGCTGCTGCTGGGCTTGCCGAGCTCTCAACGACATCCAACATGCAGATGCCCGACGCCATCTTCCCACTAACTCCCTCTCAAACATCCCCAGCCACGACTGATGGGCCCGGTCGTGACTTCACTTCCGGAGTTGGGTACCAGAATCATTCATCGGCCCCCGTAGTAGGTTCAGATTCGGGAAATCTCTTGTCCCCAGTTCAAATACAACCACACATGGGTGCTCTGATGTCAAATGAAAGCAACGCCAGACTTGACGGGATGGGAGAGGGAGAAGAAGAAGACGTGATCCCACTGCATAAGGTGAACTGGGAGCACCACGGCCCTTGGTCATGGGTGTCTGTTTGTTCGCGACCAGGCGTGAACTGGGTCTGTGAACAGACCAGGTCGGACGAATTCATAGACATCGCAAATGGCCTTACCAAAACCTGGAGTCGACGCTTGAAGATGAGACGATTCCAGCCACTCAGGACGAAATATCCCGAGCCTGATCCAGAATTGGCGTGGAGATATGTCAAAGGTGCGCATATTGCCTCTCCCCTAGTGTCCGTCGAATCTAGACTGACACAACTACATTAAGCCCACTTTGAACAATCCTATGATGCGATCTTTGGAATTGTTCATCGACCTTCATTCGAAGTCCGCCTGCGTGCCCATTTTGACACCTCGGGAGCAACGCAAAACACCGATCCTTCATGGTTCGCGCTCCGCAACATCATCTATGCATCAGGCTGTAGATGTTTGCTGGCCTCGGATTCTTCAATTCCCTTCGCCGATGTCGATGCCCAGGTTACACGGTATTTCCAGAATGCGTTATCTGTCTTCAGCGAGATAATATTTGGCCATTCAGGCTTTACCGCCGTGCAAGCGCTGGCGCTCATGGTACGCAGAACCAACACAATGGCTGGGGATGATGCTGACTTTATGTTATTTGTAGGCATTCTACGCTGAAGGTCTCGGAAGCCCGGCCTTGGAATACCCCCTGTGCATGAATGCGGTACAGCTGGCGCAGGCGAAAGGACTTCACAGAGAACCGTCGAAGTCTTGGTGCTTGTCTTCCGCGGATGACTTGAACAGGAGATGGCTGTGGTGGGCAGTATATTGCCTGGAGAAACAAATCGCATTTAGAAGTGGCCGGCCGTCTTTGATTGATGACAATAACATCAGCACGTCTGTTCCGACCGAGGCCCCTGAGGGAAGCACCATCGATGTCGAAGTCTTGACTCTGATCATCAGACATGCTCAGATCTCGTCTCAGATTTCCAATAGGATCATGTCTGTTAGAGCTTTCAAGCAATCTCCCGCTCAAGCGATTGACACGGTCCACAGCATCCACGGCATGCTGCAGGATCTTTTGAATTCAGTGCCCTACGACATTTCCATTCAAAGAGCTAGGAACTGCGACTCACCTACCAGTCCGCGACGCATTCAGAGCCTCTATCTCCATTTAGCCATCCACGGAAGCTTGATGGCCACTCACATAATCCTATTCTACCCCTGGATCGCCGTCAGGTTTGGCAAAGAAACCGATCCCGCATTCCGGAAGCAGGTTATCGACTCCTCAAACATCATAGCCAATTCAGCGAGGCAGATCATCGTCACGCTACGATCCGTCGTCACGGATGCAGCCGTTCCAGCCTGGCTGGCATTCTACTACCCGATGTATGCGCACATCAACCTCCTCATTTTCATTCTCAGGTACCCGTCGGTGGCAACTGTGATGGGTGACCTAGCTCTGCTGGACATGTGCGCTGGCCACTTTGGCCACATTGAACATGTCACGAATTCGGACATTTCGTTTCACTTCCCTCGGGAGTCGGCTGCGCTGTGCTCGAAGGTCATCAAGGCCAGCCAAAGGAGAGGGAAAGAGAATGAAACGGTGCCTGCAACGCCTCAGGGGATGGCTCCAACACCAGACACCTCTCAATCGAGATTTGTTCTGGATGCGCCGGATGGAGAAGTTTCCTCGTCAATGCCTATTGACATGGTAAGATATCAAATCAAAACCAGGAAGGAGAATGCTGACTGCTTTTCTTTCCTGCAGAGTCAGAGTGACCCTTTGGAGGCCATGGATTTTGACATGGAATCTTGGAACATCTTCTCGTCAATCGATATCACGACCGATTTGAGTCCGGCCTTTGATGCTTTCGTTCAAGCATAGTGACGCGCAAAGAACCCTTGAAAATCAGAGTTAGAGTCAATGTTCATCTTCCTCGACCAATCGCGGCGTTTTCGGGGCGATTATGTACATGGTAAAGAAAAACGATGTGATATACAAGGTGGCCGCCCCTCGACTTGCCTGACGCCCGTATTTTAGCAAGACTTGTAGTTCTTTTCTTCCATTGCGGCGGTCCGAACTCTCGCAATCTTCATTCCTAAACTCCGGAGGATCTCCTCGGTTCTGTCGCTCAGCGAATGAGGCGCAGCAGAATGGCAGTTGCAAACGCGGTTGGGACTGAGTTCGCCCCGACACCCCGATTTTGCGGGGAATCCGGGGGAGATCCACATTCCGGCCCGAAAAGTTGCGGGCCCCGGACATCTTGAGGCACGGCACTCAATACAACAAAGCTCGGGCCGCGCCCTTTCGTGGAGAAAAACGACGTTCGAAAGTCCAAGCCAAAGTTGGCAGAGGTACTTGGTCGCTGGTTTTGCAAAAAGAATGCCAGCAGTGAAGTGGGACTACAAATCAGGTTGTCTGTTGGGAGGTCAAAGAAAGCGAGGAAGATGCAAGGGTTAGGGTACGAGGGGGCGCATCGAGATCTTTTGTATTGCATGGAACTTTCTTTAATGTACGCCTCTGACAATTTCTTAATCATTCGACCCATTCCCTTGAAATTTGACTCATACTTTGTCCCCTCAATCCATTTTCCGAGGAATCACTTTAACGTACATGGGTCCCTTTTCCCAGAAATTGAAAATCAGCTGCTTCTCCCACCCGATACTCTCGGGCTGTAGTTCTAGATCAAAGTTCCATAGTACCCGGGCGAGGATCAGGCGCATTTCGGCATAGGCTAGGCTTTTGGATTGCCGTGTGTCAGTAACAAGAAACAGGCCGAGTTTGGAGTGGGCCATGGATTACACATACCTTCGGCCAAGGCAGTTTCGAGGCCCGAATTGGAATGGCTGTAGCACATCTTTCCGGTCACTGGAGAATTCAGGATCTCCTAGCCATCTTTCGGGACAGAAATCATCGGCGCGTCGGAAATTATATTCGGAGTGATATGCTGGCCAGTGGGGGACTGACACTGTGGTCTGGTGGGTGTGTTAGCCTTGATGGGTGTCATGGTAAAGTAATGAGGGATGTTTCTGTATACCTTCTCTGGGATGAAATATCCTTCTATCTCTTTGCCGCCTGCTGCAACGTTACGACCCAATGCAGACGGCACCGGAGGATATAGCCGGAGCCCCTCGTCAAGACAAGCTAGTAGGTACTTGAGGTTGTTGACAGCGATCAAGTTGATGTCACTTTCCTTGTCAAACGCTGAGCGAATCTCGTCCACCAGTATCTTGTACTTGTCCGGGTTTCGTAGAAGATAGTAGGTGGTTCCACTCAACAAAGAGGCTGTCGTCTCACTCCCAGCGACGATGAGAATGTTCGAGTTCTCTCCGATCTCGTCTGGAGTCAATCCCCGCTCGTCGTTGTGGCGCAGGATATAGGACATGAAGTCTTCGCGGTCTTTGTACCCGCTCGTCGCACGGCTCTTTGCCTTTTCGAAACTCATCTGGAAATGTTGTCCCTGATGTGCAAGCAACTTCTTCGGGAGGAAGTGTTGTGTGAGGGGCATCAGCCAGGGAAACCGCTTCCTGGCCTGGTTGAAGGCGGAGAGCTTGAAACCTCCAAATATCATGGCCACCCATGGATGATATCCTCCACTTTCAAGACACCCGAATGGTTCGCCAAAGGCGAGATCCCCAATGAGGTCAAAAGTTGTGAAATTGTACCATTTGGCCAAGTCGGTGACTGGGTTGGATGAAAGACCTATTTCGTTCATTCGTCTTACGAGCAAGCTGACATAGGACTGCATAATATCCTCTTGTCCACGAAGAGCCTTTTCCGAGAATGCATGAGCCAGTGTCCGGCGCATGCGGCTGTGGTCGGCATCATCTGCGACCAAAATACTCTTCGTATCCGTCTTCGAACCACGGTAGAGGCGTCGATCTTTCTCAAAATTCGGTTCGCCGTTTTTTCGATGGCCATAGATGGCTTTCCACGCATCCGCAGTGATGAAGGAAACGTCGTCAGGGGCAAATCGAACAATGGGTCCATACTTGTCGTGGTATGCCTTCAGGGTGTATGTCCATTTACCTCCCATCAGTGCCCAGGCAAACGGTATATTTGAAGCTGCATACAGCCGTGGCCCGGGAACTTTGGAGAGTGGGTGGAAATACAGGTTGTACACAACAATGCTGATCCGGTAGAGAAGGAACTGGAGCACAGATGTCAGTGGAAAGAGAGATGTCAATCTGTATTCATTTCAAAGTACAGTACCGTGCCAAAGAGGACTGCCACCAGGGTTGAAACTCCTGGCAAGCGTCCCATTTCTGGGAGGGGTGGAAAGTTCGGCCGCGGACTCATGGCTTCCTGAGAAGGTCCGTCCTATAGAGAGTCTGTCTGCACGGGAGTGCTGAGTGGTCAGGTCCAGAAACTGCCTTTGCCGAGAGAGTATAGGTACACTTACAGAATCTGATAAGTATAGGAGGACTTCCATAGAACTGATGAGCAGGGCAAGGTGGGGACTATGTAGTCAAAGAGAGGTGTTCGGTGCGCAACCTCCGTGGGGCCGGCAAGGCGGCCAAGGCCGGTCACAGCCTTCGGCGTTTCGGACATATTCGTCGGACAGCAGTAGATATACTTAAAGATCAACAGTAGAATCTTTAGGATCAGTCCTCCAATCAAGCAACATGTTGGAGAGATATAGTCATCTACAAGAAAAGAGGTTGAAGTTTGTTGTAGGTCATCAAGAATCTACTGGATCAGAAGGTCTCCTGGAGGCGTGCCCGATGTATCCGATCATTCAATGTCCTTTCGAGTCAGCTATAGACTTTCTGATCCCTCGGTTCTTCCAATAATCTCCAAAGGCTCAGCTGGTAACGCAAATGCGGCTATCCTCGCCCAGTCTGAGCTACTTTGATTAATCCAAGAATGGTTGATTGCCCTCTGAACAATAGAATCGCCCCTTCTAAGTATTCGCGACTCCCCAGAGTCCAGCTTAACTTCCACCTCTCCCTCAATGACGATGTTGTAATTGACACTCATTGTCCGATGCATTGGTGATGAATATCCCGGTGGAAAGTCCACAATTCGGAAGACTGACCCATTGGGGATGATGATTCCAGGAGGATTGTCAATCAGGTGCTGGTAGTCGGCGAGATCTTTGTCCTTGTCAAACGAGACGGGGAATTGGCTTGTTCCAAAACAGAATGAGACTTGCATTCCCCGGAGATCCGTCTGTGGCGGTATCTCTTCTATCGGCGTGAATCTTGACAGGCCAGTCGCGTCGTTGCCTGTGACGAAGCGCTTTGGGGAGCGTAATCTATCAGGCATCCCGAGATGTGGTGTTGTAGTCCGAGATTAATCGAGGAATTCAAGTATATGCTCATGTAGCTATCTCCTTTAGTTTGATTTCGTGTCTGTGAGGGAAAGATAAGATATGTCTCACTATGATACACAAATCAAGAAAACGTTCGGGGGAGTTCTCCCTTCGCCGAATGTGTCTAGACCGAATCAGTTGTTCGGAGCTCTCGGAGTTTGATTGAAGTCACCTGAACGAGAGAGTTTCGATGATCATAGAGTATACTTTAAGGCGAACTTCGGAGAGGGGCCTGATTAAACGCTGTTGTATAACTGGTGGAGTATGTTCAATTCAGCTCCACTTCTATGGTCTGACACTCACATCGGGCCTGATTTCATCACACTCTCGCTGTTCGGACACTTGAATCCGTGTCGCAGTCTGACTGGATTCGATGCAAGCATCCTCGTGGAATGAGTACATCAATGCAATTACACTCAATCTCTACACCCTTCTGTCTCCAGGCATTCATTCTACAAAGACCTTGAGTCCATTATTGCTCCTCGAACTTCAAACTCTATTGAATAGTCACAGCTATCACAATGCCAACGTGGGACAACGCATCAAATGGCCAAATGACGGCGGCAGTGCTGACGAATCCTGGATATTCCAAGGATCCATCCGACTGCTTCACGTACACGACAGACTATCCACGCCCATCTCTGCCATCCCCAGGATGGGTGCTTTGCCGCGTGCATGCTGCGGGATTGAACCGTGCAGAGCTACGAGGCCGCACAGGAGCAGCGCCTTTCATCGCGGAATTCATCATCTTCCAAAAGGAGTACCACGAAGACCCGCCAAAAATTCTGGGAGAAGAGTTCGTCGGCGAAGTGGAAGAAGCCGGGTCTGCATCGGGATTCAAAAAAGGCGAAAAGGTCACTGGATTCACCTACGGCGGAGGCAAGGCCTACGATGGATCCTATGCCGAGTTCACCATCTGCCACTCGCGAAGACTGTATCGGCTTCCTGAGACGTCTCTGCCGTGGAATGTTCTTGCCGCGATCCCCATGAGTATGTATACCGCCTGGGGAGCGCTTCAACTCGCCTCGAGGCTTCGAGACCGAAAGGCCCCAGCCGTGGTGGTCATTCACGGCGCGACGTCCAGCGTTGGACTCTGGGGCCTGCTCATTGCCAAAGACGCAGGAGCGACGGTGATTGCCACGACTCGCAATCCCGACAAAGTGCAAAGATTGAGGAAGGCAGGTGCCGATCACGTCGTGCTCGAGCAGGATATCGACACGGAAATCCTCAAAATCGCACCTGACGGAGTCGACATTGTCGTCGAGTTGGTCGGACCAGATCAAGTCTCCCGGTGCGTGAATCTCTGCGCACGATACGGGACTACCGTTCTCGTGGGCCCTCTCAACAAAAATTGGTCCGCTGGCAAGTTCGAGCCATTCTCCATCCCACCGACGAGAAACGTGTCGTTCTTCACCATGACGAACAGTGGTCCTGGCTCTGAGGACTCAGACGTCGACCATCCAACTGTCGAGGCGCTTCTGAAGGAGGTTGTGGGTAAAGTCGAGTCTGGCGTCTACCCACAGGAAGCTTTCTTGGACAAAACTTTCAAGCTGCAGGAGATTGGAAAGGCGCATCAATACTGCGAGGAGAATCTTGCGGTGGGCAAGGTGGTTGTCACTGTACCTTGAGTATCTAGCTTTCGTATGTTGGTAGTTCAACACTGTCAGCATGCAGCAATATGGATCACTGAACACCTTTTCAAAAATGTCTTTGAATTCGCGATGATTTAATGACACTGCAATTAATTCATGATTCCTTGATTCTGTTGTAATTTTGGTTGATGTATTCGGTATCCAAACACTGAGCCAGTCATCCCTGAGTTCCATCTTCCGAACGATCATAGAACCGAGTCATATCGGCCGCGAGTGCCAGATCACGCTGGAAGGAGAGAAAATCAGCCCACAAAGCCCAGCACGGAAAAATTCAATTAGAATCAGCCCAATTTCAGCTCAGACATACCATGAAAAGCTCGGCCGCCAGCTTGCGGTCTTTTGCAACTTTATCGGCAATCTTCAAAAAGTCATCTTTTTCAAGAGCTGTCTCGCCATCGGTGCTCATTCGTTTCATGTTGATCGTGGACAGAGGGTCGATTATTTCGTTGTAAATGCCCCGTCGCACCTCGTCGTACTTGTCTAGGATCTCCATCCCGGCCTTTCCAGAGAATATTCCCAGAAGACAGTCTGCTAGGCTCCCGACGTCCGCGATGCCGCCTGTGAGGCCGAGGCCGCCCCTGCGTGTGAAGTGTGTTAGTATGCATCTATACACAGGGACCAGTGAAGGTGTTTGTTGTCGATGATAGAATGAGACAGAGAAGAAACTCACATTGGATTACACAGATGTGCCGCGTCTCCTGCCAACATGACCCTCCCGACTCTCATACGCTCGACACATCTCTGGTGCATACGGAACCAAGCAAAATTCGCAATCTTGTACTCTTCCGGCTCCGGTGCCCCAGGAAGGATGGTACGGAACTTGTCGGCGAGTCTCTCGCGCAGCTGTTCGGGTGTCAGGGAGGCGTCTTCTCCGTAGGCGACGCGCCACAGGCCGTCGTTGGTGATCCTCATCGAAATGAACCAGTGTTCCGGGTGTAGTGTCCATTGGATGTCGGACCAGTTGTATTTGTCGAGGTCGTAGTATATCTAAGATTGATGTGTTTACGAAGTCAGCAGCTTGTTTTCCTTTTCGCGAGATGTGACAGTAGTCGTAATTCCTCCAACAATATTGAAAAAAAAGATTTATAGTGTAGTTGACTTACATTTGTCGTCACAATCTGCTTGTCCCACGTGTATCCTTTGAAATTGCGCCCGAACAGAGCCTTGCGCACTCCGCTCTTCGCCCCGTCACACCCGACGATGAAGTCGGCGTCCAACTCGACGCGGCCCGTGGGAGACTCTGCCTCGATCCAGGCGCGGTCCCCGTCCTGAGCGACGCTCACCACGCGGTGCTTCCAGAGTACCGACACGTTCGGCTGGACGATGAGATCCTCCAGGATCAGCTCGGCCAGGAGGTTGAGCGGATACCCGATCATGCGGTCTGGGATGTCCAATGTGTCCATGTCGTCGATTCCCGTGATCTTCTTGCCGTTCAGTTTGCGCCATGTCATGTGTCGTACGTGAAAGCCTCGCTCTAGGACTTTATCGAGCATACCGGCACGTCGAATCACTCTAGCAATACAGAGTGTCAGTTCCTTCGGAAGCAGGAAACCATAAGATCCCAAATAGTGAGAGAACTCCAAAAAAGACTTACTGTGCCGCTGCTGGTCCATAGAGCAATGCTCGAGGACGACCGTCAATGGTGTCGTTGGCTTCCACGACCGTCACCTGCACACCTTCTCGCGCCAGCATTGCTGCCAGGAGCAGACCTGCGGGGCCGGCACCGACGACAATGACTTTTGCAGTGTGTGTCATTTTCTTCGAGATGTCGTGAAAATGGCTGTTTTCTTGTCGCGTCTGTAGACCTCTACAAACAAACAAGCGAGCAAGCACGGCCTTCTGATAGATTTCAATTTGGTCAAAGGTATAAGATGAAGAAGTTAGTGATGTAATTCAACGAGTAGTTCTGACCAATATCTACAACTTCCCGACAATTGGATCTTATATCGCGCTTTCATGCCCAAAAGCCTCTCATAAATGATTCTCGTTTGTCTGGACTCTGGACCCCAACGCCGGCATCAAACTGCCGAACCGTGGAAAGTCTCCGCAACCAAGCACAGTCTAACATCGGGGAGCCACCAACGGTCTAGAGCATTCACTCGAGATCGTTTTCTGGTGAGAAAGTTGAAGATGTGTGTATACACGTATGAAACAGGTTTCGGACCGAACAGTCCGGGACGACACACGTGACTACCTCCCTTTTATGGGTGGGTGATTTGACAGCAGTCTCGATTCTTTCCTTCGCCCGGTCATTCGGCTTAATTACAGAGAATAAGTTGGAGGTTTCTAACATCTATACGTTCATGGTCGGGTGGACAAATTGCAGATCACCAGGAGAAAATCCGTCTCCGTCCACGATCGGAAGGAGGGAGCTCCACATTTCCATATCGGCATCAATGTCCATGTCGAACCACTAGAGAAGAACAGTGGTTGGGTTAGTTGTAGTTGAGCGTCGGCGATGCTGAGCGACAATAATAGAAATCAAAAGCTAGAAGGTAAATGGAACTCACGTTCTGAAAGAACCCGTTTTCGTAATTGCTGTCTCCCCCATCGGCCGTCACAGTTAAATTTGGTTGGTCCAAGGAAGCAGAGCGTGTCGCTTGCTGGTTATCTCTGGCGATTGAGTCACCGTTGTGGCTGGGACTCTGCATCACCCCCGCCGCCCGAGCTTGTTCGACGAAACTTCGCGCCATCTGAGAAATGTCCTTTGCGAAGGGCGTCGAGATTTGGGATTCGGTTGCGATTTCCAGGCGGGTGAAGTGGGCGGCTCCGATTTCCATGAGGAGGAGATCCGAGTGGACGGTTGCAAGGTGAGGGGCTTGTAGGATGTGTATGAATAGGTTGATCATGGCGTAGATAGGGATGTAATATGCGAGTCTGTGCCCATCGGTAAGAAAGGTGAAGGAAACAGGGAGGATTATATCTCGGGGAAATCTCACAGAAAAGGACAGGTTGCGTCAAGGGGAACATGTCTCGTAGCAAGCAAGACTGCCCTCGAAGCCTCTGCA
The DNA here is from genome assembly GCA_001599775.1 of Exophiala alcalophila. Taxonomy (NCBI): domain Eukaryota; kingdom Fungi; phylum Ascomycota; class Eurotiomycetes; order Chaetothyriales; family Herpotrichiellaceae; genus Exophiala; species Exophiala alcalophila. The sequence continues at coordinate 4,709,886 of BCHY01000001.1, forward strand.
ACAATAGTGTACGAGTTCTCCACCTGGTCGCGGAATACTGGATGTCGTCTGAGATTGATGATGCCGCAGGACCAGGGGTAAGTCAGCGTGGTGTGGATGTCAAACAGTAGGCCGAAATAAGTAAAATGAATTGTCAGTGCCGTGTGTAAGCTCATCTCGGGAGGAAGGCGAGTTGGATCTAGAGGAGGATTGAGACTCAGGACGTTCCATACTTCTTTGCTGAGGGTTTCTGCTTTCTGGTGCAAGCCGTTCACGGTCTGCATCAATTCCCTTGGCTTTTGAAGAAAGGCTCTTGCGCTTGACACTGATCTTCCCACGAAAGAAGACAGCTGGTGGAGTTTGATCAGGACCTGACGAGCTTGGACACCCACGGAGCCGCCAGAAGGTATCGAGTTTGGAATTTGGCAATTGATTTCTTCGTCGTCTATCGACTAGTTGGGCAACCAAGGAGTCAGCAGATAGATGCAAACCAACTCTTCCAGATAAACTTACTGAAGGTCGGCCTGATCGACTCGCTATATGCTTGTCGAGACAGTATACAGCCCAGAATGTCCAACTTCGATTGCTGATTTCGTGATCGGGTAACTTCCATGACGATGGCGGTTGCCTGTGCAACCCCTTTGAGCACGCAAGTCTCAAGGCAGCCGCGGTCAGAGGGTACTGGAGTAGGTGAGTACCCAATCCTTCAGTAAAGTGAGCCTGATCAAAGGTTAGACACTTTGTGCTTTTTCAAGAACTTCACAAAGATGTAAGTACCATGAGTGTCAGCGCCTGGACGGCGACTATCGAGGTTGGCATGAACATGAGATCAGTAAATACCGAACGTGCGTTCTCGAACCATGGCCAAGAGTCCTCCGAGGCTCTTGAAAAGCTCGATCGCGAAGACAGAACAATCCGACATCCAAAGGCATACACCATGTTTCGCAGGGCGTACCAGGATTGCTCGTCTTCGCACTCACCGCCCGCCAGGTGAGCGCGGAGACGCGACTCAAACCAGAGGCGCTCAACGATTCCGAATGAAGACTCGCTCCCTCTTTCAAAATATGCTGTGTCTGTCAGCACCCTCTGCTCATGAAGATGGGACCGTCAATACTTGCCGCTGGTATAGATCCATGCGTTTTCAGGTTCTGGCTCTGGAGCACGTTGCGGAGAGAGCTTCTTGGACAGCTTCAAGCGGCGCGTCATGTCCCTGGTGAAACGAGTTGCTGATTTGTGAAACTGGTGCGTCTTGGTCTTCTCAGCGACCCACTCCATCCCCGTCGGGGAACATATGGACAGAAACGACCTTGGGCCTGGGAACTTGTCAGAGGAAATGGTCGTAAAGTTAAGGAAAACGTGCCTTGATATTCCAGGTACTGATTTGATAGATTAGCTGATTGTTTGTAAGACTGCATCTGGGGCCTCGGGGTCTACTTACAGTCTCTGCCGAGTACACACTGCTTTCCTCTTGCCTCTCAATACTGATGCCGCCTAAATCATCAAGCAATGGCTCATCGTCGGGTCTGAGACAGTCCCTTCCCTGTGCCGAGTTATGGTCGGGGCTGTCCAGCGGTACAATGCACGACGGATCTGGATGACAAAATCAGGACGTCAGCACCGCTATGGGATGGGGTTCCGTCTCTGGCAGATGTAGTACCGGATATCTGGTTTGCATGACCATCAGTCGTTTGCTTCGCCGCATTATCGTTCATGAGATGCAGACCATCGGCTGGCCTATCCCTCTCTCGTCGATCATACAGGGCAGGGTGGATGTTTAAGCATGGCGGCGAAGCGGTATTCTCGCTGGACAAAGACGAAGCAGTAAACGCGGGCAGCATTGATGCGACCGGTACATCTGCTGATGGTTTTTGAGGGCTCTCCAACAGTGACTCGAGTTTGGCTAGGCGCTGAGCCATCGCATCGAAGCTCATCTCTTTCTCCTTCGCGGATTGCCGACGAGTCCGCGACCTTTGGCAGATCTGTCCATGGCTCTGGCAGTAAGTGCATGGATGTCCTCCGTTGCCTATTCAGCTCCCAGGTAACAGGTTAAATTGGCTGCAACTTCAAGCTTAGAGGGTCGCTCTGGTTCCACTTACATCGGACCTTCTTGGATCTGCAGAAGTCACACGCCAGCCAACGCTTTGGTTTCGATTTCTCGCCGAAGCGGCCATCGTGGAAGGTTTGCGGATGTTCAGTCATGGTCACGCTGCAAGTTCCCGAGCGCAAGATGTGTGAAGAAAGACGGTGGCTACCACTTCCCGAAGAGAAGGTCACTAGTCTTTTATGAATCCCGTGTCTCGTAGAGACCATCTGTCTTGGTTCTAGGCCCAGCATCTTGCCAAGTGCATGGGATGCCCACGGTCCACGAGGCCACCAGGCGGGGTACGGGGAAGGTTCACCAGGGGGAAGGCTCCAGAGTTGTCGAGGAGGAGGTGGTTCAAGCTTGGTCAGCCTGATGGAGCATCACCAAGACAGCGAGACCAATCGGATCAATGGCCTGTGATTGCTCGGGGACCTTGTAAGGTCTCCGAGGGCTGGTACTCGTACTCGAACTCTACAGACTACCCAACGTGCTAGTAACCGAAAAACAGAGGCACAAATAGTGTCGCAGAACTTGAGATGTTTTCTCGCAATAACCACTTCGACTATTTAACATGTCTCGATCAAATACTTGCGCATTCTTTGACCAGTCTACGCTCCACAATAACATCGAAATGTCTCTGCTGCACGAATGTGTGACTGGTACAATGCCATCCGCCATCCTCCGGGTGCGCTAGACGCAAGCGATAGCTGAGGAGAATCTGTGGAACGAGCTTGTTAATTTCGAGAAGGGCAATGTTCTTCCCCAAACACATATGTGCACCATATCCGAACTGTGTCAGGTTAGTCCTAGCCGCCGTGGCAATTGAAAGAATCAAGATCGGGGAGCGTAGATGCGATCTGAGGGGCTGTCACGTACACTCATAAAATGGCGCTCCATCAGAGCTTTATCACCTTCAATCCATCTTTCGGGTCGATAATGTTCTGCATCTTGTCCGAAGACCGACTTTTGACGGTGCATCACCCAGGAATTGATCCCCACGGTTGTCTATCACGAGAGTCAATTATGTGCTATTTGTCGACTTAACTCAAGGCTTACCTTAGCTGGTAGATACGTCCCGGCAATTACCGCTCCACCGTCTGGCACGTAACGTGTATGTTGGGTCCCCAGGCTCGGGTGAAGCCTCATGCCTTCTTTGATACAGGCCTGAAGATAAGGGAGGCTCTGGGCTTCAGCCAGCGTAGTATGTTTCGAAACCTTGCCAGCTCGAACGCCCTCATCAAGTTCACTCAGGAGCTTGTCGTAGCAGCGTGGATTGGTGATGATGTAGTACAGTATCGCTCGTAAGGCAATACTCGTCGTGTCAGAGCCTGCAAATATATTGACCGTGATCGTTATCTGTAGGTCCAAGTCGCTAAATCGGTCGGGGTTGTCCTTCTGGACCTGGAAGAACCGAGATAACAGGTCTCTTCTGTCAACCTCACGGGCTTGAAGTCGCTCGGAGAGTACACGTTGAGCTTGCTGTGGAAGCACAGGTCAGTATTTTATCCTCTTGAAAGAATGTCTGTCTTACATACCCCGATGATCACATTGAGTCTCTGATCATAGCCACCAACAAATGGGATGTATTTGAACAGAGAACTCTTCCGGATTGTGTCCAGCTCAGGAAGCTCGGCGATGACAATGCCAGACCACAGGGTCTCGTCAATGGCTTTCAAAGTGTCATCAATATCCTTTCCAGCGTCAAGGAAGCCGAACTGTTTGGAGAACGAGACCTCACCGATCACGTCAAAGGCGAACCACTGCAACCAGTCTGCAAAATTCATCAACTTGCAGCTGTCGGCATATTCCCCGAATCTTTCTAGCAGACGGTCCACGGGCCGCTGGACGAAGACATCTAGTTCGTTCACTGCGGCCATCGAGTAGGAATGGGAGACCATTCTCTTGGTTGCGGAGTGGCCTTCTATCGTTGGATCCGCGAAGACATCGTATTTGCCTGACTGCCCTCCCATACTCCATGATGGATACCAGCTATTCCAAATGAGTGGTCAGGATCTCAAGGTGGATTGATCATTTAGACATTCCAGAAAGCATGTTCATACCTTGACTTGGTAAACTTGGTTCCTGCCCCATAAATCTGCTTTACGGCTTGTGGATCAGAGACGCTGACTTCGTTGGGCCCAATCCTCACAAGATGCCCTATTCGTGAAATTCAAGAAGTCAGCAAAAATGTCTACAAATCCGCTTGTGAATCTTGATTTTACCATGTTTTTGATGGAGATCCAGCAAGACAAGCTCTTGTCTCGCCGTCAAGATTGTCTTCACCTTCCAGAGCCTTGTGAAGCTTGCCAGCAGAGGACCTGGAATTTTTCGAAGTGCCGTGTTATACCGGACATGTAGCAGGTAGCAAACCAGCACTGCTAGTAGTGATAACAAAATATTCCTAGACAGAACTGCTGCGACTCTTCTACCGTACAAAGACAAGGCCGGTAAGGTAGCCATGAGGCTTTGCTGAGTTTCATCCATGGTTGAGCACGATTTGAAGACTACCTCACAAGCATACTCTCGTCGAGTAGATCGTGGGTTGTTATGTCTCAAGCCAGATCATTATGCTCTCTGGACTCTTCACGGCGCAGCGAGTCAGTCTGTATGGCCATATCCATGCCGGGCTCATGGCATGTCGAGGACCAGTTCTCGGACAGTGAGCGAAGTTTGCCGACAGTTTACTCGGAGCCCAAGTCCCGGCCAACAGAACGCTGGTGTGCCCTGGTGAGTTCACCCCGGACCCCGGCATACCCCAGGTTTTTATTGTGGGTCAGATGCTTGAGTGGGGCGTCGTGGAGGAGTCTTTACCGGTCCGAACCTCCGAACAAAAAGTCCCACTTTCGGACTCGAGGCTCCGAAGATATGCAGACGACTTACTTGTTGATGGATTCCCCACAGACACAAGAGAGCAACAGTATTTCCAGCGACACCGATCCCCAAAGCACATACAACAGTTACCGATCCCGGATTTAGGTCATTCTGGGTCTCTTTCTTTCGGGATCCGGGGTTGATCACTAGTCGGCATTTCCACATAGGCAACGTAGTTCTGGGGTTCGGGTTGAACACCCCAGATTCATGCCTGGACCGTGCTTCGGAGAACAGGCCCGAACAACAAGGCTGGCTGGTTCGTTTTCTTCACCGAGAGATCGAAGGGTTCTCAATTCTCAAAGAGAAAACGTCGAGGAGTCTCAGCATTCTTGTCTCGGGCAGGTGTTGCTCATAGTATAAGTTGAGCGCTGATGCCTCTGCTGAATCTCACACGCCACAAAGAGTTCCCACTTGCAGAGACTCAGAGTTCATCATGTCCAAAATCGAAGACAACGAAGTTTGTGTGGAATACCACACAGAGCACAAAGACGAAGACGGCCGCATGGCGTCCGACGATGCATCTCCGGATCCACACGACCCACTGACGTGGAGCGTATCCAGGAAGATCTCCATTTTGACCGTCATCAGCGTCTTCATGTTCGTGGGCACCTTCAGTATGATCGTGGTCGGTCCGGCATTGCAGATCATCCCTCTGGAGTTTGGCTCGTCCTTCTCGTCCTCCACCTATTTGATCGGTGGCCCTCTTCTGGCCTACGGCGTCGCATCTTTCTTCTGGGTGCCACTGGCAAATCGATATGGCGTCCGCCTCCTGTTCATGACCACCTCGGTTATCGGTGCTTGCCTCAGTCTTTGGGGAGCGAGGGCCAACTCCTTTGGAAGCCTCGTTGCCGCCAGGACCTTGGCCACAGGATTCTTCGCCACCCCTGAAACGCTGGGACCTCAGCTAATTGGGGACGTCTTCTATCCCAAAGACCGCGCAAAGGCAATGACAACCATCACAATCATGCAGGCTGTCGGTTACAGTGCTGGGCCTCTCTGTGGCTCGTTCATCGTTCAAAATAGGCAAGTGGCCTCCCCCAATGCGCTTCACGTTCGGAAAAGTCACTAACTGGTTTGAAGCTCCCTGGGCTGGAGATGGACTCAATGGATCACCGGCATCCTCGCATTCGCCAGTGCTGTTATGATCTTCTTCCTGGTGCCAGAAACACAGTACACTTACAATCCCAACAGACGGGAAAGATCCTGGGTTGACAACTTTCGCTTCTGGCCCGTCAGTGGTGGAGGAAAGCCAAAAGTCCACAGGTGAGAACTCAATCGTAAGCAAGCTAGAAGAGTATGGACTGACCATTCATAGCCTGAGCGCAGCCTTCCTGGTGTTGTTTCCTTATTTCCTGCACCCCATCGTGATCATCTGCATGGCATTCTTTTCGGTTTGCCTGATGATTGCAAACTATACGATGGTGAGTCCCGATTGCGTTTTTTCTTTGTCCTGTAAAGGGGAACTGACGCCCTCATCTTTTAGACCACTCAATCTCTCACATACTTGATTGTGTACCACTTCAGCCTGGGCAATTCTGGTCTCACCTTTCTGGGCCCCATGATCGGCAGTTGCCTGGCGATAGTCCTATGTGGCATTCTTGCCGACCGATACTTCCAACGCCTGGCCCTCAAGTCCGGAACAAAGCCGAAACCAGAACGTCGACTGCCCCTGTTCGCCATTACTGGGCCTATCGGTGTTGCGGGCACTATTCTCTTTGGTGTCTGTACACAACAACAGTGTCACTGGTTTGCGCCGCTGTTCGGCACCTTTTTGCGTAAGTAGACCTTTACCTCTTGTGCTTCCTTCAATGCTGAACCTGTCAGTGCTTTTCTCCTTCACTTCGGCGGCGGCAATCATGTTTGCCTATCTCCTCGACGTTTATGAGGCTCGAATGGATACCGTCATGGTCATCTTCAATGGTGTCAAGAACATTGCAGCTTTTGGCATCAGCTATGCCGTGATTCCTTGGAACATGAGCGCAGGCTATACCGTGCCCTTTGTTGTTCTCGGGGTCTTACTTCTCGTCGCACATGGGCTCATGGGTGCGCTGTACTGGAAAGGACAGGCAATGAGAGACTGGACTGCCAAAAAGTTCGTGTCGGGCAAGGAAACATCCCATGGGGACGCTTTCTAAAGGGTGCTAATCCATCAAGTGGCTGGATCGTCTGGGCCAAGTTAGTCTTTTGTACGCCACAAGGTTATCAAGAGGTTTGTTTGGATGTAAACACAGCTCTCAGGCTGAAGTGGCGAGAAATCCGCCGCTGACAGACATACACATCGAATACCCTCGTGCTAATTAGTACACTTCTCCAAGCCCAGAGGTAACGTCCCCGTGCTTGTGAGGGCTGAAGACTCCGTCGGTGTGGTGGAGTGAGTGGGTGGAATCCAGACTCCAGATGCACAGGTCATGGCTGTCAGAACGGTGAAATCGTCTGCGGCAAAAAGGGCCGAAGCGCTGCCGCAGCATCAGGGCAGGCACCCGTTGGTGAGCCTTGACCAAAAAAATTCTCTCATGTTTGGAGGGAGGCGGCGGTGATACCTGTACCAACCAACAGGGCTGGGGCCGGACATTTGTACCTGAGGGCCGCCTCCGTCCAGTGTCCTGTTTCACCCCAGCCACTGCGCCACAGCCCCCCAGCGACGCCACTTCACTTCGCCTGTGGATTTGGGAAGCGGGAGGCCCGAAGCCCTGGAGGATGCCGAACAGTGGGCAGTCAGGGTGAAGGGGTGAGAGACTGACACCAGTCATTCTCCATTGCGGCAAACAACAAACGGCAGACCCAAAAGCCAAACGAGTGGTGGTGCACCTCTACGCAACCACTGGCGGTGGCACCAGACGGAGAATGGCACGCTGCTGCGTCGCTGACACCCAATGCCAGTACCAGTATTAGTACCTTGCTTAGGCGTCAGATGCGTCGGCGGTGAACAGCATTCCGAGTGCAACTGCAATTGTTGACATGACGTTGGCTTTGTCCGTGACTCTGTGGCTGCGTCTGTGTCATTTCCTCACCACCGCGGCCTGCGATTGCATCTTGCGAACATCTTCTTCTTCCTGCGCTCCTCCTTCATGCCCACACACACCTTTCTCCCGTAAGAGCCAACCCATCTCGACTTCTTCCCCCTACTGACCACAACCTCACCTTGCACACAGATGTCGACTCCTCCACCCTCTGAAGGTTCTCATGCCACGATCCTGAGTCTGACCAAAAAGTTCCGCCATCTGGGCCGCCTCCCCTCCAGCTGGGTCAAGTCAGCGGTACGCTCCCTCCCGTCTCGGCAATGGAGCAAGGGCCATCATGCTAATGCTAACCTCTCCGCCAGGATGACAGAAACGCCCGGACCGAATCCTACCTCTGCGACACCTGCCTTCGCCTGGCCCTGAAACTCGAGTCCTTCTATATCACCGGAGATCAGTCTGATTTCGAGAAAGCCCACAAATTCCGATATCTGGGGAGGCTGTCCCAGATCCGCCAAAAACGAAGCTGTCCCTTTTGTCGATTGGTGCTCGCGATCGCCGATCGTCCCTCCGACCAGCGGAAACCTAGCACTGTCACCGATGAGGACCCTGCGTGTTATGCGCGATGGGTGGTGGATGGGCAGGAAGATCTAGGGCCAGACCCCGAGCGCCCTGGGGAACATAAATTCAGGCCGAAGACACGACGGCTGCTGATTTACAGCGACCCCCAGGCCTTCAAAGATGGATACATCGTGCTGCTGGCGGATGATGCCCCGAGCCGAGAGTTCCTCGGACGCAAGATCACGTCCCCCGATCTCCTCGATCCCCAACTCCTGCGGCAATGGTTGTATGACTGTCAGACAATGCATGGACAGGAATGTGAAGAGTCGTTGGTGCCGCGCGATCTGATGAAGAGGTCAGGAAAGACGGTCAGCGTCTTCCGCGCCATCGACGTCCATAACATGTGCATCGTCGAAACACCCCAGAGCTCGAGATATGTGGCCTTGAGCTATCTCTGGGGCAAGAACTTCATCCAGCTGTTCACCACCTCGAAGAACCTGGCCAAATTGAGCCAACCCGGAGCGCTGGAGAAAGAGAAACTACCGCGAACAATCAAGGATGCCATTACCTTGACCAAGATGCTGGGAATCCCATTCTTATGGACGGATAGCCTGGCCCTATTGCACGACGATGGATTTCAATATCACGATGACTGGGTGTATTCTAAGGCCACCCTGACGGTGGTAGCGGGCTCTGGCAAAGATGCAAATGCAGGATTGCCGGGTGTACGAAAGGAATCGCGGACATTTCATCAGGACATCGAGGAAGTTAGGCCTGGGTTGCATCTTATGGTCTCCCACCTGGCCGAAGGTGCGTTTCAACCCCTTGGATATGTGTACTCGCTGCTGACTGAGTCTAGATTACATCTCTACCTCACAATGGGATTCTCGTGCCTGGACGTTCCAGGAACGGATGTTGTCGCGGCGGTGTCTGCTTTTCGTCAATGGGCGAATTTACTACCAGTGTCGGCGCACCACCTTCTGTGAAGACATGGAGATGCCTCGCAATAATGGATGGTCGCTGGACTCGATCGACATGCCGACGAGGATCTTTCGCGAAAAGCCCTTCGTTCAGTTTACCTCTGCCGTCGAACTCTACACCCGGCGCGAATTGACTAATCCCCAGGATATTCTGAACGCGTTTGAGGGAGTGCAGATGGTGTTGGAGAAACGAATCGGGTCGAGAATCTACTATGGCGCCCTCGAAAACATGATGGACTCGTCGCTGTTGTGGGAGTCGACCAAGCGTTTGTACCGACGACCGGGATTTCCAAGCTGGTCATGGTCTGGTTGGCTGGGCGAGATTCAGTGGAAAGTCAACGAACCGGCCGAATCGTGGATCGAATGGCACGCTGATCAGGACGTTGGAATATACTCGTTCGGGCAGCAAGCCCACGACCGAATCCAGCCACCGATCGAGCGTCCATCGTATCCAGGGCCGGTAATGAGCCACAACATGAGCACGAGCGTGCCACTATTGCACTTCCGGACGATATCGGCACAGTTCACACTGAGTTCTCCGGAGCCCATTCACAAGTCTGTTGTTTCCCCCCTGCGGAAGCGGCTTACGGGGCCGAGTGCTTTGTCGACAGTACGACCCGCCCCGGCGGACCCCGGATTGATTCGCGCAGGAATTGCGGACCGTGATGAATGCTGGTGTGGGACAATTGATCTGGAGGAGTCGTGGATGAGCAGTGCTGGAGTACCCCTGGAGTTCTTGGTCATTTCCAGAGTGCGGCATTTCACTGACGATGAATTTGCCATCTGGGAAGGGAGACTGCCGGACAAAGTGGAGGATGTGATGCGACGAGGAGATTACGGCGTCTACAACGTGATGCTGGTCTCCCACCGAGAGGGCATATACTACCGGGAGGGACTGGGCCGCATTTTGACGGAGGCCTTGGATCGAGCGCTGGAACCAGGGCCACAGTGGAAGGACATTGTTTTGGGTTAAGCCGAGGAATGTATGATGAGCATTTACGGTGAAGGCGAGCAAGCATACAGAAGACCTTGTACTCATTTTCCAAACTACATAGGATACCCAGGATAAGGTACCCAGGAGAGGTGTGGCGGGTGGCCTTAAATTTGTCCAACCAGGCGTGTTCCCGTGTTCCCGTCTTCGTATTCTTCATTCTCCTGTTCGCTCGAGTCGCAATTGCGACCCTTGTAAAACCAGTCCACGGGGCCAAATTGCTCCGTCTCCCTCGAATGACACTGGACGAAGGGCGGGATCATCCTCGTCATTAGCAGATCGACTTGAAGGTAAAAAAAGAGGCTTAAGAACCCATCTGGCCATTCTCCTTCCTCCTCTCCGCCTTCATTGACCTCGTCGCCGCGCTGGTTTCAATGTCGCTCTCACGGCCTGCGTTAACAGCAAGCTGCATTCGTCGTCAAGCGCATCCTCAAAGCTCCGCAAGGAACTCCTACGATGCAACAGACGCCCTCCCAGTTCTGACGCTCCTACATGCGCGATAAAATCCCCTGCTGGGGTCACTGATTGCTCCCCCGTCGCTTCACGGGCTCATCATGTCATCCAATGTGACAATATGGGACGATCCAGTCACGCAGATCAACTGTGTCTACTCGATATCCGGGACCTACGGCGTCTTGCCCCGGATCCTCTATTATATCACCCTAGTGGCGGCGATTTTCGGCCGGGCAAAAGAGTGGCTCATCATCGGCGCCCTCGTGAGCGCCCTGACGTACTCTGCGACGGCCGCGGTGCATCTAATGGCCCTGGTGACGAGTAAATCGGGCGTATTCGACCTCGACATCATGGCAGCCTGGGCAGTGCTCAGTACCGGGGCGCTGGCCTATATTGGCCTCATCCATTGGAGCTCGACGCTGCGAAATTCGCGCGCCAGGGTGGTCCTGGTCTGCTGGGGCATGTTGGTGGGCATTTCGCTCATCTTTGGCCGCGCCGAACTGTTCGACACTCAGCTGAGCGATCCGGAGCCGGCGTGTTTCTCCTCCTCCGGGATGCTGCTTGAGTATCCCATCCAGCTACTCAGTTCGGATTTCAACTGCACGTATCAGTGCTTCTCGCTATCCAAACCGATGCGGCATCGCTATGAAATCACGGCTGTCCCGCATTACGTCCTCGACAACTATTACTCGAGACTGTCCTACGTCCTGGTGGGCCCAATCCAGTTTGCGGCCTACGCTGCCCTCAGTTGGGACGCGTTCAATCACACCCCGTCCCAGGCGTGCATGATGGCCGTGATGAAATTTCTCATCCACCCGGGCCACCGCGAGGAGTTCACCAAGACGGTGTATAAGGCGTCGATGAGCCAATGGTACGGGGGATACTTCGCCCTGCTTGGATACGTGAAACGGTCTAGGTGGAGTCCAAGGAAGGTGGTGATCGCCTCCTTCTCGATCCCGTGGATGTTTCTGGGCTTCCTCGTCGACGTCCTGTGTCTGCCCCTGATGGTGTGCAATATCGTCCTCAATGAGATCTCGCTTCAGTCGGGGAATCTGCCTACCAACGAGGCTAATATCGCAATTGGCCAATGGGGCCCCTTTGTCAGTTCTTTCCTCGTGGTCATTGCAGCGATGATCAACAAGGGCCTGGAAATGCAAGAGGCGCGGAAGCAGTCCAAAGCACTGAGTGACAATAGCGTTGTCGAAGAAGACCAAACGTCTTTGGCGGATCTCGAGCGAGGGATGACGCAGGGGAGTCAGGAGGTCGGCGTCGTTAAACCGAAGCTGGCACATGTGCAGACGCTCCAAGATATGGACGATGTGATGAAGAGACCCAAGTGAATGAAGACTGTTATAGAGTGTGATGAGAGATGCCCCTGATTCCCAAGGACTCGTGGTGTTTGATGTATTTCAGGATGGCGCCCAACGAAATCGAGAATTATTAAGCATCATGCAACTCACAAGCCTGACAATGAACCAGAGAAGCTCATCAGCACATACGTACTCGTACATTCATCGCTTTTGGTCGTCCCTGTCTCTCACCGACCTGATATCGCAGGGGGATGAACCCCACTCCATCATTAAGGCCGGCAATCCATGCGCGAGAGCGAATATGATATATGAGTCAGACCGCCCAGACGAGGCCCAAAGGGGATCATCTAATTTGTTCCACCCCAGTACCGTGTATCTCATCTGTGATAGATGGGGCGGATGGCGGATGTGGTGCAGTGCATTAGCCGACACTGGATATTGGGCTGTTAATCCTGAGCAGAGCACAGAAGACACAATTCAAGGAATACTGTAAACTCGCAAAATCGTCTTCATCCTTGAGCAGGACCTTCTGAAGCCAAGATTATGTGGAGTCAGTAAGGGAGAGGCTTCGTCGATGGCAGAGGGGGGGCAGAACGAGTACCTGCGACGAGGCTGCGGCAAGGCTGCGGCAAGGCTGGCAAGGCTGACGGTGCGCGGGCCGCCGGCGTTTTCCCGCCGCATTTTTGTGCAATTTTCGGCGGGACAAAATGCATGACATTTACACTACAACGAACAACTCCACGTTCAGCTTCAAGTTCGTGCACCCTTCACACTCACCCCGGACAATACGTCGAGTGACTCATTGTCCTCTCCCTCTGCCGCCCATATATTCCTCTTTCGACCCTCCCTCTTGTCTGGCCTCTCCCCCATCTTCTCATCTCCCACTGCCAACAACATGGAGGCCCTCAAGGCGACATTCGCCCAATGCAAGAAGGAAAACAGACCTGCCCTCGTGGGCTACTTCACCTCGGGGTATCCCACCGCAGAAGAGACCCCGGACATCATGTTGGGTCTCCAGGCTGGTGGAGTTGGTATGTACCATCCTCCCCTCGCCTCGATCAGGTTTCCAGTTCTGACCTCGAGTCTTGTGACGTTACAGATATCATCGAGCTCGGCCTGCCCTTCACAGACCCCATCGCCGACGGGCCTACGATCCAAAAATCCAACACGGTTGCCCTGGCGAACGGCATCACCGTCTCCTCTTCCCTCCAATTCGTCCGCGATGCGCGGAAACGAGGCCTTCGAGTCCCAGTCCTGTTCATGGGCTACTACAACCCGCTCCTGCGCTATGGCGAAGAACGCATGCTGAAGGACTGCCGCGAGGCTGGCATCAACGGATTCATCATGGTGGATTTGCCTCCCGAGGAAGCGGTCAGGTTCCGCAATAACTGCACAAAGGCCGGCCTGTCATATGTGCCGCTGATCGCCCCAGCGACGTCTGAGAAGCGGATGAAGCTGCTGTGCTCGATCGCCGACTCTTTCATCTACGTCGTCTCGCGCATGGGCGTCACCGGCGCAACAGGCACATTAAACACAAAGCTCCCGGAACTTCTGGCCAAGGTCCATAAATACTCTGGCGGTGTGCCGTCCGCCGTTGGATTCGGTGTGAGCACGAGAGAACATTACTTGAGCGTCGCGCAGATCGCGGAAGGTGTGGTCATTGGCAGTCAAATCGTGACGACACTCGGGAACGCGAAGGAAGGAGAGCGCGCAAAAGCCGTGCAGGAATACTGTTCGCAGATCACGGGCAGACAAGTTGGCCAATTTAACGACACCAATGGCCTGACGAGAGAGGTGGGAATTGTCGAGACCATGAGCGCCGCGCAGGAACCCAATGCGGCTACGAACGGTCTCAACGGCCAACAGGTTCAGGTGGACCAAGTCATCACCGACGCCGACGTGCCCTCGGAGCCTGGTCTAGCTGACCAACTCGACGCGCTCAACTCCTCCACCAACGGGTCCGCCCCCAATCCGCATGCTATTCCGGCCCGATTTGGGCAATTCGGTGGCCAGTATGTTCCGGAGTCCTTAATGGACTGCTTGGCGGAGCTGGAGGAGGGCTTTTCCAAGGCAAAGAACGACCCCGAATTCTGGAAGGAATACAGATCTCATTACCCCTACATGGGTCGACCATCATCACTGCACCTGGCAGAACGCCTGACGGAACGGGTTGGCGGCGCACAGATCTACCTGAAACGAGAAGACCTCAACCACACGGGAAGTCACAAGATCAACAACGCCTTGGGCCAGATTCTCATCGCAAAGCGACTGGGCAAGACCCGAATTATCGCCGAGACCGGCGCCGGCCAGCACGGCGTGGCTACTGCCACCGTCTGCGCCAAATTCGGCATGGACTGCGTGGTTTACATGGGCGCGGAGGATGTGCGGCGCCAGGCCCTGAACGTGTTCCGGATGAAACTTTTGGGTGCAAAGGTCGTGGCAGTGGAGGCAGGATCGCGCACGCTGCGTGACGCCGTTAACGAGGCTCTGCGTGCCTGGGTTGTGGATCTTGACACGACGCACTACATCATCGGCTCTGCCATCGGGCCCCATCCCTTCCCGACGATCGTGCGCACCTTCCAGAGCGTGATCGGCGACGAGACGAAAGAACAGATGAAGGCGCTGATGGGCAAACTCCCCGACGCGGTCATCGCCTGTGTCGGCGGCGGAAGCAACGCCGTGGGCATGTTCTACCCGTTCAGCTCGGATCCGTCAGTGAAGCTGATCGGTGTCGAGGCCGGCGGTGATGGTGTCGACACGGACAGGCACTCGGCTACACTTGGAGGCGGCTCCATCGGCGTGCTGCACGGCGTGAGGACCTACGTGCTTCAGAACGAGCACGGCCAGATCAGTGACACCCACTCCATCTCTGCCGGGCTCGACTACCCGGGCGTCGGGCCCGAGCTGTCGAACTGGAAAGACAGCGACCGCGCGCGCTTCATCAGCGCCACCGACTCCGAAGCCCTGATCGGCTTCCGCACCCTCAGCGAGACCGAGGGCATCATCCCCGCCCTCGAGTCCAGCCATGCCATCTACGGTGCCATGCAGGTCGCCAAGGAGATGTCCAAGGACCAGACACTCGTCATCTGTCTGAGCGGTCGCGGCGATAAGGACGTACAGAGTGTCGCGGACGAGCTGCCCATAATCGGCCCCAAGATCGGTTGGGATTTGAGGTTTTAGATAAAGCCAACCCGACAACAAAACCACCACTGAACGGCGACATCTCGGAAATGTATTCCAAAAAATTTGGACCGTTGGCGGCGCCAGGATATGGTTTGCATTTGTGTGTTTATGATCTGGGTATGGGAATCGGGATCCGGATAGAAGGAAAACCCACGGGAAATCATCTACCTGCTTTGAGCACATGTGAGGGATCAATCTGTTGCATTGCACAAACATACTGCCTCAGAGACACGGGGGCGCCATACTAGGAACCACACTATGAGACGGGCAGGTTGCCTCGGATTGGAACTGAAGTTTGGATCAAGTTGTTGCTGTTGCTTTAAGGGGCTGAAGAGAAGAGAAGAGAAGAGCGGTAGATGGACTACATACTCTACATATCTTGGCATATCCAGTTGAAAATAAAGATTGCTACTGGAGTCCTAACATTTGTCGGTCCTTGGAGCGACTAGTATTCCCCATCAAGACTCTGGTTCGCTACAGAACAGCATGTCTACTGGAGAGTCTGTATGCGGTGATCGGGTGATGGGAGTGAGGCAGTGAAAGGGGAAATGGGAAAAAGGAGAAAGATTTATCCGGGGTCCCGGAGTTCCGGAAGATCTAGTCACGTGTGAATGTCACGGGACCGTAAGTCTTCCCTTCCACCAAGTTCCGAGGCCGCTCACTGCTCATCGGACGCTACGGGTGCGACTGCTAGCAAGACCCGCCTTAGCAAGGCAGTTTACCCGAGAGACTTTTCCCATTGAGAAGCCGCAGTCACTGGTCAGTCGGTGTCGTGTCGGTGAATCCGAAGCATCTGCGAGAGAGCTCTGCACCTTACCTCCAAAAAGCCCTTTCATCTCTTTCCACCCCCTTCAACACAACTCTGCTCCAAGCCAGCACTCATCCCCTTTCTCGGTCTTTGATCACTTTCTTTCGCCATCACCATGTCTGTCGCCCGTCAGGTCTTCGGACAAGTCCAGCGTCGAGCTTTCTCGGCGTCGGCACGACAGGTACTTCACTACTCCATTCCGTCTCCCTCTGCAAGTTGTGTGTTTGTTTTGTGAATCACCCGCTGATCATCGTTTCTCTATGTAGTCCTCCAAGGTTGCCGTTCTCGGTGCTGCCGGTGGCATTGGCCAGCCTCTGTCCCTGCTGATGAAGCTGAACCCCCGCGTCAGCGAACTCGCCCTCTACGATATCCGCATGGGCCCAGGTCCGTTTGTCCGCAGCTGCGATATGAATGAAGAAAGACGAGGACTGACATGACATGGGGAACTGCAGGTGTGGCTGCTGATGTCAGTCACATCAACACCAAGAGCACCGTCAAGGGCTACGACCCAACTCCCACTGGCCTCCGAGAATGCTTGACCGGGGCCGAGATCATCCTCATTCCCGCTGGCGTTCCCCGAAAGCCTGGCATGACCCGTGATGGTAAGAGGAAGCTTGGGCATACCTTCCACGACCGTTACTGATGGAATGGCAGACCTCTTCAACACCAACGCTAGCATCGTTCGGGATCTGGCAAAGGCTGCTGCCGATGCGGCGCCCAACGCCAACATTCTGGTCATCTCCAACCCTGTACGACCACCCTGTGACGACTTGATTCTTGACCACCGTGCTGACGTCTCCTCCAGGTCAACTCAACCGTCCCCATCTGCGCCGAGGTCTTCAAGAGCAAGGGTGTCTACAACCCCAAGCGTCTGTTCGGTGTGACCACCCTTGACGTCGTCCGTGCCTCCCGCTTCGTCTCCGAAATCCGCGGCAGCGACCCCGCCGATGAGAACATCACCGTCGTCGGTGGCCACTCCGGCGTGACCATTGTGCCCCTGCTCTCGCAGTCCGGCCACAACGACATCACTGGCGAGAAGCTCGACGCTTTGGTCAACCGCATCCAATTCGGCGGTGACGAGGTGGTCAAAGCCAAGGATGGTGCCGGTTCGGCCACTCTCTCCATGGCCATGGCTGGTGCCCGCTTTGCCGAGAGCTTGTTGAAGGCTGCCCAGGGCGAGAAGGGAGTGATCGAGCCTACCTTCGTCGACAGCCCCCTGTACAAGGACCAGGGCATCGATTTCTTCGCCTCCAGGGTCGAGCTTGGCCCCGAGGGTGTGCACAAGATCCACGAGGTCGGCAAGGTCTCCAAGTACGAGGAGGGTCTGTTGGAGGCATGCTTGGGAGGTGAGTGACCAAATCTCTTTCTTTCTGGGAAGCACACAACTAACGCAGAAGCAGACTTGAAGAAGAACATCCAGAAGGGCGTGGACTTTGTCAAGGCCAACCCATAGATGCAATGAGTGGGACTCGCGGAGGATGAGGCTGGATGGACTGTACAAAAGTAAGATCGTCACTGCGTCTGGGACCAGAGTTTGCCTTCAACTACCTTAGTACTCATTCTAGTGGGATACTGCGCGCGTTTGAGCCTCGCAAACAGAGAACCGTTCACCGTGGATACGGATTTTGTTCCCGTGTAATTGTACCTAATGCTCCGGCACGTAGGATGAGCCCAGGGTGCTGTGGCTTGCCGGCTTAAGGCTTCGAGGACCTGAGGCGTGGGGACTTGCTGGCTTCTGAAGCCTGAAAGGCGCTTCGTGTCAGGCGCGAAGGTGCGGCCAATCATGGTGCAACATGTGTGTCGCTGTCTCTGGATCTGCCCCTGGTGAAGAGAAGGAAGCGAGCAAGGCACAAGTGAAGCATGCAAGACACAACACACACACAACCACCGCTGCCTCAAACCGCCGAGATCCTCCAAAACCACTCTTTCCTCTCTTACGTCTCTCTGCGCCCAAGTTACTTACTTACCATCTGCTGTCACCATCTGCGTCCTCGTCCTCGTCGCGTCACCGTCGCCATCTGCCGTGTGTCGCCCCCGGGCCTGCCTTGTCGTCCTGCGCTGCGCCAGTTCTGCAGAACCGGCGCGCCCTCGGGGCTTCGATCCAGGCAACAACAACCACAACTCGAAACAGACGGAGTCGGCCCAAAATCCAACCTCGACCTCCAAGATCAGATATTGGATCAGCACTGCGACGATCCGATTCTGCAGAACCAGCAGCGCAAGATCCGATTTTAGATCACCCCAACGTCTATATCTTACTCGCCTGGCACTCTCCTGAGATCGGTCTCGTTCATCTCCATCAGAAACAACCCTCCTCCCAGACCGATCTCAACCCTCAGCCTGACACTCATGTGGCACAACATTTCGGCCGATTCATGAGCTGGTAGAGATCACTTCTCTGTCGCCAGATCTCTTATCTACCCCGTCCCCAACAGCCATGTCTCGTCTCCCTCCAGTCCATCTCGTTGATCGAGATGGCGACATCGCCATGACAACGGCTGATGACCCTTCCGACAACGTGCCAACGGGTCATCAGCCCTCACATCGCCCGTCCGGTTTTTTCCTTCCGGCCGAACATCCTTACTGGCGTCGGTTTGTCCTGGATACTCGAGTACGCTCCCCGGCTCTGGGCGAAGACCCTCTACAACAACCTCCCTCCGGCACGCGCAGACCGCTGGTGGCACCCAGCAACTCTTACAGCCCTCAGCCATTCCCCCCGAACCCTCCCACAAACTCATTTATGCATCTTCGGACACTACCGTCGCCGTTTCGTGCAGATGTGGTCGACGCTCCACGGACCTCGGACCTTGATATCAACCACAACTCCACAAGATCTGTGTTTGACCATGACCTGAAACAACTATCGAGGCTGAGCTCAGCTGTACCAATGGCCTCCGATCCCCAACGTGCTTCACCCCTTACATCATCAACCTCTGCAATGCTTGGCCCGCTGTCCTCTTTATTGCCCAGCTCGCAAACTCCTCCTCAAGCCCATGCATCCCAGAGAGGAGGACACCTTTCAGAGTCTGCCAGTCGAGAAGGCTCGGCTTCACCACCGTTCCCTCTGCGAACCCGGGATAGTCTGGAACTTATCGAACAAGGTTTCCTGCAACCCCATCATCGCCCTGCTGACCCTCTAAAGCCAAGCAGTCCCTCGTTTCCCAAGAGTCAGGACAATGCTACCGAGGAAATGATGGACTCAACGTCGCCGCCACGCTGGCTAAATTGGGGACCCAGCCTGATTGAAAGTGTGCTACCCCCAATCCAGACTGATCCAACGTACTGGCCTCAGCGGAATCCACGTCAAGATCCGCCGCCGCTCGCACAGCAGCTTCAGCCGCAGCCGCAGCCGCAAACACCTCGTCCACGCCACCGCCGGCGCATGTCCCGTCCCCCAGTACCCCGAATTCCATGTACCGCATGCATGGAAGAATTCAAACTGGACGACCTTTTGAATCTGGCATGCGCTTGTCGCTATTGTACCCCGTGTCTAAACGCAGCATTCCGTGCCGGATGTACTAACATGGCCTCCTTCCCACCGAAATGCTGTGGACGACCTCTCCGTATCTCCGTCTGGGGTAGTTTACTCGAAGCCGACATCTTGGCGCGATACAAAGCCATCGAAGCCGAATTCAGCGCGAATAGGCCGCTGTACTGTGCGCGTTCGACGTGTTCGGCCTTCCTCGCGGAAGAAGTGCACATCCTGTCTGAAGAAGTCGGGGTGTGTCCCCAATGTTGTGAATCGACCTGCCAGCGGTGCCGGCGCCTCATGGTTGACCACCCAGTGTGGAGTGTGGAGTCCCGGGTGTGTCCAGCTGAAGATGCCAACCTTTCTGCTCTCTATACTTTGGGAAGCGAAAAGAAATGGAAACAGTGTCCAACCTGCCTGAACATGGTGGAGCGCATTGAGGGATGTAACCACATGGACTGCGTGTGTGGTGTGGAGTTTTGCTATCGGTGCGGCAAACTCTTTGACGAGGACGACTCGTGCGACTGCGACCCGAACTCGCTGGACGAGGACGAGGATGGAGACGATGATGAAGACGATGAGGATGACGACGATGACGGCGAGCACGATGATGACGCCGACGAAGAAGAGTGGCCAAATTTCCGGGCGGCTGTTGATGCGTTGGGTCGCCCGTCGTGCCTCCACAGGCATACAGAAGCCCTCGGCGGCGCAAACGGCTTCGCTTGTCATGGATGTTTGCAGGTGAACCTTCTGTGGAGCTGCAATGACTGTGGGCTGGAGCTGTGCGAACGTTGTTTGGACCGAGCACAGCGGAGGGCCCTAGGGAGGATGACGGGCGATGGGGACAGCGAGGAAAGTGATGTGACTACGGACTTCGAGGTTGATGAAGAGGACGAGGAGACAGCAGGTGGTGGAGCTGAGGCTGGTGCTGCCGGCGCCGGCGCCGGCGCCGGTGATGATCAAATCATCTAACATACGACGAATGACGGTGATGGCTGACCGACGTAACAAGAGGACGCGATCGAACTCTGCCTTGATTTCGAGCCAATCCTCTTGTTCGACCCGGGCCGCTTCAGCATAATGGCGTCGTTGCCCGTTTCAGCAAAGAGAGAGAACGGGAAGGGGAGCATGACATGAGTCTTGAAACGATGGCTGTGAAATAGACGAAGTGCATCGTCGTGGTGGGAGGGGATCTGTCAGCACGAAAAAGACCATATGGGCTGAGCGAGAGAATAGAGAGAAAGGAGAGAAGATGGGCGGTGAACGAGTCTCATTACCCTTCATGTCAACGAACTGGGTGAACCGAAGGCGTTGCTTTGAGCATTGTGGCCTGCGTACATACTTAATGGCAATACATCAGGCGAAGAAGCCAACAGGCTTGTTTCGGATATTTTGTCTCTCCCTTTGCTACCTTCCTATCGTGACTTTTATTCCTGTCGACTTGATTGATAGGCACATCACTCTGGATCGGCGATCTTGAGAATGCTCTTGCCGAGATTTTCGCCCTTCAACATGCCGAGGAAGCCCTCAACGGCGTTATCGATGCCATCAGTGATGTGGTCGACGCTCTTGAAGGAGCCGTCGGCGATCCAGGCGGCGACATTGGCATCACGCTCGGCGCGCCACTTGACAATATTCGGATCAAACACCAAAAACCCTTGCCATCGCAGCCTCTTGCGCACGACGGCCGAGTAGCCTGTGACCCCGTACGGCTTGGTGGTGGACGAGTTGTTGTAGGTCGAGATGCTCCCGCACGCGACGATGCGGCCGAACTCCTTCATGTTAGCCAGCGCCACGTCAAGCAGCTCGCCGCCCACGTTGTCGTAGAAGATGTCGATCCCCTGGGGGGCGAGTCGGCGTACCGCCTCGGAAATGTTCTCCTTCTTATAGTTGAAGCCGGCGTGGAAGCCTAGCTCCTTGGTGATGAACTCGAGTTTCTTGTCGTCGCCGACGGAGCCGATGACCTTGGCTTTACGTTAGCACTCTTACCTAGAGTTTTAAAAGTTCATACCCGCATGGGGAAAGACAAAAAGAGAGGTTCCTTACATGTAGCCCCTTGCGCACCGCGATCTGCCCGACCATCTGGCCCACGGCCCCAGCGGCGCCAGAGATCAAAATCACATCTCCTTCCTTCGGCTGCCCAATCTCGAGCAGCGAGCCGTAAGCGGTCATACCAGTCATACCTAGCAGACCCAGGTAAGCAGTCAACGGGACGCCATCCTTAGGTTCAATGACCTCCGTACGCGCGACCGCCGACTCCTCAACAGCCGAATACGACTCCGTCCCAGCCAGACTAACCATGACGATCGCGCCGGGCTTGATCTTGGGGTTGTCGCTCTTCAGCACCTTCCCGATCACACTCACGCTGATGACGGGCTCGCCAACGTTCATGGCCGCCGAGTATGACGAGACTTTGGGGTCGCGCATCCGGCCGCGCTGGCTCGGGTCGTAGGCGGCGTAGAAGTTCTTGGTCGTGAAGCCGCCCTTTGGTGGGGCCGCGGTCTCGTCGAACCCGATGTCTTCGACCGTTAGGTCTTTGCCGGCGATGGGCCAGCCATCGGGGATGGCCTTGTAGATGAAGGCTTTGTTCGCGACCATATTGGGCTGTGATGGGGTTGTGGAATGGGAGACGATGGGAGGAACTGAACAGAAGAAGGGGAGGTCTCTGGTGGGGTTTTGAAGTATGAATTCAACTCGATTGAAGGTCGACAAGGGGGTCGTAATAGGTAGTAGTAGTAATCGGAATCAGACCCGACTTTCGAAGTCGTGAGTAGTACTACTAGCACCTTGTTTATTAGTCAGGATCCCCTCGGGGGCTCTGATATACGGCCGAATGCGCCAATGAGGGGGCGGGGTGGTAGCCAGTCGACCTCGGCACAAGGCTGAAAGATGGGTAGCTCTGCCATGGACTACAAGCAGGGGGGATTGCATTTCTAATTACCCCTGGGCGTGTGCTCCGACTAATCAAGCACAGTTAATGTATCTGTGTGCATATGTATGTAGTTTGCACTGTGCATTGAAAATGACAAAGCAGGTTTAATATACTGAATGAATTCTCCAAGCTCTAGGGATGGATATAGCGGCAGCATTTTGCGTCTGGTTTTGGTCCGCACATGGACACTTTCCCTTGCCGCTATAAGAAGACACGTGACAGTCTGTTCACCTTCTTCAGCACCAACTTGCGGTCTCCTTCATGCTGCTTGCGTGAATAGAACATCATCAACTTCTGTCCTTTTACTTACCTTAGGGACAACAATGCCCAGAGTCTCAAATTATGACTACCGTCATTGTCATCGCCGTGCACCATGGCAACAAAGCATGAGCTGAGAAGACTCCATGGTCCAGGATCGAAGTGAATGCAGAACCATAACCTGGAAAACAAACACATCACCACTGTTATCTCACTCACGTACACTGCTTTGTGTGTAACTCTGTTGTAGGTAAGGAGACTGCTCAAGTGTCAAGATCAACAAGCAGAGCAGATTAGGTTTGATGCCAAGGCGGGAAGGGAAGCGGGTTCAGCGAGTTTACTAGTAAATTTTAATTTAATAGTGAACTTCTCCTTATCGATAAGGCCCTGATCTGCCTTGCCGCCTAACGTCACGGCAAGCGCGTCCTCCATGCATGCTGCGTTGACTGCGCCGGTCAATTCTAGATCCATCCAGTTCTGACCGGTGTTGCAGCTGCAGCCTGGAATCTGATCCTGGAGCGTGACCTGGCACTTGTTCAGAGCTCTCCTGATGCACACACCTGGGCACTTAGTGGAGTAAGGCACTGCACTCCCCTCCGAGACAACTGGCCAGGCGGCCGTCCGGAATCCTGCCCAGCCGACTAGTAGCCGCCGGGTCTGTGGTCCTTCACTTCAATTCCCTTCCCTTCACCTGCTTTTGATTTTTCTTTTCTGTCTTTCTTCTGCATCTTTGCTCTTTCCCTGCGTCCTCGTACTATTGGTCCTTCGCGACATCCCGGTGGCGTTGGTTGTGCCACCACATCCCTATCGCGTTCTCCCAGCTCCTCCTACAGTACACAGATACCCCGGTCAAGGGTCTGGCCCTCCGCGTCTTGGGTTGCTCTTGCTGCGCTGTTCGGCGTGTTCTGACTGGCGCACCGCAGCCTTACTGCCACCCAACCCTGCCTACACTGCCCGGGGTCTTGTCACCTCACCATCTAACAATCCTCTTTCAGCCTTTTCCTATTCGTCGTTGAATTCACGCACACTGGGGAATCACCGACCGTCCTTCTTGAGTATTGACACACGACACTCACAACCGCTGTTTTCTTCAGTCGCGCAGACAGACATGGCGGTTCTTCCAAGTCATCACGATCTCCTCCAGCGGCTCCAGGACTACCGCACCTTCGATGAAGCTCGCCAGTCGGAGGTCGACTTCTTAGCCCAAACCTGTCTGAAACTCCACACCGAGCGTCTCACATTACAATCCGACCTAGACGATGAGAGGAACACGCGGCGCACTTGGAAGAAGCGGGCCGAGGAGGCGGAAGCAGCTACGCAGCGCAAGTTTGCCGTGGTTCTCGTCGACGGCGACGGCTACATCTTCCAAAAGGCTTTCTTCAATGCCCTGGCCATATCCGGAGGCTCCAAGGCCGCCAACGAGCTGTACAACGAAGTAATTAACTACTTAAGGGCCTCTGATGCTGGTCTTTCGGGGGCCGGTTCCGATTGCGACGTGCTGGTCAACATCTACGCCAATAAAGCCGGGCTGGCGAGAGCTCTGGCGACCGTCGACTACCTTAACCATCCTGCTCAGATTGACCAATTCTTCTGTTCCTTCTCCCAGAGCCGGAGCCTCTTCCAGTTCATTGATTGTGGCCATGGAAAGGAGCGAGTTGATGCTAAATTACGAGGTGTGCCCAGCCATCCCTGATGATCGAGACGGACACTGACCAAAGCCGCAGATACATTTCGCTTCTACGCGTACAATGCCCAATGCCACCGGGTCTTCCTGGCCTGTTCGCACGATAATGGATATATCGCCGAATTTGACAAATACCGCCACGATCCCGTTGTGCTGCCCAAGCTGGTGTTGGTGAATCATGCTGCCCAGACAGCCGCAACAGCACGAGCGTATTCTGGCTTGCCCTTCAAGTCGACTATATTCGAGACGGTCTTTGAACCACAGCCTTTAGACCTGTCAGTGGCCAAAGTGGATGTGGCATTCATCCCTCACATGCTGGACGGGCTCTCGCTTGGGTCCTCGCCGGTCACTGAGCATGCCGCCAGTGATTTGACCTTTAGTGTGAGCAGGTCGAGTCACTCGTCAACGTCGGCTCCTCCGGTGTCGAGTCCTCTGGCGCCACTGCCAGTTAATACCAAGAGCTCGTCCGTCTCCCAGGCCAAAGTCTCTACTCCCCCAACCGAAGTAGCCAAACCGAAACCATCTAACCCAGCTCCATCTGGTGCCACTACTACTACGACCAACGGAACGTGCGATGCCAAGAACGGGATACCAGTTAATCGACACGGGCAACGAGTCGATCTGAAGATGAGGGTGCCGACCGCGGCGGAGACGGCAAAATTCGAGGATCGCATTGCCTACCACAAGCTCTGTAATGAGCACCATCTTCGCGACAATTGTGAGTCGTACAATTGCAAGTACGACCACGATGCCATTGATGCGAGTATGAGGAACACGCTCCGATACAAAGCCAGAAGCATTGCCTGTGCGCAGGGCTTCAAATGCCGCCGACTGGACTGCTTTTACGGTCACCAATGCCCGTGGGGGAATGATAATTGCGGGAACATCAAATGTGCATTCATCAAGGCAGGTCTGCACGACATCAGGGACCTGGAGGTGTCAAAGTTCGTCCCGGCCCAGCCCGGATACTTTGACTAAGAACCTTGATGTCAAGACTGGAAGGGAGGGAGGGAGAAATTGACGGAACGAGCTTTGAGAAGGGAGTCAGATAGCAACCGTGGGATGAGATGCAAAGCACAGTACAGAGACACACTATTAGTACTGGGAGGTAGTGGATGACAGGTAATACCGCTCAGCTTGTGCCGGCGATCAACCAACGTACATGAGAACAATTCAGATTTCACAATAGGTATTCTCCATTGACCGTGTATGTCGACTGTGGCAATTATTGAGTGCCCACCGCCCGCCCCATTGCAACCTGCATCCCGGGCTCCTACAGGCTACGGACACCTAGCTCCAGGCCTCTAGGCTGCTCCACGGCCCTAGGCTCGAGCCCTGCCAGGTGCCGGCCCACGGCTCCCCGGGCCTGCAGCATCCAGGGTCCCAGCTGGCGACAAGTCGAGCCCAAAGCAGGGTAACTAGTCAATTCTAGTCTTTGCTACACACCAGTAGTAATCAAGCACCCACGAGGAGGATCACGGCCCACAAACGCTTGAGACAAGACGTTGGCAGATCGGATGCACGGACAGCGGCCGGTAGCGAGAACCAAAAGACTGACAGCAGTGGCGTTGCGTAACTCTGCATATCTCTCTCTCCCTTCTCCGCCTTTTATGTGGTCGGTCTGCCAGGCAGGCAGGACAGAGGACACACAAAAAGTCGTTGGGTTGCTGCCAACTGGTTCCCGGTCGGGGTCAAGAACTCTGGGAGTTTCTCTGCCACACCGACACCGACGCCGCCCAACTGCACCTGGCTGTTCTCATGCAGGCTGCACCAGGCTGCAGCAGGCGTCCACGGGCTGCTTCCACTGGTGAATCACTGACTGACTGGTAGCTGCGACAAAAGGCAAGTTCGATGCCTGGTTGTAGGCAGCACCACGCTCTCACTCACACACACACTCTCTCTCCAGCATCAATTCTCGCCTTCTCGCCCAACTGGTGGTTCGCGCACTCACATCGCTTCCCATTCACTCTTTTCTTTGCTATTCACATCCTTGTTTCTGCCTGCTGCTCTTCCGCGAGGCTCATTCACGGCCTGGCTGCCATTGTGAAAGACCGCCTATCCGCGTTTGCCTCACTTCTGCCTAACCTCTGCACATCCCCGCGCTGCCTGAGAACCAGAACGACCTGAGCCCGCTGGCTCCGCAGAACCTCAGCGCTTCTATCTCTGCGCCCCATCTATCTTCGCGCCTCCTCTGCGTCCATCTTGCTACTCATCCCTCACTTTCGTGCACCGTCTTCGCGTCCCTTCGCGCAAGATGAACCAGACTACCGTTGTCACAAAGGACCAGAACACCGAATCACCTGCCGATCGTCCTCCGGCCGCCACCCTTCCCAGCCCTGAAGCTCCAGTCAAAGAGAAGAAGCGATGCAAGACGCATGCTGGCATCGCTTCAAAGACCAAACCCAAACATGCGGGAAAGAAGAAGAAGAAGGTTGTCGAGAGCGAAGACGACTCGTCCGACTCGGACGATAGCTCATCACTATCCTCGGACAGTGACGACTCCAGCGACTCGGAAAGCGACTCCTCTGTCGACCTCGTCACCAAGAAGATGCTGAAGGCGAAGAAATTAAAGGCCGAGGCAAAGGCCCTGGTCAAAAAGTCCAAGAAATACAGGAAGGCGAAAGGGAAGGCGACTGTTGTCCACGAGGAGTCGGACAGTGATGACATCTCCGAGGACCAGATCAAGCCTAAATCGAGACGTACAAAGGTTAAGATAATCAAGAAGGCCGTGAGGAAGCACGATGATTCGGATGACTCGGGCCCCATCGAGATCCAAGAGGATCCGAACTCGGCAAGACTACGCAACATGAAGTCCTCGCTGCGAGCGCTAGACTTCAACCCTCCTCCCTCCCAGGCCGAGTGGACAGTCCCGAGGAGCAAGACTATCATGGAACCGATTGTACCCATGACCAGCTTCGATCCGTCTTCGCGAACGCATCGCCGAGGCACGGTGATCGACGAGCGGGTGGTGGTCAAAGATGTCTCGGATGCAAAACCGAGGAAGACCAAGCGGGCCTCTAAGGTCGCCTACAAACGAGTTGACCAGTTGTGGGATCAATCTATTCACAACTTCAAACTCTCAGAGACGGTCAAAGACACAGGCGACACGTATTGGGATCAATTCATTTTCACAGTACGCCGGCGATTTGACTGGGAGCACAAGTATTTGGCCACCATTGTGGATATCAAATCTGTTCCGCTGAAGGAATGTCTCCAGCATGTCATGGCTAACGTCAAGGGAATCAGTCTTGTCGAAGACACACCCCATCTGGATCCCAACATGCTCTTCCTGTACCTGGAGGAAATGCGAGACTATGCCAAAACACTGGAAAATGAAGCCGAGGGACGAAAACGCAAAGATGCCAAAACCATGTTGACCAAGTCAAAGCATCTCCGCGTGATGGTCAAGTATCTTGACAAAGACTTCGCAGAAACGAAGAAAACCCTCTATCCTATGCTGGATAACGGGATGATCACGTTTGACCTGCTTTGGGCCCTGTACAAGCCGAATGCCATTGCGTACTGCTCGACATATGGAGATTCCGACGAAGCCCGTGCTTTTAAAATCGACTTTACCACCAAGGAGTCACACTTCATGCGGGGCAGCTGGTACAACGTTGAAGGCCGGTACTTGGAGTACGATGGCAAGACGTTCGGCATGGGTACCATGCATACTGAGGTACCATCGTTCCAGGGAGCTCGCAAGATCTCGTCTTTGGAATGCTACCCGCTGCAGTACCACAAAGACGCCGAGGAAATGAAGACCAAGTTGATTGAACGAGGAAAGCAGTTTGTCTCCCTTCAGGGAATGAACTACCGCTACCACAAAGGGATGGCGTACACCAAACGAAAGCGACAAGTGTTGAAAATCAATATCGACGGCCGAATCATGGTCGACCCTGCAATCCACCGTCGCATCAACCCAAACTATCCCATCAGCACTGTCAAGCCCAAGGATGAACAAGAGATGATGGGTCTTGAGGACACGGGAGACGATGCCTGTGGATGTGGGAATGACAGTAGTTCTGAAGGCGAGGGAAACAACCACCAGGTCGGCTCAGATGAGACCCTTCAGGAAAAGAGGAGGTTCCGATTGATCAAAGTGGCCAACGGACAGAGCCTGATCGTCGAGATCCAGTCGAAGGAGGATCCAGATGCCAACGGAGCAACCGAGCCCCTTCCGGAGTCCAAACAGCCGACTCACGAGTTTACGGAGGAAGAACTGTTGATTGCCAGTCCCGTGGTTCTTGGCTTCGCTTTTGGCGAAAAGCTTTGGCTGGAGTTTACGGTTTCGGGGATCTCAGACGTTGTCTTCAATGACCAAGCCTTTGAGTCGCTGGTCCTTCCGGACAACCAGAAGTCCATCATCAAGGCCTTGGTGTCAAGTCACGCTTTCCAGGCCCATAAGAACATCGACGATATCATCTCTGGCAAAGGTCGTGGTTTGGTCGCTGTCCTTCACGGGCCCCCAGGGACAGGCAAGACGCTCACGGCCGAAGGAATCGCGGATCTTCTCAAATGTCCCCTGTACATGGTTAGCGCAGGTGATCTGGGCACAGAGTCGAACAAACTCGAGAAGGAACTTCAGAACATCCTCGACATTGCCCACAGTTGGGGTGCGATCTTGCTCTTGGACGAAGCGGACGTATTTCTCGAGCAGCGTTCGATCCATGACATTCATCGCAATGCCCTTGTGAGCATTTTCCTCCGGCTACTCGAATACTTCCAGGGAATACTCTTCCTGACGACGAATCGAGTCGAGACGTTCGATTCAGCCTTTGTTTCCCGAATTCATTTGTCGCTGCGTTTCCAGAACCTCAACACCAAAGCGAAGCGGACGGTGTGGAAACTGTTCCTTGACCGAGCCAAGGGCCAGGAAAACTTGGAGGTCGCGCCCATTTCAGATCAAGACTTGAACGACCTTGCCCGTCGCGAAGTGAATGGAAGACAGATCAAGAATCTGGTGCGAGCTGCCCAAGCTCTTGCGGTTCATGAAGAGAAGCCTCTCAGCATGGCGCATATCCGGCGTGTGATTGATGTGGCCGAGAGTTTTGAGATCGACCTGAAAGGCGGTACCGGGTACTCGGATGCCATGAGGAGTGAGTTCTGTCTATGAGTCTCCAAAGAGTTTTTTACTAACTCGGCTTACAGGTTACACTTGAACCGCGATGTCTGTGAAGCTGGGATGCCTCAAAGGTGGTCAGTTGCCAGCCGAATCTCTACGAGTCTGCTCGCAGGAGATGCCTGGCTAGTCTGTGCAAGAGGTGTCCCGGGCGACCGACTAGTCTTCGGGTGCTTTTCTATGGGATTGAATGGTTTCCTTTGTGGAAGGACTGGATCGGGAGTTCAGGGTCTTCGTTGGCCAGGCTAAGAACGGGAAATGGACTCAATGACACGTCTCATGGGAAGATGGAAGGATTTGGCGAGGATCCGATGAGATGATTCCACCGATGGCCACCAATGTAACTTCTCAACGACGAACGTGAGTGAACAAAGACAGTCTATTAACCGATGCACAGTGAATGACATGACACTCGACGGCGCACAAAGGAAAAAGAGAACGAACGATGGCGACTTGCCGACGGGCAGTCGCCAAATGAATTTGGACACGATGCAAAGCGACGGAGTGGATATGACAAGGCATGACAGGCAAGGACGAGGATATTGCGGCGTTCAGGTTTCAGATATTCTCGGAACACAATACCCTCGAGCATCGTCTGCCTCTATCTCGATTCGTTTTCCATCACGAGTAGTCCTTGCGTTCGAGCCTTTTTCTTCCCATGCTTGCCCTCCCGCATGTCCTTCTCTACTGCGCCAAATACCCACCATCGACAGGCAACCCAACCCCCGTGACAAAAGCAGCCCCCGGCCCAGCCAAAAACACCGCCACAGCCGCAACATTATCGGGCCTCCCCAACCTCCCCATAGGATGCAACGAACGCAAAAACCCCGCGACGGAATCCGGCCCACCCGCCGCGCTGGCATACACACTCTCGAGGATATGCGTATCCGTGAACCCGGGCTGGATGGCGTTGACGTGGATCCCTTCGGCGGCGTATTCGATGGCCGCGGCGCGTGTTATCTGTAATACGGCGCCCTTGGATGCGCAGTATGATGATGCCCCTGTGAAGCCTGCGCTGCCGAGGATGCTGGAGAGGTTTATGATCCAGCCTCTATCTTTGGAGGTGGATGGGGTGCTTGAGGAGGTGGCGGGGAGAGGCTCCTGCTTTAGGAACTGCGCGACGGCGTGCTTCGTGCCTAGCCAGACGCCGCGGACGTTGACGGCGAGTGTGCGGTCGAGGATTGATACGTCGGTTTCGTGCAAGCGGAGCGTCGAGCCGTCGTAGTCTGGTCGGCTTGCTTCGGCGGATATTCCTAAGGGCACGGTGCACAGCGTGCGTGTGTGAGTGAGTTTATAGTGAGTGTAGAAAAGAAGAGACGGAGAGAGGAGACAATCGTGAAGACGAGGATAACGGATGAAGAGGCAGGAAAAAGACTAGTCATCGCCTCTTTGGCTCGCATGGTATCCCTCTGAGCATAGTGCACCATTCCCCCGTCTCCTCGAGCCCAAAATACTTTACCCCTTCTATCAATGAAGCCGTGAAAAACAACAGAACTAATAAGTACTGGAGACCAAGAAACAAATCCAACGATGGAAACTCAAAATCAAAACTCAAAATCCACTCACCCGCGTTATTCACCATAATATCCAACCGCCCATAAGTCTGCACGGCAAAAGCGACGGCAGCCTTGACGCTTTCTTCATCTGTGACATCGCAGCGCACGTAACTCGCGCGACCGACGCCACCCTTGCTCCCAGTTGTCAAAGACGCAGACGTGGGCCATTGCGCATTGATCAAATCGACAGTCGGAGTGACGAGGTCAGCGCCGTCGAGGAACGTCTTTGCAACGATGGGTGCGGGCGGTGGTTGAGGGGACAGGTCGGCCGAGACGACGTAGGCGCCTGCTGCGGCGTAGGCTTGTGCGATGGCGCGTCCGAGGCCTGAACTGCCGCCTGTGATGAGTGCGACTTTGTCTTGTAAGGAGCCGATGTTGTGGCTGGCGACGCCGTTGTTGTTGTTGTTGCTGCTGCTCCCGTTCTGTGCCATTGTAGTTAGCTGGTCTCTGGGTCAGTTGTTGTTGATGATTCAGTTATGTTCCAAGAAGCGAGACGGAATGAATGAAAGAAAAAAAATTGGGGCTTGGGTTCAGGGAGCGACACGGGATGTATACATGCTATGCTCATCCGCACAAAAGACCTTCCCGACGACCCTTACCTAGCCTGTCCGTTCTTAGTCGTCCCTACACATCGTACCGTTCTCCAGTGGTGCCTTCGATTTTCAGGCGAGCAATGTACATCGGGGGCCGAATGGAATTGCGGGGAAACGGGCCGAGGATCAAAAGAACAAGGCAGACGAGGAACGTCGAGTCAGGTATTTCGATGTGGCAAAGCCTTGTTCATTGGAAAATCGACATGGTCCATAGTTCTCCAGAAATAGCAAATCGGTATCCAAAGCGATATTCGACAACCAAAAATCCCACTGTACAGGTCGTCATCTTCATAGCCTCGCTGGGCTTTCCTCGGTGCTGAGTCAGAACGCCGCCCAACACCAATCACAAAAACGGTGAACGAGCACAAATCTACGTCGAAACAATGGCTGCTGGTTTGCTTTTCTCTGCAAGTTGGAAGGCTTGCTCCAATTCATCATCACTGTCATCGGATAATTCGTCGAGCATGCGGTCGATCAGGGCCGCCTTATCGGTGGATGGGTCGCTCGATCCATCATCTGAGAAGGCCACGCGCTTGGGAGACGTCACTGACGCTTGGCTGAATTGGGTCCGTAGAGGAGATGTTTGAGAGGCAAAGCCCTGGGTGGTGGAAGCCTGAGACGCTGGATTGTATCCCGAGTTGCTGGGACTGGCCATGAAGAGCAGAGTCTCGACGGCGTCAGCTTCCATGGCCGCATTCTGACTGGGCGTGCGTTGACTCGTCGACGGTCGGGCAGTATGCATCGGCCTCGAGTGAGCCTGGGGCCCATTGACAGCCTGATATGCCGCATTCGGGGTGTGTCGGCGACGTGAACTCGGCTTGAGATCGACCGGGGGTGCGAGAGACCGACGTCCCGGGACTTGAGGGCTCGTCATCCTGTCGATTAAGCCACGATGTTCCAACGCCGCGGAACTGTCGGAAGAATCGCTTTCACTAGACTCGCGCTGATATTTCCGGGAGATGGCAGAGCGGGGCGAAAGCAGCTGAGGGTGGTTGGAATGGTGGAAGCCTGAGGTTGTAGACCGTGGTGACTGAGACGCCAATGACTCGACTTCATCCAAGGATCGTGTCTGCCACCCATGCTGGACCTTGATCATGGCATATTTCAGCTTGGTGCGCAACTGTTGCGAGAGCTGGGATGCATCAGTTTCCAAACCATCGACCGGGCCAGTGCGCATCGCGTTTACCTCGACCACATTGCCATTCGGGCCAGTAGATGATGAGCGCGCGTGACCCGTGTCTTGAGAATGTGAGACCACGTCTGCCATCCCGTTGACGCTCGACCTCTTGAGTTGTCCGCTGGCCGTTCTTTTGGTGCCCGAAGCACCGGTTGGGCGCGGGCTTTGCGAACTCGAGCCATGCCGCTGTTCGGGCGATTCTTCCTTCTTCACCCTCTGTGCAGCATCCAGGTCGGTCTCGGGCAGTGTAGGCGAGTCTGCTTCTTCCTGGGATCCTCGCTGGCTCGATATGGCAGATGTCGGGGGCGTCGAGTCATCTTGCTGTACCGCGACATTGTTCGAGCCCGAGACGTCGCTGGTAGAGGGGATCAGAGTAGTTGGCGGCGAGGCATGGGAGAGAAGGGAGTCTTCGGAATCGCGCGAGGCATCTGTGGCAGCGGGAGGGATAACGGCGGGTGTCAAAGTCGGTGGAGCTGGCATTGAGGCATTTTGCATACTCGCATCGGGCGATTCGGCCGTGTCGGTCATGCCCGGAGCAATGGAATTGTCGAGATGGGATGCAGAGTGAGGTTTGGAGAAAGAGATGGCTGAGAAATCAGAGCTGAGAAAGGCGGATAGTGTTGATGGCAGCCCGGGACCGGGGAAGCAGTAATAACAGGAGCAAGGTCACGTCGTCGCGTGTGATCTGATCGGTGATGCGTGTGTTTCGTGGTTCGCGTTGTCGTGGTGGCAGTGGAGAATCTCGAGTTTCGAGTTGTTTAGGCCTGCGTTGGTGGCGGGGCGAGGCACCGAGGCCGGAGGAGGAGCCTGCGATGGGCGAGTCGGCAGCGGGCGATTGCTTCTGACGCGTGTCCGGGCCCCAGATTGAAGGCAGACGCGTTGTGATGGGCGCCGGGCGGGGAGATGAGACAAGCGAAGGAAGGCGAAGGCGCAGGCGCAGGCAAGCAAGCCAGGATAAGGATTTGTGAGCGGCAGACACGCGTCTGGTGCAGGGGAGGAAGATGGGAGGTGAAGCGACGGTGATGGCGGTGATATGTATGAGATATGAGAACTGCTAGTACATAGTAATCGTAGTGGCAGGTGTGAGCTTGTGGGCGACGCGGTTGGCGAAGAAGAGAGAAGAGGTCTGATGAGATGGGAGAAAGACTCGAGACTCGAGAGTCGACAGTCGAGAGTCAAGAGTCGAGACGCGTGTGGCAGCAAAGACTGATAGTCACGAGTCACCAGGCTGATGAAAAGGGCGTGGTAGTGGTAGTGGTACTGAGTACTGGTGCAGGTGCGGTGCAGGTGATGCGATGCGCCTTCCTTCTGCTGTTCGCTTTTCGCTCTTTGCTCCGTCCAGCTTCCGGCTTTTTCTTTTTCTTTTGCTTCTGTTTCTGCTTCTGCCACGCGATGCCAATAATTAAACGCGCTTTTCCCTTCCTCTCGCGCGCTGTATGTATCTTTTGACTACTACTGATCCCGCTGTTCTTCCATTTCTCTTCTAGCCCCCAGCCTCTCGCAAGTCGCGAGACCGACACGGCCCTGCGCGGCTCCTCAGGCCAATAACATGAGAATAGTGACCCATAAGCTCCTCCACCCCCAAACTATTGCCTCGCCCGAGGCCCCTGCGCCCGAACCCTCTTGTTCTTATCGCGCATTATTACCCCCACTGCCCCTCCAGACACAGGTGACAGGCACCGTTATAGAATCTATTGCTTGACACCGGGGCTGGCAGGCATGATGCAATAATCCTAATACCAAGTCATGATGATCCAAAAGGCATGTATGTCATCTCGTATGTTCTTCATCACACGGGGTATCATATTTTCGCGTCTCATGAGAAAGTCTATCGTACGCACTCTGTAGAGAGAGACAGAGTCACAATTAACACCTCGCTCAAGTTCCTTCCATCACCATCACCGTTTTGACCTTTTCCCTCCTCTCCCTCCTCCTCCACCGCCTCCATCCGTGGTGGCTTTACGTTTGCGTCCTTCACGTTGCCAGTACTCATCTCGCTCCCGCTTCTCGCGTTCCTCTTTCTTCTCCATGTTCTCCGACACTTTCTTGCGGTACACTGCGCGTCGTTCTTCTTGTTTCTTGGCCCGCTTTTCCGCCTTCTCGTTCCTCAACGTCTGCAGCTTCTGCATCAGATCCCGCGCCTTCTTCTCCTCTCCGCCCAGCACCACAGCTCGTTTCTGGAGATAGGTTGGCGCCTTACGCGCCTTCTGCCGCGTGATTTGCGACTTGAAGGGCAGGTCGGCAGCAAGAGCCCGCGGCACGCGCAGCGGGTTGAAGTGTCGAGTTGGCCGTTCGATCTTGCGATAAGCCGAGTCTTTCTGCAGAGGCGTCGGGATCCCCATTGACGCCCGAACCGCTCCGGTGAGACGCATCGCTTGCCATTCACTCGATCCGTCGTTCGTCCGGGCTCCCTCTCCGTCCACGACGTCGGCACCTCCGCTGGGCGGGGCGTCCAACAGATTCGTGACCGGGTTGTAGAATCGGTGAGGCTTGACAGGGAACCACGCTCGTAGAAAGACAATGTCCGACATGAGAATCTTGTCTTCGAACGTCGCTCGGAAATGGCCCTCGGGCTTGCTGAGAGCTTTCTTGATCTGCCCGCGAATGCCAGATACCGTGCGCACGCTGGCGCCCTCAAACTTCGCCACCTCGATTGACGAATTGAACATGTCGCGGATGAAAGCCGTGTTGCGGAAGATCTTGTAAGGGTGACCCGTCAACTTGAGTTTCTTGACAATCTCCGTCGTCTCGTCCACGTTCAACACCACCCCGGTCGCAGCGATCCGGAAACCCGGATTGGTATTGGAAAATGATTGAACGCAACAGAATCCCGTATTCGGCGCGACCAGAGGCCCATAGAATGTCCCGAAGCAGTGCATGTGTTCTGGTGTGTACTTCAGCATACGATTCCGTGTTCGCGAGTCCGAGATCGAGTATAGCGGGGTCGTCTGGAACCGCCGCCACCCCAAGGAGAAGATGAGAGGGTCGTTCGTCTTGAGGATCTTCTTGTGCCATCGATGGCGCTTGATGCGGATTTGGACGAACCCAAACCGATCTTCTGTCGGAGCCAGGCCACCAACGATCACAGGCATCCGCGGATTGAATGATCGCACAAACTCATACGGCACTTTGTCCAACACGATGCGCGCGTAAGTCCCGGCCTTGAATCCTTCGGCCCGCGCCCTTGAGAGCGGGTCGAGACTGTCGAACTCGGCTCGGTTGATGTCGAGTTGCTTCTGGAGCATCGCCTTCTGAGCATCGTACCAATCGTCCTCGCCGAATTCTTGCTCCGTTGACTGGACATCGTTCTTCGCATTGCCAAAGCCTTCCCGATCTTCTTCCTCGAATCGTAATCGGAGCTCTTCCTTGCGTTTCGCATTCTTGGCCCGTTCTTCTTCCAGGCTAAGGTCGGACGGTTCGGCCACCTCTTGAGACTCTGCTGCCTCCAGATCTTCGAATGCGCCGTCTCCTTCGTCTGAATCATCGTCTCCCTCATCCTCTATTCCTTCGTAATCTTCGTCATCGTCGGGATCTGCGTTCGCTCCCGTGGCTAGAGACGCTCGGGTGAATCGAGGCATGATGGTTTGGATGTTTTCTTCTTCCTCCCACTTCTCGGCCAATTGGTCGTAGTCATACTTGGGTGTTTGCCTCTCCTCCAGGTCCATTTCGTGATCCGATTTCGCCTTGTTGAAAAACATGTCCTCTTCCTCGTTGGAGTCATTTCTTCTCTCCTGCTGTTCCCCGCTCCATTTTGCAATGACTTCAGAGGGCGAAAGTTTCAGATCATACATCAGCCTTGAGAGATCTGCTGCTCGGAAGGCAACTTTGGTCGAGTGTAGCTTCCGAGCGTTCGCGGCAAGGTTTTCCTTCCATCTCAGGCCTCCATCATCTTCGTCTTCGTCTTCATCATCATCTTCTTCTTCTCCATCCTCGGAATCGTCTGCAGACAGACCTGGAGTGTGTTCATCGTCGTCGTCTTCTCCCCCCACAATAGAACCCATGTCAGAATCGCTATCGGCGAACGCCAAATCGTCGCCGGCATCTTCGTCCAAATCTTCGTTCGCGGCGAACCCGGGGCGCCCACTGTGCTCAGGGAAGTCGTTAGTTTCTTCATCATCGCTCGCGTCTTCGGCATCGCTCTCTGCACTGACGAAGCCTTCGTCATCTTCCTCCTCGATTTCGTCGCCGACTTCGACACTTTGTTCGAATTTTCTGGTCCCCCGTTTGACCTTCCGACCGGTGTCGTTGTCAGCATTGTCGCCAGCGCTAATCTGCTGACCGCCTTGGAAAAGTCGGACTCCACGATCAGCTTCTCCGAGAAGCTTCCGCTCCCCCTGTAAGCTCATCATCAGTTGCTCTCCGAGGCCTCTCTCCTCGAGGTCGTCCGCGTCTCGATCGAACGTGTTTGTCTTAATATTGATGTATACAGCATCCTTGTCCACGAGCACCCCACCAACATCGGACATGGGAGCAAACAAGATCTTCTGCTTTTCTCCCAGTTTTCGTCGGTGTTTCTTTCCTGTTGCTTTGGCGATGGCTTGATCCAGAAAGGGCGTCGGGCACGGATCCGGAAGCGCTTCGATCTCTTTCACCGTCAAATCCCCAACACCGGGAACGTGAACTCGAGCACCATCTGCCGGGAAATTTGTCCCTCGGAGGTACCCATAAAGAGCAACCTGTCTGTCACACTTCTCATTCTCTTCGATCTGGGTTGGAGGAGTGACATCCAGAAAGCGATCTGCGAGACAGTATGGATGGCTGTTTCTCCATATCAGAGGCCGGGGATTCTTCATGACAGAGAGAAATCGCGACAGGTTGTGGATTTCTCGGTCCGGATATCTCCCATTGATCACCCCCGACAGATAGAATAACTTTGCCCCGTGATACAATTCCGACCAGAACCTGTGCTTTAACCTCTTTTTGGCCATCCGCAGTGTGCTTTGCTTCTTGAACAGATCCAAGTGTGTGAGAATGCCGAACACGTTGCCCGGCATTCCGGAGGTGCTCAAGGCATTGAGAAACTCCATCGTCTCCATCTCGAAGCCATAGTTTCCGTCGATCATGAGGAGGACGATATCGGCGATCTTCGCGACATCGATCATGGCGGCAAGGGATTCGGAGGGACATTCTAGGAAGGTAAGACGTCGTCTCTTCGAGGTCACGACCGTGAGCGGGCCGGTAGGGTGCGACAGTGTCTGCTTCGAGTACCGTTTGATCAGACTTTTGATCAGAGTCGTCTTTCCGACGCCCGGAGGACCAACAACAGTCACCACGATTGGAGGCGCTTCTTCGGGTAGGCGATCGACTTGGGGGACGTGTAGTCTTTTCTCTTTGATGTCGCTCGACCGCACCGCTTCTTTCGCAAGGCGGCCGGGATTGGCGACGGCGAAGGCCTTGACATTTCTCTCGCCCTTCTTAGGTTGTTTCTTCTCTTTAGAGGCCCGATGAGGGCGGTTAGACTGTGATTCCATTATGCCACAGTTCTTCACCACCGCCGCCTCCTCCTCTAGAATGCAGAGAAAATGGAGAGATTTCACACTGCGACCCTCTACGGCGGTAGAAAAAATTTGGGGTAGACGGCGAGCGGAGACCGACGCCAAGACTGATAATAGGCACGTGATGTGGCCGCCGAAGTTGCACCGCGTCGCAATCTCGACGGCATCATCAACTCTCTTTCTGTCCAGTCTGCGTCATCGCCCCGAACCATCTCCGACGCATCCTGCGTCTACATCTCACGTCCCAATCGTGACAAATTTCCATCTCTATATCCAAATCACAACACTCGAATCCGGCCTGTTGTACGCAGCAGAGCACTTCTGGGCTCGAATGATGCGGCCACTACGGACTGAGTCGCGGGCGGATTCCCGGGTGAGGATTCAAGAAGAACGGTAATTGCCAACCCGGAACATGGAATGGATGGAAGTCTTGAATTCGAGGAGTGTGAAAACCACAAGGACACTGCTCGACGCTGACAGTTGAGCCAATGGAGAAATTATCCAGGCATTTCCAAAGCCAGCCCCGAAAATTGTCCCTTCTTCCTGACCCAGGTCGTCGAGCTGCCAGCGAAGTCTATTCCAGATCCTGGACTCGGGTCCCCCAGAAGAGGGAGGGTGTTTCAATGATTGAATCTGCAATCCACCCTCGAGGTTGGCAGGACGAGCTCATGCGCTCGAGAAAATTTCAAATCCTGCAGGACTTCATCGTTCACTGGACACCGTTCGGAGTCGCAATTGGTCTCGTTTTTCTCATGCTACGACTCTCCCCAGGCTTGTGGGTTGTCGCCATCACGAATAACGACGATTGCTGCCTGATGCATGTCTATACGAGGAGACTAGAACCCTCGGGGTACTCTGGGTTGCATTCTGGACCTAGTCTCCGCCATTATGAGGAAGCCGGGTCCTCAACCCCTGTGTTCTCCCTTGATCATCGTCGTTCTTGGTCTGCAAGGTGATGCGACCCTTGCACGTCTGCGCCTGCGAGACTCTGACAAACGGACGCCCATTTCACTGGCACTCCAATCCCCGGCGGCGAGGTGGTATGCGAAATGGGCAAACACATCCGCAAGAAGCCTCCGGATTGTGTTTTTGACAGTGCATGCTGAGGCATATTGGCTGAGATTCCCCCGTCCCCGTGTATTGGTCACCCAGGGACGCCATTCTGCAGCTAATCCTTGACGAAGCGCAGGCTCCTACCACCTTTAAGGGCCCCTTGGACTCAATTAATGCTTCCCCGTGCGTCGTCCAGGCAGCGAAGATGCGGAGAGCCATTGAACTTTGAACTTGGTGATTTATAATACTGCAGCGACGTCTGAAATGCGTTGGAGGGGGAGGGATGCTGTGGACGGGTAAAATATCTTGCTTGATCACTGGAATGATTTTCCCTCAGACACGACTATAAATATCGCCTTCCCAAGGCATCCTTCTGAAATTGAGACATCAACCTTCACAGCACACAGTACAACAGACCCTTGAACTTTTCCAAAAAGATACCAACCTGATCACGATGCCGTACTTCACCACCAAAGATGGTACCGACATCTACTACAAGGATTGGGCCAACAAAGATGCGAGCAAAGGCACTGTCGTCTTCTCGCACGGCTGGCCACTGAATAGCGACAACTGGGAGAACCAGATGTTCTTCCTGGCCAATCGCGGGTATCGCGTTGTCGCTCATGATCGTCGAGGCCACGGCCGCTCGTCCCAGCCATGGACTGGAAATGACATGAATACCTATGCGGACGATCTCTTCCAACTGTTTGAGCATCTCGACCTGAAGGAAGCCATGCTAGTTGGGCATTCGACCGGCGGCGGTGAAGTGGCGAGATTCCTCGGCCGCCATGGCTCCAGCAGGGTCAACAAAGCGGTGCTCGTTAGCGCTGTAAGTCTACCTTTCTTCAGCAGGGTCGGGTCTGAGAGGGATTCGGTGTATGATTTATCGAGAAAAGCTGACAACCAAATCATTAGATTACCCCATTCTTGCTCCAGACCGAGGATAATCCCAAAGGTCTACCGATTGAAGTTTTCGACTCCTTCCGCGCATCGATGGAAAAGGACCGCACGCAATTCTTCATTGAGGTGGCATCTGGTCCATTCGTAAGCCTCACCTTTCCTTCGTTCCCTTCACTTAAGTCTTGAATAAAGTCATATCATCCATTTCCGCCAGTAAAGCTGACATACATCGGCAATCCACAAGTTTGGCTTCAACCGACCCGGCGCAACAATCAGCCAAGGCCAGATCTGGAGCTGGTGGCAGCAAGGTATGCTGGCCAGTCTACGCAGCGCCCATGAATGCGTCGAGGTCTTCTCGCGCACCGACCTCCGCGAGGACCTGAAGAAAATCGACATCCCGGTGTTGATCCTGCACGGCGACGATGACCAGATCGTGCCCTTTGCCGGCAGTGCGCCGGAGGCTCTGAAGCTGTTGAAAAATGGCACGTTGAAGGTGTTTGAGGGCGCGCCGCATGCACTGCCTAACATCAAGGTTGACGAGGTTAACGCTGCGTTGCTGAGCTTCCTCGAGTCTTGACTTTCGGAAACGCAGTACACAGACTCTCCGAGCCGTGGTCTTGAGGTCGAGGTTGTTGCTGAGACCTGTAAGGCTGTGGTTCCGCTTGCCTTGGGCTTTGATCCAGATGGTGAATGTGGCTGGAGATGAGTCTTCGGAAGGACATGCTTGCCACGCTCTTTTGATAGTCCCGCCCGCGAATATATAATGCCGCAGCCTAGCCTTGTTTTCTCAACATCTGTCCTAGTGTATACATATACAGTCTCAACCAGAAGAGGCGTCTCGAAAGCGAGGCGTCTCGAAAGCCTGACGTCAAGAGATGAAGTTGTCCGCAGACTCCATCCAGTATACACAATTCACATACTTGGTAGTCTTCCGTACAAGAGCTCGCCAAGAATGATAAAGGGGGGAATCCGATTCGTCAAGTCGCAGCCTTGCCATGCCAGCCTCACAAGGCTGCTGGGTCGCAACGTTTTCTTTCTTTTCCATACTTTATCACGAAGTAGGAGTGCGGGGACCAGCAGGGTCATACGGGCTCTTTCTATCTATTTATAATCATATTCCTTGCCTCACTCAGTCCACTTCCCCCTCCAGGCCCCCCCTTGTCATTGACGCACCTCTCACGGCCCAACAATATCCTGCAAATCATCGACCCTCCTCTCCTCAATCCACGCCACAGCCTCCTCCCTATTCCTGCACACATGAGCCTGGCCCCTATCCTTGTCCCTGTCCGTCGACATGGACCCTTCTAGCGTCATGTCCAGGTTGCAGAGGATGTTGTTGCGGAGGTATTCGAAACAGTGGGCCGCGTGGACGGGGTTATCGTCATCGCTGCGTCCGTTGATGATGAGTTGGTGGTAGCTGTCTACGCTGTAGTAGAGCTTTGAAGGTTCAGGGGGTTAGTGTACTGCGTGACGGGGGAGGGGGGTGGAGCTAGGTAGGTACTCACACAATGTAATGCATGTGTCCATGATGCCTCGAACAGAGGTCCAGATCGAATTGGATCGTCAGTGATCGGGTCTCCGAGGAGAGGGTGATTTCGATATTCAGGGATCGCGACACTGCCGCTGCCGACTAAATAGTTCATTAGTGTTTGCTTTTTGTATTGTCTTCAAAAATAAAGTATTAAAATACTGTTCTCCTGGGTCGAAACACTTACGCGGCATCAATAAATCCCAGTTTCTTCTGACCTCCATCCGGTTCTCATTCGATGTCATGTTGGGTATGAATTTCTCCGTATCGGGCTTGAGATATGTGTATGAATGTGAACCTGGACGCTACTGTCAGAGATAGATCCTATACAGTATCTGACTGCAGATTTCTGACTTGTTTTGTAGAGCCCGTTGATGTCTCCTCCAGTCTCGACCACTTTGCCTTTCAGGGCCGGATCGGTCTCTCCTCTCGGTCCCATATTCTGCCGCCATAGAAGTAGAAAGATGCCAGCTTGTAATGTAACAACCACACTCCAGCGAAGCCAGGTCAAAACGACGACCAGTCCGCGCCGACTTCTTCGTCGAGTGCGAGAGCTGTATGACAGCAGAGAGGAGTCGGATGGGCTTCGATCTCGCAACGATGCAAGCTTTCCAAACGCTGTTGTTGAGTACACTTGGGTCACGTCGGACTCGTTGTCTTCGAGACTGTCCTCGTCGTCATCTTGAACTCGGTGTTGCTGCAACATGGGATATGTACTTTCGTCCATCGATTGAAATGTCATTCCGCGAGAATAAGCAGAGAACAGTACTGTCCAAAGAAAATTCAAGATTGAGGTCGTATGTCCAGTGCAATAAAAATTATGGAAAGGAGGTTGAGAAGCAACACAACGTCGAAAAGATTAACGAGGAAACACAAACTCCTCAACATATGTCTCGCTTCTGATGTAACAGAGAAGCGTGATTATCCTCCCCAGCATCCAGATCAAACAGGAAACCTTGCATTGAAACAGAAAACGCGGTTTGGATCACTGTGCGACAAAATGCAGGATGTGAACATTGACTCATCTCATCATGTCGACTTTTGATCACAGCCACTGGCCCACTACGCGCACCTGCTTCATCTCTGTTGGAGATCAGCCATCACCAGATCCTTTCTCTTGAGATGTTAATGCGGACGAGGCAAGAATTGACGAAGGCGCCTATTTAGTGAGGGAACGTAGACAATGGGGGCTTACCGGGGGTGCCTTCGGTGGCCGTTGAAGTCATTTCCCCTGAACCAGAAACAACCCTGATGCATATGTAGAGACAATCCTCATGTTTGAAGTTCATGGATTCACGTTCCCCGGACTGGCGGTGTCTAGAAGTCGGATCTTGTTTCCATGCATGTAGCCTCGGGGTCGCATTACTGTTCAGCCTCTCGC
The DNA here is from genome assembly GCA_001599775.1 of Exophiala alcalophila. Classification (NCBI taxonomy): domain Eukaryota; kingdom Fungi; phylum Ascomycota; class Eurotiomycetes; order Chaetothyriales; family Herpotrichiellaceae; genus Exophiala; species Exophiala alcalophila. The sequence continues at coordinate 4,753,210 of BCHY01000001.1, forward strand.
TTCGGTCGCGGGGAACATGACCTGAAACGTGACCTGACATAAGCAGCTTCACAAGGGTTTCCAAAAAGAAGCTTTCGTTTCCACTGACAAGCTTTCTGGACTTCCACAGGAACAGCTTGTCGAAACACGTTAAGTCTCTTAGACAAGGATGGCGTATTGGGGGAGAGGTAGTTGAGTCAAGCATTCCGGGTGAAACGAGCCAAAGGAGATGGCGCCTGCGTCGAATGCTGGCGTAACGCACCGGGTGCTACCTTCTGCCCTTTGCCCCGAGAAGGCACACAAGCAACAAGTCAGACACGGCAGCACGAGGGCTAATATTGGTAACATTTGTGTCGGATTGAAAATGTTCTAACTCTGCAAACTCGGAACCAGAGCATCTAATCACGAGAGAACTTCCATGTTCCCCACCGAATGATCCATCGCCCACTGCCGTACCCTGTCGAAGTTTCGACACACATGTTTCGAATTCAGCTGTGGCCAGGCCAACGGGTCGTCTGGGATCATGTAGAAGGTGAACAGGCCAATGTCGGCGTTGCACTGTGTGTTCAGGCGGAGGACTTCGATGCAATGATCTGTGCAGTTACACACCAACCAACCCTTCAGCACGTGTTCCACAGGATGTGGAAAGGCACTCAAGAACGAGATAGACATACCGGTGTGTTGCTGCAGGGCATCTGGTCCCTTGCCAAACTCGCCTCCCAGAGGCTCATAGTATTCCTTGTAGGTCATCCGCCGGAGGAGGTTGATGCAGTGGAGTTGATGGAATGCCTCCATGCCGACCCTGTAGCCTTCCTCGCCCGTCTGCGGGTGGTCGACTTTCAGTGAGGTGTCTGGCATGTCGAGCTTGGAGATGTCATTTTTCGAGATCCATTGGTCTCCCACTGTTGCGTGACTCGTTAGACTTCCAATCATGATCAATTGAGCACTGGAGTTGAGGTTTTATCGTGGCTCACTGTCATAGGAGATCTCTCGCCATGCCCTGTCCACTTCTGGTCCGGCGCCCACATATCTGTTGTTTTCCGTCGTTATGTTGTACTGGAGGGCATTGTATTCGATGGCCGTATCGGCGGGAGCTGTTGTGTACATTCGATCAGCCTGGACGACTTATTTTTAGATCTTCTTGGAACACTCACACCACGCCGAAAACGTTCGAACATGCTTCAACGTTGATGCCCTAACGGTGAGAGAAAGGATGAGAAAGGTGCAGGAGACAAAGATGAGAATTGCGTGAATAAACCACACGCCGTAAGAAATAATAAACCTGCGGATGCCACTTGGACCTCTGGTATAGGGAGCATCGCTATCGGGCTTGAATGATATCTCTAGATCATCTAGAGCATCGAGAGTCGAGGTCGAATCGAACGACGTAGGACGCTTCTCCTCCGAGTGTCTAAGGGTCTGGTATTTGCAGTCCATGGTCGGGTTTTTGGGCCTTTGAGGATGGATAATGATACGATAGAAGCGGAATTTTCGTCTGAAGGAAAGACAATGGCGAAGAGAAGTTTTGCAAAGCAGGATAGTAGAAGGGCCAGCCCCGACTGAGGCATGCAGTCGGAGAAGGCTGAAAAACGGCTGTCGTTGTGGTGCCGTCTAAAGTTGCCTTGTGATGCATGGGATGCTCCATTCTTCTATTGCAACGCTCCTTCGGTTTCATAATATTCGATGTTTGAGGCGGTACAATCCCTTGCTTCACATCAGCGTGTTTTCTGGGTAAAGAAGTGGCCAGCACAACTCCGAGTGTGTTTCAGGCGTCGAGATCTGGTCTAACCGAAACCGGGAATGGCTCTGAGTGGAGCAAAGCGCGCTCAAATGCGTAGCGAGTGACAGTAATACTCCGGGGTCGGCATAACTCGTTCCCCTTCACGCATTGTCAAGACCAACCCCAAGATCAAGCTCAACAGACTGGTCAAGATTGCACAGTGGAAACATCCTGCCTAAGTCCGAGACAACCCGCACTTCAAGTCCAGGGCGCTTGGCTATCCTTCCTCTGAGTTTGCTCGGGGACGTGACGGAATCCAAAACAACCTCATCTAGATCCTGGAATTCACTCATACTTTGTTGTTCGAGCTGGCGACTGTGGTGTGGATACTGCTCCGTATTTTCATCTTCCAGAGAGGGTCGCATTATCGCAGGAGAAATGCCTCCTGAAGCGGGGTTCCCGTATCACTTGAAAGTGCCAAAGAGGTTTGTTGAGTTCGTCACCACGGTCATCTCAAATTCGATATAAAGTGAGTTTAATGGCTCCGAAGAGTACAACCCTCAACCACTTGTTTTTCACCTGCAATCAGGTCTGTGACCATTGTTCAACTGTTCGTCTATGCTCCACTTTTTTTCGACTGCAGGTCAGTTAGATTTCAAGACAAAGAAACTCCAGAAGCAATGATGCGTCCACTTTCCATCACCCAGGCTTTCCTCTTTGGCCTTCTGGCCTCGGCACCTCTGGCTGCTGGATTCACGACAGGGAACGGGGTGGAAAGGCGTCATGTTGTATGTATATGTCCTGGTCCGATGCCACGCGGGAGAATGACAGCTAATATCGTGAAGGGCTCCCTTTCCTCCATGGCATCGAAGATGGCTAGGGCTGTCATTCCAGATATCGAACGTCGCCACCATACCGAGGCCCAGATTGCCGCCAAAGAAGCAGCGAAGGCCAAAGGTCATCACGCACGCAGTGCTCAGGCTCCTGACGAATTTGGGCCGTGGGATAGCACCGAAGATGAGTTCGGCTCCTGGGTCGACAAACGGTCTCCCCACCACACAGAGGCACAAATTGCCGCCAAAGAGAAAGCTGCTGCAGAGAAAAAGAAACACCATTTGCGAGACCCTCACCATACTGAGGCTCAAATCGCTGCGAAAGAGGCCGCCAAAGCCAAGGGCCATCATGCAAGAAGTCCCCAGGAAGCCGATGAGTTCGGTCCATGGGACAGCACGGAAGACGAATTTGGATCTTGGGTCGACAAGCGCTCTCCGCATCACACTGAGGCGCAAATTGAAGCGAAGAAGGCAGCGGAGGCCAAAAACCATCATGCGAGAGATCCTCATCACACCGAAGCCCAAATCGCGGCGAAGGAGGCGGCAGAGGCGAAGAAGAAAGGACACAATTGAGGTTGGCCGTTGAGGGGGGTAAAGGAAAGGAACAGAGACAGTCATGCGCAGGACCTCACTCCTAGAACCACGTGTGATGATCCATAGATTGTCATTTGCACAATTTGCATTGTTCGGTTCAGATGAACCGCAATTTGCGGACCACTAGTTCTGATTCCTGACTCCTTGACACGTTCTGCGTTGGGATTAACCTGAAGAGTCTCAGGCGGAGGACGAGAGGGCGCGCCTCGCCGAGAGGAAACTAGGAAGGTCTCCCGGATTCAGATACTTGGCGCCAAGCACATCCCGCTCCCTTGCTCTTGGCGCGTCAAGGCCAACGTCAGCGAACGTCGACATCCATCACCCCATCATTCATTCCACCATCGCATCGTTCTCCTCTTTCCAGCCAGTAGAACTGCAACCAGATCGCCCAACGCTCAGGGGCAACGGCGTCCTGCCACACCCAGCGTTCTTAAACTGTAAAAGATGGAACAGACAACTTTTGGCTCATTCTGACATCCATCTGACATCCACACCTACCTTATCGCGTGGCCGTCGAAGCCTGGAGACATTCAATCAGCCGCGCTTGACCCTCAACCTTGTGAACGGTCCTCGCCTCTCCATGCTGATCGGAATCACGCAATTTAATATTCCGGTTACGCAACATGCCTAATCGTTTATCTTCCATGGGATTCATGCCATCAGGTATGGGGGAATCTCATTATCGCTTGTCAGTCCTGTAGTGTTGTCACTCTCAGGGGTGGTGATGTTGGCTGTTTTAGCGGTTCATCCGAGTTAGGTAGGACTGCGCACCCTGCAGATGAACGCTTCTAACACCAACGTCTTCCTAACCGACTTGGCGTCGCTTCGTGTATCTGGCACTGAGCAGACTCGCTGAGGTTCACCCTGAGTGGAAGCTGGCAGTCCCTTTTCGTGTGTCCTGCCGAGAGTCGAGATCCCTCTTTCAGCGAGTTCCCTGTCTTTCTGGTCAAATCACGCTGCGAGACAAGATTGTTATTGCACCCGAAAAGAACGGACGGGCCACATGTCCGGGAGATGCTTATGGGACCAAGATTGTTCTGCTGAATGCTTGCCACTCTCTTTCTAGCAGTTTCCCAAACAGCTGTCGCTCTCTGTCTCCCAGAGAACATCTAAATGAGACGTCCCGTGCGCGCATAAGCCCTCATCTTGACAGGGTGCAAAGAACAGGTACGTGCCCCTATCGTTTGTATAATAAGAAATGCAATGAACCTCTCGACCTGCGAGACTCTCTCAGCTCCGGCCAAGTTTGCCAGCCAATTTCTCTTGTTCATATCTAGCGGCGGCTCATCACGTGGCCTCAGGTCTCTTATCCGGCGGCTTTAGTACCATTGTTGAAACCCCAAACCAAATGGCGGCACAGTATACGCCGCTGGTCAACCAGGAGGCCCATGAAGCGCCTGTGGACATCGAAGTGCCGCTTGATCAGCCAACGACGACCCCTGAATATCTGCCTGAGAAAACCCACCCAGCCAGTGCCGCCTGGAAGGGGTACTTGATCGCAGCGTTACCAGAATACGCCCGGCCTGGCGGCTTTGCACCGCGCACAACCGGCCCTACATCATACCTGGATGCGCTTCGTGGATATGCTGCGACTGTGGTCTTCGTGGCACACATTTTCAACTCATATTACGGATGGCAGAACCAACCAGTCATTCGGACCTTCTTCCAAGGGCATGCCATGGTCGCCCTTTTCTTCGTCATCTCGGGCTACGTCCTGAGCTACCGGTTCCTCATCTTCGCACGAAAGGGCGAGCTGGACCGATTCATGACGGCGATCACGTCGTCCACGTTCCGAAGGTACATCCGACTGTACCTTAGCGTCGCATGTGCTTGTTTGGTCACCTTGGTCATTGTTCGCTTCAAGGGTTTCAATGGGTTGGGCCCTCCCCTCTACAAGCCCACTCTGCGTGAGCAGCTGTGGGACTACATCTTGGACCAGCTCTTCTTCGCCAACCCATTTAGCCCAGCCATCACCGGTTATCTATCCGGAAGCTTTCACTACAGCAGGTATCTGGGCCAGATGTGGAGCATTGCTGCCGAATACCGCGGAAGCGTGGCCTTGTTTGCCTTTCTCACGGCAACCTGCAAGCTTTCTGTCAAAGGACGCATGATCCTGACCTGGATCGTTATCTTCTTCTGCTACGTCTGGCAGGCGTGCTACATCTCCGAATTTCTCGCCGGACTTTTCATCGCCGACCTTTCATTGACCTGGAACCCGGAGCGCCTAAACCAGCCCCGAGGGGTGTATTTCACGGAGCCACGAAAGCTGTCTTGGAGATGGAAGCTCACCTGTGTCATCCTATTCATTGTGGGCTTCTTCCTGCTCGGTGAACCGCCCGGAGGCCCCGACCTCGGCATCTTGGGTAGAGCCCCGTGGTACTTTCTCTATTCCCGAATCCCCTGGTGGTGGGATCCTACTGGGAACTACCTGTTCTGGCTCGGCCCAGGTTCGTTCTTGCTCATCTGCGGCCTGGAATTCTACCCGACGCTGCAAAAGCCCTTGAACTGGCGCTTCTCGCAATACGTCGGCGACCTCTCGTTCGGCATTTACGCCATGCACCCACCCGTCGCCTCCGCCGTGTGGACTGTCTGGTACCCAGGGTTCCGCCAGAAATACCTGGGTGACTCGCTTTGGGCCTACGCACCGGGTGTGGTGCTCACCTTTCTCGCTGTGTTTACGGCCTCAGACTACTTCTCGCGCATCGATCGAATGGTCATCCGGTTCGCGCGGTGGACCGAGAGAAAGATATTCATCTCCGGGACTCGGGCCGCCGTTGAGACTGTGTATACCGACAAGCACACGCAATCGCTATGGAGGAGAATCAGGACCCTGTGCGAAGAACTGTACACGAGCGTGCAGGCCAGATTCAACAGATCCAGCTTCCACAGACTTAATGACGTATAGATACTATACGTTTGAGACAGGAGATATTTGAAGCGCCTAGATCACGGCAAGAACAGGAAGCCCGGCGTTCTGGATACAGTTTGAATGATCAACCTTCGGATGTCGTTTGATCGATCTACCTGCAGATCCGGAGAACCTTGTCCAAGGCTCCAAACCTTGAAAGCACGGCTTGACTCTTGAACTCTGTTATTGTGATTGGCAATTGCTTGTCATCTTGCCATCTTGGCCTCGTACTTCTGTCACACCAACCGTCGATGCTGGGTTGGCGTAAGTCTCGACTCTTCAAGTCTTGACTCTCCTGATGAAGCCTCCCAAGTCCCAACGGTTGACCCCTCCTTACCCATAGAAACAGTCTTGTCCTCTTGATGGGCGACCACTGGCTTGCCGCGCTTTGACGTCGGCCAATTTCCATGATCCCTGTTCCCCATTTCACCTGATCTGCTTCGGTCCCTGGCTGCAACGGTGCGCGCACATGACTGGGTTGTAAGATAATGCTCCCGACCTTACAGAGACAGTGAATTCACCTATACATAGGCTACAAGATCAGAGATAAAGTGAACAGCTGATGGTTGAAATGAACAGGCCAATTTAAAGCGGCGATGGATTTGTGGCACGTGATCGCACTGAGTCTTTCACAGATCGATGACTTCGAGAGACTCAATATTCCATATAAACTGCACCAGTCATCTTTCCAAGGACAAGGAATCATAGAAAGACTTAAGCTGACCCAGGACAGCTATTCTTCATGTTCATGAATCTATGCATTGACAAGCTGAGCTTTGCTGCCGCAAGCAGACCGGGATTTGCGAGGAGTGCCATGATTGTTGTCGATTGAGCACACAAACATGGCTTCTCAAGCGCTCGAGAAATTAGTGCAGGATGCAAACGTCTACACGAAGGCTTCAAAAGGCCGCGGAAATGGCCTCTTTGCTGCCCAGGATATTGCGGCCAAATCACAGGTGATCTTCATTGCTCGACCACTGATGTCCGCCCTGGAAACCTCTAAGCTGCCAACGACCTGCTACTATTGCTTCAAATCTCCAGAGGACACTGGCGATTCCCTTCAGTCAAACGTCTCTCGGAGTCTCAAAAATTGCAGCGGATGCAAAGTGGTGAAATTCTGTGACCAGGTAGGCACATGATTTTGGTCTCGGGTTGTATCATGTATGTGGCTAATCTCGAGATCCAGAAATGCCAGAAACAAGCGTGGTCGGAGTATCATCGCCTCGAATGCAAGACCTTTGCCAGACTACACCCTCGGACTCTTCCAACGACAGTTCGATCAGTTGTTCGTGTTCTGAAGCAGCATAAGGCGGGGATCCTTCCAGACGGCGAGTGGGATCAGCTTCTGAGTCTGGAGAGTCACCAGGAGGATCTCCAGAAGGCGGGAGGTCAAAGGTGGCAAGATCTCTTCATCATGATGAAGGGGATCAAGGCATATTGTGGAACTGATCATCCCGAAGATATCATACTTCGACTGGCTTGCTTGGTGAGATGGCCTTGGTTGATACGCCTCCGTGAAGTCGAGCTGACATTCTCTAGCTGGTTGTCAATTCGTTCACACTTACGACACCGACTTTTGACTCGATCGGAATGGCTCTTCACCCAAAATCGGCTCTCGTGAACCACTCGTGCGACCCAAATGCCTTCGTACGGTTCGATGTTTCACCAGCAAAGTCGCAAAGCTTTCCTCCTTACGGCAGCATATCAGTCTACGCCCTACGCCCCATCAACAAGGATGAAGAGATCACGTTGTCGTACATTGATACTATGCTACCGTTCGATCAGAGGCAGCAAGAATTGAAAAGCCGGTATTTCTTCACCTGTACCTGCAGTTCCTGTGCTCGAGGTCCGAACGCTCCCAGAGACCAGTTCTATTTACCCTCTGGCTCTGAATCGGAAGACAGCTCACAGCGGACGATCAGCCCCCAAGTTGTTGCTGTTGGCGAAGAGGTGGAACAATTCTTCCTAGGCATGCAGTCGAAGTCTGGCCTCGAGCATCTTCAAATTGAAAACATCAAAAGCGCCATGAATAAATTGGCCACTACTGGCAGCTGGCCGCTGCATCGGTATCCGTGGCCGCAGTTGCGACATCAGCTGCTTCTCGGACTTCTCACGTCAAAAAAATTCTCCGAGGCGTTGGTTCATGCCGCCATCTTTGTGAGATTGATACATCCCATCATGTTCGAACAAGAGCAGCATCCAATGAGGCTCGTAATGGTATGGACTCTCTGGAACATTAGTCGATATTGCCTGGAGACAACCGTCGACGCGGACGCAAGCCAGGGCCAGGATCACCCGAATATTCGAATGCTCGGACTCTTGAGTTGCATCCTCATTGAAGATATTCACAGAATCCTCACCGACGGCACCACAGCGCACGGAAAGCTGGAAGGAATGGTGACCGCGGCATTCGATAGCATCAAACGCGAAGGCGGGTTTTGGGCGGAATACCAAAGCAAGCCGGGACAAATCCGCGGCGTGGTCTGGTCGTGGGTGGACAATCACCTTGAGGCCTCCCTGAACAAGGAAGACGTCCCTCACGCCATCATGAACTTGTCCAAGCTTGCCCGTGGCTGAATATGGGCTTCTGAGCGACTCTGAAGGATTGTGGCAGTGTGAGACCAATCCAATCCCCCTTGAAGGACGCGCCCAGCATATTAGCGAGTCCGACAGTGCTAAGAAATGGCTGGTGCCTGGCGGACACTTACGCAACCGCCAATTGCTGACCGGCCTTCAAGAACTCCCCGGATTGACGTCGATCACTCCCCCAAGCTCGAGTGCTCTACGTACGTCAGATACTCCATCTCATGAGCAGCTTTGGATTGACCTTTTGCAAACTCGCAATTCTCAACCACAGGCTTTCCATCCAGAGTCCTTGATTTTGTATCGGACTGTCACCCCGGTGTCGCCATGAAGGCAACAGCAAATCGATCCGCCGAGTCGCAGGAGACCGCCGACTCCGTCGCCGGTGCATTCTTTCACAATGCTGATCGATCCCGCCTACAAACAGATGCCCTCGTTCTTGATACCATCGAGAACATCCACCCGGGCGTCCCAGTCACCATAGTGCCAGAGTACAATTGCAACCTCAAAGCCTACGCCGCAGCAGGGCATGCGACGATCGCGCCTGTCCAGCAGACAGCTGCTGAGCACAAGGTCTGGCCCGAGTCGTTGAAATGGACAATGTATTTGCCGCCGTTGAGGCGCCTCGATGGTGGAAATGGCGTCGTTGCCGACGAGACCTTCTTCGAAACGTACCATTTCAAGTGGCAGAAGATGACGTTCCTCGTGTACTTCGTTGACGGCCGGGATGAGACACAGCCATATGCTCGGATCCGCAATCAGTACATCTTGGGCGACAAAGCTGCCACGCGCACTCTGGTGGCGACAGTCGGCCGCTATGATTCCGTCTTGCACGAGGAGATCTGGGTGTACAACCAGGGCTACTGGCAGAAGGACGCGCTCTTGTACCGCAGCATCATGAAGGCACGTTGGGAGGACGTCATTCTCGACAAGGAGCTGAAGGATGACCTCGTGGACACGGTCCAGCGCTTCTACGACTCGCGAGACCAGTACGACCGACTTCGCGTCCCATGGAAGCGAGGCGTTATTTTCTACGGCCCGCCCGGGAACGGCAAAACCATCTCGATCAAAGCCACCATGCACACGCTGTACAACCGCAACCCGCCTGTGCCGACGCTGTATGTGAAATCGCTGGTCAGCTTCGTGCCGCCAGAGTTCAGCATCGAAATCATCTTCGCCAAGGCCCGACAGGAAGCGCCGTGCTACCTGGTCTTCGAGGACCTCGATAGCCTCGTCACGGACGATGTGCGCAGCTTCTTCCTCAACGCCGTCGACGGCCTCTCCGAGAACGAAGGCATCCTCATGGTCGGCAGCACCAACCACCTGGAGCTCCTCGACCCGGGCATCTCGAAGCGTCCCTCACGCTTCGACAGGAAGTACCTCTTCCCGGACCCGAGCTTCCCCCAGCGCGTCAAGTATTGCGAGTACTGGCAGAAGAAGCTGAGCGACAACAAGGAGATCGAGTTCCCGCACGAGATATGCACCGAGGCCGCCAAGATCACGGACAAGTTCTCCTTCGCGTACATCCAGGAGGCCTTTGTGAGTGCGTTGATGGAGATCGCGCGCGAGGATGACGACAACAAGAAAGCCAAGAACAAGGTCGCGGCCAAGGATGAGATTGGTGAGTTGAATGAGGCATGGGATGTCTTGGACATCCAAGATGGAATGCCCACGCCAGCCGCGACGAAGGATTTGGACGACTATATCCTTTGGAGGAAGCTGAAGCATCAGGTTGAGCTTCTCAAGAAGGAGCTCTCGAATGAAAGGGACGAGACTGGTATTTGAACGACTGATTTTGAAACGCCTGAAAGATGTATATTCTCTCGGAGAGAAGAAGCCAGGCGATTTTCGCCGTCCTCACGCGATGACTTGCACTGGATATTGGATTAAATGACCGGAGTACTATGTAGTCGGTTTTAATGTTAGGCAGAGTCTCTAAGTCGAGAGTCTCACTCAATCCCACGCAAAGGGATCCCATTCCCCCAGATTTGCTTTCTGTCCTTCATCCAGCGCGTCAATGGCATCCATGTCTTCGCTCGCCAGGTCCCAGTCGAACAATTGGCAATTCTCAATGATCCTCGCCTCCCGGTCGCTCTTGGGGATTTCCACCATGCCCTTCTGCAAGCCCCAGCGCAGGACAATCTGTGCGGGCGTCCTGTTGTACTTCTTCCCCAATGCGACGATGGTCTCGTCGCCCAGTCGTTGGCCCTGGGTGAGAGGCGAGTATGCCATGACGGCGATCCCTTTGTCTTTGCAGTATGCCCTGATTTCGCGATGCTGGTTCCACGGATGGACTTCGATCTGGTTGCACACCGGCTCAATATACACGCCCTCTTCTGTCTTTAGCTGTTCGAAATGCTTGGGCGCCCAGTTGGACACGCCAATGCTCTTGACCAGCCCTTTCTCCACTGCATCTTGGAGACCGAGCCACGCTTCTTTCCTTGCGACCGGCCCCGGCCGTGGATTGTGCAACAGGTATAGGTCCATCGTCTTCAAGCCGAGTTTCTTCAGGCTCTGTTCGACGCCCGCCAACGCGCCTTCTCGCGTGTACATGTCTTCCCATAGTTTGGAGCACACGAAGAGCTTCGAGGGATCGACTTTGCTCTCTGCTATGGCGTTCCCCGTTTCTGTTTCGTTCTTGTAGATCTGCGCCGTGTCGATGAGGGTGTAGCCATTTCGGATCGCCGCGAGGGTGGATTGCAAGCAGGCGGCGCTGGAGTAGGTTCCGAATCCAAAGATCGGAATCTCATGGCCCGATTTCAGAGGGATAGTGGAAGTTATCTTCAAGTTAGCCATTGCAAGAGCTGGGACCAGGTACGAAAAGACACAAAAAGGCGTCGAAAGGAAGAGAAAGAGCAAGCAACATCCAAGCCATGCGAGAAAAGAGTCATAATGATGCGTTGAGCATGTCTTGCTTTTGCGGGGATATTTTCGCTCATTCGAGATGTATGTAGTAGCGCTTACGACATGGCATACGAGGATAGGGGAGTTGCTTCTCCGCAAGGGAGATCATGTCTGGGGCTGAACAGAAGATGTGTTCAGAGCACGTGGGCAATACGCTCAAGTGCTGCACCCTCAGGAACAAGTTCACAGAGAGCGAAAAGCAGATTCGCGGGGAGAGTTTTAAGTTACAGTTCAACGGGTTGAGGTTGTCGAATGGGAGGTAGCGGGCAAATTCTTCGCCGTACAATATACGGTGGGGCATATAGCTCATATGGTAGTCCGATTTTCTATCTTGAACCGCCCGCCACTTCTCGGCGAGATTCATGAACCCTCATTCCCGAGCAGGCGTATCGCGTTTTCTGGCCAGCCTGCAGGCGAGGCCATTTTCATTTCGATCGGATAAACCTCCTTCGCACAATGTTGACTTGCCTAGAGAGAGCTGGTTTATCTGTACAGCAAAATGTCTGAGGAGTCACCGACCACGAGGAAGTCGAGAACCACATGCACACAATGCCGGGCTCGAAAGGTTAGCGCTCCAAGCTCAACCTCCATGATCTCCCACTGATTGACGAAACAGGTTCGGTGTGATGGACGTCTCAACTTCTGCCGCAACTGTGAGCGCTTGCGATTCGATTGTTCTTTCGCGCTGAAAGATCATGCCGTTAGGGACGACACTGCCTCCCCGGAATCATCGCACGCCCAGCCGGAGCGACGACGCGGGATCAGAGCTTGTACAGAATGCCGCTCACAGAAGATCCGCTGCCCGGGAGACTCCCCGTCCTGTGGAAACTGTCTTCGCAGAAATCGCCATTGCGTCTATCCTATCCTGAAGCGTCCAGGCCGCGTATTGCCGCCGTCGAGTGCAAATGGCGTGCACCGGCCACCTGACGCTTCAGCATCCCCGATGGATATGGAGGAGGCTTCACCCGGAGGCGACCGGACTAAATTGAGCGCCGCACATGCTCTCCCTGCTCGAAGCGAGATAATCTCTCTTTTCGAAGCTTATTTCGATCACATCTACCTGCTTCCGTGGTATGCCTTTCTGCACAAGCGTTCCGTGATGCAAAGATGCCATGAAGGAACAATCGAGGATTGCTTGACCTTTGCAATATGTGCGGTCACTACTCAACGTCTCAAAATCGAGCCATATTGCCACGAGTCGAGCTCGAAATGGGCCGAGAAAGCAGAAGAGTTCCTATTGCGCAATCTCGAGAGCCCGTCGACCTCTCGGCTTCAAGCCCTTATCTTGATAGTGAGATACAGGGTCGAAGTTGGCCAGTTCTCGCGGGCTTTCATCCTGGCAGCTATCGCTGGCCGATCTGCCTTGGCTCTGCGCTTGAACTACGAACGTCCCGAGTTACGATTTCTCGCGCAAGAAGTGCGGCGGCGACTCATGTGGTCGTGTTTTGCTCTCGATGGTAACTTTTCCGTCGGCCTGCGCGAGTTCGAAATCTGTCCGACGGAACACGTCTTCCTCCAACTGCCATGTCCGGAGACCGCTTTCGAAGACGACAGTCCCGTGGCCACGGCACCTCTGCGGGCAACGTCGTTTCGTGTCCCCGAGCGCATTGGGACATATGCTGCCTGTATCCGCCTAGCAGCTATCAAGGGAGACATTATGAAGTATATTCCCACATTCCATTACAAGAGTCTTGCTGACTGTGTGATGTAGACTTACTCGCCGACTCGCAACATCCCATGTGCATCCTTCTGAGGTCCTGGAATCTGTGCAACAGTTCGAAAATGAGATGGAACATCTCTCGCAAAGCTTTGCGGAGACTGATCGATATAACTCGACAATCTTCTCTCATTGCACAAGACCAGCTCGCATTCTCATGGTCCATGAATCCTGGCACCATGCATACACTGACCTCTACCGAATCTTTCTCACAGGATACCGCGAAGCAGCGCCGCCTTCCGCACTCGAAGGGATCAATCAAGAAGTCATCGCTCAGAAAAGAGCCCAGTGTCTGAACCATGCCCTGTCAATCATTCAGATTCTGAAAGACTTCGTAGACCAGTGTGATGCCCAAGTCATCGACTTTGATACCGCCATCTGTGCATATCATAGTGCACGAATCATTCTTTTTTGTGCTCAAAGAGATACAGTGACGTACAACTTGAGTATGGTGTCGGCACTGGAGAAAGCTCGTTTCTGTCAATATGTGATGAATCGGTATTTCCAAACCTCTCCAGTGGTCGAACCCATGGTAAGTTCTTACGTCGTTTCTGCTATCTCGTCCTTACTGACGTCTTGGTAGAAAAGGGAAATGGAGATGCTTATCGCATGGCACTCTTCCCAGGGCAACCCAAATGCCTCGCTGCAGCTGCCACAGCCAGAAGATGACATTGGAGAAGATAAGTCCAGGCTTGCTGACGAGGCTAGGACTCGGCAACGTCTGGCAATCCACAGTTTGATTCGGAGAGCAGAATTCGTCGACGACAGCAGCGAGGTCACCAGTCCCGCACCACCTACCGAGCCTCGGCCGTCTGCAGGCACGAATTCGCTCCTGAAGCGGCTTCAGCAACGAGCCGTACAGAGGGCAGTGCCCGAGAATCCAGTTTCCAAAGCCAGTCCCCAAAGCTTACGTTCCCCGAATGCTACTGAAGCCGTTCGCCCTCTGCCGCAGGAACAATCTGATAAGGCTGCAGAAGTTCCAAGCAATGAGCCAACAAATTATGCAGAGGCGGATCAGAGTCAGTGGCTGGACGGTATGCGGTTCGCATTCAATCCTTGGATGGGCTGGCCGGAAACGTTGGAAACATATGGATTTTCTCAAGATCTAGACGATGACTACGTCTAGTCTCCCTTCCGTCATACTTGTCTATCCCGATCGACGCCCGCTGTTTTTGGCTAAAATGACGCTAAGCTCTGACAGCCTCCCTCCCGCTAAAACGCTCGACAAAAAGATCCTGCATCGGCAACGTCGTTCACCTAGACGGCACTCTCCGCCACAGGTGTCTTCAATCCCTCGGCCTGGTTGAACAGAAACATAAAGGTGACAACCAATTTGCCAATGGCGGAAAAGAAGAGTGCAGCAGCCGAACCCAGGTTTCGGTAGATGAATGCGCCGAAGAAAGATCCCCCAAACAGAGCAATCAGGAACCCCACGCGCCGCGTTCGAGCTCGGTTCGAGCGAGCGAAGAGTTTTTTATCAATCACCAGATCCACCCAGGCTGCTGTCGCCATGGCTGTACTGATTTCGGTAAGCGCAAGTGATCTAGACAAGACCACTTGACTGCCCGCAGCGGCGGCGAGCAAGCCGATAACCACGAGCGTCTTTGCCCCCCTCAGGTCGACTCCATGGTAATGTTGTATGGCTGCGGCGATGAAGACCAATACGGTCTGGATCAGGTTGCAGAATACGATCCACATACGCGACCGCGGCCCTATTATGTGCCCCAGCTGTCCTGTTATCCACACTCCGATCAGGAAGAGTCCCAAAGCCACTCCGATATTTTCAGTGACGAAGAGTTCGTTGGTCACATTTGGTAAGAGGACGGCGATGGCGAGCATTACTGTGTTTCCAGTCTGGTTGGAGGCGAAACAGTGGTAGTCAGGGAAGGTAGTTGCATCTTGGATGCCGGTACAGAATGTGAGGATGAGAAGCTCGGCTTCGGCGAGAAAGTTGACTCGGATAGGGCTGGTCAAATGCTGCTTAAGTCGGCCTTTGGATTCCTCCTCTTGAGTGTCGTCGGGCATTTGAGGTGGGACTGTTTGCTCTATTCCACGCTCTTCGGTAGGGAGGGCCTTCGAATCGACTGCGGAAGCCATTTTCAACGACAGTTGGACCTCGAAACTCGAAGACCGAAATCGAGTGAACCAAGAGGAATTCTATTCTTAAGTATCTCACGAAGGGGGAGGGCCCTGTTTGCAGTGGCCAGGAGCAGACCAGATACCCACCGAATCCTTCGAAAATCACGCACCGGCATCTTCGCGGAGTGATGCACCAAAGCGTCGGATATTGGATACTATTGGTCTTGCCTTGTGGCGATGGCCGGTCAACGCAAGGCTTCGGATGTCGGGAAGCGTTGAACTCAGGTCAAGCACGGGAAAGGAGTCGATAATGTTCTGTCATTACCGCAGGATACGCCCGAGCCTTGCCACAAGGCAACAGGTCCTCGACTAGGACGAATCACATCGCCGACCGACTCCCGGACCGAGAAGCGATAATACTGAGAGAGACCCATATCATTCCCCGACAGCCGACTGCTCGACCGACTCCCGTAGAGCAAAAACTGCCACTCTCGTCTCTGACCTCAACAGAGCTGGTCGATCCCCGATTCCCACTCACTGGTTGGACGAGTATCCATTTCGGTTAGCGGAATACTGAATTGGTCGACCGCCTCGAATTTTTGAATAGAAACGAAAAACTTTTTCTGACAGATCGGGTTTCCAAGACATTAGAATGGCCCAAGTCACCCTTCGTTGTCACGGTCGACATGCGACGTCACACCAGTTTTTGGTCCGTTTGAAGGAAAAAGGTTGAAGGAAGTTGTCAAAGGTATCCTATGAAGGCATCAAATGTCATCTTCCAACTGAAACTTATGGTGGGCTCATGCCAGGAGGCCTCGACCCGTGATCATCCGAGATCTCCCTTATCAAACAGTGGATGATCCTTGATCAGCCCGAGCCGACAAGATTCTTGTTTCTTGTATGTTATCAGGAAACGACTTCCACGGAGAAACATGTCCAGGAGGCTAAGGAAAATGCAAGCTGGACGAGGGGCAACACAATCTATGGACAACTACGGTCCCTCGTCCGCTGACAAGAGCGATTGATTTACCTCGTTTCGCCATCAAGCACGACTAACAAGGCTGTTTCGGAGTCCGACGGTCGCGATTGTTCCTGTGCACTCACGACAATGTCTCGACGTGAAACAAAATAGCAAACTTCGGCATGGCAGGTGGAGAGAAACCCTCGCTCTTGCACGAGGACCTTTTGACTTTGATGATGCCGCCATCCGTCACCAAGGATGGAGATGTCGCTGGTCGGCCACCAGAGCACCGTCATCCTTGATCAAACCGTCTCGGGAGTCGGGACATGATTGCCCAAACAGCAGGCAATGGAACTCTTGACTCCTCTGAGAAAACCAGCGCGGGATCGCACAGGAAGGACATGCTCATATATCCACCAGTAGGCAGTGTTATACGGCCTTGGTCGACTCCACCGTCTTCGTAAAACCAGCCTGACGAGTCACCACGAATGTTCCAAACAAGAAGCTGGCCATGGCCATCAGGCATCAGGTCTCATCGGCAGTCGGCGATGCCAGCTCGGTGTTCGCAAGAAGAGGTGGAGAAACACGGTCGTCTTAGTCACAGTCAAGATCGAGCCCATGATATCCACCTTGGGCCCTTCCTTCGCCTTTTCGATCCGGGACAGTCGTCGTGCCAATGATCAGACCAGACCAGACCCTGGAATCCAGTCTGAATGTTTGCAGGCCCCTAGGCCCGCGCAGAGCCAGGAGGGCCCCAAGCCTGCGGGCGGGACACATCGGTCACCACTTACCAGAACGTGGTTGGCAACTGCAGCGATCGCGGGTCCTGCCCCCGTTCAAACGTCGTTCCCGAGCGTCCCCGTGAAGCCTCGCCACACAGGAGAGGTCGGCCTCAGCCTTCCAGGACCCATCGATACATGGTCACGTTCCACAGTTGTAATGACGATACTTTCTTGTCTCAGCAGATCAGCCGCGCAACTTTCAACATGGCAAAGCAGTGCGACTGCGAATCGAAATCAAGGAATTCAGCCTGTGACTGGAAGATAATCCCGACGATCAGGACTTTGCAACGTCAGGGCTAGCGCTTTCGCTCTGAACATATGCCCTTTGGGAGGGAGGATGTGGTCTGACCTCGTTCACCATGGTCCTGTCTGAACCCTCAAGAAATTTAACCCATCTTAACCCATCTTCTTTTTCAGCCACCCGAAAGTCACAGCTCCGCACAGAGGGTTAGTTATGAAAGTCGGGGACTTGAAATACCTACTGGGGAGATAAAAGTGTGAGGTATGGAGTCCGGGTTCTGCCGACTCTCCTTCCCTAGAGAAGATGACTTGTCCTTGGTTGGCACACGTGACCACGGCCCACATTTTCTCTGATGTTGACCTGGGGTAGAGAGAAAGACGGTATATTTCCCGGGGTCTTTACGATGCAACGCTACCTAGGTAGGTAGGTAAGAATGAGTGGATACCCTTGAGCATCAAAGCGGAGGGAGAAACAAAAAGTTCCTGGATCTGCTGAAGGCCAGAGAATCAGGGGACGTCTTTGGCATTCGACAGGATCGAAATGGGAAATTGCATCCTGATGATGAGAGGTTTCTCGACCATTGGGTACAGAGCTTGCTTGCAGGCTAAAGATTGAAGACTGGTGTTGTAGCGGTGGGAGTGGTCTAAGGGAGACAAGGTGGGAAAGGCGAGTTTGATAGTACTGAGAATGTTGACTATATCGACTAATTCTATCCAGGGAAAGTAATCAATCAAGGTCGTCCAGCGGAAATCTGCACAATTCGAATCCCGCCTCAGATATGGTCTCTTCATCCGCAACCTATATACACACATGAATTTGTCGTCGCTGAAGAACCGGGCCTCGCCTTAAAGACCACTCACACACATGGGAGGACGACGAGGCTGAGCTGGAACAAAGGAGGAGCCCGGCCACGTGATACTAAGGGTATCATCTCATTCATCTCCACATACGAGTTCACTCCATTCATTCTCCTCCGGAAGGTTCCATCGTCCTTACTATGTACTCTAGTAGATACTTGCCTGATCAGAAGCCTTAACCAGTAGGAGCCCAGGTAATCGACCACTTTTCCCCTGGACCAGATCAAATACCAAACTTAGGTAAAGTGGTCCTCCAGTTCCGATGATATTTTTCAAATCTCAACCGCCTTCACACCCAGAGCCGTCTTCTCCGTCTTCTCCGCGGGGAATTTCCCATTGACGCTCTCTCTATCGCTGCTACTCAGACTGCGAGTCGGTGACGCTGGCGATTCCACAGACTGCACGGCCTTCTCATCGTCCTGGTCATCGAGTGGCCCGGTGCTTTCACCAGCTAATTTCTTCTGCTTCTTCTCTCGTTGGGCGAGTAAGGCGATGGTGGTGAAGACGATGACGTTCAGACCGCCTACGACGGCGGCGCCTCGGTTGCCGGCCGTTACTGTTCATCGCGGGTGGATTTGTTAGTTTTGATCCTTGACCTTAGTCCTTTTGACTCTTGGGTTGATGTAGAGAGTGAAAAAAGGGAGAAAGAGAGGAAGAGGAGAGAGACGAACCATTAGGTTGGTGAACCTGTTGGAACCAGACCAGTGGTACCCATGCTGAGAATGTGTCTGTGCGGTAATGTAAGCGTGTGCAAAACGTAAGAAGAGAAACGAGGGGACTCCTTACATTGAAGAGTATTCATAGACGCAGCAGTAAAAGCTCTTTGCTCAGCGTTATCCGAGATCAACTCTGCCATCCATCTGTTTGGAAAAAGTTCACCCGTCAGTATAAATGATAAACAACATACACACACATGTACTCATTGCTTCAAAGAGGGAGGATTCAGGAGGAACTCACGCCATAGTCAAAGGAACAACACTCGCCCCGATAGAAGACGTAATGTAAAGAGGCGCACGATGCTGAAACGGTCCGAACACGGGGGTGACGACGAGCAAGACCATGATGACGATGGCGACTAGATTGGAGAAGAGGATCACTGGGTATCGACGACCTCGTAGCGGCCCATCGGAGATCCAGACGGCGATCAGGGAGTATAAGGCTGTGAAGGCGTTGCCTATTGTTGGGTATTCGTTCTGTAACCAGGAGAGAGACGATTCGGTTAGCTTTCGATTGGGGACTGAGGATCATGTGTGCGCGCCCGAATCCACTTACGATTTGTGCAATAGTGTAGACGGGCGGCTGACCCTTCTTGTTGTGTGCTTTGAGCCAGAAGACGAAGGACTGCGCGGGTTGGGTCATGAACGGTTGCATTGCTGTGTGAGTACAGTACATCAGCAACAAGCAAGCAAAGAGCCTCCGATGAGACGTCGAGGGAGAGACTCTTACTGAAAATGACAGTGAAGAGGACCGTCTTCCAGCTGAGGAAGTAGCCGAGAATGCCTCGCACAGTATACGGCTTGCCCTCTGCAACACGGCCAGCTCGGGCCATTCTCTCTTTAGCAATTTCGATGTCCTATATAGCGACGCGTTAGCCTTGTCCGTATCTGTCGATCTGGAAGCTCCGAAGACAACTTACGCGACTGGTAAACACCCAAGTAGGCTTTGCGGTGCTGGGTGTATCAGGCAAGAAGAAGTAGGCGAGGACGGCGACAGGCAGGGAGATGACACCGTTGATGACTGCCGAGGAATTGTTAGAGATGAGTGCCCAATAAAGGGTGAAGGGAAAGACACATACCGAAAAGCCATCTCCACCCAGCGAGACCGGCATGGCCATTGAGGCCGTTGTAGATGCCGGCTTGCAAGAAACCACTGAAGATCGGAGCAATGGATACCGCTGACTGCAAGATCCCGTTGCGTTTTCCGAGTTCACCTGTCCAAGAGATGAGCGAGATGCAATGATATCAGGATGAAAGACAGGGTAAACTCACGTTTATTGTACCAACTGCCGAGGATGTAATACAAGGCAGGCCAGTACCCGGCCTCGAAGAGCCCGACGACGAATCGAAGACCTAGCATTGCAGAGTATGACTGTGCCCCAGCAAGACTGAAGGTGAAAATCGTCCATCCGATTTCGAGGAATGGGATCCAGACTGAAAGAGGCTCAATTAGTTGACTCCAACTGTAAAGGACCAAGAGAATACTCACTGTGAGCGCGAACTCGAGTCAAAATAAAGTTCGAAGGCTGCAGTAAACATGAGCATGAAGGACCCTTTGCGCCGGATAATGTTCAATGCATGCATACCCATTGTCCGATGATGTATCCTATAGTCCACGACAGGACGATGTAGTTGTACTGATTTTGATACAGATTGAGATCTTCCTTCATTCCCGAGACGAATGCATTGGTAATATTAGAGGTATCGATCTGTGGGGAGGGGATTCATCACATCAGTCATTCGTTCGTTGATATAGGAAAGAAAATATAATGGAAAAGTCTTCCTTACCCATTTAATCAACATTCCAAGCGTTCCGAATGTCAACAGTGTGGCGTCGAGCTGCGAGAAGGGACGTCGTCTTGTTAGTCCGGATCGCCATTTTCATCAACACAGCGAGAGAGGTGGTGGTCGACCAACCTTGAGAAGAAATCTTCTTTCTTCCTTGGATACATCCGCCGTATCCCACAGCCATCCTTTCCAAGTGTTGGTAGGCTTCTTCGTTCCGACGGGGAGTGCGTCGGCTGCCGTTGCGTCTGCCATTTGGCTGCTTTATGTGAATGCTGTTTCTGATACCGTACCGCTGGTAAGAAGATTCAAAAAGGAATTCCAAGCAGAGACACAGACGACACAACAACGAAGCAGAAGATCCAAAAAGGCCCAAAGTACAGACAAGCCTCAGGAAGAAAAACACAAGAGTTCTCGGCCCAACTTTATAGAGCAGACACCAAGAGATCAAGAAGAGGGACAGAGAGCTTGACCTTCCCGGCAAAGCAAAGTAAAACCTAAACCCTTTCCTTGGAAGAAAAGTACCTACATACATCTTGTCGCTTGTGTACTGTGTACGAACCTCGGTGGCGTCGCATGATGCGATTTGCAAGACGATTGCGCACAACGCGAACATTAGCATCGCCATCTCTGCGTTTGCCGTTTTCTCGCCAGCTGCCGACTCGACTCGGCTCGACTCTTGACGACCTGAACTATTCGACCGAAGCATCCGACCAATGCGACAGTTAATACAGTGGGTGATACAATCCGACCGGCGGATGAGTACAACAATCCCCCAAATGGCACCATGTGGCTTTTTTATCTTTCTCCCAGAAAACCCCCGGGCCAGACAAATGCAAGGTTTGCCAAAGGAGGGGGATTGCAAAGCATGCATGGTTGGACACATGGTCTGGACACATGGTCTGATAAGAAAGACATCGATAAGGCCTCCATTGGTCCGTCTCAACGAACAAAGCGAGGTGACAAAGTCGAAAGGACAGATGAAAAGAGTAGAGGCAGGATGTTGCGTGGATTGACAATCGGGATGGCAAATGACGTGACGGATTTCTGGCGACGATGGTCGATGGGACGTTCCAGATTCCCGCAAGACTCCGGCTGAAGGCTAGGATAGAGCGTAGTAATTGTGTGCTCCATACCGAATAGAGAAGCATTAGCGAGAAGACGGATGTTGAGGTAGCTGTTGTTGGACAGGTTTGAAGTGTTGTTGATGAAGGGTTCTGTGTCGTTGGAGGTTTCTCTCTACCAAAGACGTGATGTGAGAAGGACGCCACGTGACCTCCTCCCTCACATTGGACATTCCACAGAAAGGGGGGATTAGCCGCACGCCGACTTACTCCCTGTGGACTTGAGCTATCATTCGACGGACGGGAGATCCACGAGGGCTTCTTATTAGCCTGCCGACTGTGTGCGGAATGGGCATGGAAGGAGAGCGGAAAACATCCCGAGAAAGGGTCCATTTTGAGATGATGGGATTTTGGTATGGATGATGAGACTTGGCTCACAACCAGAATATATCTTCCCCTCGTATACTCATATCCTCATTATCTTGCGAGCTAGATGTTTGGTTAGGGAACAACAATAGAGGCGCTTGCTTCTCGTCCTGGGAAGCTGAGCGTCGGAAAAAGGACAGCGAGCACAACATAATATACAATAGAAGGGGTCCTGGGTTCCCTTGGTTTTCCTTCCTTTCTTTCCTTTCCGAGGTCTGGGGGGACTAGTTTGTCGACAGATAAGAAAACGCCGGACTCCATACTGGCTGCTTGCCCCAAGTTATCGACAGTCTAAAGGCAGGGTGACAAAAAGAGAGCAAAAGATGATGATCAAAGTCGACATAGTTCAGCCGGTGAACCTGCTGCGTGCCCTGAGGTTGGAGCCGAAGTAATAGAGACCGTACATGCCAAAGATACCGGCGACGGACAGGCCTGCCACGAGGGTAACCCCCCTATCGATGCCCAGGTTGGAGTACATCTGATGCGAGACCTGGACGAAGGCAGCGGCGACCAGAGATCGTGCACAGTCGTTGGCGGCAAACAGACTGGCCACGTACTTCGGGTAGCTCAAGGCCACGTAGCAGATGAGCGACTGGAAGATGAAGAAGGTCGAGGCGGCGAAGATGCCGATGCCAATTGTGGGGACCATGAAGTGGATGTCCTCGCGAGCGGTCCAGGCGAAGAGGAGGAGGCCAGCGGGAGGGCCCCAGACGCCAAACAGGCCAGTGAGGAGCCATTGCTCTTGGGCGACGGGTTCGCCTTTCTCAGCGTGATGGGCGCGTGCCTTAGGGATAAAGTGCCGGGTGATATAGACGTAGTACACCGACAAGCCGATTACACATCCGGCGGTCAAGGCGAGGAAGATCAGGCCCATGCCGCCCAGAGACATGCCGTACGTGCCGACGTAGACGAGTGGGAAGGCCTCGAAGAAGGAATAGTAGATGGCGTAGACGAGGGAGCCGTAGACACAGGCGTAAGCGACGGCCGGGTCCTTGAAGGTGATTTCCAGCGGTTTGTTGAGCACCTCGTGTGCTCTCTGGCCGAAGGGCAGCTTGGGCCTGAGTTCGCTGGGGGCTTTGTATGTCTGCTTCCCCGTGGCCTTGCGGAGGCGTCGGGCGCGGTTGAGAAGGATGGTCTGCGGTGAGGTCTCCGGTAGGAAGGGAAGGAAGATGAGCACGATACCGCCCATGATGATGATCTCGTATAACGGCCAGCGCCAGTTATGCGGGACGGCATAGCCCCCCAACAAGGGCCCAAATGCTGGGCCGCAGTACATGCTGGCCACCCACCAGATGTAGCCATAGGGGGCCTGGTACATGTCGTAGACGTCCTCGATGGACGCGGCACCGCTGGCGAGGCACGGACTCCCAAAGAATCCCTGCAGCAGACGCAGAACCGCAAACGCCGGGAAGCTGTCGACAAACGCGAGGATCACGGACACAATGAAGAACAGAATGAACGAGTACAGGTAGGGCGGGTTGCGGCCGATGCTGGCAACCTCGCCGAGTGGGGAGAAAATCATAGGACCGATTCCATCTTTTTCGCGATTCTGTCAGCACAAAGGGCAGCGAGGAGAAGATCGGGGTTCTGAAGATCACTCACATCCGACCACGTATAACGACAGGCCCAAGCTGGCCACGATTATCGAGATATCGTATCTCTTCATGAGCACTCCAGCGGTGGGAGTGATGATGGATGCCGTGCAGTAGACGACAAAGGTGTAGACGTTGATCAAGGTGATAGTCCATGTCTTCTTCGCCTTGGACCAGTTCCGCGGGTTGTCCGGGTCGTCTTCAGTGAAGGAGACAACGATAGGCTCGGATTGACTGAAGGACATTGGGGAGCCTTCGAGTTCACTGAAGGACACGGGGGAGCCCTCGAGTTCACTGCAGGACACGACGGTCGTCGTGGTGAGGCCTTTCTGAGACAATGCGATGGACATATCGTCCGGCGGCGTGTTGAGTCGCAGGGATTTCTTGGAAGGCGTCGTCTCGACGTCGGTGGGAGCATCACTGCTTGGTGTGCCGAGTCGGAGGGATACTTTGGAGATGCTCTTCTCGACGTCCGTGGACGCATCGCTGAGTGTTTTGAGGTCGATCTCCGACTTGGTGGCGACGATCTCCTGCGACACGAAGGGCAGGTTGGGCAGCTCGAAGCCTGTCACCTCTTCGGGGTAGTAGAGCCATGACTTGAACCCGATCTTGCGAAGCAGCTGACCCGCGGGCGTGTCTCGGATGGACGCCATGCTCGCTGAGGGCTTTAAGGACGGCAGCGGGTATGGGGAACAGTGGACAGCGAGGCAGGTCGAGGTCGAGGTTGTGGGCGGGAACCTGAGGAGGGCAAAGGCCGATCGCGAAGGCTCTTGACGTCTTTATCTGATGAGAAGGACGCGATCGGCTACCTGGTACGTATCCATGTTCTTCCTTTCCCTCTAGGGCCACGGGCTCCGCGAGGCGAGGGACCCCTTCCGGGTGCCCAGGTCTGCTGAGCAGCGAGCCTGGGAGCTGGGCGACGAGTCCATCATCCATGTTGGGTGTTCCCTTGTCGATAAACGGCAACGACCCCAGCACATCGTACTTTTGGCTTGAACTTGCCACTTGCAAGGCTGGCTGGCTGAGGGAGGAGGGCCTTGGGAGGGAGGGGCATCGCCGTCACCGGATAAGCAATCTGTCGAGATGAACGAGGTCTCGAAAGCGCAAACATGGCGTATTGCTCGGACAGACATTGGCTCGCCGACGACGAGGTCAACGCTATATCATTCCCGAAATTGGCGATTGCGACGGTGGCTGACCGTTTCGAAACACGGCTGATGTCGATATGCTTTGTGATATATCTCCCATTGGGCCATGGATGCGGCTCGTTTGGTCTCGCTTGAGAGATGGTGGCCCTCCTGCATCTCGTGAAGAGGAAGAAAGAGGCTAGGCGAGTGGCCGGCGGGCCGGGGGCGTTGGAGGGGACGGATGGGGGGACCCCTGATCCCTGATCCCAGTCGGGGCAATGTGCGATCGGTTCGCCACAAACAACATTGGGCGTATGCCTTTCTTCAGCTTGAAGACTGGAGCTGCCAAAAGGAATGAACAATAGCTTCATGCTGCATGCTGCAAACTCCGGACGCCGATGGTGCAGCTGTTTGAACCTTGCCAGCGCCCAGGTGCCGCGCAAACCACTGTTCCAGGCCCAGGCTTTTTCATCAGTGATCATCAGTTTGGCTGAGCTGAAAAGTCGAGGTCGGGGACTCGGTCAAACGTACCTGACAGTACTAGGTAGTAGTACTGTAGGGATCAGTACTGCACCTTCCTGAGTAAGTTGCTCCGGACTTGGCCACCTTTCTGCTGGCAGCTGCCGTGGTGCCTTGAGCAGTGATTCCTCTTGCTTCCTGCTTCCTGCCCGCTTTTCAGTGTTCGATCTCGCACCCGCTGACATTCATTGACGTGACTGACCCATCGATCGATTGAGCCGCCGTCACTGTGCCACATTGTGTCACCTCTGCTTCTGACTTCTGACTTCTGACGTCGTGTTCTTCTTCTCGAAGAACGAACCTGCAGTCACTCATCCGACTTGTTCGGACCGCGCCGAGAGGTACAGTACTGTACACATTCCCACCTCACAGGCTCGAAGGAATGCCATCCTCGCACCCCGAGTCAGGTGTCGGGGTCCTGCCCACCTGCGTTTGTTCTCTGGGGACAGGGAACAGAGGTCAAATCTCCACCCCCTACACGTGGCGCCGCCCCGTCGGATTTTTGCCCTGGTCAGAAGCCGGGGGCTTTTCTCGTCCCGCGGTCTAGGCAGTGCTCAGGTACGGAGTACTGTACGTACCTAGGTCCTACATATTGTTTGAGTACTCACTCTGTTGCTGCTTGGAACATTCCACCCCCGCGAAAGCTCCCAAGTCCCAACTTTGACAATGCTCCGAGGACACGTTCTGAATCTGGACGCCAGCATCCTCAGCTCTCGGTCAATCCAGGGATGGAAACTCTAACATTCCACGTCCTGGGTCTTGACTCCTCAACAAACGCGTCCTTGGATGTGTTCCCAGGTAGGCCACTCGAGACTCGTCTTTTAGGTTGACATACAGTTGTTCGCGACTGACTGACTGCATGCACCACTTTCGTGTGTAGCATGATCGTCCATTCGTAGATGCATATCTATTGTGTATATAGAACGCGGAGAATACTCTGGATTCGAGCTGCATGCATGATGATCCAACCGCAGGATTGACTTGCATCTGCCATGGTCCATCACCATACTGTACTTCAGCTTTTCGATTGTACGCGTCGCCCTTGCAGATGGATGGGTCTCTATTCGAGGCGGAGCCGGGAATCCGGGACATACTTTCTGTCCCATTTTGCTTGGGCCTTGCACTTCCAGAAAGCTTGGTGGTACCTTGTGTCCGGGGTGAAACAACATGGGAAAGAGTTCGCAGGGCCGCAATGAGGATGACTGGGTAGTTCTCCCACGTTTGGCTTTTGTGATTTATTCACAGGTCCCCGAATCCCAGCATGAGTCGATTCCCGAGTCCCAAACAGGTGAGATCGGCTCGCAATTTTGCATTCCTCCCTCTCTCAGTCTCTGACCTTTGGGACCTTGTCACGACTCACCATTCTCTACGGGCGAAAGTTTCTCCTCTCACGGTCTGGTCTGTCTCGACTCTCGACTCTCTTGCTCTTGCCCTGGGTTCTCCCCTTTTCGTGAATGCAGGTGTCCGCCTCCCGGTCTCATGTCGCCCAATCGGGCTGTCTGATGGCTGCTTACGCGCGCCCTGATTGATTCGCTTCGGGAGCCCTCAGGGTCTAGGAGAGATTATTAGTGACCTGATCCAGTGTGGTGGGGAATCTGATATTGTGATCCCATCCCTCTACCACGGCACTTGTCCAGGAGCAAAGATGCTTGGGTAGAGAAAAAATGGAAAGAGTGACTGAGGGTCTGTGAGTGAGGAGGGTGTTGCCGATCTGGGACCCTCCTCCGAAGTTTTCTACAGAACCATGGCAATTGTCCATTGTCCCTTCGGAGTACGGAGCACATTACTCCACACGGCCTCTTCGCTTGAAGTTCCAGCCCCCCAGGGCTGACATTTTTGAGTCTAGAGGTTGACTGGAAACGGTCAACGGTCTGGTGTCGGGCAACGACGTCGCCAACGGTCGTGTCCCATCATGTGTGACAGACTGTCAGTCGCATTGTCAGTTGCGGGCTTGTGCGGAGAAACGCTGGTACGTATCCGCGAAGCTCCCCCAAGTTAGGGTATGGTAAACTTACACAGATTCTCCTGGTCAGAGTGGTACGTATTCCTGAGTAGCCCTGAGGCCTGACTCGAGAGGATAACCTCTACCGTGGGCATTGGATCTTGGAAACTGGAAAGCATTTGACATCCGCAATAACGGCGCAGGCGACGGCGCCGGTTGTTTTGGGCAGCATTGGCGTCGCGGGAGTGTTCGGTGAACCAAGGCCGATCCTGCTCGAAGCGAAGGGGTTGGTGAGGCTGCTCTCCTTACGGAGTACGGGTCCTCGTACGCCTTTCCTTCTTGTAGCGAATCCGATACGAGTCAAGAGTCACGACTCTTCATTGCGAAACTCGTCGATCTTAGGTCCTCTTGCCGATGCTATACTTGCATCTCGAGGTTTCCGAGGAGACCCAAGCGAGGGAGACCCCTTTCAGATGCAGCCCTGAGGTTTGTGATGCGAATACTAGTGTGAATGTGAATGCGAACGTGATGCACTGGTGCTCTCTCGCTGGCTTCTTTTGCCTCGCCTCGCCCCCAAAGGTACCCACCGTCTCACTATGAGGAAAACGCGCACGGAGTACGGAGTACTTGTCCCAGTTCTGCACGCTAAAGGACAATTGCTTCATCAGACGGTGCAATTAGTCGCCTCAGGAGGGGATGATCGAGGGGGAATTTCCAACCCCTTTTGCTCTGAAGTGTGGACAGTCAGTCTCACTGCGTAGGTCTGAGCTGGATATACCATCAAACTTACACTGTCCTGGTCGCTCAAACATTTTTGAAGCAGGAAAGACCGTCGTGGATGTAAGTCTCCTTCGCCATCATATCAGCCTACGTACAAGTTTCAGTGTGAGAACGTAGAGGCGATTGATGCTACTCGCAAGGCTGCCCAATGTCTTGGCATGTACTTTTGGACGCACGTGACAAGGCTGTGTGTGGACGACGATGGAACAAGGAGAGATCTTGAGATGGAAGTGCCAGTTGTTTCTCGACTATGTATCTAAACCCAGCGTTTATTTTGAGCACGAACAGTGAATTCCAAATCAGCTCAGTCCCCCTCTACCACCAACCCTCGCAAGTGCACGGCGTTGCATCTCCCCAACAGTGATCTCCGGGAGCCTCTTCACCCCGCCCTCCGCGTCACTTGCACTGGGAGGTGGAAGGAACCCGACCTCGACCAGATACGCAAGATACAGGCCTATTTCTCTCTTGGTGACACCGCTCCCGGCACTGACATCCTCGCTGGTCCACTTGCTGTCCGCGTACAGCGCCTTCTCCGCGTTACTGTCGTCCAGTTCGGGAGCGCGGGTATTCGAGGGCAGATCGTTCGAGACAAAAGTGAAGAGCGGCATCAGGGCAAAGTCCGCGTTCGCGCTGACATAGTGCTCGAGCGACGACGCCCAGGGCACATAGTCCATCAGATCCGCCTTGTACCCGTACGTCTGGAGCGCGGCCAGATACTGGTTGAAGCGCAGCCGCGGGTGGCCCGTGATCTGGGCCACGCTGACACCTTTGGCAGATGGTGGGTGGAAGGCGCAGGCGACGACCGTGCGGGCGACGTGGTTCACGGGGACCATGTTCACCGTGTTGTTGATGTTGGGCCTGGTGCCGAGCTGGATGCAGCCCTTGAGCATTCGGATCAGGAAGTCGTCCGTGTTGGTCACCCCGTTCTTGGCCGATCCGAGCACGTAGCCTGGTCGGATGATGCATCCTCGGAGGCCTCTCCGCCCAGCTTCTCGGCTGAGGTATTCTGCGACCCATTTGCTTTGCCCGTAGCCTGTTCCAAGGCCTTTGCTGCTACCCATCAGATCGTTTTCCTCGCTGATGCCTTCGCCCCCGGCGGCCACGATCCGCTCGGACTCGAAGACAAAGTGCTCGCTGTCGAGAACACTGGTGGAGGAAATGAAGGCAAACAGTTTTGGCCTTCCTTCCGCACATAGCTTGATGGCCTCAACGGTTCCGAGGACATTGGGACCCTTGAGCATCTCGTATGTGTTGATCCAATGCACCTGGGCACCGTTGTGGATGACGACATCGACTTCTTCGGTGATTTGCTTCCACAGCTCATCTGAAAGTCCAAACTTGGCAGGGCCTAGCTCGCCAGCAACGCACTGAATGCGGGATTTCCATGAGTCCTCCCACACTCCGTACGCCTGACAGGTCGATTCAACTCGCGCCATAGCCGTGGCCGCGTCCTTAGCACGGACCAGAACAATGACCTTCTGGATTTCGGGTCCTTTGCGATCCAAGAGGTCTTTCAGAACGAAAGATCCAAGGAAACCCGTCACGCCTGTGAGGAAGACCACCGGGTTTGAAGGGATGGTGGCAGAGCCTGAAGAGAATGTCTTAGGGAGCACTTGGGCCATGCGGAGCGCGTCAGCGCCATAGTCATCCTCCGCCTTGACGCCGTTTGTCTGAGCTCCAGTGGCTTCTTCCACCTCTGTGCCTTGAAGAGAGTCGGCTCCCAGGAGCTGATCAATCACACCGGCCATCTCTTTCAACGAGTGGCGATTGTAGATCTTGCTGATGGCGAGGTTCACTCCCAGGGATCTCCTGACTTGGTAGGCAAGCTGCTGTGCCTTCATGCTTTCGCCACCAATCTCAAAGAATGAGTCGGAAGGTTTGAGTGACCGAGGGATGAGCCCTGGGACGATCTTGGCCCAAATGTTTGCCAGTCTGAGCTCACTTTCGGTGAGTTGTTGAAGCATGGACGACTTGCGGCGTGTTCGAGCAGCGAGCATGCCGGTGTCTGGGAACGGTAGCTTCGGCTTGTCGATCTTTCCGTTGGGATTCAGTGGCATGGCTTTCATGGGGACGATGACAGATGGCACAGCATACGCCGGCAGCTTCGTCCGCAGATACTCTTGGATCTCTTGTTGAAGTAATCGGAATCGTTCAAACCTGCCAGCCAGAGACCCATCGTCTTGGATATCTTCCTTGCCTTTGTCGGCCAGGAACTTTGCCCACGCCTTCATCTGTGGCACGAGGTAGCTGACAAGGGTCTGCTCTTCAAACTTGTCTCGTCGGACGAGAGTAATGTTTTCTCGCACAAGCGGGTGCTGGGACAAGTGTGTATCGATTTCCCCAAGCTCTATCCGGAAACCTCTGATTTTGACCTGATCATCTGCTCGACCCGAGCATTCCACATCTCCTGCCGGAGTGTATCGACCAAGGTCACCGCTTCGGTAAAGTCGGTCTCGAGGTCCAAAATAGTACTGAGCCCAAGGCTTATCCTTTAAGTTTGCTTCGAATCTCGCACGATCGGCCTTCAATCCCTCCTCGTGGCCCGGAAACCAATTCTCGACAAACTTGGACTTCGTGAGTTCGGGGGTTCCCAAATAGCCTTCCGAAAGACCGGATGCTCGGAGGTAGATTTCTCCAATTTCTCCAACCGCACACATCTTGGTGCGATCAAATCGGTTCAGCACGAGCATTTGAACGTTGGACATGCCTCGACCCGCCGGGATCACGTCCTTCATGCCGTCCAGAAATCCTTCCCTTTCATTTCGAGATGGGATTTCATAGTAGCTGACCGAGCGTTGGGTCTCTGTCGTTCCCCACATGTTGACGATTCGCACGTTCGGTGCGAGGTTCTGTAAAGATCTGCAATCTCTCTTGATCAAGATGTCTCCGACAAAGAAGGCGTGGTGAAGGCTTTCGAATTGTGCCACCGCTCCTCCCACAAGGATCTGACCCATGGCTGGAGTAAGATGGGTCACCGTGGCACCGTGTTTGTTCATCCATTCGGCCAGCAACTCATTCTGAATATCGTTCTTTCCAGGCACCAGCAGCTGTGCACCCAGGAACAGCGGCGTGAACATGTCTCGCTGAATGGGATCGTGTGCGATACCGCTAAGCATGGTGAATTTATCCTTCTCCGACAGGTTGAAGGTCTTCGCCATCCAGTCATAGTAGAAAGTAAGCGAATAATGGCGCCCTCGAACGCCTTTTGGTTTTCCTTCAGATCCTGACGTGAAAGAGAGGGTAGGAGTCGAGTCCGGACCAACCACAACCCCAGGGCTCTTCGCCTTGAGGTCACGAACATCCTGGAAGATGTCTCTGCCATTGACTTCACCTCCGACTAGCGAACCATCGTCTTGCAGACGCAGACCGGGGACTTCAGTTCTCAGATCCAGGTTGTCCTTGATGAAGTCTCGAACCTTTTGTGTAAGTTCGCCGGCGTCTTCGGTGGCTTTCTCAATGATGACGAGAGCCCTTGGTCTGGAGACGTCGAGGTAAATGTTTTGCCGATCCGGTGGGTAAAGAGGATCCAGCACTGAAAAGGTGCCACCAGCTTTCAAGATGCCCATCACAGCGACAACGAGGTCAACTCCTCGATAAGAATAAATCATGACCACATCGCCCCTCTCCAGACCAGACTGAACCAGATGGTGCGCGAGGATGTTGGAAGACTCGTGGATTTGCCGATAGGTGAACTTCCTCTCTGGGCTGTCCTCGGACATCGTCTCTACGACGCACGTCCGGTCGGGATGGGCCTCTGCATTTGCGGAAAAGATGTCGTGAATAGCACCACGGAAAGATGACCATTCGAGATCACTGGTAGGGTTTGGGAGCAGAGCTGTCTCCTCGGGTGTGGCAAACAGAATTCCCCCAATTGGAGCATCCACGTCCAGGGCAACATTTTCGAGAAGTTTTGTGATTTGGCGTAAGATTCCGGCAATTCTCGCGCTGGACACGACACGTTGATTGTAGCGTGTAGTGAGACGCAAAGACCCATCGGTAGAACAAGAATAAGTCAGCAAGAAATCGGTCGTCTCCACGCCACCGGGCAGGGCTGTATTATCATTTGGGCTGTTGAAAGCCGCAAATCGGAAGAGAATAGGTCTTGTTAAGCGTGTCTGGATGGTCTCCAGTGGCACCAATCGAGCTGAAGCCTGAGAAGAGAGGCTCTCGATCCTTTTGAACAGCTGGGCGAAAGACTCTGAAGCAGACACCGACGTCTTCAAGACGAACGCGGAGCCATCTGGTTTGGCGTTGGTGCCAATGCTGATGTCCTCATCTCCGGTCAATCTACTCACCAACACAACCAGAGCAGTTTGGAGAATAGCGGTGGGAGATCCCAGTGCAGAGAGTTTCTTCAGGGCATCGGTGGTGCTGTCGGGAGCAGCCAGTGACTCCACAGCTTCGATGGGCCTCTTGGGGGCATTTTCGGACGTAGCCTCAGGATAGTCCCTGGTCAAAGGAGTGAGGGTTTGATCTTGTAGGTGTTCAGCCCACCAAGCTAAATGGTCCTCCTGAGAAGCTTCTGCCGCCATTGCTTGGACAATCGTGGAAGATGAGCATGGAGTGAGTGACTCAAATGAAATACAGACAAAATTATTTTCGTAGCAGGCCAGACGCCGATGCCGGAACAATGGTCGGGCCGAAGAGGCCGCTGCTCGGCGGTTGACATCACGTGTCAGATGACTCATCATCCTCTCTCCCAAGCAGCGTCGATTCTTGGCTCCTGGCCTCATTAATTGATCCCTGCCATAAGATTTTGTGTTTAATGACCTGTTTTTGGGACATACGACTATGTACTCTACAGGCTACATACTCGTACAAAATACATCCTCCCGGCAGTCTAGTGTGACGTGCGACTTGAAGTTGCTCGTTCGCATTTCGGCTGCTACTGGCACCTCCCTGCAGCTGTTTCAGAAACGACTGGGGACATGAGCCCGCTCTTTGAAAATAATTGGGTGGGTGACGAATCCTCCCGCACCGCGCCTGGCACGTTTAATTGGGACGCGATTCCACGTCCTCCGTACAGTGGTTCTTTGTACTCGCCCCTCCCGCGACCATCTCAACATTCTTTCCGCGTCCCAAGCACTCCCACGAGGGCTTGACCTGCAAAACCCCTCAGAGTCATGATGTCTACTACTTGCTGGTGATAGAGATACGTAATTCCTTCGGCGCACGCAGCAACCAGCGGTTCTTTCCTTCTTCGCAGTCCTTCGTTGCCTTCGTTGCATCAATATGCCACCTCGGCGAATGTTCCGGTACATCCTTGTTGGCGCAGTCTTCTTCATCGGCATTATAATCTTTTCGTCGACCTCCAGAGCATCCGCGAGCTCCGTGATCGATTCCTTTGCATACCCAGAGAGCATTCGAGATGCTATTCCAAAGTTCAGCGTTCCGACGTTCCGGTTCTCGTTCCAAAGTTCCGCGCGCAGGCCCCCGGAACAGAAAAACAGTACACTAGGTGACAGTTCATGGTACAGCGACTGGAAATGGCTCAACCCTTTCAGCTCCTCTGTCACTCTGGACGAGGACCGAATCGTTCTTCCGCCTCTGGCCGAGCGGCCTCCGATCTATACCTACTATGATACATCAAAAGAGAGAGATGCGGAGACCGCGAAAGTCAATGAAGAGTTCCTGCTGACCTGGCGCCGGGCATGGTGGGCTCACGGCTTTCGCCCTGTGATCCTGACGGATGCAGAGGCGATGAGCCATCCGCTTTTCCAGACCCTCCAGGCAAAAGGGATGCCGGCCGCGTTGGAACAGGAGTTCAAACAATGGCTCGCTTGGGGCCACATGGGCACTGGGCTGCTCTCTAGCTGGTACTGTTTGCCCATGGCTGCTGACGACGATCTCCTTCTGTCACACCTGCGTCGCGGGCAGTATCCTCATCTCACAAAGTTCGAAGGTCTCGGCTCAGGTTTATTTGCTGGAGAGAGGGCCCAAGTGAACGAGGCGATCGAAGCAGCCCTGGACAACGTGAAATTGAGTTCATTCCTATCAATTACGGACGCCATAGACTCGGAAAGGTTCAAGATTGAACAACCAACGTCTATTGCACATTATGATCCCCAGACTATCACTTCGAAATATCCAGTCCTGGCCGAGATCATCGTCAAGGATCCCATCAAAGGTCTCCGCGCTCTCAATCAGCTCATGGTCGCACACCTTCATACTATCTGGCAAAACACTTTCAGCACGGGCATTGTTGTCTTGCAGCCTCTCGCGGCTCATACATTCAGCCTGGTCAAGCCTGGCATGGACCTGGCTCGCCTTCTTGCCGAATGTCCGAGTTCCATATTACAATCGTCTTGCCCCCCGAACCGACCAAGGTGCAGTCCCTGCGTAGGCTCCAAGCTGAGGGTCACTGCCGCTCCTTCTTTTCGCAACACCTCATCTTTATTTACCATTGTTGTTGTCCCCCATCCTTATACAATGATGACTTTGACGAACCTTTCCGACGCCCTCTCTGTCTCTCATATTCGTCGCCATGCCGATCGTGACCCTTGGATATCGGCCGTGACTCGAGATATCCTGGGAGACGCTCGCGGAGGTCCTAGTCGAGTCGTGAGTCTGAAAGACGCCGTGGCTTCGGAATACGGTCGGATTAGGTCTCTCTGGTTTACCACCGAGCATTTTCCTGCGTCTTTCAACCCGCCGCCGCCGCCTCCAAAATCACCAACCAACGATGCTCATCCAATCGAAGAGAAAGTGGCACCATTCCCGGAAGACTGGCTCGAGGAGCTCGATTGGTACTTCGGGTTCCAAGTTCCGAGGACCACAGTCTCCCACGGTGAGTCTCTGCCTCCAGTCCCGGGCCCTGAGCGCTGGGCCAAGGACCCTGCTGGTATTCCTGCCGACCGTAAGAAGGCTTCTGATCCTGACCCTCCCTCAGGAGAGCAGGCAGCCATTGAAGTCGACCTCATACGCAAAGCAAGGGAAAGAATCCATAGCAAAGATCAGAGCGTGCTCAGTGTTCGCAAAGTCGCAGAGGCGTGGAACTTGGCCGATACGGAGGCTTGGAAGTTTGTCAGGAGCTTCAGAGCCCGCATGGTCGTGGAAAGATTGAAGTTTGATGAAGAAGAGGCCGCCTATGAGACGGGAGGCCCGAGAGGCAAGAGTCGATGGTGGGGTTCTTGAGACTGCGTCGAAATCAAAGTTGGCGAATGTCGACATCGTGGCTGCTGCGTGGCGGATCCCATTCAGCGCCAACTCAAGAGCAAAGTCAGAAACAACAGCGCAAGATTATAGTTTTGAACGGTTGAGACATCATCAGGCGCACCGGCCACCGAGGCTACGAATCCCGACAAGGCCCAAATGATGAGACGCAGCGCTCTGAAAACCAGGCGACTGCCTGGTGCGCTGATTCCGATCCAGATTCGACGCCCAAGCGAAGTTCTTTCGGACACCATTTCCATTGTGACGCTGATGAGTTGATCAGCGCCGACAGCCATACAGACCAATTCACCTAGCCGCCGGCGGCTGAGAAGGAAGAGGAGGCCAGGGAACCCGTCAGAAGGATGCGGGACATATTCAAAGCATGCGCCGATGACACCGCTCCAATAGATGTTCAAGATGGCTCGTTGAACCAAGAATGCCCACAGTCTCAGGCATTCTTCCATAAGGTCGATGTCTGGAACGTGCTTACGTTCAACTGCGACCTCTACGACCTCAATCACGGACTCGACGGATCCGCTTGCGACCTCGGGGTTCCTGGTAGAAGAGCCACACGTTGCTGAACTCGCATTTGAGGTTCCGGGAGCTGCTTTGCCCGCACGGCCGAGCGAGTTATCAGCCTGGGAAGGTTTTGTCTGAGTTGAGCCAGACGATATCGACATGGGCGCGCTCCCATTGCCTCCATCGTCACCCTCCCCCGAATTTCTTGCCGCTCTTCGCCCCGCTGACTTGCTTTGACTGATTCCTCTTGTTGATGTTGATGTCGATGTCGATGTGTGAAGTCTCTCTGGCGCCGCTTCAGCTGTGATGGATTTATGGCCCCTCGGACACCGCAGAACATTCTCCCACTCGCCCCAGAACGTGACGGCCATTTCCTCAAGGTCCAGCTCCCCTCGGGTACGGCATCCAACACTCCTCATCACGCTTGTCTTTGTGGGATCTGCAACCGCCAGAGCTGAGCAGCACATGCCATGATCGCACGGAGCCCAGCCTTTCTCGGTCGGCACCGGCCACTGTCCCCCCCTCTTTGAAGTACTTTTTGATGAAAGGAAAGCGCAGCTTGAGTATCACCACGATTGCCCTGACGTTCGTGGTGTCCATCTGTGGCTCGGTGTCAGGGTAGGTGCTGTTGAACGCCGCGGCGATACTGGAAAACCGCAATGTCGTCCTCACGTGGTACCACCACACAAAGCGCACTTGATGAGGCTCCCAATGCACCTCGCTGTCATACTTCGAATTGCCTTTATCGAATTCCACGAAGAAATGCTCGGAGAGTTTGTCGGGCGAGAGACTGGGCTTGTGCCGTTTGGAAGGGCTGCCGACGAGGTTAGACGATTTGGAGACCATTGTGCCCTGGAACACGTCTGCTACTATGAGGAATACAGCGGTGGTCTTAGTGGTCGTCCCGCGAGAATTGACGATGTTGATCTTTGCGATGAGCTATGTTGCCTTTGTGTCGGATTTTGGAGTAGTGGAAATTGAACATTCCTTGTCAGCTCGTTTGTTGACTAAGACTACCTCTGCAACATTCCTAGGGAAGGAATCCGACTGCCTGACCATTGGTCATTCAAAACATCTCGAATACAATCGGCAGTTGCCGGAAGTCTCAAGCAGTTGTTGGTACGATATCATAACGAATAGGTGAAGTCAACTCTGCCTATCTGGTTGGATAGTCCACATACACTGTCATAATGCAGTTGATAATTCAGGACAGGGTATGCAGTTTTCTATTCCACATCGCCGTCCGCTGGGAGTATCATCACGTGATGCCTTCTGCATTTTCAGCCTCGTCGCTCTCGCTTCATTCAGCCTTCAGGTTCGGGATATAAATTTCAGCACGGGCCACTGCTTAGGACAACTGCATCCGATGCTGATGCTGCCTTACATCTCCCCGCTCCATGGTTAGTCCTTCCTTACTCGTCCTCAAATGCTGCCAGATCTTCCAGCATCCTTCTCTCCGCCTCTTCGAATGCTTCCCAATACTTTTCATCAATCTCTTCATTGCCAGAGGGACCGCCATCCACTGTACTCAAGGTTATCTCGGCAATCTCCTCATCATCACCATCTCCCAGGATTACGCCTCCTGCAAAGATGTCATCGGGATGCAGCTGAAACTCGTTCACAGCTATCGGCACCTTCCCATCCCAGTTTTTGAACGTGGTCTCCAAGAGCTGGAATTTGGCCGCCCATACCATATTCCCTTTCAACTGCCTCTCAACTTCGACAGATACTCCTCGCCCGAGATCAATAGAGGCTCCAACCGGCGCGCCACACAGGGCCGTCACCAGGGCAGGATCGATTCCAAGCTTTAGACCCATGTCCTTCGTCTTGACCACGTGCGACTTTCCATCCGTGAGCTCCAAGAGCCCGGTCAACATCCAGATCTTGGGCGGTCTCCTCAACCCTGTCCGCATCATGACGTACTTCGTTCTGGTCACCGATGTCCACAGCTGCAATTTTGACTTGACGTCTTGATTGGCGAGGACTCTCTTGAAAAACTCATGCGGCCTGGTCGCATCGATGAGTATCTCACCTGATGTCTAGCTTGGGGGCCTTACTTTTTGAGTTCGATGCGGCGAGCCTTCTCAGCGGAAACGATGGTCTTGCGCTCTGTCGAAAACTTGGGCCCTACTTCACCACCCCCGAGAATGAGGAGGTCAAGGCCAATGTTCCCCTTGTTTGTCATTGTCACCTGCCCGCTCCAATCTCTGATGTATGCCACATCATGGAGTTCAGTATCACTTTGGGGGTCAGCGAGATCCGGATTTTCAACTGGCTTTGGACAACAGCCAGCAGGCGACAAATGGAGCATACCTCAGCGGCGGAAACGAGAGATACTTTTTTCTCGTCGGGTGCTCATAACCCTCCAACACAAGATGGCCCAAACTCAATTGGTCAGGCTCAAACCCTGTCCCATACAGGAAGTAGGTTCCCTCCTCGACATGCATCTTTACGGTCAAAAGCTGCAGCTGCGACTGTCTGGCAGACTAGTCGGTGACGGCAGACGTAAACGTACAAAGATCAAGGAGAAGGACGGCCACCTTTTAAGAGAAGTTTAAATATCTTCCTTTCAAGACAACAAGCCCTCGAGGCAGCGAGGCAGTGCTCGAAGCATTCTGGTGGTCGATTGGATCACAAGTGTCTCATCCCTGAAAGCTGAATTGTTTTCTCTCGGCATCCGTATTCGAAACCCTGATCTGGACCTCCCGAACTTTGGTTTTGTCTCAAACCTGATCAGATTGCAGCCTTGGTGCGTCCATCATCGTGCAGAGCACAAACTCAACCTATCAAGTCAACGACCACT
This sequence comes from Exophiala alcalophila, assembly GCA_001599775.1. NCBI lineage: Eukaryota > Fungi > Ascomycota > Eurotiomycetes > Chaetothyriales > Herpotrichiellaceae > Exophiala > Exophiala alcalophila. The sequence goes on from BCHY01000001.1 coordinate 4,791,793, forward strand.
GTTCGTATTTCCTGCGCCAAGGCATAAGTCTCAAGACCGGTTTATGCCCTGACAACCACGAGACTCTCTCTCCAAGGCCCCAAAAGTCAGGCACCTTTAAGGCTGAGGCTGCCTGACCAGCTTCTCGGAAATGTCTTTTTATACTGCTTTCAACACCAGAGTCTATCCTGGAACGCACCGTGTCAAAATCTGGCTCTCATGGATCTAATCGAGGTCTCGTGCTTCCTCGGAGGGTCGCTCTTCGCGGATGAGTACCGGGGCGATTTTGAGCAGCTCGCTGCTTCGAGTGAACCCGATGATAGAAGCAGCAGACACAGCGAGACTGATCGTCTGCCTCTAAATGTGTTGTTGCAGAAGGCTGCGTTTTGGATACTGTCTGGGAACCACGTCAAGGCCCAGCAGTGGCTACAGAGCCCGCAATTGCGTCGTGTCGGCGGATCTTGGGACCGTCGTCGAAAATGCTATGAGCTGCTCAGTCTGGTCAGCCGGCTTCATCCACCAGCAATTCGCTTTCGATCGCCACTTGGGGGATCTGCATTCATCATTTCCGAAGTTGAAAACGAGGCCTTTCTCTCCGAACTGCGCTCGTCGACGCCAGCCCAGGCAAATCTAACTCTGGAACAGTTCGAAGTTTCAATTCCCCTGCGTGTCTATCACTATGGTATTTATCTGTGGACGATGCAATGCCAGCACCCGCAGTATGCACGCCCTGAATTTGCGTTGGGCACCTCGGAAATGCTGTCCTCAATTGGTAGCCCATTTCCGAGCGGATATATCGATGCGACCATCAGACTCGGCCTGACTGATATGACGAGATCGCTGAAGCGGCTTCAATATGAAGCGGAGGTGGCTAGATTCTCAATCATCCCGGAAGCCCAATCTGCAGAGGTTTTGCAATACTTCGAACAGAGTCAAGACCTGGTGGGAGAGGCTCTGTGTCTCATCAAAAATGCGGACACAATCTTATCGCCGACATTCACCAGCCCTCTCGCCCTCAATCTTGTCGTTGAAGGAAAGCTGACCGGGATGGTTAATGACACATGGGATCTGGAAGAACCAAAGTTCTCTCTCCGAGCAAACTCAGGCGCCGAGGCTCTTTACCAGACCGCTCTTCACCTCATGGATGCTGCGGGAAGCCCAAGAGGCCGTGCTTCAATCCTTCTGAGGCAGGCAGCCATCCTTCATATGGAGGGATTGTCCCTTGGCGAAAATCGGAAAGAAGTTGCGTTGAAACAGTTGAGCGAGGCTTCAACGAAATTACAGGAAGCTCTACTTAGTTTCAAGGGCGATGAGGCCAATTCATGCCTGGTGCAATGCCATCAAATCCTTTTGGACATCAGTCAGCGCTCCCTGGATCATGGCCGAGACAGCGACTCACACACACTCGAACAGAGAGCAGCTGAAATGGGGCACTGGGGTGTGACTGCCAAGAACCCCGTGTTGTCTCAATTCTGTGGCCTGTTGATGCTTCGCTTTGGAAGACGAATGTTTTTGAATCATTCATACCTCGATGTGGCACTTCGCTGTACGACGTGTGCAAAGGAGGTCTTTAGGGCCTTGAACGACAGGCCCTTCATTTTGCAAGCTCTTTTGGCCGAGGCCGACCTGGTACATTCGTCTGGAGACTTTGCCCGGGCAGAACTCACACTGCGTGAGGCTCGTAGTTCTTTGGACTCGGTTCTCAAGTATCTCAAAGAACTTGGACAAGCCAATCCGACTGCCAAAGACAGACTCAAAGGCCCCATAGCGAACCTTCTCATGTACTACGACACAGTGGCATCGAGGGTCCTGGTCAGTGCCGCAGATCCAGATGGGTTGCAACAATGGCGGACCGAGTACTCGAAATTGGAGTTTGAGGTCACGGTGGATGCGTTTTTTGCCCTGACCGAATCCAGCGAACGAGGAACAGTCTATGCTCCCAGTACCGTGTTTGATATTCAAGCCATTTTACAAGAGCAACAAGAGAACCGGAGACTGGGAGAAGCCTACAACACGAGATACAATGCGGCGTACGCAGAGCTCGAGGCTGGAAACATTGACGGCTTCGATGCTCAGCTCATCAAATTCCTGACCGAGACTGACTCCATGCGCGCGCCCAAAGACCAGCTTGCAACGTTCAGAATCATTGCAAAGTCCTCTCTCGGGCTCTTTGAGGAAGCTCGGGATCGCCATCTTCGTTATGCTGTCCCAAGATTCTTCGGACTGAGCGAAACCAACCTCATCGAGACAATGCTTCGTCAAGTGAACCTTCAGGGTGTGAATGTCGATAATTCAGCGCAGATCAATCGGAACCAGACCGAGCGATGTATTTCTCTCTGCTTTCTCAGTCAAGACTGGAGATCTGGATGGGACGTGTTCGGCATCATCAACCAATCTGACCCAGGCTACTTGATGCTCAATGATGCCAGAGCGAGGGGCTACGACTGGAAGCTGGACTCGTGGATTGGGGCGGTGTATGAGCACAACGGTCGTCTCAAAGACGCTCTCCAGTGGTATCTACGAGCACTACACACAATGGAAACATATCGCAGTCGAAATGCCGATGCTGCTGCACGAGCCGGATCCCAGACGTCAATTCACGGTGCAGAATTATTCTCTGGCTTGATCAGGGTTTCTCTCAAATTCAATGAGCAGGGTTTTCGGGGCGAATCTCCGAAAGTTTTCGGGTTACAAGCCGACAGCTGGAAAGAGCAGGCATTGGTGTTCGTGGAACAATCGTCGGCTCGGACACTGCTGGAATTCATCATGTCTCAGCCTGAACTGGTGAACTCCAGTCCACAAGGAGCATTACAGTTGGAGCAGTGGGCACAGTATACTTATCTCAGACGCCAGGTTGCCGATCTGAGCACTCTACCGGCCCAGCGTGTGCGGGAAGCGGACCGTGAGGGTATCCAGAGGGAGCTCGCGTCGCTGACAGAGCAGTTGAGGAATGTCGAACAAAACCAGGCGGCTGCTGCCCAACTCCCGAGAACCACCCAGGCCCTTCTCCAGGCTTCACGATTCAAGATCTCTACAGGTCAATTGTTTGCAACTATCCCTCACGATGCGGTGGTCATCGAGATCAACATGTCTCGATGCGGCATCGTCGTCTTTTGCATAACAAATGAAGGCATCCAGGGCATCCACCAAAGCAGCACATCGTCCATTCATATGAGGCGGCGGATTTTGAAATACTTGAAAGAGATTTCCGACTATCAGAAGGTCATGTCGACCCCTCTGGCGAGTCTTGGAACCTCTACGGCGGAGGCAGTGGCGATGACGATGCCGACACTGGCGTCAATCGAGACCCTTCATCACAAAGCCGCCAGGATCTCGGACGGAGTGATCAGCCCATTCACCCAGATCATCGCACAGAAGGAGCACGTGGTGTTTGTTCCCTCGCAAGAATTCAACATCTTCCCACTCAGCACGCTGATCTATGATGACAAGCCGCTGTTCCTCTCGAAGGTCGTCTCCCAGGTGCCCAGCCTTGCGACGCTGGTCTACTTGAAGTCATCGAGACGTCCTCGACTTCCGAACAGCACCACGTCAACGTCCCCGATCGTGTCTACGATCTTCAACACCCACGAGCGACGCGCCGCCAGACCAGAGCCTAACGCGCCGGCGCCGGCGCCCATGGTCGGCATCGGCGCTCTAATGACATCGCACCTCTTCGGCGCCTCTTCGCAGCCAACACCACCACTCTTCGCCCCGAATGTGACGGACGCGACTTTCCGCAGCACGTATCAGAACTCGGACATCGTCGTGCTGTCGACCCACGGCATTCGAAGCACCTATTCACCGTGGCAGTCGCACATCAAACTCGCGCAGGACTTCCGCGTCATGGACGTCGCGACGCTGCGTACCCGCGCGGCCTGTGTCGTCTTTGGTGCCTGCCTGTCGGCTGCAGGTCGCGTCACGCAGGGCAACGACGTGCTGGGATTCAGCCACGCAGTCCTCCAGTCCGGCGCGCAGAGTTACCTCGGCGCCTTATGGAGCGTCAGCGACTACGTGACCATGCTGCTCATGGTGGCTTTTTTCCGCGCCCTCAGCGTCGCCCGCGCAGAATCGGAGACGGGATGCAGTCTCGCGAGGTGCTGGGTCGAGGCGCAAAGGACCATCTATGCGCTCGACGCGGCAGGCGCCGTCGAGATGCTCTTGGAGATCCAGGCCGTTGTGAGGGCCATGGATCCTCGCGCGGCCGGTGTGAGAGAAGCACTGGGACGGACGGGTCTCACACAGCTGGCGCGGATGATTGCGGATCTGAGGGATGGGACACTCAGGACGAATTTCCGTCACCCTTACTATTGGGCACCCTTTGGTATTGTCGGGGATGGAGGACTGTCTCTGTATGACGAACGTCCTGGGAATTAAACAAACTCAACTCGAGAGGACGGCTCCTTTTTTTCGGAGAGGGTCGGAATTGGAGGGGATATGCGCACATGAGTATTGATCCTTGATGAATGAATGAAATTAATGATTGTGATTGTGATAGTACTGCTATAATAGCGTTATCCATGTGATTTCCACAACAGGTTTTGACAATTCGCTCAGCTCCAATTGCGTGCAATGTCAGATCGGTCCTCGTTCTCGCCATGATGATCCATGGAGGTGAGGCGGCGCATTGACTGAATGACTGGAAGATCGCGGAATTCCGAAATGGCATTGGTTCGCGAGCCACCTTTTTCTGGCATTCCCGCCATTTCTCAGTCTTGTAAGGGTCATCGGGCATAGTCGTACTGGAGATCCCATCATGTTTCTCAATCCTCTTGCCGCCCGGGAAATGGCGAGAGGGGAAATTGCCAGGCTACCGAGAAATTTCTCGTCCTTGCCTCTACTCTCAACCTTCAGAAAGAAGCTCATTTGCAGAATGACATACTTGTACCAGTACTAGAACGTCGTCTGCTCTCTTCTGTCCTAACTTCCTGACTGGACCCTGTATCTCGCGGGCCCCCCCGGTTTTCGCTCTCTATTTGACAAGTACGAAGTCATGCCGGAGAAGCCGCGTTCGTTACAAAATCCACCCGAAGCAGCATCGCACAGATCCACATCCCCCAACCGTGCCCAGATTAGTCATGCCTCGTTGTCTATCAAATGGACCTTCTCCGGGGGGCGGGGCATTGCATTAAAGAAAGCACGATCCAATCCCTCGGTTGGGAGAAGACAATCTTCAAGCCTGAAAGCAGCCTTTCTGCACAGCGGTCCACAAAACTCACCATCTCATCATCATCCCTGGGCTTTCCAAGAAGGATTTCCAAGAATGTCGAACCCTACAACAGCAGATCAAACTCAACGCATCGCAGACGAACTGAGCATACGCGACCTCGTCGCAAGATTCGCCAACGCATGCAGCCCACCGAACTACGAAGCCTTCGAAAAACTATGGCTCCCCGACACGGTCGAAAAACCCGTATGGACTCTAAGCGCACCATTCGCCATGTCCGAGACGGGAGTCAGCAATCTCGTCGCCATGCTCGAGAGACTTCTTACCCCGTGGGATTTCTTCGTCCAGCTGGTCCACTCCGGCGTCATCGAGATCGACAGCACAAGCGGTGACCGTGCGACGGGACGTTTCATCATGCGCGAGGTGGCAAAGGGGCCGAACGAGACGTATTACAACAACTTCTCTATCTATGAGGATCAATTTCGCAAGGTGGATGGGAAGTGGTATTTTGCGAGGCGCGATTACAAGTACATGTTCCTTGACTCGGGTGCTTTTGGGGGAAATGTTTGCCCGCCGATTGAGAGTTGGTTTGCAGGTGGTGGGAAATAAGGTAGTCTTTGACTCTTGACTCCTGGAGCATTTGCCAAAAGAAATTGCTTTTATGAAGGTTGAACATGGCTTGTTCATATGCAATCTCTGGCGGACACGTGTGAGAACAATTGCACTGGCTGTTCGTCGAGTTCTGCCAGTTTTGCGGTACTCTGCTCAAGGATATGATATTTTTGTTGTATTGAACACAAAGATATCACTATATCAATAGCCCGTCTCGACTTTATTCAGAGCTTTTCCACCCTCGATGACTCTCACATCCCTTCCAACGCTGAACACGATCCCCTCCACATCGATGAATTTCAGTTCGTCAGCCCGAATCTTATCCAGGTAGAATGGATCCTTGTAGAATCCCTCCATGTCTTCGTATCTGTAACATTTGAGAAAGAACATCAGCATCAAATCGATCGAACAAGTTGTGCGTTGAAGATGCAAGATGTAAACGTACCGGTCAAAGGTCAAGTTCACGATGCCGTCGAATTGGGGTGGAATCCCGATCGCCTCGTCACGATGGGGGATTCGATGGTACTGTGCAGGAGATTTTGTGAATATTGGTTTACTTGGTTGTTATGCGAAGAGCCGCTGTTGCTGGTCACTCACTTGCTTGTAGTCAGTGACTCCGTATTTGAGCAGTCTGGATTTCATGTTAGTCATGCTGTATCTCATCAAGATTCAAGCCTCATGCCCGAGAATTGATTGTATGCTATACACGTACGTTTCTTTCACCAATGGCCCGTGAATGTTCGCCCAATGTTTATGGAATTCCTCCTCGGTGATGCCCTTCTTTCGAGGCAGCAACAGACACATTTGGACCTTTTCTGTGGTTGTCGACATGATGGTGAGTTTGCTGGACGTACTGCTGGTACACTGACGAGCACAATGTTGAGGCCTTCGTCGATATCAGGTCTTGATGGCTTCCAACCTTTTATACCCCACACTTTGACCCTGTCTAACTCACCAGTCTCAACGGCCCCCCTGTTCACCCCACATTCTGTGCCGAGACGGTCGATTGCGTGGTGTTTTAACCATGCGAGCATCCGCCCGGAGATGGCCCAGAAACGGCCCGCCATGGTGTTCCTCGTTCAGGTGAATCAACAATAAAACGTAATTCCATGGAAATCGCAGATTGGCCTAGGATCTACTGTCTCTCTCTTTGTAGGGGTCTCACATTCAAAAAAAACTCATTGTCCGCGATCGCTGCGGCTTACAAATAAGACCATTACCACAACGTCTATTAAAGTCGCTGAAGAGGCACCAGGACAAGGTTAGGACAATAGATTAAGAGGTCAAAAAATTACATAGTTGCTGATCAAGTGAAAGACTCCTTCAAAATGATTGAAAAACCAAAGATTGTCTTCTACACGGCATTCTCGCCAAATGGCCACAAGATTGCCATCACACTCGAAGAACTCGGCCTCAAGTACGAAGTGGTCCATGTGAACCTGCCGGCGATACAGCATAAAGAACCATGGTTTCTGGAGATCAACCCGAACGGACGCATTCCTGCTCTGACGGATGTCCTGGAAGATGGCACACCCATCAAGCTGTTTGAGTCGGGAAGTATCCAGCAGTACCTGGTGGACAGGTATGATACCGAGCACAAGATATCGTACCCGCGCGGCACCAAGGAGTTCTACCAGACCAACAATTGGGTATGTGATGTCCTTGTCCCGAAAAACGATCCCCAAGTTCAGAAAGCTGACCCATACATACATACATGTAGCTTTTCTTCCAGAACGCCGGAATAGGCCCAATGCAGGGTCAGGCGAACCATTTTCTTCGATACAATCTCTCTGATCTGCCTGAAGATTACTCGAGAGACAGATACATCAACGAGACAAAACGCTTGTATCGAACCCTCGATAAGCATTTTCAAGACTCCAAGTCCGAGTTCCTCGTGGGAGACAAAATCACCATCGCCGACATTGCAATCTCTTCTTGGGCAAATATCGCGGGTAGGTTTTGCCTCTGCCTTTTCTTCCATGGCCGTGTTTGGAAATATCATCGCCGGAACAGAGGGCTTACTAGGATCTCAAACAGGATTTGCCGGTGTTAATATCGAAGACTTCCCGCACGTGAATGCCTGGCAGCAACGCATGGCTCAGCGTCCCGCAGTGCAGAGGGGATACCAGAGTCCCAAGAAGGTCGATTTGGACTCGTTGGAGAAGGACCCGCAGGCATTCAAGACCTACTTGACTACGAACATGACTTGGATCAGACAGGGGATGGAAGAAAATGCGAAGAAGTAGCGGAAGAACACCCGCAGAAGGGTGGCTTTGAAAGCTTGCTTCAAGTAGCTACCTGGTACTCGCATCCGTGACGCAGACGAATGAGACTCAGACGTGTGACTTTGGGATCTTTTGGCTTTGGCGGTTGTTCTTTTGTAGTCAGATCAAATTGAAATAGCAAAAGTACGGCGCAGAATGGTCCAAAAAATGAATGATTTCTTTGCATCTCCCTCTGCGATCATCGATATTGGGGCAGACCTTCACTTCTCGAACACCGTACCTGCGCGCTCTGGAATGTTGTGACCCTTGGAGCCGCCAGGCGTGTGGCGAAACGGCAGTGTTGCCGAGGTTGGACAAAACCAGTACATCCAGCAAGCAGTTCTCTTCGCAATAGATCGCTTCCATCCCACCCGATGGCCAAGAAGCAAGACGGGAGCTGGTGGTCGCTTGACTTTGAGCACAAGGTCCATGTTGAATGTCTCGGACCCCACCGAACATGAGACATGATTGGACGAGAAATTATACCGAATACAGACCGCCAATCAGATGGCGGAATTCTTGAATGATATTGCCCCACACATTATCTATCGAGAAACAATGATCGATACTACTGACTCTCTCTCAACTCTCGAACATGATTCCCCTCAATCTCAACCCCAGACATTTCTCCGGATGGTCGAATCTCGGTGAATTCAGCCGAGATACTGCACGCGTCGCATTGAAGGAGCTGGGGTTGTTCCGACAACCTGGGGCTATACGGCTTCGACTAGCTTCCTCCTCTTACTAGTCACAGCGTTACGCTGTATGGGATAACTGTGGAGAACTCCAGATAGACTCCCTTCTCCAGAAGAGCGCGGGGGAAAGCCTAGAGTTCCAGCAAGCCCAGATTCCCCCCTCGGTTCACAACAGGAGACCAAGACGGTTATGCTTCTCCCCCCTCCCTATCCCTTGCGAGGCAGTATAATATAAGAAAGGTTCACTCCTCTGGTAGATCGACTGCTCTTCTCCACCATATCGAATCTCTGGCTCATCATTCCCCTGAATCATCTGTCCACATTCTGAAGACAAGCAAGCAACCAAGAATATCAACATGGTGGTCACCAAACTCCGAGGAAGAGCCCTCTACAGGGCCATGAATGCTGTCTGTGGTGTTGTAAGTGTCCTCCCCATCGAAACCTTGTTTCTTCAATATCCATCTTCCTATCAATGTCTCACTTCCAGTTGCCTGAGGCCAAGTTTCCCCTTTTTTAACACGGAACCAAAAAACTGTCTAGGCTTTCATGATGTTCGGCTACGACGCCGGAGTCCTCGCCGGTGTACAGAACACAGAGCCCTTCCTGAGCGCCATCGGCCACCCCGAAGAACGCTCGACGGTCATCATCCCGATGATCGCCTCGTCCTACACGCTCGGAGCCTGGGTGATGTCGATGGTCATCAGTTTCATCGGCGCGCCCTTGGGTCGTCGAAACTGTATTTTGGCTGGGAATATACTCGTCCTCATCGGGGGCACTTTGCAGGCTTCCACTTTTAGCGTTGCGCAGATTATTGTTGGACGAGTCCTTTGCGTAAGTACAGTGCAATACAGTACCTCATCGGGCTTCCATTTGCCTTGAGGGGTTGGTTCGGTCGTTCGATCACTGACGATTTTGGTATACAGGGTTTCGGTATTGGTTTCATCTCATCCACCGTCCCGACTTACATGGTGTGTTTGTCCTCCCCCCTCACCTCTAGTTTCACCAGTCTCATTGACGAACTTCAGGCCGAAATGAGCCTAAAACCGTCGGATCATGGTCCTGCAGTCTGTTTCCAATCGATCATTCTCATCTGTGGCGGTAAGAACAAACTCATGAACGTCGATAGAGCGCGAACCCCACGAACTGACCCCTTCCCCAGTGGCCCTCTCAGGATGGATAGATTTCGGATTCACACGAATGGATAATCAAGTCTCCTGGGTGAGTAGACCCATACATAAAAAGCATCGCAGTCCTGACGAGAGAATTACAGAGATTTCCTGTCGCCTTTCAGACATTCTTCGCCATCATCTCTGGCATCGGCATGTTCTTCTTGCCCGACACGCCTCGTTGGTATGTCTGCCCTTGACAAAATTTCCATTCCCGAGATTCCTGTGACTATTTGCTGAAAAAAGACATGTTGCAAAAGGTATTACGTTCGAGGACGGATCGAAGAAGGCGACCAAGTCTTGTCGGCTCTCCATGATCTTCCCCTTGACGATCCCCATGTGCGAGCGCAGCGGGATCAGATCTTCCAGGCCATCGAGGTCGAGAGCTCAGTGAAGCCTTTCAACCCTCTCACGTTGTTCTGGGACAATACCGGTATGAAGTTCCATTGGCGATTAAAACAGGTCTGTTCGGAAGGGCTAACACGACAAAATTCGTGAGCAGAACTTCAAACTGGCCGTCGATTAAGAACGGCGTGCTTCATCCTGGGCATCCAGCAGCTAATGGGTAATATACTGAAACCCTTCATCCCATTGCGTTTTTTCTCCTCCCATCTGACGACATCGTTCTTCAGGAATCAACCAACTCATCTACTACAGCACCATCATCTTCGGCCAAGTCGGCCTGTCTTCATTCCTATCCCACCTCCTCGCCGCCGTCATGAACACCCTCTTCGCAGCCGGCACAATCTCCACCCCCTTCACGATCGAGAAATTTGGCCGTCGCGGAATCATGATGTACACGTCCATGGCGTTGACAGTCTTCATGCTCATCTTCGTCGTCATGATCAACTTGGGGGATCGGACGACCGTCGCGACTCAGTGGACTGCCGTGGCTGCTGTGATTGCCTATATCTTTTGCTTTGGGTACGGGTGGATCGGTATTCCGTGGCTTTATGGACCCGAGGTGAGTTTACTTTATACATTCTGATGGGGTTTACCACGCTCTCCCCTCGTTTCTCTACTAGTCCAACGGAGTTTGAGCCAGGATGACACAGTGTTGTTCTAACATCATGTCTTTCCTACAGATTGCACCACTTCGCTACAGACATCTGGGCGGATCATTCGGTGCCACAGGCGAGTGGGCACTGACTTTCGTGACCGTCTTCGCCGGTGGCATCGCTCTCGAGAGAGTCGGGCCTATGATATGGATCTGGTATCTGTCCTTCTGTAAGTCTATCGTCTTTACCCCAGTCAAACTGCCAATGTGGATTAAAAACCCTAATGGCGAACGAACATCTGCTGACCATGGTCCTTTCTGTTCCAGGCTTCATCTCCATCTTCTACGTATACTTCTTCTGTCCCGAGAGTGAGTTTCAAATCCCACCCCCTTCCCTCCCCTTTTTCCCGCTTCTAAAATCCCCCCACACACACGCGCAGCGGAAATTATTGCTAACAGCTTTTTCTCTCTCTTCTTTCGTAACCAGCTTCCGGAAAGACATTGGAAGAAATCGACGCGATTTTCATGAAACATCCCCCGCATTTCATCGACACAAATCTCGAAAAGGCAGAGGATGAAAGAGATGGCTACGACGGCGACAAGGGTGTCAAGGGAGACGTGGTCGACTCTACCGTCTACGAGGAAGAGTATCGTGTGAAGACTCAATAGGTGGTTGGAGTTTGAGATTGAGAGGTGTGCCTTTGTGGCCAGTGGTGGCCACTGGGCCAAACAAGGGAAGGAAAGCTTGGGCAAGGGCGGGGGTTGGTGGTCAGAATCGCTGGGAGGGAGGAGGATCCGTCGATGGTCCATATCCGAGATAGCATGGAGGCCCGAGGGTGACGAGGCTTCATTCCTGGCTAACAAATACGGTTTCGCGAAATGAAGTGTTCAGGGCACAAAAGAATGGCTAGGCAATTTTGTCATATACATATGGAGAGTCCAGATAACAGAAGAAGATTGTGGATAAATCACAATCGAAATTTCAGATGTTCAAAATATCAATTTCGATTTCGATTTCGATTGCTATTGAAAAAGACTCTCGTCGTTACAAATACATAAATACATTCATCTCATTTCGACCTTATGGCAAGTATGAACAAGAGAGCATCTCATCCAGATAATTGGAGAAATCCGCGTTCATATACCGATCCACTGCGAATGGCATGGTGTCCATAAACGCAGGTGAGAACGAATCCTGCGCAGTCTGATGCTGAGTCTGAGCCTGATTGTCCGTGGCGCTCGCGAACGAAGGCACCACTTGGTCGGTTCGAATTCCGGATTCCGAGGAGTTTGCTAGGTTGATAGAAGTGGGATGATGATGATTCTGAGTGTGAGAAGAATGCTCCAAGAGACCTGGTGTGGGAGCTGTGTATAGATTGTTGGTGGAAGAAGGGGCCAGGAATGGGTACTGATGTTGCATCCCGTGTTGGTGGTAGGTTGAAGGCACTTTTGGAGAAGCTCTCAGAGGACTGGCGAGGCCATTGTATTCGCCGTTGGTAGTGGTCAGGACCGTTTCCGAGTGGAATGCCCGCTGAGATGAAGACTGAGGAAGGAAGCCCATGTTGCCTGCTGTAAAGACGCGAGGGGTGTCGTAGTGGAATCGATCCCCGCCGCCAGGGTTGTCCTTGATGCTATCCAGGCCGTTCTCCAGGGCCTCCCAGTTCCTCAATGGCACCTTCGACATGTTCCAGAAGTCGACCGTTTTCTGGTACGTCAAACACAGCAGGTCAAATTTGGAGGTGATGAGATCTCTGTCCGGATCGTCACTGGTCAGTCGGCTTCGGCGGAGGAGCTGGATGGCCCCTGCTAGCCATACGGTGCTCGCCAGGAACGGATTGAGGTATTGGTAGTGAGTCTCAGAACAGCCTCGGATCAAATTCACGACGCTGTCTGCCGCATCAAAGTATTGTCCGAGGTGTTGCGAGTCTTCGATGATTGGAGAGGTGTCAATAGAGGATCCAGATCTGTCAGTCGAACCATCTGTAGACTTGTGGGCGTCACTCTGAGTGTGGTTGAAAGTCCAGTTCACTCCTGATCGGAAGACGTCGTACTTCAGAACCATCAACTTCGTGAGCTGGGTCATGAGATAAATGCTGTAAATGTAACTGTCTGCAAGCCGCTTTGCGATGTCCTGCGGATTAGGTGATTCTGTGCCTCCAAAACTTAGGTGCTTCCCATAGTACTTGAACTCCTTGGGGACAGCCATCACCGCGCAATGGAGAGCATTCAGCACTGTACCCAGTCGTTTGGACGCTGCCGTCTTCTTCTCGAGTTGTTGTTGCTGGTGGAGGCAGGTAATGTGGTTTTCCGTTACTTGAACTGATGCAGAATCCGACATGAAAGGCCTGTCGATACCTGTCGGGCTTGAAATATTTTGTGCGTCTTTCATCAACGAATTGAGGACAATGAACCATGCCTTGGGCGATCGACTTTGTGTTTCGGCAAGTGACTTCCATCGGCTGTTGACGTTGACCTCCAAGAAACAGCCCGGTTGAGGCTCACCACGATACCACTTGTCATCTTCTGCTGGGAGGAAAGTATCGTTCTGGTTCCAGTCAATCCCCGCTGGGCAGCGACGAATGACACTGGCGAAAACGTCCATTTCCCAAATCGCCCACCACGCTCGACGCCACTCTTCCTCGATACACCATTGCTCTGCATTGGTGGGTTGCACGTTGCTGTGCTTGCCTGCATCGACAAGATGCAGGTTCAGTTCATAGGCGGCTCTGATACACGTTCCCAGATATCTCCATGCCCTGCCTCTAACTCCTTGTACAAGGAGACAATGCGTGTTCAGGATCATTGCCTGGAGAAGGGGTAAGGATAGTCGTTCATCCTCGAGTTCTGCGATAGCCTGATCCATGTACTTAATGGACAACGCCCGAAAATGGATGCTGGGTGCGGCGACGGCTGTTTCGGGGAAGATATCTGCCTGAACACGGTTGTTGATATCCTTGTTATCGAGCCCCTTGAGCCCGAAGGCGAGCATCGCTGCCAAGAGGGACGTTCTCTGAGTCGTACTTGGGATGTGTCTGAGTTTTCTTTGAAGTTCTGTGAGTCTAAAGAGCTGAAATGACGTGCCCACTTCAAAGTATCGCGGCAAGCTGCTTTGCGTTTAGCTATCTGATGTTTTGATCTGCTCGGGACCGCTCAAATTTAAGAGCATAAGATAGACTTTCAGGTGAAGGAAGACTCACAGGGCATTTAGTTGGAGCAATGTCAGCCCCAAAGAATTGCAACTGGTCATCAGCGTATCAACATAATGGCAATCTGTGTCATCTGTTACGTGAACATCGTCGGTTTGATCCGGCGAGCAGTTTTCGAAGGTGGGATGGATAATGAATGAGAGACTCAGCACATTGCTTGCTGTGCTGGGACTCTGCGATGGCATAGATTGAGCTGAAGAAGGCGTAGTTTCGCTCATCGTCATCGTTTCCGGTGTCCTTTGTGGCGGCTCCTTACGGACATTTCGCTGCTCCTGGGCGTTTTTCTCATTGCCATCTGTCTCCACTAGAGCGCAGGAGTAAGTAGAGTTTTTTGATAAAAAAAGATTGGAGAAATTAAAGCCTTACGTTGTCGCTTCTGAGAGTTGGCATGAGTACTGCCGATCTTGGGACCTGGCCTCATCGGCTTTGAAGGGTAGATGCATTCTTGCGAGGTGTCTTTGCATATCGTACAGTGAGGCAATTCTCTCCCACACTTGATCTTGCGCTTGCGGCACATGTAACAAGCAAGGGTGGAACGCGAGGGACTCTGAGTCCCATTTTCCGAGGAGCTCGACATGGTGTTTCTACGAGCCTGAAGCGTCAACGACGACAATCGAGAGGAACAAGTTTGCGTGAAGATGTTGAAGAAATGAAAGCCTCACAGCCTGTTTGGCCTGACTAATCACTCGCATATATGTCGCATATATGGCACAGTAGAACAGTCCTGTAGGTTTGTCAGACTTGGTGGCCTCAACGTGTCCACGCGCGGCGGATGGCAGATGACCCTACCACAAGCCGCCAAGATGTTCCGCCTGCGCCGCAGTGCCTAACTCCCTGACAGGCTTTCCATATGAAAATCCGGAGAACCCTTGTGAGCGTGGAGTTTTACCGTCGAGCTAGATACAGTGATGTTGTCGAGTTTGTCTGGAAATCAAGTTCCATGGGAGACGACTTTTCCCTCATGCCTCGACAATCCGCCACGATATCAGGGCCGGTTTCACCTCGGATTGATTTCGGGATGATTATGATTGGCTCGGAGACGATGCCAAGAGATATCCAGGCGGGGTCGGCAGCCTCGGCCGGAGTCTCAGGTCCTTTTGGTATCTGCACTTCTCTGCCACACCTGGCCTTTTGCTACCAACGTGATCGACTTTCAACCGCGGCGACACCAGTGCCTCGAGATGTGAAATGTTCGCCAACTTCTGGGGAGGGGGTAATGCCGACGCTGACCGTGGAAGTTTAATCCCGCTCAACGGCGTCCCCAGATCCACCCCCACTCCTCGTCTGCATAGCACCCAGACAGGTCTGAATTGGCGTCAGTCTTCCCACGTTCCAACATGCCTCCTCGCCTTGACTGGTGCAGACCAGAGGGACCAACATTTGGCCAAAGACAACCCGGAGTCTTTCCACTAACCACCTATATGCGGGGTGGTGGTTGTCGGTCATCCTCGATCCCAGGCGAGTGCGAACGAGGTTTGGTGACAGGATGAGTATAAGAACACAACAGCGACCTGATCTATCCACGGCATCGCAAAGATCGATATTGGTATTACCATAAAAAAGCAAGTGTCAACCATTCCACCACCAAACATTACAAAGATGAGCTCCTTCGAGGGAAAAGTCATCGCGTTGACCGGAGCAGGGTCCGGCATCTGCCTTGCCACGGCCAAATTGCTCGCCAGCAGGGGCGCGACCCTTTCACTGTGTGATATCAATGCCAAGCAACTGGAAGCAGCAGCCAAATCGCTCGAAGCAGGCGGGGCCAAGGTCATCTACACCGTGGTCGATGTCACCGACCGATCGCAGGTCCGGAATTTCATCGAGAAAACCATCAAAGAATTTGGCAAACTGGACGGGGCTGCCAACCTGGCGGGCGTCATTGGTCGCCATGCGGTGACATATGAGCTCAGAGACGAGACCGACGACGAGTGGGATTTCATCATGAATGTCAATGTGAGAGGGGTCTTCAACTGCATGCGAGAGGAACTCAAAGTCATGCAGTCTGGCGCATCCATCGTCAACGCAGCCAGTGTGCTTGCGTTGGTTGGTCAGAAGAAGAGCAGCATTTATGTTGCTAGTAAGCATGCTGTCGCTGGCTTGATTCGAACCGCAGCCAAGGAGGAAGGCAAGAACAACATCCGCATCAACGGGGTCGCGCCGGGCTTCATCGACACACCCATGGTCACCGCGGTGGAGGAGGCGCAAAAGGTCGCAAATGCCGACTTGAGTGCCCAGTCTTTTCAACGGAAAGGCACCCCGGAAGAGATCGCTGCAGTTGTAGCGTTCTTGCTGAGCGGCGAGAGTACTTTTGTCACCGGATCAATCTGGACTGCTGATGGAGGTTGGGTATGTTAAGCAGTCTAGGCCCGTCATCTGAACAAAGAGGGTAGATTATCCCAAGACCACGAACAAAAATTAAAACTTCACTCAATGTCCTGACTCCTAGGTAGCAGAGAGATGCGGATTGCAAGGTGAGGAACCACTCGCTGTAGATGACCAGACAAAATATATGCATGACTCGGATATGATGGTATGACTCTTGAGCTTTGACTCGCGGAGACAATGCGAGTCATGCGAGCTCCAACCATCCTCCATCCTCCGTCCTGCGACCACTGCCACTGAACTCCCTGAGCGCAAACACATCGCACTTCCCGCATGCAACCTACGAAGTCAAGGGACCCATTGTCGCCAGCTGTGTTTGCTCGCTTCTCTTCCCCCCTCGACAGCATGCCTGCAGGAGCGACTCCGGCACTGTCGAGCATATCGCCTCTATGTCCCTAAAGCCGCCTCCTCAACAAGCCGATGAGGACTTCGACTATGACCTGACCATTCGCTTCTCCGCGTCCCTCCCCGACCTCCTGCTCTCGATCCCTGGATCCTTGGACGCGAATACAGCGACGTTAAAGCAACTCATCCGCTCGCGGATACCTGCCGAATACGCGAAACACCGCATCCGCCTGATCCACGCAGGGAAGGCCCTCGTCGACGATGTCCCTCTCAAGGCCTCATTGAAGCGGAGCGTGAGCCGCCCGCCCAGTCGCATTGGCACTCCGGGCCCATACGATGAATCGTACAGCGGCGGCGGCAGCAAAGGGTTACAACAAATTAGAGACAATGGGAAGGGCAAGCTCGCGGTGCGGGATCCGCCGCTGTCCCAGTCGCGGATCTACATCCACTGCTCGATCGGCGACATCATGCTCTCTGCCGCGGAACTCGCAGAAGAAACAGCGACGGCGCAAAAGGGTGCTTCGACAGATGATGAAGATGATGAAGACGCAGCAGGCGGAAGCGCACAGGATCAACAGCAGAACACCACCACACCAGCGCCGCGGGGGTTCGACCGCCTGCTAACTTCGGGCTTCACAGCGGCAGAGGTGCAATCGCTGCGCCTCCAGTTCCTCGCGATCCAGGCGCACACGCACACGCCGGACACGATGCCCTCGCCCGCGGAGCTGCGCGACTTGGAAGACAGGTGGCTGGACGGCTCGAACAACGCTGGCGGCGACATGACAGGAGCGGCGGGGGGAGGAGGACTCGGCGGGGGCTTCGACGACGACGGCCAGGGCGGCGCTCTGGACGATATGATCTGGGGCACGGTGATGGGGTTCTTCTGGCCGATTGGGTGTCTGATGTGGGGGGTGCGCGAGGAAGGCATCTGGAGCCAGCGCCGCAAGATGGCGGTCGTGATCGGTTTCATGTTAAATATTGGGCTCGGCATTATCAGATACACTGGATGATTGATGATAGGGACACAATTACATTACATGGGGGACAGTGAGGTCTCTACACTACGGTTCTAAGATCCTATCTATACAAGCGGCCAATCGTGAAGGTTGATGGGGAAATGGAAGGCCTCGGTCGGGCTTATGATATTTGCAAAGAAGGCGCGGCCTCTATTGCCACTTGTGACATTGTATATTGCGAATTCCTAAGGCCGGGAATTCATTTTTGGTACAAGAACATTCAATTCGAGCTCCTTCACCGTGGACACCGTCCTTCTCGTCCCGACCCTCCCGTCCTCGCGCTGGGCGCAGAGACAAAAGCGGTCGTCTGTTTTACGCTGCTTTCAACCAAAAAATAACACCGCCCGTACCTTTTATGCGCCTGATCTTTTTGAGATCCACGATCCCGAAACGGGGAAAACGACTCGTTCCCCGCCCATTCAATCAATCATCTGAACTTGCTGTAAATGACGCCAATGATGAGAAGCACGAGGACGGTGATGATCGCGATGGTGATTATCCGATTGGTAGCCATCCTAATTCGCCATATGTTAGTACTCGGGTTTCGCTGTAGACAAGGAAAAAGGAAATCAGATCTCACCTACGCGCCATCCCCCTCAGCGTCTTGACGCTCCGGTCCACATAGCCCTCGCTCTGCATGAGATTCCGGTGTGTATTCTCGATGACGTTCCGCTGCTGGTGCAGGTCCGCCAGTGTGTTTGCGCCAATCTGTTCCGTCTCGAGAGCGATGCGCTGCGACTCGCGCAGTCGCTCGCCGCTCCGGCCTAGCCGCTCCGTGCCCGAGAGCAGCTGCTGGCGCTGCTCGAGTTGGACATCGCGGGGGCCGGCTTCCGGGTCGTCTGTGTATCGGTCGCCGAAGAGTTGTTTGCGGTCTGCGTCCGCGAGGGATTTCAGCTTGCGGTTCAGGGAGTCGATGTCGGACTGGTGGTTGCGGTAGCGCGAATTCACCTTGGAGCGAGAGGAGGTCGGGATGTTGGATTTCTCCAGGTTCATTTGGTCCAGCTGGTTGGGTTTCATGTTAGTGACGCCGTCCATACCTTGTCATTCTCTATGCTTTAGGGGGGACATTACCAGCTCCTTTGCCTCCTCAATAGCCCGCTCCGCGCCGCGCACTGCCGCTTTCCGCTCTTCGCCCGTCAACTCGGGGATTTGGTCGAGTTTCTGATTGACATCTGCTTCGACGAGTTTGAGCTCCGCTTCGTAGGTGCCGAAGAGCTCAGAGCCGGCATCGGTATCAAGGGGATTCGCCATTTTTGCGCTGCGGAGGGTGTCGTTCGGCTGGAATCGATGGCGCCTAGGTCAAGGTGGCGCTCCGCAAGTCGATGTTCGGTCGGTGGTTTGTTCAAGAGTGAAGGGTCGTGTGATCGCACTGGGTTCTGTATACTCGGTACGTTGTCTAGGACATGAAAATAGTACTCTCGGCCTTCTTAAATACTTATTGAATGGGTAATGTCATCCTTAGGCAACATGGATGTACAAGTCTCAAGATAGCGGCGAGGGATTGACGAGGGCCCAGCCCCGATCCGCTTCCGGCCTTAATCATCGCCGCTATTGATCCGCCAGCCACAGTCTCCATAAAATCGTCATTTATGGCTAGTGCGTTTGTGCTTCGGGTGATCGCCGCTTTTGTTCCTGAGTCTTCGGATCATAGACTCCAGAAGCTCAACAAAGTACCATCGAGATATTTATCCGCTTTGAATTTTGTAGATCTTTTCGGATCTTGTGTCTCTCTCACGTTGTTACTGGAATCTGCTGCATTATGAACTAAACCTCCACCCTGGATAGTGCATTTGGCTTGGAGGACGGATCGGGCATCATATCCGGACCAGGCTCTGGCACTTGCGATTCAACCGTCCCGAGAATGAGCAAGCGAGTCGCAATCGTCGGCAGCGGGTGTTCTGGACTCGGTGCTCTTTGGGCACTGAACACAAGCACCGACCATGAAGTCCATTTGTTCGAGGCAGCCCCTCGACTCGGGGGACACACGAATACCGTCACGTTCGAAGGGCCGAAATGGGATCAAGTCGAGGTCGACACCGGCTTCATTGTGATGAACTCGGCCACTTATCCCAACTTCATTCGATTCCTCGAGGAGTTACATATTCCAACTGAGAATGCCCCCATGACCTTTGCCGTTTCCCGCGACCAGGGAGCGTTTGAATGGTCGGGGACATCGTTGTCTTCTCTTTTCGCACAGAGGAGAAACTTCTTCAGCCCCGGAATGTGGAGATTGATTTTCGACATCATCAGATTCAACCAGTTCGCTCTTGATCTTTTGCAGGGTGAGCCTGAGAATGAGCAAAATCCGGTGTTTGAAGACGAAGGGAGAAGGAAGAACAAGCCGCCCCCAGAAGAAAGCATTGGCGACTACCTGGATCGCGAGCATTACTCTCAGGAGTTCCGCAACAATTACATCATCCCCATGACAGCTGCCGTCTGGAGCACAAGTCCTGACAAATGTGCCCTGGAATTCCCGGCCGTCACTTTGGTCCGCTTCATGTACAACCATCACTTGTTGAGCACAATTTCGAAACGTCCGGACTGGATGACAATTCCTGGGGGCTCGAGGCAATATATCGATGCTGTGCTGAAGGGGTTTCCCAGAGGTCGAATACACCTCAAGTCCAAGGTCACCGCCTTGAGCACGACGGAAGAAGGTACTGTCAAGTTGACAGCCAAAGGGAAAGACCACGAATTCGACCATGTGATTCTTGCGACACATGGAGACCAGGCTCTGGAAATACTGCGGGCAGGTGCCACTGAAGAAGAAATTGAGATCCTGGGAGGTTTCCGCACCAGTAGGAATGTTGCAGTGTTGCATTCTGATCTCTCCCTGATGCCAAAACGACGAAGGGCGTGGTCGTCATGGAATTACATCACAGAGTCACCGTTCCCTTCATCGAACAGGAGAAGCGCATCCAATGTTTGCCTAACATATTGGATGAATCTGCTTCAACATATTCCCGAAAAGAAATACGGCCCTGTGTTGGTGACGCTGAACCCCCTGAAGATGCCTGATCCACAACTGGCTCAAGGAATCTGGGAATATTCTCATCCATTATACAATGTCGAGGCGATCAGGTCCCAGCAATTGCTGCCCAGCATCCAGAATACCCGGGGCATCAGTTATTGTGGTGCTTGGACCAAATACGGCTTCCACGAAGATGGTTTCAGCAGTGGATTAGCGGCGGCCGTGAATCATCTTGGAGCAAAGTTGCCCTTCGAATTTGTTGACTCGACGTTCTCAAGGGGTAAAAGGCCAACTTTAGGGATGAAGGATTATTTGCTGAGGCTGATCATTCTCTTCCTGTTGATAGGGATTTTGCTGGTTGAGAAAATATGGGCCAAACTGACCGCCGGGATTGATAGACGTGTTGCATCACGACGAAAGGTCGCGTGAGTTGTTGAATATTCAGCCGGCGGTGATCGCAAGGCTGGCGGCCTGCCTCATCAAGGTCGTGCTCCCCTCTTCATCTTCGATTCCAACTTCAATTTCAGTTCGTGGCCTGCTCTTGTTGAGACCTTCCAAGAGTGAACAGGCTTTGCAAATCTTTTGGCTGGATAGATAGCCACATCTTTCACATTGTCCCATAACTTGTTTGACCACTTTCCGGCGCCCCCTGGGGCCTTTATCGTGGATGCGTGGTACTCGTCCGTCACTTTTCGCGGTCGTGGTAGTCGCTGTACTTGGGAGTTTGATCTCGATCTCTCGATCAGCTGCAGCTTCGTTGGAAGCGAGATCCTTCTCCATCTGAGCCATCGAGTCACCAGTTTGGCTTTTGGTCCCGCAACTGTTTGTCTCTTCGCCGTTCGCTGCACATGCCGAAGAACTTGCCACCTCAGGAGGAACGAGCGCGGCCATGTCCTCTCCACTCTTGACAATATCCAAGATGCTGCTTGGCCGAATCTTTTCCAGATCCTTGATCAGAGTTCTCGCACTGCCTCGGAATGCCTCGGGGGAGTAAATGCATTCCGTACTGAAATAATCCAATTTCTTGTGGTGCGCGTACAGAACGATCTCTTTTTCGTAGGCGTATTTCAGAGGCTTGCTTCGTTTAATCTCGCTAGCGGCGCTCGATGTCACGATAGACGTTGCCCGAGCCAACCGTGGTAGATCACCTCGGAGGAGATTCATCATGACAGTTTCGGCCACATCGTCAGCGTTGTGCCCAGTAACGACATGTTTGATTCCCAGTTTCGCAGCACCTCTGTCCAGTGCTTGTCTTCGAAAGACGCCGCAGTAAGTGCAATTTCCTTTCTTGCCTACCTGGGCCACGACTTGATCCATAGTCCAGCCATAGAGTTGGTCGTATCCCACAATCTCCAGAGGCATCTGGTATTGTAAGGCATTCCGTTTCACAGTTTCGAGGCTGTCATCTCGATAACCCTTGATGCCTTCGTCAATAGACAGAAGAACGAGATCTAGACCATATTCGTGACGTTCGTTCAAGGTTTTCAAGACTGAGGCGAGAACGGTGGAATCTTTGCCACCCGATGCACCGATGGCCACCCGCTCTCCTCGCTGAAATAGATTGTTACCAACGATTGTTTCGTGTATCTCGGATTCGAAAACGGCGAGGAAGCAGTTCTTGCAGATTTTCTGCGAATTTTTGGGTCTGATCACTGCCGCCCGCGCGTCTTTACAGACCTCGCATATCGTCGGCGGCATGACTTCGGATTGAAAGAGGATATATGACGGAGAGAATGAGACGGTGAATTTTGCGGCCAAAAATTGAAAGACTGATATACGGTGGAGCAAATGTGGCAATATCTGGAGATACCGCGGAGTAAAAGACTGTTAAGTGCAGCTTCTGCGACAGTTGCTCTTCGCATTTTTGGATTCCATGTCTGACTCCTGCTTTCAATTGTCCTGTATCCCACCACCGGCCGCTCGCTCGAATGTATTCTTCCCTGCAAGCGGAGTTAAGGTTCACACAGATCCTGACCTTCACTTGTCGAAATTGCGCTCAACGTCAGCCCAGACAAACACGCTCCTTTCATACAACTCCCCGACTGCGGGCACCTCAAAAGCCTACGAATGTCGGCGCCTTCAATGACCGCGGAATTGGTGGCGAGGCCAAAAGCAATGGGTCACACTCGGAGATAGCTGAAGAAAATGCCGAGGAAGAAGAGAAGAGATCAAGCGATCTACAATCGCAGTCAGGATCTCTGGATGCTTCAGCTGCCAAAAACGTGACGGACTCTCCAGCACAAAGCTTCTATGGCTCGCCTTCAAAGAGGCGCCTGCGGGGTCGCCAAAACCAGCAGTCCGCGACGGCGCTGGCGCCGGGATGGTTTATGCTCGACATCAATCTTTGGGGAGAAGACAGTCTCGCTCGGGGCGCCCCCTCGAAGATACATCTCGCCGCTGCAGACTTGATCACTGGTGAACTATTGGAAACGACATATCCCTCCCATTCCGGCGGGCCACCCCCTTCTCGTGCACCCAAAGACGAAGATGCCGACTCCCTTACGATCCAAACCGAGGCCATTCCGGAAAACGAGTCTGCTTCTGCCACCACGACAAGCGGTCCTGAACACTCCGCAAGATACTACGTTTTGGACGAGCAGTTTGGCGAGGCGGAGCGCATTGCAAGAGGTCTCATGCAGGTGTCACAGAGAAAAGATCGGCCAGACGTAAATGGCTCATGGGGAGACCACCTTCATCTACAGTACGCCGATAAGGACGGCGAACTGCTTCTGGACCAGGTGGTGGAAGACTTGGCTCGAAATCTGGGTTGTGATCTGGCGGTTCTTGATGCACATGATATTGCGGACTTCATTCATCAATTCCATCCTCGTCAATTCACCGCCAAAGCGGGCCGAATGCTCAGCTACGATGCCCTCACAAATAGGCTCCCCGAGACCCCCAATGCAAGGTTACCGCGACCGCCTCAGGAAGAGGAGGATGACGACGAAGACATGGCGGAGCATTCTGGGACGTCCTCCATTACTCCTCTTTCAGCCTTCTTCGGGAAGCCGATTTCCATTGATCTGAGAATGTTTGAGCAACTTCCTGAGATGGGGGACGATGTACGATCCGACAGACACCAGTCGTCGCTGCAGGTATTGCGTGACTCTTGGAACCCTGTCCGACCTCATGCTGGATTTGCCGGGATCGTTCGCACTTTGTTAAAGAGCGTGACAGAGCGGCGGAAAAGTTTGAAACAGAGCGATGAGGAGGTCACCAACACTCCTTCTGCTTATGCAAAGATGCGGGAAGAGACTGCCAAGTCGACAGGTGTACCCAAAGACGCAGTGATGATTCATGTTAAGGATCTCAACGCAATCCGAGGAATCAATGTGGGCAACGAATTTCTGCGCGAATTGTACGAACAAGTCGAGGCTCGGAGAAGCAAGGGTGATTGCATCCTGCTTGTTGGTACGGACTCGGTTCGTGCGGATCAGGGACCATTCACCCAGGAGGGCATCGACAAATCACACTCTGGCGAGCACGACCCATCGTGCCAGAGTATCGTCCTGACTCCTGTCTTGCCCAACACCTCCTCAAAGCTTGCGCTTCTCCATGACCGAAAGCGACGGATCGCTACGATCAATATGAGACATCTTTGGGCGATGATGCGATGGCGAAAGCCATCGGTTTTTACCCAACTCCAACCCGGATTCTGGCGTGGTGACTTCTTCGCACAACTTTCTCCCAACGATAAGTCATGTCTGGAGTCGCGGATTTGGAACTACCGCGATGTGCAACGATTAGCAGCCTACATTGCAGGAGCCGCTCCTGAGACCCAGACAAACAACAGTAATGCAGACAAGGAGGGGGCATCCACGTCCTCGGTTGGATCCTCAGACAGGCTGGGACCTGTCATTAGTGCAGCAATTGCTCATCTCAACCACAGTGACAAAACCAAGTTGCGGTGGGTGGAAAAGCAGTTCAAGGAAACAAAGACGGACGCATCAGAACGAGACGCCCCCAGGGAAGACGTCTTTGAAAGAGTACGGATGTCGGCTTCAAAGTACGAGAAGAGACTGATGGCCGGTATTATCGAGGCTAAGAACATCACCACTACTTTCAACGATGTGCATATGCCTGTTGAGATGATCAGCACTCTCCAAACCTTGACCACGCTCTCCCTCCAGAGACCCGACGCTTTCAAGTATGGTGTTCTTGCCTCGGACAAGATCCCGGGCCTGCTACTCTACGGGCCCCCGGGGACTGGCAAAACCCTTGCAGCCAAAGCTGTCGCCAAAGAATCCGGTGCAACAATGCTCGAAGTCAGCGCCGCCGACATCAATGATATGTATGTGGGCGAGAGTGAGAAGATTGTCAAAGCGCTGTTCAGTCTTGCGCGGAAGCTTTCCCCCTGCGTTGTCTTCATCGACGAGGCCGATGCCATGTTTAGCACCCGCAACACCCACAGTCGGAGAGCAAGCCATCGTGAAGTGCTCAACCAGTTTTTGAAAGAGTGGGACGGAATGAGCAAGGACTCAGGTAGCGCCTTCATCATGGTCGCAACCAACAGACCCATGGATCTTGATGACGCCGTCCTTCGCCGCCTACCCCGCCGCCTGCTTGTCGACCTTCCTACAGAAACCGATCGATTGGAGATCCTCAAGATCCACCTTCGGCACGAAATGCTCGCCGATGACGTTGATTTGTCGAAGCTTGCGAAAGACACGCCATACTATTCCGGCTCTGATCTGAAGAACGTCGCGGTCGCAGCGGCTCTGAATTGTGTCCAGGAAGAGAACGAACAGGCCAAACAACACACTGGCGACAAGCCGTATCAGCACGCCGAACGACGCACGCTGAAGGCACAACATTTCTCGCGAGCGCTCGAGGACATTTCCGCGTCGATCTCCGAAGACATGAGCTCGTTGAGGGAAATCAAGAAGTTCGACGAGCAGTTTGGCGACAAGCGCGGCAAGAAGAAGAAAGGAACTCGGTTGGGATTCCCGACTCAGAAAAGTGACGGGGCGCGTGACACGGTCAAGGTTCGAGAGTTGAGTTGACCGTGCTGATTGATGATGATGAGTTCCGCTCTCGACAGCCATAATTGACGACTTTTGCGGTTCAAAGATAGAGAGGGACCGGACGCAAAAATAATGAACTCTGCTGCGTGCGTAATTAGACGGCATTGCTGCAATGGTTCAACGTGAGCGTATCTAGACCGCAACAAGAACAGGAGGCCTGACTCTTCGTGATGCCATCCATCTGTATCGCTACCAAATCGCTCTCTTGACTTCAAAGTATTCTCAAGTCTATATCTTGTTCTCCAAACCAACAACCCAAAAAGACCCATCCTCCTTCCCTTTCACAGACAGACTGGTCACCGAGATCACACCCTCTCCCCAACCGCCTCCTTAACCCTCTCGACCGCCCAAGCCAAACACTCCCTCATGACCCAATGCCCCTCCCCGGGACAAACACTCACGCCCTCCTCCACACACTTCCCCTCGTCAAAGACACCCCCATCCACGTCCCCGCCGCTGTACATCCACGCATGATCGCGCGCATAGTTGGGCCACACCAGGTCCTCAACGTATCCTGGCGGGTCGGTCCAGAAGCCCTCGAGCGTGACGTAGCCGGCGCGGGCGAGGCGGCGGGTGATGGTCTGCGTGCGCGTTGAGGGGAGGAAGAGCCGTGGGTGCAGGAGGGTGTGGGTTAGGGTGTAGAGGTGGGCGGTTTCTGGGGATTGTGAGGATTGTGTGTCGGTGTTGGGAGGTGGTGGGGGTGGGAATAAGAGGAATCCTTCTTGGATGCAGATTCGGATTTCTTTTCCCTTGCTGCTGCTGCTGTTGCGCTGTGTCGCTGATTCTGAAGTCTGCTCCTGCTGTTGCTGCTGCTGCTTGGCGACGAGAAGCTCCTCAAACCACCGCTGGACATCGTCTCTGAATTTCTTGACCTCAGCACCGGTGACGCCGCTCTCGCCCGTCGCGTTCTGGTCTTCTTTGCTCGAGCTGTCTGGCGGGAGGGTGCCATGGTCGCGAACGTGGGTCAGCGTCTGCTCGAAGAGCGGGAGGTCGATGGATTCGACGCAGTCCCAGTCTTGGAGGTCGCGGGTCCCGTGCTCGGGCGACGAGACTGTGACGATGGGGACGCTGTGAAGTTTCGGGGAGAGTTAGAAAATTGTTTTCATCGTGCCATGCCATGCTGCATATAGCCTCATAGGACATTTGTGTTTGGCGTAATCATATACCCAGCCACAAATCCCAGATAGGAAGGAAACAGTGACGAGCGAGCGATTCAACTTACTCCTTATCCGTCTTGTAAAAGTCATCTTGATGCAAGATGAACAGGCTGATCTTCCACGCGTCCGCTGTCCCGGCCTTGGGAGAGAGGCTGAAATTGAAGATTTCCTTCAACAGCCTCGCGAGCGTTGTCTTCCCGCTGCACGATGGGCCCGAGAGACCGAGCAAGATCGTTTCCGGCTTCTCTGCGCTGGATGAAGGCTGAGACAGAGGCGCTGTGGAGGACATTGTCGTGTACGTGCTTCTGTGTCGAGGGCTTGAATGGTAGTGAATGCTTTCTTTCGGTTTCTTGAATCGAGCAGCTGAGAGCCTGAGACTGGCTGTCGGGGCCGGGCAGTCGACTTCTCCCTTCTGTCTATGATGATATCAACCCCAACACCATAGTGAGACCAGGCCGAGAGATGGTTCCACAGCAGGTGTTTCAAACGTAAGTGACTGTGGTCAGGTTCGATTTGTGGTGGTGTGACCACGATGGATTGGGTAGACGTAGAGTAATATGCGTACATGTGTAGCGCATGCAGAGGTTGACTCGGAGTTATATATTTTATCGGGATTACTTTTTCTCCGATATCAACTTTGTCAACACAGCCTTGTCGCCCCCCACGAGGCTCGACTTCCAACTTCTGCCCCTTCCACCATCAAATGCACGTTGATATACTACGCATACTCCGTCGTTCGCACTCAAGGGCTACTCATAGGCAACGGGGATTCACTCTTGAGATTTCAGGCAAATGTCAACCCGAGGACCACCACAGGAACACCACCAGATGTCAGAAAGAAAGAATGGGTTTCTATTAGCAAGCATTTGGCTGTATCAGATCGACGAGCATCCCAATTCCACCTCCCATCCTAATCAACCCCGATGTGCTAATCCCGGCTCATTCTGCTTGAGCACTTCCACCCACACCTACTGACACGTCCCGTCGACCAGTCAATCAAGCCAGCTTTGCCTGCCACATATCGGGCATCGCACTGCATCACGCGCTTTCTTCAGCTCATGTCCCTTGTTTGCACTCAGTATATCCAAAGGAGAACAATAAAGCCGGGCCCAGCAAAAGCCCCGACCCAAGACCCGTTGGGAAACAAAAGAAGAGATCCAAGGAAAAGGGCTTTCAATAAACAGCATATGATACAGATCCAGAGGCCAAGTTAGCCACCCGCTCGCCCAATTCGACCCTCTAGGTTGACCGATCTCATAGAAGAGATCGGTTGTCTCGATTCCAGACGAACTCGAATAACCAGTCATCGACCATGTCTTGAGTCTGTAATGGAGGTCCAAACTTCTTTCCCCGTTCCCGAGCACCACGACACCGAACCCTCTTGGTAGGCGATCCAAAAAGGGTATATGCATAAAACTGAAAAGACGACACGCCGCCAAGGAGATTGTTGAGACACCGTAGGAGTAGGAAGCACATTTTGGAAAGATGGCAACCAAGCAGAGTGCCCGCCAGGAATGACAAGTCATAATCCCGTTCTTGGGATAGGCCATTCAAGACCAGGTCACTCATGCGGCGCCCTTTTGCCTTTTGCCGCCGATTTTCGGACTGGGCTTGACCTTGTTTGCGCCGCTCGTCTCTCCTGCCGCGTTCTCATCCTCCATCTTTACCACGCTCGCTCGTCGTCTCTTGTTGGACACATTCGGGCTCGTGTTGGTGCTCGGGCCTTGGCTGCCGCTGAGATTGGACCCTTGCGCACTCATCTGGTGCATCATCGCAACGCCACCTGTGGCGGGGTTTTGGGCCGGACTCGGCGTGTGCACAGGACCTCCCATCATCGGTGACCCTTGTGCCTGGGGGACGGCCAGGTGTCCCATTCCAGGAGAGTTCATCATGGTCGGCCCATTCATGGCGGCGTTCATCTGGGGAGGAAACTGGACTTGACCATTGGCTGCTCGGGCCATCTGGTTCTGTAATCGCGCATTGTTGGCTTGTGTCATATTCTGCGCATTGTCGTGAGTTACTCGGAGCATCGAATCCTTCGGAGAGATCCCAGGGTGAGTATGGAAATATTCCATCAAGGGTCCCATGGCCGTCATGACCTCAGCAATCTAAAAAATACAAATGTCAGTTATTGCTCAGGAAATGAAAACACTCCAAAGGGCAGCAACGTACCTCCAGGAATTGAGAGATGTGATGTGGGACACCCCATTCACCCACGCCTGATGTGGGGATGACGGGCATAGCATTTTGGCCACCCGCCTTGCCTTGAGTCCGCTTCACGTTTTTATTGGTGATCTTGGGACTCTGCTTCGTCTCGGGTGACGACGGTTGCAATAGAGCGATTCGGGGGATGTACTCCTGCCACCCGGATGAGCTGATATTCAAATGCTCAATCCGTTGAGCTTCATCGAAAATAACTCGAAGCTGTCCAGTGGTGGTGACCCGGATATCGTTGCCAAAGACATATGTCAGGCTGGTGTTGGTACTCCAGATATGGACATTGCCATTCGGCAGCTTGCTTTGGTTGTGATCGTACGACTGCAAGTAGATCTGCTTCACACCGGCGGCGTAGTAGGAATGGTAATAACGTGCGAGAGAAGGATACTGGAGCTGGTAGAATTTGTCTCCGTTGCTTTTGTTGCTGAAAAATTGTTGCCTCAGTGATCCAAAGGGTGAGAAGAACCTAGAGACGAGCTGTTCCCAGTAGTCCAAGTCCTGCGGGCGCTCCGGGTTGGCCAGGTTATCCTGATAACTGATCAGTTGCAGAATGCACTGTCCTCCCATCATGTCCTGTTTGGGGAATTCGGGCATCATCATAGGCGCAGTGACGTCCTGTTGCGTCTTGATTTGCGGCTCCTCCTCTGGCTCGGTCGTCTTGACGGGTGGGTTCGATGGCTGGTTTTGCTGCTGGTTGTTGGCGGGCGGTGCCTGTTGCTGCTGTGGCTTTGGCTGCGATGGCTGCGAAGGAGGTTGCGAGGTTGGTGGAGGCGGCGGTTGTGGAGCTTGCGTCTGAGGAGCCGGGGTAGGTTGTGACTGTGGAGGTTGAGTGGTTTGTTCCTGAGATCGTGACATCTGCATCTGCTGAGTGGCATTCCTCTGGGCCGCTATGGCGGCGTGATGAGCCGCTTGGGCTTGCTGGGCCTGCATCATTCGCTGTTGTTGTTGCTGCTGTTGGTGCTGGAACATTTGAGGATTGTTCGGGTTCATCTGCATTTGCGGATGCATGCCCATGTTCATCTTCATCTGTGCCAACTGTGCCTGGTTGTACGGTGGCCCGTTGGGGATTCCCATCGGCATCCCTTGCGACTGTTGTTGGAGCTGGATCATGCGCTGTCGAGCAAGGATAGATTGCTGTTGTGGGGTCATTTGCATTTGTCCAAAGTTCATCTGAGGATTGTGCTGCTGAAACATGGCTTGCTGAGGTCCGAGATGTGCCATCGCCATGTTCCCATTGTGCATCGGGTTGGGCGCGGGCGTGCCGGCACCGGGAGGCATACCTGTCACCATGGGGCCTTGCGTGACTTGCGGGCCCGAGACTCCTGGATGCATACCTTGCATCATGCCAGGTGCAGGCTGGCCTCCCATATGGGCAGCACCAGGATGCTGCATTCCTGCCATGGGGTGACCATGGGGGATTCCTGGATGTCCGCCTGGAGCCATACCCGCATGGGGAGGAAAGGTTTGGGCCATCATCTTTGGCGGCGCTTACTGCTGAGCAAGTGAAGTGCCGACAGAACAGTCAAAGCTGTCGAGCGCTGAGATCGCGCGACAACTTGTTCAAGTAGTATTGTCACAGCAGATGGGTGTGATTACTACTCTTGCGATCCTCCTCTTCTTCCGACTTCGGTTTCCTTTGGCCCCACTTTCAATGACTGCGCTGTTTGAGGTCGTTGAGCAGGGACGGTTATCACATTTGAGGATGCGAGGGATCTGTATGCGCGTGCGGGTTCGTCTTTGCTCAGGTCTTCGCCGGCGTGGAGGGTGGTGGTTGGTAGGTGGCGCGGTGCGCCTTTGAAACGCCGTGCAAACGAGGTCGAACTTCGATGGGCGATCGGCTTATGGGGCTGGGTCAGCGTTGCGACAGCGAGGACAATCGATTCATAAGTCGGCAACAGATATGGTGACAGCGCGCGAAGGCTTCATGTTCGTCTGGGCTCGATCACGGGGATGACAGTGAGCAGTCAGGTGAGATGATCGCCTGTGTTCGTGACAGTGCGCTGTTATCGGGCTGCTCGTGATCCCGGTAGAGGCGAGTCAGAAGAGGGTCCCGAACTCTGCTTTGGCGATCGGACAGGCGAGCTGCGACCACGGAAGCGCGAGGATCGAAGAGCGACGACGGAAGACGACAGCAGAATGCAAAGACGAGGGCTCACTGTCGAGGCCCGATAAAGATGACAAGGCGAGGGACTTCGGGATGCGAAGATTCAGGGCAGAGGAGGAAGTTGAGGATCGGCGAAAGAGTGGCTGCTGAGGTGCAGAGTGCAGCAGCAGTTGGCAGTTGGGCAGTTGGGCAGTTGGGCAGTTGGGCGCCGGCCTGGGGGGAATCGGGATTGCCGCCATCTGCCTGCCATCAAGGCGGACTGCGGACTGCGGACGCTGGCCAGTCGACATACTCTGACATCTCGCCAAGCCCGGTGTCTAGCTTGGCCGCTTTGGGCACTAGCGCGCTTTGTTTTCTGTTTCTCCGATTCCGAGTTCAAAAGTTCCTGCACCTACAACCTGCGACCTGCGTTCCAGACCTGTTTTCATTTTTCTCCCACTCACGAGCAGGTCGCTCTACCACCTCTGATGAGCCTTCGCGGGCTTTGGTATACATCTTCAACTGCTCTGAAACGCTGTAAAATGGCAAGTAACCCCATCCGCTATTCCCTTCCCCTTGCACCCTCAAAAGATGACACAAACCTTCACTTCTTCCATTTTTCCTGAGTCGCCCTTGAAGACACATTCGGACCGACCAACGCTGAGCGGTCTGTTACTTGCCAGTATTTTATGTCTGATCTTGTTACCATATCTACAACACGTCAACACAAGCAACCACATTGAGCTCTTTGCTGACGAGTTTTTCAGATCACAGTCTGGTAAGAACCTCGCTCGACGCGACCCCCCACGACCAAACCAAAACGGCCATGGCCCATCTGCAATGTACGTTCCACAGTCTTTCCTTACTCAGTGCCACCTATCTCTCCTACATGATGAAAAACGATCCACATTCGCAGTTTCCACGCAAGCCCTGGCATTGAACCTACTATAAGTCCAGGTGTCGATGAGCGTTTTAACCTTCCTTGGATGTCTGACTTGGAGTCAATTGTCACCACGCCATTGCATCTCATTCTTTGGTCACATTCATAAGCTGACATTTATTTCTCTACAGGTAGTCTTTCATGCTCGCCGTGTCTCTCTGTCCTCGTGATTCTGAAAATTGTCTTTTCTGGTTTCGACAGAAACAAACAACACCTACGGAGGCAATTGGTGCTTGTATGGAGGCTAGTTATGCTCATGGGAAATAAACCGGAAAATAGTTGTCCGTTGTTTAAAGAATGCTCATACAAGAAGAAAATTGCGAACTTTGAATTCTCATACATGCTCTCTGGTGATCTCTGTTCTACAACCCGCGCGGGTCCTATCCCTTTCTCCATGCTGGGAACCTCGTGAAGTCCCGGACCTTCCCATGATATTGGCCAGCAGTGCAAATGCAACATCTAGAACGCCGGTGTTTGACAACGGCGACGAGTGTGCCCCCTTTGCCAGGGCTCTTGTGACATGAAATAGTCAGCAGCCAGCATGGCGAAAATAGATACCAAACCACGGTTTTGGCCAAGGTGCCTGCCTCTAGTATCGCGCCGAGCAATGTCGTTCCTGCATCTGGAGAATTTCTGTTTGTGATAAGATTTCTTTCTCAGTGTCCAGTCTCCGCTGCTCAACTGATGAAAGTCCCGCCGGCTGCCTCCACCACTTTCGCACTGCGTCTCGCATCGATAAACAGGTCTTCGCACTCAGCAACATCCTCTGGGGCAATTTCTTGCCTGCCGTTGACCTTTGCCAGGATGTTGCTGGGGGTCAACAACTGCAGAGCGTACCTCAGTGACACACTCGTGCCATGCTGGGCAATCTTTTCGAGCGCGGCTTCTGATATTGACACGCCCTCTGTCTTTGCGCGTAGTCGAATGATGGTCTGAACCTCCGAGGCGTTATATGGGTGGGTGGGGATGATGAGCAGGCGAGCCAGCAGATCGGGTGGTACTCCGTGGGCACCCGTGATATCATGTGTGCCGCGAATCACCGTGTTACCGCGATTGGATGCAAGGATGACGATCGGTGAGATGGGAGATTCCAAGGCGCGGTTAAGGTAAGTGAAGCACTCGATGTCGAGCATATGGACCTAGGGGCGATGTCAGTACGGTCCGGCCGGCTCAATTCGACAAAAGACGTCCTTACCTCGTCAATAAACAGAACACCGGGAACAAGCTCTGCGACGCCCTGGTCGATGTACTTGCTAACCACCTTGTTAATCTCTGCCCTCAGCTTGTCGGTGATCTCGGTCTTCTTCGGCTTCATCAGCTGGCCCATCATGCTCATAACATCCTGGCCGCCCTGGGGTCTGGCATTTGCGATATCAAGATCGTGGAGGGTCACATCTTGCACAACTTCCTTCTTCTTGTGCACCTCGCCTTTCGGCACGGGCACATATTCTTCAGCCTCAAGGTCGAACTCGGTCGCGTAGGCATCTGATCGACCGACTCTCTTGCATGCGCCGGTGTTGGCTTCAATGTAAATAACATCTCCGACCGCCACCCTCTCTTTCTGGATCGCTTCGTAGATACTGGGATCCAGCCGCAGCTTTTTGGTGCCCTTTACCGATTTGAGGGTAATGACGAGATGAGAGATGGTGCGACCGAAGCCTCCTAAGGGGTTTTCTGCTTCTTCGGGAATGAGTTCGGTGACTTCGCCTTCGTAGACTTCTTTCGTTTCGCGCACACGAAGTCCTGTTTTCAAAAACCATCAGTCTGTGATCGCCTATGTTCAGACGGTCGGCTTACCGATCGCCCTTCTGAAGTTTTCCATCAGAGCCTCTGTTTTCTTGACCTCTGTCGAATACACCTCACTTCCTACGATCGGACAGAAAGGCACCTTTGTCCCCAGCTCTTGTGAAACGGCGAGAGCCAAAGCCGTCTTTCCTGTGCCAGGCCCTCCCGCCAGTAGGACTGCTCTTCCAGACATCTTTTTGGCCTTGATCAGGTCCACCACGACGCCGCAAGCCTGGTGTCTAGTTAGCGACCGTGAAGCCTTTAATTCCAGGTGTAGTCCGTACCTCACGAGCCG
This sequence comes from Exophiala alcalophila, assembly GCA_001599775.1. Taxonomy (NCBI): domain Eukaryota; kingdom Fungi; phylum Ascomycota; class Eurotiomycetes; order Chaetothyriales; family Herpotrichiellaceae; genus Exophiala; species Exophiala alcalophila. The sequence goes on from BCHY01000001.1 coordinate 4,826,091, forward strand.
CAGCCTGGCCAACAAAGCCACCCGAAGAGGGCTCAGCTGAGCCATCTGGTCTTAGGCCTAATCCCTTGATATGTGTATGCGCCGCAGTTCTGTTCTCGCGCGTACTGCCCTTCACATCGCTGATGTTGACCATTTTGGCGAAGGGGGGTGATGAGAAGGCGCCGCAGTTGGCGAAATCACAGAGAAGGACGAGTGTTGTAGATCCTGAGGACCACGTACAAAGGAGGACGCGCGACTGCTGAAGGGTTGAGGTGATTGAATGTGTCGGATTGTTAGACAAATTGACAGACTTAATGCGCAGACGAGGGCAACGCGGGTGAGAGCCACTAAAAATTCAAGAGCTTCGGGTTTCCGTTCATTGTCCGCTCATCCTCACAACGCTCGCACCAACAACCACTGCGACTCACTTCACTTCAACTGCTGCCCACCTGGCACTTTCTTTCGATTTCTCTTCCTTCGACTGGTCCTCCTTTTAGGAGCTTGGAAGCTCAAAATGTCAACAACCTCTGCGATCACGAAACTCCCGCCGGTTCTCCGCAGCCCTACCTCAGTACAATATGTCGAGTTCAAACATCGCCTGACCAAGGCAAAACCCTTCTACAAGCCCCGATTTACCTTCAAAACCGAGGACCGCAAACACACTGTGTTCAACCCGGTCATCCGCGAGACGGATCCTTTGATGCCACTCTATCCCTACGGCAGCAACCAGACATTTCCCGAAGCAAATTGGGGTCTCTATGGAGGGTCTACAATTCAGTCCGGGAACAAAATTTCCAGAGGTCGCAACAAGGGCAAGACGCTGCGGCAATGGTTCCCCAATGTTCGCATTGAGAAAATCTGGAGTGTGGCGCTGAACCGCGAGCTCAAACTTCCCATCACAGCGCGCGTGATGAGGACGATCAAAAAATGTGGTGGTTTGGACGAGTACGTGACAGGCGCGAAGCCCGCGCGGGTAAAAGAACTGGGAGTGCTGGGTTGGAAACTTCGATGGCTCGTCATGACATCCCCCAGGTGGCTGAAACAGCACGCCAAAGAGAGGCGCGAGCTCGGCCTGCCGGAAGAATCTTCCCTGACAGCGACGTTCGAGGATGTCTGGAACAACGATGAGCAGAGGGCGAAGATGCTGCAGCAGCAGGAAGCCGCCTGGCAGGATCTACGCGACGCGGCTCAGCGATATGAGGCGCATGTGGAGAGGAACTGGATAGGCAACGGTGAGAGGCAAAACTACATCATTCCCAAGTTGGAGACACTTCGGACTCGTGGGCCTTTATCAATTGAGCTGCCAGAGCGTCTGAAGCCTGCTGCCAGTGACTAGTCAAGCCGTGCCATACGAGACACGGAGGACCACAGAGCAACATGAAAGGCAAAAAAACTCTTGACAAGGCTGCTGGAAGACAACTGATCGCGATTGAGGACACCGCGGTCGAAATGAATCTGCTGCTACTCAACTTGATGAAGCCACACCCAACTCTCCACGATACACCACCGACCTTCGCTCATAAGGAGTTATGAGCCAGTCCGCGCTGCACCCCGATGGAGGCAACGCCTCTGGTGGCTTGCGGAGAAGTTCAGTGGAGCAAGAGCTGTTACATGTCAATGCAGATGATCGCAATGAGGAGTTTGCGGTGCGAGATCTTTGCACATGGCCTTTGCAGAGCATTTGCGCTAATCAGGGGAAACATATCGGCCAGTCACTGTGATGCGCCAACTCGCGAGGGAGATGTATCTTGTATAACAAGCGCTGGGTGAATGAACAAATTACTCTAGAATGTGTCATAAGATAGATATTGGTCGCGAACCCCGCGAAAATCTCACTATCAAGGCATTGGCTCTCTTACCATCGCATTCGATGGGGCTCGCATTTTGTATGCACAAGTTGAAAGATCCAGGCCCGGGCCATACTCTGTTCGTTGAGAGCAGTTGGAAGCATTTACAAGCAGCCATTTGCATTCGGCACCTTTGGCGCAGCATCCGTTCCCTGGGCTTTAGCTTCCATGTCCTTCCAGCGCTGGAACAGCTGCTTGAAGGCGACTGGGTCCTGAGCGCCGCTGATCTCCCAGTGGTCATTGATCACGTAGTTGGGCACGCCGCTGATGCCCTTGCTGCGCGCCTCGTCGGCGAGCTTGTCGACCTCCTCACCGTCCTTGCCGCTCTCGAGATACTCGGTGATCTCTTCCCTGGTGCCGAGGTTGGCTTCGAGGCCGATCTCGACCAGTGTCTCGAGCGTGGTGATGTCAACTTCCTGCTCGAAGTAGCGACGCCACAGGCCCAGCATCACAGCGTTCTGGGCCTCTTCACCGCCGTGGTGCTGCGCCCAGTACACCAAGCGGTGGCCGTTGCGGCTGACGCCCGTCATGCCGCCGAACTTGAAGTCCAATCCCTCGCCAGCGGCGGTCTGCTTCATCATGGCTTCGATCTGCTTTGCGCGCGCCGGGCCGAACTTCTCCGCGTACATCTCTCGCCGTGGGCGCGACTTGACCGGGAATGGAGGCGGGATGGGTCCATTTGACGTTGTAAGCTGAGGAGGCGGCTGGAGATAGAATGGCATATATCTCAGCTTGAACTTGTCATCGGGATTCGTCTTTTTATGCTCTGCAATCGCTTTTGAGAGTCTCGAGTGTCCTACGAAACACCATGGACATACAATATCCGAAGTGATGAGGATATCGTAAGTGGACATTGCTGCAAATAAGCGACGCGTAGGCGCGAAGAGCATCAATCCACCAAATATCGAAATGTTGTTAATGCTAGAGAGTTGATAGTGGATGATGTAGATGGCTGTGATCGATTCTGTCCTCAGGTTGGACCAGAGAACTTATAACTTATCCCTCGGCAAGATGTGAAGTCTCGGGAGTCGAATCAAGGTGCTACTAATTGGTATCCCGATTTGTCAGCTGCCTGGGGATTCGGACGATCGAAGTTTGGGCCGCCGGTGTACAGTACCATCCACCTGCACTCTTCTTCTGGCTTCATACTTGTATGTCAGTGGTATCAAAGGCTGTCAGCAAGCATAAGGTAAGGTACCCCAGGTACGAGTATGTAGGAGCGGCACGCATCGAGTGGCACTCGCTCACTCGATAAATCGACGGCGCTTCGTCTTTCAGCGCGCCCACCTCTTATGGTTCGTAGTCCTTGGGATTGTTCGAAAGTTAGATGCAATGTAGCGCGAACATTCGAAGGAAGTGATACTTGATTGAGATAGACATGAGAGGGAACAAGAGAGAGAATTGTGGCAGTCCAAGTTCAGGGAATTGGCGGAAGTCGCGCTGCTTCACCGCCGCGTTCCAGTGACATGAAAAGTGAAGGAACAGGCAACCATCAGGCAACCACAACAACAGTAACAAAACAGTGACAAAGGTGAGAAGTCACCAGAGCCCAGTTCCAGCCAACGTAGATGGACATGCAGACATTGGAAATAATCTAATCATCAGCCTTACTGATGATGTTCATTTCAACATGCATGATGCCTGCCTGATAATGGGCCTGAGGCTGAGGCTGCACATCAAAACCAGAGGTCTGACGGAAGGAATTAGAGTTTAGTCCGGCCAAATCCGCCGCCTCCCCGCATAATTCCCGTTTATATACGTTGGTCAGACAATCAATGCATTTGGCGACTTCTCTTCGATTCTCGTTCTTCATTCCGCCATCAGTCTCTCGTTGAACAACCACATTGTTCACGCCGATGTCCCTGGTCCCTTCCTATGATCTATCACTGTGATCATGTCGAGTGCCGGCACTCATTCCGGTGATGGCGCCTTGGCCGACGATAATGATGAGACCTTCGATACCGGCCCATTTTTCGTGGGCCCTTCGAGCATCGACAGCATCAGCTCAGTCGAGACTTCAAAGGATTTACATCAGGCTAAGCCAGCCCTCTCTGTATGATCACCCATGAAATCCCTCTGAGTGTTCTGTCACTAATCATGTCTAGCCCCCTTCCTCTGACTTGGTTGAGTCAGACTCGAGCCGCCGGGATGGGAGTGCCGCCTTAGACCCCGATGGCCGAAGTCATCTGTCTTCTCCAGAACACACTGACCACTATCTCGCCCTTGGGACCTTGCGATTAATCCGACCTCCCGGAGACGATACAGATTCACAATGGCGCATGGTTGGCCCAGGCAAGCATGCAGCGTATCCTAATCCGACGATCTCGCTGGGCGAGAAAAGAGACTGGATCAAAACCACTCTCCATCACCATGCCGACGCCCCAGGACACGCCTACCTACGAGTTCAAGCGCTACCTGAGGATGTAAACAGAGGCAGTCGAGGGTCACTCAAAGACTTTAGGAAAGTCGTCAAGTTCCTAGCGGATTTCATTGACACCTCGCCGGGAGCTTGGGATGGGAACCACGATCCACAGTCTCCTGTCCGCACTTACAAGCAGCCTGCTCAATCGCAGGAGGAATCTCTCTTCTACATTTTCAACACCTTGTCATCCCCTCATCCCTCTCTCGACCATGCCGGGCCTTGTCAGTATAGTCAACAATCGATGCAAGACATCTTCCAGGATTCCATCGTTGGCCTTGAGACAACGCTGTATCCATACCAAAGACGCTCGGTCGCGGCTATGCTACAGAAAGAAGCGAATCCATCCATGTCGGTCGATCCCCGGAAGCCTCAGTTTCGAGATATCAAAGGGAAGCAATTCTACCTCGATGCGCACGAAGGTGTCCTTCTTCAAACTCCCCATTTGTACAGCGAGCCCAAGGGTGGCATCCTTGCGGAGACCATGGGCTACGGCAAGACTCTCATTTGCCTAGCTCTCATTCTGGCTACCCGAGGTCACTATCCCAAGGCACCAGAAGGAAGACTCAACGTTTTTGTCCAAAAGCCCAATCTTCGAACTCCGAGCCTGCTGGAGCTAGCTGCCAAGTCCCTCAAACATGCAGGTATACCTTGGAAATCGCAGTTCGCCAATTTACAAATGGAAGGATATCACTTTGAGCGCTGTGTCGAAGCGCTTTCAAAATATGAGGCTGAATTTACCGAACCAATCTTTCATCCAACGACTCCAAATCGCAAGGGAAAGGTACGAGAGGATGTTAAAGTCCTGCGTTTGTGCTTCGGCACGCTGCTCATTGTGCCGCCCAACTTGCTCGTCCAATGGCAGCACGAGATAGAGAAGCATACAAGATCCGATGCCCTCGATGTCCTCATACTCGACTCCTCAACGAAGGAAATTCCCCACTATCAGACTTTGATGGAGTACGATATTGTTTTGATCACAAAAGCACGATTTGAGCAGGAATATCGGGACGATGACCTCAATCAAGGCCGACGCTTCAAAGGGCAGGAGAAGTTTCGTTCTCAATTGACGGAGGTCCGATGGCTCCGAGTCATCTGCGACGAAGGGCATGGATTCGCAGGCTCTAGCTACCGGACACATGCAATGTCGATGCTGGACAAGATGTCTATTGAGCGACGCTGGGTCGTCTCTGGAACACCTTCTCACTCCCTTCATGGCGTTGAGGTGGGCCTCAGCCTCCATGAAAACCAGGAGGATACAGAGGCATCACGAAGAGACTCGATCCGAACGGCATTGGAACAACGGAAGGTCAAAGACACAGCGACGGAGGAAGTTAAAGATATGGAACGGCTGCGTGTCATGGTGGTGAAATTCCTCAAAGTTCAACCCTGGGCAAACCAGAAGGGCGCAGACTATGCCGATTGGAAAAGCTATCTTGCTCCGTTTGACTCCACTGGGAACCGACGTTTTGCTCCGGCGTTACGGGTGCTCTTGCAATCGCTCATCGTTCGCCATCGAATCGAGGATATCGACAGCGATCTTTGCCTCCCGCCTCTGCATAACACCACCGTCTATCTCGAACCCAGCTACTACGACAAGCTCAGCATGAACCTATTCAGGCTGTCCCTGACCTCCAATGCAATCACCTCTGAGCGAGTGGATGAGGATTACATGTTTCATCCCAAAAATCGCAAGTCCTTGGACGAGCTGATCAACAATCTCCGTCGCTCAAGCTTCCATTGGGTCGGTTTCACGGAAAACGAAGTCAGTGAAACGTTGCGGGTGAGCAATGCCTACTTTAACGACAACGTTGACAAGATTTCCGACGAAGATGGTGCTTTATTGAGTGAGGCGATCATGAACGGGGAACGGGCGCTGAATGACGCTGGCTGGCGCGCATTCTCCTTCTATCACGAGATCGGCGTCTACATTCAAAATTTCCCAGAACATGCTGCGCAAGCTTGGGCTCTGGATGGCCAGGGCTCAAACCCCTTACTGCTTGGAACCGTACAAGCTCGCGAGGCACAGCAGCATGTTTTGAAGCATCTGCATTTCGATGATCCGGCCGCTGGACTGTTTGGTGCAGGATTGCGGGCTATGATACTAGCGAAAGATCGAGCAAGAGAGGAACAGGAGACGAGAAACAAGACGCTTGCTTCTTCGAGTGGCAAATCACCCGCTGTGGGTGCAACAGAAGAACCGAAGGTCAAGAGTCAACCTGGGTCCTCTGGCTTTTCCTCTTCGTCTGCCATTCGATCAACCACCGCGTCGATTACTCCAGCTCCATCTTTATCGCCTCGCAAACGGCCGCTTCCAACAATGATGACATCCTCCACCTTGGGCATCCAACTGCCGCCAGAGCTGACTAGGTCGAAAATTATAGGCTTCACGTCAGCGAAGCTCAACTATCTTTGCTCCCGGATCCTGGAGCTTCAGGACACGGAAAAGATTATCATCTTCTACGACTCAAACAATATCGCCTTCTGGATCGCTGAGGCGCTGGAGCTGCTAAGCGTTCAGTTCCTGATCTACGCGAACACGTTGTCTGTGACGCGGCGGGCCGCGTACCTGGCGACATTCAACGACTCGCCGGTCTTCCGCGTGCTGCTGATGGACTTGAAACAGGCTTCACACGGGCTGCACGTTGCTGCTGCGAGTCGCGTCTTCATCGTCTCTCCGATCTGGCAGCCGGGCATCGAGTCGCAGGCTATTAAGCGAGCACACCGTATCGGACAGACGCGCCCCGTGCACGTCGAGACGCTTGTCCTGCGCGGCACCTTGGAGGAGAAGATCCTCCGTCGCCGGAAGCAGATGAGCAATGCCGAGCTGGTCAAGGCCGAGAAGAGCCTGCTGGATGACGGGCTGATGAACGGAATCATCCGCGGAGAAGGGTTTCTCAAGATCGCCGACGAGGAGGCTGCCCGTGGAAAGGGGTTGGATTTCGACGTGCCGTTGTTCGAGAGACGTGATGGTCATGGCCGAGGAGGCGGGGGCGATGTGAGCGCAGATCTCGGCGATGAAACCGGCTTGATCCCGGGCCTGGCCTTTGACGACAATCACGAAGGTTTGAAGAGAGCAAAGAGGGCGAAGCTGAACGGCGCAATGAACGTCTCCTTCGCTGGCCCAGATGAACCGAGATCTTCCTCTTCGCCAACAACGACGTCGATGACGACAAACGCAAAAGGTAAACAGAAAGCCGTGTCCTTCATCACCCCTTCACCACCATCCACCTCGGCATCTCCATCTCCCGATATCTCTTCTGTTTCCACGCCGATGTCGACATCAATGCCGCCACCGTCGCCGAGACCAATGATTCAGCAACCCTCGATCTTCGGCAATGGCATATCCGCATCATCTTCAAAGCCGAAGAAAAGCGTGCGCAGCGCCGTTTAAAATTCCAGGGGTGGGGAACCGGGTCGCGACAAGAACAAGAAGAGCAGAGGTGTGCGAAATTGGAAAGTCCCTGGTTCGGAGTTTGGAAAACTCCAATTTTCAAAACGCAGGAATAGATGGCAGGTGAGAGCTGGTTGCCTCCACCCTCGTTGCCATTTTGTATCTCCTCCCGACGAACGCCGGACTGGATAGATGAAATAGCGTTAGGCGGGACTCGGGACTCAGATGCTTTCATTTCTCCAGAAAGGAGATACATGCTGCTTTCAGCCTTGTCAGGAGTTACTCGAGAATCACGAGGATGTGGCATTGTTAAGCAAGACTACATACATATTACTATAGAAGGTCACTCACAGGCGACATCATGATGACTTGGAATTGGAAATGAACTTGAAACTGAAACTAGAAAGATGCTTTATTGTTGCGGAACATAGTAGATGCCTGTCTGTACTAGGCTACTTGTACTACCTTAATGAATGGATCTGGTATCCTTGGGTATTCGGAGAACAAAACACACCACATGGGCCGAGGAAACGACAGACGAGATCGCTTGGACATATATAAGGGACGAGGGAGACAATTTCGGAACACAACCAATTCAACCCAATGCCTTCCTTTCGACTTCTGTTCTGTTCTCTCGACCACCACCATCCAAATCATATTGCTCAGATCGAGACGAAGAAACTCTTCTCCCCTTCCTTGGCAACGACCTCACTCCGCTTGAGAATGGGGTCGGCGCAAGAGATGCGAATGCGTTCGGGCGTCGCGGGGCTGCGGAGGCTGAAGACGCCCTCCTCGCCGTGTTGCTTCCTGGCGGCCTTGAGGGCGTCGCGGATGGCGAAGAAGACGGCGCTGCCCATGAAGAGGGGAGGTTCACCGACACCGCGGCTGCGTTGGATGGTGCGCAGGTTCTTCCACTCGACGTCCTTGAGGAGACTCACGTTCATGACCTGGGGGATGTCGCGGAATCCGGGGATCTTGTAGGCGCCGGGGCCGCGAGTGAAAATCTGGCCCGAGGCGCGGTGCCAGAGGGATTCTTCGGTAGTGAAGAGACCTTGACCTTGGACGTAGGCGCCTTCGATCTGGCCATAATCGATTGCCGGGTTGATGCTTCGTCCAACGTCCATCTTGAGATCGGACCGCAAGCACGTCCAGTCGCCCGTCAGTGTATCCAAAAGAACTTCGCTTGCGGTCACACCCTGCGTGAAGTAGAAAAACATCTTGCCTGTGTTTTCCAAGCTCGGGTCTGCAGGATTGGGCCCCCAAACATAGCCGATCTCGGGAGTACGATAGAACCCGTTTGCACTGAGATTGACACGGTCGAAGTAGGCAGCGTGGGCAAGCTGTTTCATGCTGGCGTTTGGTCCGAATTTCTCGCGATATGGGGCGAGGCGTTCATTGATCTGGGCGCACGCGTTGAATGCCGCATAGCCGTTGAGATCCGACGAAGCCGAGGCGGCGGTGCTGGAAGTGTTGGCGACCGTGTTGGTCGACGTGTCTGAGATATGGACGTCCGCCAGAGGCACTTGAAGTGCTTCCGCAACGATCATACAAATCTTGGTGTGTAAACCCTGGCCCATTTCGGTACCGCCATGTGCAACGAGGACCGACCCGTCGTGGTAGATGTGCACGAGGGCGCCGGCTTGGTTGAGAAAGAGGGCAGTGAAAGAAATGCCGAATTTGGTGGGGATAATGGCTAAGCCCTTCTTCTGCCACTTGTGTGTGGCGTTGAATTCATCCACAGCCTTGCGTCTGGCTTCGTAGTCTGCCGATTCCTTGATCTGGTCGTACATGAGAGGGACGTGCCAGTCTTCCAGAGCCTGTTTGAAGTGTGTCTTTTCGCCGTCCTTGTAGAAATTGATTTCTCGGAATTTCTCGACGGGGATGTTCAGGTGATCTGCGACCTCCTCCATGTATGATTCGGCAATAAACATACCTTGAGGGCCACCAAACCCCCGGAAAGCTGTATTGGAAACTGTGTTCGTCTTGCATATCCGTCCCTCGACGTCGACGTTGGGAATATTGTAGCAGCCGTCGATGTGGGAAAGGCCTCGGTCGACAACGGCTGCAGAAAGATCTTGAGACCAGCCACCATTATTGAATACGCTGGCTTTCAATGCCTGAATCTTGCCATCCTTATTGACGCCCACTTTCCAAATGCCCAAGAACGGATGCCTCTGACCAGAAGTCATGATGTCTTCGTCCCGGTTGAGCATACACCTGACGGGCCTCTTGACCTTGTTGGCGGCAATAGCACAGATCGTCGAGAGCTGGATGGATCGAGTTTCCTTTCCACCAAATCCACCACCAAGGCGCTTAACTCTGGACACAATTTTGTTCGCCTGGACACCCAGTGCCTTCGCGATATACGCTTGGGTTTCCGAAGGGTTTTGCGTGCTGCTCCAGATTTCCATTTCACCGTCTTCGGGCTTCGGAATGGCGAGAGAAGCATTGGTCTCGAGATAGAAGTGTTCTTGCCCACCCATCCGGGCTGTCCCCTCGAAGACATAATCACATTCTTGGAAGGCTTTCTCCACATCACCCGTGCGGATGTACCGGTAGTGTTCGAAAAAGCTTTGCTTCTCAATGGCCTCCTCGATTGTGTAGATTGCGGGTAGCTCTTCATATTGAATGAGCACGGCACGCGCACCGGCGGCAGCTTGTTGGGCGGTATTTGCAAGAATCATGCCGATGGGTTGACCGGCGGTGAAAACCTCATCTTCAGCGAAGAAGACTTCATCACAAACTGGCGCACCCCACCAATTTCCCCCGGGGGCGACCACATCATGTCTATCAACCCAAGCGACGACGCCTGGGAGGTCCAGAGCAGGGCTGGCATCCACACTGAGCAACTTCGCATGTGCCTTGGTCGACAAAACCAGACAGCCGATAAGCTCATTCTGCTGCACGGGGATATCGTCGGTATATTGAGCCTCGCCAACACACTGCTTGAGAGCAGCAAGATGAGGATTGGATTTGCCCAAGACCTTCTGTGCATACGCGATGGAAGCATCATGGTCCTTTTTGCCGGAGGATATCTGTCTTTCAATCTCCTCGATGGCTTCCCTGTCTGCCTGCTTGCTGGCTTCGTCAATGCTGACCAGAACCTCCTGGTAGAATCGATAGAAAAACCCAATGGCCAGAGATTTTCGATAAGTGGCCATGCCGCCGGGGACCCCGAACGGCAGGTTAAAGTCTTTCTCCAGAGCATTCATCACGCCCTCCAGGGTCTGAGGATCTGTGAAGGTCTTGCCAACAATGTATTCCGACGCAGTCTTTGCCAGGATGGTTATGGGGGCCATGCCACCATAAACCAAGTTGGCAGACTTGACCTTGTAATTGTCATCCAATGCCACCCGGAGGCATGCATTGACAATGGCAATGTCGTCGTCTTTTCGCTTAGACTGCTTGTAGGATCTGACATATTCCCCTTCCTCAGCTGCGACGGGAACCCGCATCGCTGCAATGACAGCATCTTCTGGCAATGCTGTCACTCTGTAACGCTTGAAGAAACCCGACATCGGGATCTCGGTTGTCTCTTTTAGAGATTTGGCGATCATGGTAGAGTTGGTGGCAACAAAGACCGGGTTGAGATCGGATATGGGGGAGGCTGTTGCCAGGTTTCCTGCGGGTGTGCCGACGTTCCGAATTTGTCGACCAGCAAAGTACCGAATGGCTTTCTTGATAGCCACAAATGGTTGTGATTTGGTAGGGCCGTAGTGCTTGACCGCTTCGTCGCAGATATCCTCAAGGTCTGTCAAGGCCACATTGCCGCCGAGTTCGAGGTAGTCGTCATGGAAAGAATATTGACGAAGTTCCTTGATGTCACCCACGTAGACCGAGGCCGAGTATTGCATAGCCTTGAACTTGATCTCAATCTGCGTTTCGGTGCTTCCACCGATCAATTTGGCTCCAGGATAGGCGTTTTTGATCTCAAGCAACTGCTGGAGTGTGGCAGGTCTGTACCACCTCTTGCGCTCATTCCCGAACGCCAATGGCTTGAACTGATGTTTGTTGAGCGCAGGAGGGTAAATAAGCTCTGTTGACTTGTCATAGTGGATGAAGGATGGCGGCGTGAACCTCTTCTCGGCCGCTTCATCCACAGCATCCGTGGCCCCATTGCAGGAACCTCCATTGTCCATACAACAGCCGGAACCGCCGTTCGCGATGGACTTGCCACATTTCTTGCTGAAACTCTGGGCAGCATCGAGGATGGGCCTGTAGCCAGTGCAACGACACAGATTGCCATCAAAGGCCTCTTCCACTTCTTCTTCCGATGCCTCAGGCCCGTTGTTTCTGAGAAGAGCGTACAAGCTCATGACGATTCCCGGAGTGCAAAAGCCACACTGGCTTCCACTCGCCATCGCTATTCGCTGTTGGGCGGGATGCGGGCTCTTTGAATTCCCGATACCCTCAATTGTAATCACATGTTTCCCATCAACACTGACCAGCGGGGCCAGGCAGGCATTGACAGAGGCATGATAGATCTTGCCAGTGGTTGGATTCAGCTGCGAGACCACCACGGTGCAGGCACCGCATCCTCCTTCTGCGCAGCCGAGTTTTGTGCCCGTCAACCCAATGCCTCTCAGGTATTCCAACAGTGTGATCTCGGGGTCGACCGAGGCGAGGTCGACCTTTGTTCCATTGAGGTAAAACCGAATCGTGTCATCGTAGCTTTCGGTCAGTGACGAAAGGGTATCGACCTTTTCACCGGTGGCCGCTGGCTCGAGGACTCCGGGCGCCATGGTTGAAGAGAGCGAGGCTTTCGAAAGAGAGAGAGGAGAAGGAAATAAGAAGCCTGGTCTCTAGAAGATAAGCATTCCAAAGTCAGTGTCGTCGGCAACCGCCAGCACTGAACCAGGTTGGCAAGCGAGTTCGTACACAGACGAGGGGTATCAAGGAAAACAAGCAGCAAGGGACGAAATCATTGATATCCTACTCTCGAGCCTTATCGGCGATGACCCACGCGGTCGCTCACATCAAAGCGAGGAGACTCAGCAATGCTACCAAAGCCATGGTGCTCATAGGGTCGATAGGACCTGCGCCGAGGGCAGGGACCGAGTAGGAATCAAAGAAAGGCAATTGGACAGATAGGAGGAGAAGGCGGAGAGATCTGGGTTCGCTAAATGGCTGATGTGATGGTGGATGATTTGTGAGCGAATAGCAGCGGGACAAGGCGGGGTGCGAGGGCAGCTTGTGACGAAGCATCGAGTGCAACTCGTACCTAGACTAGTAAAAGGAGTACGAGTACGTACTTGGAGTTTGCAGTGTGGACGCTATCAATCATGAATCGGCGGAGCGAAGGTGCGTCTGACGGCCGTCGCCACGATGCCCGCAGGTGGCGCTGGCAGGCTTGATCAGTGAGGCGGCCAACTCCAGGCGCCCGTGATCATGTGATCTTCGGAGTCCCCCGACTTTCGCACGTCGTCAGCCTGACACGTGATCGCAGCCTCGTACTGCCATGTACGAGCACGGAAACGAAGTACGACAAACCATCCTACAGTGTCACAGTCCACCATCGTCACCACACCAAGCTTGTTGTTGTAGAGTAATCCTGATCTGAGCTCTATCTCCCTGTCAAATACAGAGTTCCAGGTAGTGTCTTCATGTCCAATGACTCATCGGGTTTCGAAGTCTCCTTTCCAAGTTTCCTCTTCGTCTCCAACTGATCCTCATATGTGACTCGACACTGCCCTCAGCTCTCTGCCTTCAAGGTGTCCTCACTGGGTTGGGAATGCCGGGGACGACGACGTTTGGGCCTGCCATGCAGGATTTGTGTATTCCACGTCGTAGAGTTCCTCTGGTACTTTGTACCCGCCCCATTCTCCTGCCACCTGCATACACACCATTGTCACCATCTCTTCAGTCCAGTGACCGGATACGGCCAGCGCATCCCGAATCATCTGCAACGCCGCCGAGCAGTGTGGCATGGTGACGAGAGACCCGAACATCAAGATCTGGTCGATGTGGTGGTTGAACTGGCGTCGGATCGAGTTGGGCGTCATGTCGTCAGGGAAGACAATCTGCATCACCATGTCGCCTGTGCCACGCACCACATTCCAGTCCTCTTTGCCCGGACGGTCTGGGTTACCACTGCTGCTAACGATCTTAGACACATCATCAAAGATGAAATAGTCACCGTCCTCCATGGCTCGGTAGACCGCTTGTCTGTGCCGCTCGACCAGATTGTGGTGGTTGCAGGTGATATATGGTCGCTTGGGGATTTGACCCGGCCGGATTGTATCTCGGTCGATGGGTTCGGTGATCTTCGCATTGCGACATTCCGTGGCCCAGTGACGCTGGATGTCGGCGTACAGGTGCTCCTTGCTGCAGTATCGAATAGAGCTGTCGGTCCCGCACGCAGGGCAAATGACGACGGCGGGATCTGGAAGGTATCTCAGGGTCAGCGGATCTTCGCGAACAGTGGATGCGGCAACGAAATACTAACCCCAGCAACTTGTCAATTTGTAGCACCCGGGCTCAGGACACTTCAAACGAGGCTCGATACTGTCGAATTTGAATTCGGCAATTTTGACATGGGGGCGGCGCTTTCTTTCGACCTGTCCCTGGAAGATCTTGTTAGTGGCTGTGGTGTTTTGGCTTCACCGTCACAGAGCCTACCTTATCTTGCTGTGAGCCTTTGGCAAGAATGCCACGGCGTGTCGAAGGAAGAGATTGGACACCGATCGTGTCCGTGTACTCTAAGGCTTTGCCTTTCCCTTTCACGTCCTTGGATTCGACACCATCAGGATCGGTCTCTTCTGCGCCAGGCGGTTGCAAGTCCTTCCCCCACCCTTCGGCAACACCAGCCTCCTTGTGGTCCCCAGGAAGCATCTTGTCAAGAGTGTTTGGTTTGGATGAGGAGGCGACAGAGCTGAACGCTCCTGCTCCTAGCCCCTCGGAGACCCTCATGGCCGAAAGATCGTCTGCGACGCCAGAGATCTCGCCGTTGCCTGAAGTTGGCCCAGCCACGGTTGGCTCGCTCTGCCCATTCTGGTTCTTCTTCCTCGCTCTCCTCTTCCTCTTCGGCCTCGCCTGAGCGAACTGGGTATTACTTGATGAATCCATGCTGGATGGAGAGGAGCGTGTTTGCGGTTGATGGTTGTTGTCAACATCGGCAGATTCCTGCACGGCAGAAAAGTCGTCCTCGACCGTGTCACTCGACGCATCAGTACCCGCTTCACTAGGGGCAATCGTTTCTCCAGCAGCGGCAGGTTTGTCTCGTTTCACGACGACGACGGACTTGGTGAGGAATTCACCACGTTTGATGCTTCTGGTCAAAAGATGTCCTTGGCCGTGGTTTGCGGCATTGTTTTGAAATCTATGTGCCTCTGCTAAGATCCTTGAAGCGCCCAGAGCAATCACGGCGAATGATTGCTACAACGAGTCAGCCTTGGAAACGTGTGGACGGCAGATGAGTGACTTACAATTCCATCTTCATCGCCGAATGCATCCTGGAAGCTTGGATGGCCGACATTCACAAAAAGTATGTGTGAGGACCCCAAGGGGGGTAGTCCCAACTCGAAAACATGTAGGTGATAGCGGAGGATACCTGCGGTCAACATTGTTTCATCCACAGCGACAACTGCTTCAAGGTTTTTGCCCAGCCACAACAGCTTGTGACCTTTGGCGTTGGTTACTGGCGTCGGAAAGCCTTTTGGGCCTATTTCTCTGCTCTTTGAACGAGCTTCCTCTCGAAGAGGTGCAAACTCCTTGTTTTGCTTGTGCCAGTCCACCTCTTGAGCTGCTTGTACCCCGAAGGGAAGAAGATGTCGTTTCGTTGTTTTCTTTCCGTCAAAACTCTGGAAGATCTGTTGCGCCAAAACACCAGCGAGGGCCAGTGTGCAAACATTTGTTGTGAATCCAAGAAGCACGGGTTGGCAAAATCCGGCAAGGACGTCCTTCGTACTCTTGCCTCCAAATTTGTCTCCCAGGGATCGAGATGTGGATTTGAAGGCGTTGTTTGCGACAGCGACACTGCTGATTTCCGTGTCGCTCTTTGAACTCCACATGACCACAGAGTCTTTTAAATCCCGCGATGGATGCGACACAAATGCGAATATCTGGTTCAAACCACCACTGAATTCGTTCAACTCCTTGATAAGATCTGAACACGAGATGTCCTCGGTCGGCTTTGGATTTCTAAAGGCAAGTTAGCATGCAATCAGAGGCAAAGATGTCTGTCCTTACTGTGTCGCCATGGCCACAGAAAGTTGTCAAGATCGGGACACTGTTGGGAAAAGGTTTCTGTGTTGTGGTGGGATCTGTCTAGGAGAAAAGAGAAGACGACAGAATGTCGCAGCTCAGAGGCCATCTGCACTGCACAGAGTGTACGGTCTGGCACAATTTTGGCACGTGCTCTGACCGGTGATCACTGAAATGGTACCTATATATATATCATCTCAAGAAACGTGAAGTCGGCGGTCATGCTCTTCACTGCTCAGCGCGAGCCTCATGGTTCCTCATGAGGAACCAACATACGACGAGCCCATCCACCCGATCTATGTTCCACTGCTGGGTATACTCGGCCTTACACTCACACAAGAACCCAATTTTGAGCCCTGTGGAAGGCTGTCCCGAAGGTGGAATATATGTATGCAGGGACTGTTGGGGGTTTGTTTGGGAACTATCGATCCGCTCCAAGTGAAGAGCTGGGGGCGCAAAAAGCCCCAGGGTCTTTGTGAAGTACTACAATAGGTTCGTTGTGAGCTACGAAAATAAGTTAATTGTGTAATATTACACTCATATGCATTGTTGGCAACGCAGTACATAGGTGTCTGGCACCGCTGGCAGCAAAGAGTCATCAGGCTGTGACGTTGGCAAGGCTGAAAGGGGGGCTTCGGTGTCGAATCAGCGCTAGCCTTGACTAGGTTAGCGTTGAATGGATCTGCGCTAGTCCGAGTACAGCACAGAACCCTGGGCAACTTTCTCGAGTTCTGCATCCTTGCTTCGTTCACCCCCACTCCAAACCCCCGAATGCGACTGCTTTTCTTCGTGCCGGAAAACAAGGTGCGCAGCAGCATTTTCACCTTTCCCATCTCTTCTACGATTGGGCTCTCCAACTCGTTTCACTTCAGTCTTGTTTCGCCTTTCGCGGTGGCTTAATCGCTTTGTTTGGCAGGCCTTTGAAGACTCATCATCATCATGGCTGATCTCAGTAACATCTTGGCCGCACTCGCAGCCCAAAGGCAAGGAGGCACTCCCTCGCAAGCTCCTCCTCCTCCGCCGGTTCCAGGTGCTCCATATCCTCCGCCTCACTATGCCACCCCTCCAGGCGGTGCGCTTCCCTATGGGCTGCCTCAACCGATCAACTCCGGAAGCGTTGATCTTGCCAGCATAAAACCTGTCAGCTCAGGCTCTGTCAGCATCGCTGATGCCATAGCAAAAGCTCGCGGAATTGCTGCAGAGAAAGGCATTTCTTATGACCCGAGCAGACGCAAGTATACCCATTTCCACCTCTCTTTCAAACACTAATAGTTCAACCACAGCCCCCATGAACCCGGATCCGCGCAGTGGAAGCAGAGGCTACCGACGCTCCCGGTCACCCACCCGGTCCCCTCCCAGAGACGGATTTCGCGATTCATACAACCCATACCGAGATGAAAGACGGGGGAACGAGCGAGGATACAACCAGGAACGATCTTTTTCGCCAAGAGGAGAGCGTTACTCTCCATCTCGATACCGCGACGATCGATCACCGGGACGGGAACGAGGAGGCGTAGGAGGCGTAGGAGGAGGGGCAGAAGGCGATTCGGAAATCCTCCCTTTGGAAAAGAGTTTGGTGGGCCTCATTATCGGACGATCTGGGGAAAACCTTCGAAGAGTCGAAAGCACAACAGGAGCGCGCGTCCAATTCATGGATGGGCCCGAAGTCGCTGGTCCCCAAAGGCATTGCCGCATATCAGGCAGTCGGTCGGCGCGTGCGGCTGCGAAAGCCGAGATTTTTAAGATCATCGAAGACAACGAGTTGTCGAAAAGAGGGCAAGACAAACCGCGCCAACAAAGCAAATCTGCAGTTGTGACGACCAAGGAAGGCGACAGCCTTCAGATGCTAGTCCCTGACCGGACCGTGGGCCTGATCATCGGGAGAGGAGGCGAAACGATTCGAGACTTGCAAGAACGAAGCGGCTGTCACGTCAATATCGTTGGAGAAAACAAAAGCGTCAACGGAATGCGACCCGTGAACTTGATCGGCAGTACGTCAGCCCAACAATATGCTCGGGATCTGATTTTGGAAATTGTGGAGAGCGATCAAAAAGGCGTCAGTATCAAAGATCTTCGTCGTGATCGAGAAGATCCCCATGGCAAGCTTACCGACAGCATTGTGGTGCCCGGTGAAGCTGTTGGCATGATCATTGGTAAAGGTACGTGTTCTGGCACGAACAGATGTAATAAGCGGTGCTAACATTGACCCAGGGGGTGAGTCGATTCGTGATATGCAGAATCAGACAGGGTGCAAGATCAATGTTTCGCCCGCGGCCGGACGGGACATCGAACGCGAGATCGGATTGATAGGTAGCAGGCACGCTATCGATGCTGCTAAACGCGCTATCATGGAGAAGGTCGACACAGTCGTGAGTGGTACCTCCGTGACGACGGCTTTGACCAAATTGCTAACAAGCTCCAGCGTGCTCGAACCCAATCTCGCGAGACTCACGACGACTACGCAGACCGATACCCTCCTCAGCAACAAGCCAGCTATCCGCCTAGCGCAGCGCCCGTGGCTCAACCTGCAGCGCCGCCTCCCGCTGCCGGGGCCGCGGATCCCTACGCGGCTTACGGTGGCTACCAGAACTACCTTCAAATGTGGTATGCAGCAATGGCGGCACAACAACAAGGGGGTCAAGGTCAAGGTGAGCAACGATAAGGCGCGGTGAGATGACTGTGACCTGGCTCGTGACTGGATTCGATGTCTGCTGGATGACCGCAAAACCGCTCGACGATCTGATCCGCCTCGCCTCCGCCTCCGCCATCGCCTTCTCGTCGGCCTTTGGATACGTTGCGTGCAGGCTTTCCTCGCCAACTCCGTGCATGCCGTGTGACCTCTCCTGAACTCAGCCTCGACCCCGAAAACCATCGCTTTCGCACATGAAAACCCGGCGTCTGCGATTTCGCAGAACATAAGCAGCGTGACACCAAAACATTTTGCTGATGACCCTGGCTCGTGCTTCCGCCGCATCAAGACCATTTCTTCGCTGCCTTGGAGACGCCACTGCCAATTTCGCATCTGGAATGACTTCTCTCCGCCATCGAATACGAAACAAAAAAAGATCCGACCGACCTCGTTACGGGCAGGATTGCTGCTCCGTCACCAAACACCGCATGAGATGACACGTGCAAACCGCTCTGAGGAAGGATAGCTGTTATGCAAGCGCAAGTGCCAGTGCCATTCGTCGCCTTGCAGAGTGACCTAGCTCATAGTGGAGCACAGAACAGAACCAGTATCTGCGCATATCTATTGCGGCTTTACATAGTACGTACTTGCTACTTAGTACACAAGTAGATAGGGTGCCTTGCGCATTTCAGACAGACAGACAGCCTTGTGGCAGTCAGGCTTCAGCCTCGTCAGCGCACAAGTGGACGCGTCGGAGATATTGCGCTAGCCCACACACGGAATGGCGTGGCTGCTCGACCAGGGTGAAAACAGGGAATGACCTCATTGCCTCAAATCTTACCAAGTCAACTTGGACGCCACAGACTGACGATCCGTGGCTGTCCCAGCGATCCTTTAAAAGCCTTCGACCCATCCTCATCTTGGTTGTCTTTTGCCTGTAGACACACCTGGGAACATCGTGCTGCTTCGTCGTGTCTCCTTCCCCGGCTCTTCGACGACCGATGCGAGAACTGCGCTCGTCCAATCAAGTTTCGCGACATACTCTTACGTCACCCACGGACGAGCGTCTGCAGCGCTGCATCGGTCGCGAGGCTGCTGGGGAAGACGACGAAGCAGCCTGAAGTCGAGACTGCTGCGCCATCTTGTTTCCGTGCCGCCCGGTTTCAACCTTCAAATACCACCGCGACAGCGTGTCGGAAGTGGAAGCGGTGCGGACAAGATGGTTGGTGGGCGCTTCTTCAGCCTGGTGGCGCTATTTCTGGACTGCGCGCCAAATCGTCCGGGATGATCACCACCAGCCGATGTTCCTGCGTCGCGACATATACAACCCCTCCGAAACGCCTCGAATCTACCTTAACGTGTTCGGAAGTGAGTTTGTAACATGTTGCCGGTGCGCTTGCGGCGTGGAGTCGACGTCGACGGGAAACGCGGTACGTGTGACAGAATTTCCTTTGCTCGCTGTTCACTCTTATTGTTCTTATTGTCCCCCGTTTTGGACAATCGGCTGTCACCATTCACCCTATTCAACCACCTGCTATTGTCGAGTCTTTGCCTGTTTGTTCTGGTCACGAATCTCCTTTGTTGCATCATAAATAGCACCCTTTCACCGAGTCTTGATGACTGCCTCCTCGCCCAGGTCACCGTTTTGACCGCGATCGACTCCATCATATCTTGCATGTTTCTTTCCTCGTCCATCTGTGTACCTGCAACCAGCACGCCAGAACAGAATCAACCTCGCGACCGAATACTTACTCGAACCTGCACTACAGATAATTTCCCGTTGATATCGACGACATGTCCGCCCCGTCAGCCTTTGCGACTGGCGCTCTTCCTCCATCCATGCCTGCCGGCAGCCATGAGATACGAGACTACTACTCCAACCAAGACCCACCTCGGTCGTTTTCACACACCGCACCATCCATCACACCCTACCTTGGCCTCCGGGCTCGCCTGTCACAGATATGGATCAACCGATGGACCATTCTCCTCCTACTTGTCCTTGCTCGCACCCTTATTGCGATTTCTGGTATCAACCATGACCTCGGCTCCGCACGGCGCGAGGCGTTGTCGGCATGCTCAGACGTTGAATCGATGGGTTCCGCCATGGCCTCCATGCCTCACTTCATGTCTCAAGGCGTAAATGAGCTGGCCGCCAGTGGTGTTGAGAAGTCGATCAACGGTCTGATGCAGATGACAACCCTGAGTGTTACCGCGGTGGAGGAAATTGTCGTGTTCGTGATCGGAATGATGACCAACACTTACCTCTGCCTCATCACTTTTGCCGTTACTGGAAGCCTTCACTCGGTCATTGGAGCCCTCGACTCTGCACAAACTGGTCTCAACGACCTCACCAAGACCCTTGGAAATGATATGTCAGGTGCGGTCGGCAATTTCGAGTCCGCATACAACGACTTCATCAAAGCCGTTGGCAAGTTTGTTGGCCTGGGAGTCACGGTACCACAGCCAAAACCCCTTGATCTGACTCAACAAGTGAAAACGCTTCAGAGTCTCAAGCTACCAGCAAATCTGGACGCCGATCTTCAGAAGCTCAATAACTCTATTCCCACCTTTGCCGAAGTCAAAAACATTACCGAAACCATCATTCGGCTCCCCTTCGAAGAGATCAAGCAGCTGATCAATGGATCTATGGGCAACTATACTTTCAATCGATCCTTGTTTCCAGTTCCTCAGAAGGAGCAACTTACCTTCTGCAGCGACAATGACGGAATCAACGACTTTTTCGACAAGATGGTTCACATAGCTGCCATCGCACGCCGAGTTTTCATCGGTATACTCCTCACCCTGGCTATTCTGGTAATGATCCCCATGGCATGGCGTGAAATCCGACGTTGGCGGAAGATGCAAGAACGAAGTCAACTTGTCAATGCGAACGCCAATGACCCCATGGATGTTGTGTACCTGGTCAGTCGGCCGTACTCATCACGCGCTGGGCTCAAGGCGTCGCAGGCATTTGGGT
Organism: Exophiala alcalophila; assembly: GCA_001599775.1. Classification (NCBI taxonomy): domain Eukaryota; kingdom Fungi; phylum Ascomycota; class Eurotiomycetes; order Chaetothyriales; family Herpotrichiellaceae; genus Exophiala; species Exophiala alcalophila. Next base: position 4,847,538 of record BCHY01000001.1, read on the forward strand.
CTCAGAGACGGAAAAACCTGGCCCGTTGGGTCGTGGCATACGCCACCTCTGAGGCCGCCTTGTTCGTTCTCATCCTTGCCCTCGCCGGCCTATTCTCCTGCGTGTGTCAAGCTATCCTCCTCCGATCATTGGAACAGGAAGTTCCCAACCTTTCAAATCAAGTCGGTGCATTCTCCGACAAGGTTCTGGCACAACTCAACAACGCATCGGAGCAATGGGCTATTGGCACCAACGCCGCCATCGCCGACACAAGTCATGATATCAATCAGAATATGCTGGGCTGGGTCAATATTTCGACTAGTGCTGTCAACGATACTCTCAATACCTTCGTCGACAAGACAACAGAGATCCTCAATACCACTTTCGGCCGTACGCCTTTGTATGAGCCGATCATGGAAGTTCTGAACTGTCTTGTGCTGATGAAGATCGCGGGCATCGAGAAAGGGCTGACATGGGTCCATGATCACGCCCACGTCGACTTCTCCACCCTTGCCAATGACACTTTCAGTGTGGGCGCCGTTGCCAGCTTGTCAGACTCTAGCAGTCCGGATCAATCGTTTCTCGCCAGTCCTGGTGACGTCGCAAGTGACAAGATTTCAAGCGCTGTCGCCAGGTTTATTGACGCTCTGAGAGCAACTATCCGGACTGAGGCCATCATCTCAACCGTCATTTTGCTGGTCTGGATCCTGGTCGTGTTGATTGGAGTGATCCGAGCGCTGACCGTCTGGAATGGACGTGACAAGGTCCGAGGAGAAGGGGGTGCTCCGGCATACCCATCCGACGTGACCACAAACCACAATTTTCACTCCAATAATCAAGACCGATACGCTGAATCAGTTGACATTCCAATGAACCCAGTCACCATCGCCAGACCCACGACACCAGCCCCTCGGTACACACTTGCCGACAAGGTTGAGACGCATGACAACACCTATGAGGATTCCAAGCTCGGGTTAACAGGGCGAGGAGCACACGATGACACCGACCAGAAACATATTGACAGCAAATGGGGATACATCTGAGCTGAGAAATGAAACCAAGAAAATGAATTGAGTATTTGAATCATCACCCTGATTGAGGGGTGATAATCTGCACAACCTTACCAGATTGCAATACAGCGGAAAAGCAAGAAGACATTTGTGGAAATGAGAAATGGAATTCCGATTGAAACCATTCAAAGTGACGAATGAAGCACACGGGTGGCATTGTGTACGTGCCGTGTGATATGGAATGTTGAAATGCCTTGTGGAAGGTTGCTTTGTTGGCGATTCCACACTGATCCCGGACACTCTCTGAAAAGAAGCCAAACGAACAAAGGAAAACAATCAATCAATCCGGAATTAGTTGGATCGACCACACGAAGCATCTTCACGAAAAACACCGAGGGACCTGAGTTCCTTCCCTGGCCCTTCTCCGGTGGCGCAGCCGGGTCTCCCTTCCTTTCGGCTGGGAGATCTTGCCCTCATTTCTTGACACACCTTCCGACGGCTCTCGAACCCTACAGCGGCCGTCGCGCCTTTTTTCTCCCACAAAGAGAGGAAGGTGTTAAGCAAGGCATCGGCGTCGAGAATTGGGCACTGCGCCAAACTTTATCGCAGCCGGAGTCGCGTGATGGAGTGGAATATAAGTCCTATCGATCTATATACCGCCGTGTGGCTCCTTTTTTGAGGACCAAAAACAACGGCGGTATCTCGAGGACGAAGCAGGTCTTGTTATTTTGCGTGTTTGGACTACGTTGGTTTAGAGCCCCCTTCGTCCCCCTTGTGGAGCTGTTGTTGTGTAGGCTCTTCCAACCCAAACTCTTTTATTGTTGTCGAGCTATGGTCTCGAGGGATATCTCATGGTTTTGCTGTTGATGTGCGCATGGGTGTTGAGGCCCTCGCTCCGTGTTGTTGTTCGGACTTCTGTCTCCCCTCGTCTTTCTCCGGGGACTTCGGGTCTCAGCTCCCACGGTGGTCTCTCCTCTCATCTTCGGAGAAAGAGGAAGTCCACTGTGCTGGAGTGAGATAGACGAAAGGAGTGAAGCTTGGCCTCCAACCGAGCGAGTTTCGCCTTCGATATGAATTGCCGCATACTGGATTTTTGTCAATGATCCTTCGGCCCTATACGCCAAACTCAATTTTTGATCCTGCTAGCAACGCATACAACCAAAAACGACAGAATCAAAAACCGGGCCGAAAAGGACATCCCGAAAAACCCAGTACGCAACCCGCATTTCACTTCGGAGAAGGTCTTTTCCTCCCGATACTTCTGGTGACTCAGGCGCAAGCATGCAGAATCTGATCTCACTGGTATGCAGAGGTATCTAGAGTGAGAGGACGGCTTTTGAGGCCTCTTGGTCTCGAGCCACAACCCCGTTGTTTTCAGTGTCGTCTTCCGAGACGGCACTTCAAAAACGAAAAAGAAAAAACACAAAAAAACACCGTGGGCTGGGTCGGTGGTCGTTTGTCGCATCACGAGCCTTTCCCCAGCTGGAACGAACGCAGAGAAAGGTTCTTAAATCTTTGTATGGTGATAGATGGCTGCTCAGATAGTTACCGAATCTTAAGACCTGGCTTGACAAATATCTTTTTCTTTCTTTCTTTCTTTTCCCATCCGGCGTAACGCTCGTAGCTCATCTATTCTATTCCATTCTCGTTGAATGCGTGGGGTATCATTTCGTTTTACCTTTCCTCAGGTCCCATTCAGGCAAGAATCGGAACCGCTCCATACGCACTAATAACCAGATTCATCTTCCGAATATAATCCAGCTCGCCGCCACCTCCACCGCCGCCATCACCGCCATCGACCAAGACCTGCAAGTCATCCTGCACCCACGATGCCTGGATCAACTCTGCCACTTCCTTCATCGTGCGGACGTGTGGATCCCTTTGCGCACCGGAGATCAGGTCGAGAATCACGCGGCGGCGGTCGTCGGTTCGGGCTTCACACCCGATGATGAAGAGTGGGAATGGGTGGCGGAAGGTGGAGGAACAAGCGTGCTGGAGATTCCTGAGTATTGAGAATGCAGCGTCGATCCAGCTGGAGAGGCGGGGGGATTGGCCCGAGAAGTTCTTGGTGATACGGTCGAGGTAGATGAGTGCTGAGAATTTGAATAGCTTCAGTACTGATGTGAGATCTGGCTCTGACCCTGACTCTTCGACTGCGTCTGTGTCCGATTCCACATCCGTGCTGGGGCTAGGACTTGGAAGGCCGGCAGCTGCGGCGGTGGTGGTGATAGATGCATCCACGAGCCTGCCCTCAAGCCCACACAGATACTCCTGATACTCAACAGCATGATACCGCGGATCCCACGGGTCCAAGACAGTATCACAGACTTCGCTCAGCAACCTTAGAATCTCATGCGCATGCTCCGAGATCTGAGGCACCATGTGCGCAAACGACGTCCGCGCCAAAACATACTGCACGTCACAGACGGCATCCCCGTTCGAGCTGAAGCCCAGCGCGGGGACGATGTTCGAGGCCATCGTGGTGCGCCAGTGGCGTAGACTGAAGCGCACGAGCACGTCGTAGTAGTAGACCCAGCCGAGGATGACGGAGGCGTCGCTTCCGTGTGGGTAGTGGCCGCTCTTGACGGCTTTGATGACGACTTTGGCGCCGCAGACGTGGCCGACCCATTGGGAGTTCCATGTGTCGCCGTTGAAGTTGAGTTGCATCTGTGTGGGCAATTCTGTGAGCGCGAGCCTTTGGCAGGATAGTGATAGGACTCGGTGAAAAAGAGGGTACTTGTGGCCTTAGGCCACCGACTTACCTCAAAACAGGAAAGTAAAATCCCCGCTGCAATGTGCTCAATGCCTGACTCAGCGTCGATCCCAGTCACCGCCGAGGTCATGAGGACTTGGAGTGCGGCGAGTTTCAGCCGGGCGGCCTGCGGCTGTAGGCCGTCCCGGTACAAGGACGCGAGCGCGAGCATCGACTGAAGAACGGCTGTCGACGCGGGTCCGCTGTTGGAGCGCGCTATGCGCATCAAGATCTGACATACTCGACGACGGCCGGAGTCGAGCATGGGCACAATCTTGCTGGCGGTCGTCTCGACTGTTGGCGAAAATGAATTCAGTCGGCCGGTCAGTCACCCTTTTGCCTGGAGAGGGAATGGGTATCTGAGGGCGAGGAGAGCTTACAATAGTGAAGGAGTTCCTGCTCGCTGACATTGATTTTAGACGGCTTCAGATACGTCAATTGGTCAATGCAGTGTGGAGGGATCTCTATCAAGTCTGGACGGCGCTTTGCCAGTGCAACTGATAAGAAGGCGATGAGCCACTGTAGCCCGAAGAAGCTGGAGGTCAGATCAGAGAACTCACGGCTGTTGAGACGCTCCGAGGCAACATGGTGCAGATAGATGTCCACCGAGGAGGCATTGATCCACTGGATTTCCATGTGCTGGGACGATATGTTCGAACGAAGATGAGATGCATGGCCGACGATAGCACGCTTGCGGTCGTTCGGGCGTGGCCACGAGAGCCGCAAACCATAGCCCCCACACTTGCGCTTCGATCTCGAGCAGTTGAGACATACTGGTGCTGCGCGGTCACAGGAGACTTTTCGCTCTGCATTTGCATCGACGTGTTAGTCAGTGGCCGTTCTCTGGAAAGGGGAACGACCAACTTTTGCACGTCCAGCATCCTGTTCGAGCCTCCATTTCAAATCAATAGTAGAGAACAAACAAGCAGGGCGCCCAGGTCCCAGGTTGGGATGAGCATTTTGCGGCGGAACTGCGGGCGTTTTCGTCCGAGAGTTGGTGAGCCAGTGGAGGCAACTTTGAACTCCGAGGGCGCAGTGCTGTGGCCAAGCCGCAATAGAAGACGGGGACGGAAAGGACTTGCTCTGGCAGAAAACTTGAAGATGTGCTCGTAGGGTCGAACCGTTCTTTTGGTCCTCGGCCGCGGTTCAAGCCACTGACGCGCAAGATCGAAGCCGATGGTTTCTCACGTACAAGAAGTCGTGCTACTCGTCCGCGAACTGTGCCGTGAAGAGTGATGAAGGAGTGACAACCGGGCCGGTCGGGCGCCAAGCCGCACCAGGATGACAAACCATTCTGGCAAGTGGGGCCCTTGTGGATACGCTAGTATCCGTCAGTACGAGTACTGGAAACTTCGAACACACCAGGCACGAAGCGCTGGCAAGTGGGTGTCCGTACATACCCAAAACCTGCCAACCCGGCCAATAGACTATGCGACCGCCAAGCTAGCCGCATATCGCAGCCAATCGCCGATCTTACCCGTGCCCACCCGGTTCTCAAAGCGGCCTCGAGGCAACAATCTGCGAGATAAGTGTCCCTTGGAACTCAGTGCTGAGGCCAGCAGCCAGGAGCCTACAGTCCACAGTCCCTCTCGCCAGTGTTTTAGACTGACGCATCTGGGGTTCCACGCCCGAAATGGGAACCTCTACGAGCATCTGCGACATCCATGCCGCCATTGCAATGACGGGCATCCCGAGACTGCTTGGAAATCAAAACGAGGCTGCCGTCTCCTGATGGCTTATGTCGATGGAAATATAAACTGAATTCAACCACCAGCTGGACTGTCTTCTCTTTATTCTCAGATCCAATAACAATCTGCTCCAAAGAAACATAGTTCCCAGCCCTCGATATATACATTACACCTTCGTTTAAGAACCCCTTTTTGTTCGTCGAAAAAAGAAAGCCAATCTCAACATGTCTTCCTACGTTGTGACCGGGGCTTCCAGAGGTATTGGAGTGAGTTTCAATCTTTCTCTCTCACAGACTCAATTACGTCGTGAAAGTTCCGGACTCACATGTGATATTCGCTTCTTTAGTACGAGTTTATCCGACAGCTCTCGAGCAATCCAGCAAACACTGTGATTGGCATGGTTCGCAACAAGGCCGCGACTGAAGCCAAGGTCGCCGAGCTGGGGAGAACGAACCTCCACATCGTGGAGGGGGACTTGACCGACCACGAATCGCTGAAAGTATGTTTTTATTTTCCTAAGCCTGGAGTCAGTAACTCTTTTGGGCCAGAATGTGCTGACCTTTTTCTCCCTCAAAAGAAAGCAGCTGAAGCCACTGCTAAGATCACCAATGGGAGCCTGGACTATCTCATTGCCAATGGCGCATTACTCTCGCAACTCTCACCCTTTGACGGCCTGGGGGAATTGTATGTCCAACCCTTCCTTCCCATACTTCCTTCCTGACGGCATTGAAATCTCCCCAACTCGATGGACGCTCGATCTAACCCTTTTACAACGAAAACAGAGGAGCAGATCCAGTCGCACTCGAGGTCGAGCTCCAAGAACAGTACAAGACCAACGTCGTCGGCAACATCCATCTCTTCAACGCCTTCGTGCCGCTCATCCTGAAGGGCCAGAAGAAGAAAGTCATCGGCATCTCCTCTGGCTTCGGGGATTTGGAGTTTGGCGTGAAGTACGGTCTCTATGAGAGTGGGCCGTACTCGATCAGCAAGGCCGCCTTTAACATGGTCATCGCCAAATACGCCGCCGAATACGCTGATAAGGATGTCTTGTTCCTCTCAATCTGTCCCGGGATGGTGGACACGGGCGCGTTTGACAAGTGTGAGTTTATAGATATCCCTTTCCGGCCCCCGAAGATGTCTCCTACAAGATTCTAACAGTAAAACAGTACCTGCAGAACTCGGCCCGAAAGTCGGCGCCTTGATGGCGAAGTTCCAGAAAGCCGCCCCGGATTTGAAAGGGCCATCTTCCCCCGAGGAATCCGTCAAGGCTGTGATCTCGGTGTATGAGAAAGCTAGCGTGGCCGGCGGAGACAGCGGCGACCACGTCTCTCATTTTGGAAATAAGACGACGTGGTTGTGATTTTCGTCCTCTCTCATTAGACAGTTACAATGGACAACAACGGCTGGGCAGTTGACAAGGGGGAGGGTGGCACAGAACATGTGGCATAGAGATGCTGGGTCGTGATTTAAGAAACGAGACTGTACAACAAAGAAAGCAATCCTGACGAATCAACAGTCATGTCATCAATCGGCAAGCCTTTTGGATACATAGAACGGAAAGAATTTTGACGACAAGTGGAACTTATGATATTCGAGTTGGAAGGTCCGCGTTGCATACATGGACAACTTACATACACACATACAGCGAAACACTAGCAAAGCTTCAAAAGTCCAGACAGAGGTTCATATCTTCATATCGAAAGCAGACTTTACTTCGTCTTCTTACTCTGCTGCTGCTTGTCACCAAGGTAATACTCAGGATACGAACCCTGGTATCCCAACAGCCACTCCCCGATAACCAAACCCGCCAACACCATGACGAACCAACTGATCAGCCGTCCGAAGAAAGTCGATTTCTCACCCAACCCAGGCACGACAACGGGGATATCAGCTGCATAGAGGAACCGCGAGAGCTGGAAGAAACTAGGCTCCTGCCCAGCCTTGACCACATCGTCGAGGTATCCGAAGAAGTTGCGGAAGAAGCGCTCCTCGACGTCGAAATTCTGCTCGTCCAGCCTGAACGTCACCACCAGCGGTTCCCCCTTGTCGCTGGAGTTTTCGAACCGGTGGAACGCACCGATGGGGATGTACACCTTGTCGCCCTCGTGGACGGTGAGTGGTGTCGCGCTGTCGATGAAGAAACGCGCCTCGCCTGAGATGATCTCAAAGTCCTCGGTCTGGTGCATGTGGTAGTGCAAGGGCGGGTTGAAGAAGCCACGGCCGTGTTCGGGGGTCGTGGGCGGCATCACGTCCGTCACGAGGTATTTGTCGCCTGGGCGGTGGAAGTGCTGCGAGGCGCGGCCGCCGTCGTAGGAGATCGGATTCAAGTGCGCGGTCGTGGTGCGCGGCGTCTGGGTCCGGAGGAATGAGAGCATCTTTGCTGTGACAGTGTGACTCGTCGTCCGTCTTCTCTTTCCTCAAGCCCCTTGGCCAGATTTCTGTCTCTGTATTGTTACGGGAGGATTGGAATTGGAAAAATGCTTGGATAGAGACTTGAAAGCTTGATCTCACATAGTCCCCGCGCGCATAGTCTGCTCAATTTATCCTGCTGGTTTGTTCTCAGCTTGACGCACCTTGTTTTCAAGCCGCGATCGAGTTGCTGCAGGATGGCCGCCTCTACCGTATTTGAGGAGACCAGCCCTGTCCTCTCGAACTCGAGTACTTGATCACATTCTGATCCCCGGGGAGATCCTGCGCGGATGAAGGGTGTCGGCTCAGCAGAGGCCCTGCAGATTTCTCGTGATCGTTCTCGTATTCACGCGGCCTAGACTTTCAGCTCAGCCGGGGTAAACGCCTGACGGAGCTTGAGATTTCAACGACCTCCTGACACTATTTCGATCATTCAATTGGACGGGGCAAGAGCGGTGGTGTGGTGCAGGGGGGGTGGGTTCTTATATTTCTTGACTGGCGGACACCGATATCAACTACGGCTTTGGCGTCGCAACAACATTGTTCCGACTTCCGACTCGTAATATAAACTGACGCTGTCCACGACCAGTCATGGCTTCAATTTTTAAACCGTTTACTATATTCCTTTCCTGTCTTTATCTCGTCCACTGATGATGAATTCACAGCTTTGCCTTCCTGCCACTCTTCACACCAGTGACAGGTCCATCTTGGAGGATCATATTTGGATACAACGACGGATCTCCCGTGCCGATATGCCACTGACCTCCATCAACAACGACACAGGCTCCATTGACATAGTTTGCAGCATCACTGAAGATGAAGATGGTTGCATCTGCTATCTCCTTGACCGTGCCGTATCGGCCAGAAGGCACCCTGCGTTCGCTTTGCTCTCGCGCCTCCTTTCTCGAAAGTCGTTCAATGCCTTCGGTGCCGGCGATCGGGCCGGGAGCGATGATGTTGGAGGTGATGCCTCGAGGTCCATACTCGATCGCGACACTCACCGACAGAGCATCAATTCCGGCCTTGGCTGCGGAGGCGGGGGCTTGGAACGGTGTGCCGGAGTAGTGTAGAGCGGCAGATACAAAGATGATGCGGCCATAGGTCCCACTCCGGGAGGCTATTACTTCATGGTGAGTAAGTGCGTACCTCTGTTTGCCGAGCTGGGTGACCATACCTTTATTGCTATGACGCTTGACTGACTCGAGAAGATGCGGCACCGTCGCTTTGACAGTGTTGAAAGAACCGATCAGGTCGATATCGATGACCGTTTTAAAGGCATTGGCCGAGATGTCCTTGATGCCAGCGAGGAAATTTCCTGCAGCACCGGCGCTGGAACACGGTATAAGTCAGACCGAATACCTCACTCACGAGCTGATCAGGGAGAAAGTTACATGACAAAGTCGATCCCCCCCAGCTCGCTGACACATTTCTCCACGGCAGACTGAAGGCTTTCAAGCTTCCTCACATCGGTGCCGCCGATTCCCACCACTTTGGCCCCGGGCCTCGCACTCGCAATGTCCTTGGCCATGGCCTCTGTGTTTTGGACATTCCGGCCGACGATGCAGGCATTGGCACCGAGATAGACCATGGCACGCACCTGCGCGCTGCAGATGCTTCCGGCGCCACCCGTGCAGAAGATGACTTTGTTATCTGGATACATCGTTTAGTTGATGCTCTTAATGTGAGAGGGGACGAGGTTACACCGCGTACCGAAGATGCCATCCCTCCACACGTCAGACAGAGTCTCGGACCTATCTACTGGCATTGTGGCGGCGTGCTTGAATGGTAATATGGTCGACTGCTGTTCGCTTTGTGGATGGAAGGAGTTTAGAGTGAAGGAGGCAGTCAAACCTCTGCTCTCTTCATCAACGGAAATGATGTGATGTACTCGGCTATGAAACTCCTGATAATAGTACCGCGTTGCGCACGTAGGACTCGCAAAGCCGAGGGCCCAAGTTGAGATGCCTAGGTACAAAGGTCGTGAGGAGGACATCACGTGCGCCCCATGAGTCATCCTGACACGTGACTATGTGATTCAAACATGCCAAGATATTCAATCTCCCCGGAGTTTCCCCGGGATCCGGAATATCTTTTCTCCTCTCCGTCTCCGGCGCTGAATTTCTCCACCTTTTCAACTCTATTCACACACCTCGCAACGAACAACCTCTCTCGACACTCCTACTAGAGAATGAGAATGCCGTCATCGCCACCAGATAAACCAAACCATCTTCTGTCCCCGACAGATCGTCACGCCTCCTTACTCACAGGTTACATGGCGCTCTGACTGCAACCCTGTGAGTGAGATCTTCATTACCTAGGTCTAACACCAGTGAAGACAACTAATGACGATGACTGCAACTGCACTTGAACGTCGCATGACTGTGTGGGGTGAGTTCACCTTATAAAGGTCGATGTGAGCGAGATCCACGAGGTAGGTTGGTTAGTTATCATCGTCCACATTCTCTCCCCTTCAACCCGCCGTAATACTCTGCTCCAGCAATATCAAGATGAAGCAGATATTCCTTGCAATCCTCCTGTCCGTTGTGCAACTCGCCACGGGACAGAATGCCAGTACAGCGAGCGTACTCCCGTTCAACATCACCGAGAGCACAGTGGAAAACACGGCCAACTACACACCCCCAATATTCCCTCTCCTCCCTTTCACCAAGTTCTCCGGAAATCCGATCCTGACGCCCAACCCGGCGGCCAACTTCGAGTCGGCGTTCCTGTACAACCCGACGGCGATCGTGCTCAACGAGACCATATTCCTCCTGTACCGGGCCCAGAACAGCAGCAAGGCATCTTCGATCGGCCTGGCCTGGTCGACGGACGGGACGACCTTCACTCGCCTCGACCGACCCGTCGTCTACGCCACCGAGGAATGGGAACATATCGGCGGCACAGAAGACCCGCGCGTCGTCAGGGTCAACGGTACTTTCTACCTGACGTACACAGCGTTCGACAACAGCACGGCGCGTCTCTGCCTCGCGACATCGACGGATCTGATGTCTTGGACCAAACACGCTCCCTTATTCCCAGCGTTCGAGGACGTCGCCTACTCGGACATCGACGTACCCATGGTACGCACAAACTATAGCAAATCCGGCGCCATCGTCAGCGAACCCACCCCGGGCGACGGCCTGTACCACATGTACTTCGGCGACAGCTCCTTCTACCACGCGACATCTCCAGACCTGCTCAACTGGACCGCACTACCTGCCGACCAATACTTCGCGGCGCCCATCAACCCTTGGGAGAACAGACTGATCGAGCCAGGCCCGCCGCCCATCAAGACGCGCGACGGTAAATGGCTCCTCGTGTACAACGGCATGACGACGGGCCGCGTCGGGTATCCTGCCAACCAGTACTCCGTGGGTCAGATGCTGATCGACCCCTCCGGTTCGTTCAGACCGCAGTTGAATGTGAGTGACGGTATGTACCAGCCTGCGATCCGCGACGGGCCCGTGGCGAGGCTGGAGCGGCCGATCTTGGTCCCTGAGGCTGGGAACGAGCAGCAAGGACAGGTCAACCAGGTGGTTTTTGCAGAGGGGCTGGTGCAGTTTAAGGGGAAGTGGTATTTGTATTATGGTGAGTTGATTTATTCTTGTTCTTCATTCATGTCCGTTGTTTTGGTTAGAACTTGAGCACTGACGTGACTTTCAATAGGGCAAGGAGATAGCGACTTGGGAGTGGCGATTGCTGATGTCCAGCCGTGAGCGGGTGCGATTGGTCGCATCGTCACCGTGTATATTTACATACAATCATCGATTTGCACTATTTCATCCAGTGTCTCCCGTCTCGAAATGCCGCAGCCTACTTGGTCAAAAGGACTGCTATGAATCTGTGCTAACAGACATATCCGTACATATATACAATGGCTCATCATCTTACTTTACTTGTTGTGTCATCTACGATTTCCTTGCCCTCTTGTATGCTATCTATCATCTCCCGACTCACCGCCTCGATTAAGTTCCGAATTTCGTCAACTTCCCGCCTCTTCGGCAGACGGATCTTTCACTAGTCAAGCAACCGATTCAGCCGCACTGCACTTCAAGGCCTTGGAGCCAACCACCGCGCATCCGCCAACTTGGATTCAGCCTTCAACCTTCAAGAGTCAAAACCTTGCCCCCGGGTGTATTGGTTCACCGCCAGGGTCTAGATATCTTGGCTCAAGCGGAGGAAGAAAGCTTACCCAGATCAGAGCAAGCAGATGGATCAGGATTCACATTTAAGCCCCAAGTTCTACAGTAGTCAAGCCTAGACCTCAAGGCTTAAAAAACCATGGGGTCCAGAACTCGGAGAATACGAAGACGTCCTCCGCTAATGTACGAATAGAAACCCACCGCCTCCATGTGACCATGTCTTCGCGCGGTCGGCTCACCAATCCCCATCACATCTTTTTCTTCGTGTATCGTTTCCCCTATCTCGTTGGACTTGTGGAGTTGCGCGCACTCGATCTTGGGGTCGTCAAGCTGAAAATCACGGAGAAAGATGAAACAAGGCTCTGGGAAGCGAAGGCGAGTCAGAGGTTGGTTTCCTTTATCGTGTTCGTGTTCACTGCTCGTGTTTTTTGCTTGTTTTACAAGTATCCACCTCCCACCACTCGGGGAGTCGGGGCCTGGAGCCACTCCGCAGGGAAGGAAGGTGAGTTGATACGAAAAGCTGAATATGAAGATGAAGATGAAGATGAAGCCGCCAGACTTCTGTTCTCGCACCGATCCTCTTTCTCTTCCTCTATCATGCTACAACGTAAATAACACGGCGAACTTCATCCGATCTCCAGATCATCAGATCATACTCAGACAAGTTAACAACGTCTATCGACTTTCTTCCGCTTAGCACCCAGCTATCCATACAACCAACCTTACCGAGTCACAGCAAGAGACAAGACACCCAAATACGAAAATGCCGACAGGATCCTGTGTCTGCGGCGACTTGACCTACTCCTTCTCAGGAGAGCCGTTGATGAAGGTGAGTGGAGAGTCGAGATTTCATGATATACACGGAGGCATGTGCAAACGCCTTCTGGTCTTTGCATGACATCCTTTTCCCTCTCACTCACTCACCTCTTCTTTTTGTGTGAGAAAGGCCCTCTGCCACTGCCTCACATGCCGCAAACTCACCGGCAGCGCCTACGCAACTGCATTCCTCGTCCCAGACCCAGATGATGCCGACACCGCAACGACAGGGACAGACTCCCCCGCCGCGACAACAACTCCAGGAGCAGCGAAGAAACCAGACGCAGATTTCAAATGCGTCTCAAAAACCAACACAGCCCCACGAACGACGAAAGGCACGCACGAGACGGGTCTCGATATGACATTTACTTCGTGCGCGCAATGTCCGAGTACGCTGTTCAAGAAGGCCAAGGAAGGATTTCCTGGTGTGGTTATTGTTTTTGCTGGGTGTCTTGATGCCGAAGGAAGAGCTGAAGATGGAGAAGGAGATGCGAAAACAGGAACAAGAGGCAAAGGAGGGATGGAGGCGCTGGGGACGCCACAGGCGGAGTTGTGGGTTAAATACCGGCTGCCTTGGATCAGGGAGGTGGAGGGGGCGAAGCAGTGTCAGGAGTTTCAGTGATTCAATTTCAGGGTGGCTGTCCATGAGGGATGGTATAAGGCTGCTTGCTTGCCGACTGTCTCTTGTTTAATTTCAAGGGATGGTGATGGTGACGGGGGTCTGCAAGGGGGGGATCTTGGAGCGGGCAGAAAACGAGAAAATGGGACGAGGATTGAACGTGTCGGCTTTTTAAGGAAGGCGGAGGCAGAGGCAGAAGTCATGAATTCAACTCCTAGCCTGCAATCATCATATCATATCCCAAGAGGAGGCTTTTCATCGTCCTGCTGCCTGCCGTACATCAACATCAAACAAATCCATCTCCGTTTCGCTCACCATTGCTTTTGTCTCCTTCCCCTGCTCCCCCTCCTCCAGCATCATTTACTACACCCTGCCTCTCATGCACTCCCTCCTCCAACTCCAACTCCAGCTCCTCATCAATCAACACCCCCAAATCCCTATCCTCAAGAAACTCCCTCCCACGAATCCCATCAGGCAGATATTCCTGCTTGACCCTCCCCTCGCGATAATCCGGATTATACTTGTACTCCTTGCCGTACCCGAGCTCCTTCATCAGCCGCGTCGGTGCGTTGCGCAAGTGTATCGGGATCGGCAGGCCCGCTATCCCGGGTTCCATAAGCGCGGCCATGGCGTTGTTAAGCCCCCGATAGGCGCGTGTTGATTTGGGCGCCAGCGCCAGCGCGACGGCGACGTGGGCGAGCGAGATGCGACATTCTGGCATGCCGATCTTTTCCGCTGATGTGTATGCTGCTGTCGCGAGGGGGAGTAGCGTGTTGGTAGTGTCCGCGAGACCGATGTCCTCGGATGCCATGATCACCATTCGTCGCGCGATGTACCGCGGGTCTTCACCTGACTGTAGCATCCGCGCCAGGTAGTAGAGGGTCGCGTGCGGGTCGGAACCGCGCACGGATTTGTGGAAGGCTGAGATCGTGTCGTAGTGTTGGTCGCCTGCGCGGTCATAGACGAGCGTCTTGGTCAGGGCTTGCTTGAGCTGCGCGAGTGTCATGTCCGCCTTCCGTGAGGACAGGTCCATCGCCAATTCCAGCAGGTTGAGACCCGTGCGAGCGTCACCGTCCGCAAAGGCGGCCAGATACGCGATCAGATCGTCGTTGACTAGCGCCGAGGGATTGTATGTGTGTCGTTCCGCCTCGAGAGCGCGAGTCAAGATCGCCCGGATGTTCTCGTCCGTCAACTGCTGGAGGGTGAATGTTCGACAGCGAGACAACAACGCTGCTTGTACCTTGAACGACGGGTTCTCTGTCGTGGCCCCGATGAGCGTAACGTGCCCGGCCTCGACAGGACCCAGAAACACATCCTGTTGGCTCTTGGAGAAGCGATGGATCTCGTCACAGAAGATGATGGTCTTCCGGCCTGTCAGGCTCAACTCGTTGCGTGCTTCGGCGAAGATCTTCTTGCACTCGGCCACGCCGGAACTCGTGCTGTTAATCTCGACGAACCGGCTGCCCACCATGCTGGCGATGACACGAGCAATCGTTGTCTTCCCCGTGCCCGCTCCGCCCCAGAGGATCATGCTGGGTACCCGGTCCTGTTCGATCAGGCCTCGCAGCACACCATCCGGTCCAACGAGGTCTTGTCCGCACACGTCGTCCATCGTCTTGGGTCTCATGCGTTCGGCCAGGGGTGCCGCCTTGTCCAACGCAGTTGCAAGTTTGGATTTCTTGCTCGGGGGCAAAGGCTGCTCTGGTCCATTTTGTGGCGTAGAGACAGATACTCTAGTGGAATCCTCACTCTTTGCCTCCTTTTGCGCAATGCCGTTGGGTTGCGGCCAGGCGGTATCGAACGAACGTTTCAACGACGTCGTCGGGCGAGGTTCGCTGGGCGAGGAGACGGGTTGTGAGGAGGAAAAGAAGGAGAGCGGGTCACGCTTCGCGGTCGGGGTTTTGAAGAAAGTGTTGGCAGATGATGGAGGAGCCGCCGTGGCAGCATGGTCGAGCTCGACATCTTCAACGCAGTTTGAGTCGATGTGGTTGTTGATGTTGACTTGTTTGACGGACTTGCCGCAGATAGGACAGTTCACCATCATCGGCGCCCCATGCTCTGCGGAAGGAGGGCGTTGGAAAGGACTCTCTTGTATCAGTAAGGGATAAAGAACTGATGATATCGAGCAGGCGAGAAAGCGCGAGTGGGCAGTCAAACAATTATGATGACTCCAGATGGAGGCGACCGTTTTTTGGAAACGCGTCATTCAAGAGCGCGTCTCCGACCGCGGCTCTTAAAACCCCGCGACAAGGCTGAACATCCCTGAAATCCACCACCTGTCAATGCAGAAAGAAAGAATGCTGGGGTCTGATTGACTGGTTTTTAATTCTTTTTGTTCCTTTATCTCTGAAGAATCTACTCGTCTATGGATGCGTGCATTTAAACACTTCCAGTATAATGGCGGTGGTCTCTACGGCCCCTCAAGTTCTCTCCTCTTCACTCAAATCATATACTTCTTCAAATCCCTCAGGCGCTTCTTCGCGTCTTCCAAGACGTCGTCATTCTTGCAGACGGCAAATCTCATCCAATCTTCCGCCAAATGCGCACGCTCATCCGTGTAGAACTCCGTGGGCGGGATCGCAGCCACACCGAGCTCCATGATCAGGAACCACGACATCTTGAAATCCCGCGGCCGGTCCTTGACGTGATCCGGGAACGAATAGCCCTCGGGCAACTTGACCTTGGACAGGTTGGCCAGGACGAAATAGCCGCCTTCCGGGATGGAATAAGGGATGTTGAGTTCGTCAAAGACTTCACATAAACGGTCCATCTTGCCTTTCATCTCCTTGACGGCCTGGTCCCAGAATCCGTTCTTGTCCGCCTCCTCGAAGCCGATCGCGGCGGCTTCCTGCAGCGGCGACACGCTGGAGTAGCAGATCCGGGTGTGGGCGGCCGCAACGTACTTGATGAGATGCGGAGGGCCGATCAGATAGCCCACGCGCCAGCCCGTCGCATAAAAGGCCTTTCCGGCCGAGCCCACGGTGATGGTGATGTCGGCCAGTTCGGGGGACAGAGTGGCTATCCGAGTGAAGGGGACATAGTACAAACGGTCGTACACTTCGTCGGACAAAATGAGGACTTTATGCTTGAGACACAGGTCTCCAATGCGCTGCAGCTCTTCCCGGCTCAAGACCTTGCCGACCGGGTTGTGAGGCGTGTTGAGCACAATCATCTTTGTCTTGGAGTTAAACGTCTTTTCCAGCTCGTCAAAGTCGATGGTCCAGTTGGCCGCAGAGGAGGTCCGTTCGGCACCGTCTTTCGGAGGCTGCAAGGCCACGTATCTGATCTTGCCGCCGGGCATCTCGATGTTGCTGAGATACTGGTCGAAAAAGGGCTCGAAGATGATGACCTCGTCGCCGGGCTCGATAAAGCCCATGAATGCGCTCAACATGCCTGCAGCAGATGCTTAGCCAGGATATCCCACCAGGAGCAGCCTGTGTTTCCTCTTGCTTCTCACCTTCATTGGCACCCGTGGTGATGGTCACTTCGGTCTCCGGGTTTAATGTCCTCCCAAAGTACGGCGAATACGCGTCGGCAATGGCCTTCTTCAGTCTCGGTCGTCCTTTGGTCGGCGAGTATTGATTGCAGTCGACTCGATCGAGCGCATTCTTCGCGGCGTCAAGAATGAACTTCGGAGGATTGTAGCCACTGCGTCGCACACCTGGTCAGCCCACCCGTAGCCATGACTCCTAGAGGTTGCACACTCACAAAAACCCTTGTCCCATATTGATGATCGGCTGGACAGGCGACGCGGCGGCCGCCTCGTTGACTATAGACCACACATCCTGCTTCTGGCCGGCGACACGCTTCGCCGGAGCATATTTCGCGTCCATCTCGGCGGTCGAGCCGAATTTGCGACGGCGGATGGTCGAGTGGGAGAGCCAGGGAGGGTTCACCGAGGAAGGTATCTCAGCACGCGCAACTTGACGGGAGGCGGAGCGGACTGCTGCAGTGGTGGTGGAGAAGTTGAAGTTCATGGAGGGGAATCCAAGACGACGAGCTGTGAAGGAGAGGAGGAAAGCTGTGCAATAGATTTGGCACGTTGACCTGCGAGGAGGATAAGGAATCAGGACCGAGTCCGGAGGTGAGTTGAGAGACGGGAGACGGGCGAATCCGCGGCGGTGGAAAGAATTGCGAGATCCGGTGCCCGCGATGATGACATCTTTAACCGATCGGACCTTCACAATAGCCTTTTGGACCCGATATCTCATATGAGACCTGATATGATACATCAGACATATTAAAAATTCACTCCTCCCGTCTACGGCGTACATCACTTTAAACAAGTGAACACTCATCGTTTCGCTCGTTCAAACAATAGTTTTATTCGTATCAATAACGTCGTCAAGGGGATGTTGTCATATCAACAAAAACATTACCCAGAAAAGTCTTCAAAACGCCGCTGCCATATGCAAGCATCGATGCTCAGCGTGCATCTCATATACCCAAGGCGGCACAAAGAGACATCCAGACTGGGAGCCGGATGTCATCCATGTACACTCTCGCCTCCTCTTTTGTATGTATAAGTAAGCCAAACCCCGTCTATGCATACCGAACGCTGTTGCTCCGCTGCAGGTTGTGTCCATCGGACCATCCGCCGTATGCGGGCGGCGGCTGCGCAGGATACCAACCCTGCTGGGCCTGCGGCTGCGTCTGTCCAGGAGATGGTTGCCATCCACCTCCATAGCCACGATCCCTCATCTGTGGAGGGATTTGAGGTCCAGCCCATCCGTTGGTGGGGACAGGGCCTCCACCCCTTCTCCGGCGCTGCCCAGGGACCAAACCATCCATCTTCTTTCCTCGTGGTTTTCGGTAGGCTCGAATACAGCATGCGAGGACGGCGAGGAGAATCAGACCGCCGATGGCGCTGGACAGGGCAATCACCAATGTTCTGTTGCTGTCGATCCACGATCGCACTTCTCCACCCACGCTGCTTCCGCGGCACACGCCGTTTTGACAGCGGCCGCCTCCACCACACGGCGTCCCGTCCAAGAAGTTCTGTTGCATGCTGTAGCATACGTTGGGACCAAAATCCGGGCTGGCGCAGCTCAGGCTGCACGTCTGGCTGTTACACGCGTAGGTGTCGTTGTCGCTGGTATAGCTGCCCATCAGAGTCTTGCATTGGAGATCGCGACTGGTACATTGACCACTGGCGCATCTGAGCCCGTTGCCACAGTCCTGGCCATTCGGCGCAGTTTGATCACTGGGACACGTGCCGTTGGTGCCAGAACATGTTTCTTGAGGATCGCACTGCCCGGTGCTTGCCCGACAGACGGTCCCGGCGGTTGAGAATTGGCAAGAACCGGTACAGCATCCTTCGTTGCTCGGATCACAAACGGCACCGGTGTTGAATTGGCAGGTTGTGGGGTTGCAGCAAGAGTTGCCGGCGCATCCCTCGGGGCCGCCACAGTCGCAGTCCTCGCCTTCTTCAACGATGCCGTTGCCGCATTGGTTGCCACTGATGGTGACGACGCCTTTGTTTTCAGTGAGACAGCTTGACTGCACCGAGTTGCGTCCCATTGCACTGCAGATATTGCCGATCGAGCAGGGCGAAAAGGTGTTGATGCCGGGGGACGAGTACGGGTTCATCATGTACTGCGCTCTGGCATCGCAGGTGCTGCTTGAGAGCGGACAACACTGGCCAGAGTTGACGAGGTTGGACTGGCCACAAGTGCTGGAGTCACAATCGTGGACTGCCCCGAAAGTGTGGCCACTCTCATGTGCAAAGACTTGCCACTCAGACGGCGTCCTTGCAACAACGTTGGCACCGGTGACGCTCTGAGTACTGCCGCTGCCGTCTTGCTGGGACGTCGCGCCGCTGTTGCACAACTGGCCCAGCCATGCAAGGCCAACCTCCGCTCCAGTATTACAAGTCGTGAACAGAGACCAGTAGGCGTTGTCATCGCCGCGCTGCCCACGCCATGCGGAAAACAGGTTCAACCGCTGGGTCATATCAGTATTGGTGTTGCAACCCACGTTCCAGGGGCTCTGGGCGTTGGCCGTGCCCGGACATTCCGAGTCGGAAACGGTAAGATTGCGGAGACCGAGAGTGATGTTAAACGTTGATTGGTAGAGGTCTGACGCCGTATTCACCTGGGTGATGATGTTTTGTCGGACACTGTCGGTTGAGTTGAAGCTCGCCGTGTACGAGCAATCGGTCGCAACACCAACGAGGGCCACACGACGAGTGCTCGGGCAGCCGGCCGTGCTGCCAATGGTCGAGGCAAGATTGACACCAGCCGAGTTGCCCGAACCAACACCGCCGCCATCAATGCTGCCCTGGCGCTTTCCTAGGATGTTGGAGATGGGCATGGTGCCCCAGAATCCGGTGTCCCGTTTCAGCATGAGGTCGCGGAAGATGGGGTGTTCAGGTTGAGTATTAAATTCCAATTTATCAGAAGCACATGACCGGTCCGGGCTTCGCTTCTTTAGGTCGGTATGAGACTGCCGGCCGACATCAGTGTCTCGCCAGACAGCCATATACTCGTCTTCATCATCCTCGAGCTGGGGATCGAGGAGATGCTTGGTTGCCATGTAGTTTGACTTCATCTGAATGTGGTGATGGTTGCCCATGACAGTAAATGCGCCTTCGAACAGCGGCTTGACACCATCTCTTCTCACAACAATCCGAGCCCAGCCGGCTGGCGTTGACAACCCGTCTTCATCGACAACATATGACTTGCCCAGAAACACCTTGTGGTCCTCGCGGACCATCTTCTCGGCATGTCTGACATTGCCATCCTTGTCGACGAATTCGATGTACGAGTCTTCATGGATAATGTCGTGGTTGGGCTCGAGGCTGAGTCGGATGTGTTCGGTATTCCGGTGGAGGTCGAAAGTGAGGTCGAAATGCGAAGTACAGTGCACCCGTTGAGAGGGCGTGTGTATCCGGGGGTTTTCAAGTATTGACAGGTAGTTTAACGGGTTTCTCGACTGGGAATGAGCGTCGGCCAGGGACATGAGTGCGAGACATGAGGCGGCGATTGCCGCGAGATGTTGGAAGAGGCGCATTGCTGCGCAGGCGAAGCGAGGATCGAACCTCGCTTGTGATGACGACGGCCTGCCTCGTCTTGAGAAACCAAAACTATATGTGTCTCAAGAAGAAGATGTTGGCAACAGCCAGGAAGAATAGGTTCGACGATAACCAAGAATCAGCGGCCCCAACCTGACAGAACGCTGCAGAGTCGTGGGTGGCCGGATGGTCGAGCGAGAGGGCTGGGAGGACGAGGGTCGAAGCCTGGCGCAAGAGGTCGAGAGAGAAGAGGGAGAAAAGCGAGCGAGCGGTGTCGAGGTGGTGGGAGAGGACTGATGAAGCGGACAAAGATATATACCGGGACGACAATAATGTGCAACAAGAGTGTGTTTGTGTCGGAGGGAGTGGGTATGGGCGAGAGTACGGAGTATGGAGTAGAGATATGGAAGTTTGGAAGAGGGCAACAGACAGCCCGGTAGTGGGCACAGCCTCTCACTGCGCGGCCAGGCCATCCGCCGCTGTGTTGCAGTTCGCAGCGCAGCGGAGTAAGTGAAAGAGGCTGTGATGGCCACTGGCCACTGACCTCGGGGGCTGCTCCAGCCGGGCCAACCACTGGGAAAGCGAGGCGTCACCACTCGCCCACGGCTGCCAGAAGGTGCCTGGTCTGACACACAACCTGCCGCCAACCGTGGCACCGGAGCAACGCCCGCGGCTGTCTGACAAGGTGCATTTTGCCAACGCTCGTCCCTCGTCGCAGGCTCTGACCTTGGCAACAACACCAGTGACGAATCTGCCCAGGCGCTAAGTTGCCTCTCACTGCCCCGAAACCATCGGCCTGCAGGCGTGATGTGTAGCCTCTGAGGTGTTTTGGGAAGAGCCCACGCACTGTGCCCAGTGCTGGCCCGCCCTGTTGCGCCGCCCCGAACTTCACGAATTGCGGATGGGCACCTGGCGATGATCTCGGTACGCGGCCGAGAGTCTTCACACAGATATGCATAAAGAGAGATCGGAGCATCAACCATGGACCTGATCCCAGGCTCTTTCTTGTCCACACACTGTAGAGTACAGTATAAACTTCACGGGAGCGCCTGTCAATAATGCCTCTTGGTATGTATCATCGACTTCAAGTCGATCTCGTCATCATCCTTACTCGCTTGAGATGCTGTCGTCAGTTATACGAGTGAGAGCGCTCATATACTGTCCTTACCTGAGGCTCAGCTTACTACCAGACTCTTAACTCCGTTCGGACAGCGTGCTCAGTGGTGGATATGTGTTCGTAGGGTGCGTCGTGATACGTAGTTCCTTTATGTACCTATCATCCTTCCAAGGCCTCGCAACGCTTGCTGTGGTCGCCGCCCCGCTGTCTCTTTGTTTCAGCTTCCGTCATCCGTGCGAACTAGAGTACGAACTTCCGAGGCGGAGGAGAAGGAGGCCCCGACTCCCTCCCGGCAAACATTCCCTTTGTGATTACGCACACCATCGTTGCTGCTCTGGCAGCCTCGTCGAGACCCTCGCAAAAAGGATGCTTTATCGGATATCTAGGTAAGAATCTCGAGATATTACAGGTTCGAGATATTACAGGTTCGAGATATTACAGGGAGTGCGTCCTCGTTGTTCACACCACGCACGATATTTGCCAGGCCGCCCTCCTCCAAGTGTGCGCCTCATAGAAAGGAAAATCACACGGGAACAATCCTGATGATCGGCCATTGTTTCTTTCTCATGCTTCAGTCTCAACGCCGGGCTCCCGCCCACCGAGTCCGCCCGTGAAGCGCTTCTTGATCTTTTCCATCCCAATCTTTGCACCGTCCTTCGCAAACTTGACGTTCCTGGCTGGTGTCCACTGCGAGAGGCCCCGGTGCTTGCGCGCCTCGGCACGTTTGCCCGTCTTCTTGTCCCAGTCTGAATCCTTCCTGGACACGGGCTGCACCGAAGTCGAGCCTTCTGTCATGGTGGTATAGCTTGTGCCCGTTGTCGTCATGGTGTCGCCGCTGGGGCGAGCGTGGGACTCGCCATTGACAGTCGCGTCGCCGTTGACCCCGTTCCCCCTGAGACCATCGCCTTGCTGATCCTGATCTTCTTCCGGGGCATTGCGGGCGTCGGTAATGCCTAAATCGTCCGAGCTGGAATCATCATCGTCGTCCTCATCGTCATCGTCGTCGCTCGATGGGTTGTACGGATCATGAGGGGGATCGTCCACTCCTGGCTCGGCAATCTTCTTGTGCCGTTTGTTGGTGTACGCCCGTGGGTCATGACTGAAGGCTCCGGACCAGTCCTCGCCAGACTTGCTCAGCCATTGGCGCTTCTCTTTCTCTGACACCTCATTCTGGAGGATATCGCGTCCCTCGGTGAGCGAGGCATCGTGCATTTGTTGGATGCTCTCTGGAACCTCGGCCTCGACGACTCGCTCGCGCACGCCTTCATTCAGGCAGGCCTCAAAGGTCTCGTACGTCTCGCGTGTATCATTGTCCACCACAAAGTCGCGGTGAGACTCATCCATTCCGGATTTGAAACGGCCTCGGAATTGCAGTCGACCGACCTCTTTCAAGTCCTCCAGCCCTTTCTCCTTGTACGCTTCGACATTCTCCTCTGTGATGTAATTTTGGGCGAGGCGGGACCCGTTCTTGGTCTGCCAGATGGGAATGTCAATCGGCGTCTCCTGGTTGTCCACCAAGTTCTGCAACCAGATCGATGCATAGGCTACTGCTCCCCGTTTACCCGCGACGTGAAACTCGAAGATGATGGGAGAGCGGTATCGATATTTGACCGGTAGACGCACGTGGTTGTTGCTCTCGGTGGAAACGTCCCAATAGACACCATCACCGGCTTCGTTGGTGTGGCACTGTGCGCGCGGAATCTTACCCACGCTGCCGCCAGTCCGGAGCTTCAACTTAGTGTTTTGCTGCCAGCCGGGGGCAACGATTTGGTCGGAAAGGAATTCAAAAGTGCCCACTTCCCAGCCGAGCATGTTGGGAGGGAGACGAGTCTCCATGCTCCGGAACAGTAGGGAGATCCTGATGCGACCGAACCCGATGCCTCCGTCAAGAGGATACCATCGTGTCACTTGAGAACTCGAGGTGAGAATCTCCGACAACCGAAGAGGCACCACGCCCAGGATAGGGTCGTGTTCCCGATTCCGCTGATCGCGGACGGTCACGGTAACCAAGCCAGAGCGCCAGTCCCGCATGAAGCGCTCCGTTCCGGCATTGAAGATGGGCTTGCTGCTCACAGCCTTCGCGCGGGTGCGATAAGCAAGCACATCGTTGAACAGAATGGTGCAATACGAAGTGGGCAATTCTGTCTACTGTCAGTACCCGCTACGCCAACATGCTTGTGGAGAGGCACTTACTGTTGGACTCTTCTTCGGTAGCTTCGCCATACTTTTTGGCAGGCTCGAATTCCTTGCCCTTTCTGTTTCCATCGCTTCCCTTGATGTTTTCGAGTTCAAGATTGACGATTTGATGGACAATCACGCTGCATACACCCGTGGGCCATAGGGGATCTGGAGGGGTGTGGGCCACCGCATCCGCATCGTCGGAATCGAGAGTCCCCTTCTCATCTTGAAGTGTTGTATCGTGCTTTAGGCTGTCTGGAAGGTTCCGGTCCTTCCCATCGGTACGAAGGGCTGGCCGGAACTTGGGCTTGCCAAAATAGCCCACCTCCCAGTGTAGCTCTCCGGGCATCTCAGTTCCCTGGGCCGTGCCGGCAAGCTTCGAAATCTGGGGATACATCTTGCCCGGATGCTGTATCAGCTTTTGCATGGACAACTCCACTTTTCCGACAACATCGTCGGCGGAGTGGCGATCCGAATCCCAGAGTTCAATACTCAGTTGTTCATCAGCCTTGATGAGTTCGGGAGTCACCAGGAGAGCCGCAGTCTCTTCCCAGATTGGATTGAGGTCGTCCGTGATGACGCGCGTACAGTACATGGGCTTGCCATATTTGGAGAAAGACAAATTGATATAGGGGTCGCTTCCGCCATACTTGCTGCCACGACGATCCTGTTTGCTGAGGCCGATGGCGCGGTGAATGCGGATCCACATGACTCCCAGCGCTTGAGTGTCCTTGGTAATGTCATCTCCTTGCAACATGGCTTTGAGGTCAAGTTGCATTGACTTCGGAGCGACATACAGGCTGGCTGCAGCGGCGACAGCGTAGTTGACAAAGTTTGAGATCAGCGGTAGGTTGAGGATATTAACCCCATGCTTGAGCATTGGAATGCAGCCTGCCTGGATGTGAGGCACACCCATGAGAGTAAAAGTCAAACTCTTTGCGAACGGCGGCTCTGGAGTCATGTGCAGGCGCAGACGAACGGTTCCCACAAGCTCCTGGAGTTCGACAAAGATAGGTAAGGGAACTCCGATCAATCCTTTGATGCCCAGGTAAAACACGAGATTCATGTGCATATTTCTAGCTCGTGAAGAGGCCGAAATCCCGGATGGTTTGGCATGATATGCAAAGGCGACTTCAAGATTGTAATAATCGCCACCTTCTTCATCTGCGGCTGCCTCCTGGGGATCCTTGGATTTCTTGTTCTCTTCACGGATGCTCTGCTTGAGATCTTCCACCTTGGAATCAGGAAGGGCGCGCAAGCTGAGAACTCGGATTGGGTTGCTGCCTTGGTCGATTTCGGCCACTCTCACATTATTAATGACGCCGGGAACGGAAGCTTGCATGACATCTTCGAGCGTGTCTGCCACGGCGGCGAACATGTCGGGATTGATCAGACCCCAGACGACACCGAGGAAGGTGTTCATCCATTCGACTGATTCAGGCAATAGATTGGCCGTGGCCTGTTCGTGTCAGCGTGCATTCGGGAAGACATGTCGAGGGAGGGCCTACCGTCTCTCCTCTGTTCTGTTCGCTGCTCCATTCGACCTCGCGGCCGCTTCTTACGACCTCTTTCATCCAAAGCCAGACACCAGAGGCCAGACACGCGCCCAGGGGAATCAGCCCCTTGAGCGACCCGCCGAACATCTTGCCGAGGATAACGACGGAAACGAGGATGGCGATGCAGAGACCGCCCGCGCGGGTCTCCAGCATGGCGAACATCGGCTCATAGCTCACCGAGGGGGTCGGGTGGAACAAGATGTTGGTCTTTTCGCCATGGATGGGCACATCTGACGTGCTGCCTTCGGCAATGGGGTCCGGGGGAGCAGTAATATCCTGCTTGTATTTGTACTCGGGATTTTTCTGATGGGGTTCCGTGGCCACTGTTGTAGGTTTGCCCAAGTTTGCGTTGGGAACAGACAGCTGAGACTGGGGTCAGGATAGGGGTCCCGAAATGGTGCTGGCTTGCTTACCGTGGGATTATCTGCCCGTCCCATATATTCCTTGCCGACATCTGCAATGACCACCTCGTTACCAGTGACGGGGTCAGTCACCGTCTTCCCTTTCTTCTTGGTCGTTTCATTCTTATGAGGGATGACTTCGGAAGTGTACTCGGCCGTTTGGTTGAGCTTGTTCTGCTCCTCGATAGCCTTGTCTCGCTGGGCCTTTTCCTTGTCAAGATTCGTGACAAACTCCTTGATGTTAGGTATTCTGTTGGCGCCGCTCCAGGGCTTCCCTGACTTCTGCTGCTGGGCTTCCGCCATAGTCAAGCTCAGATGGGTGAGACGGCGACCCAGGGGGCTCGGGCGAGGGTGGAAGACGACGGAGGGAGGGAGACGCCCAAGTGGTGGGAGAGTAAACGGAGTTGTCAATGGAAGGAAAGGAGAGAAGAGATGGGATGGGAGGGAAATTCGGTGAAGTCAGAGGCCAACTTTGCGTTGTGTCACTCGTCACTCACTGCATTGTTGCCGCAGCTGAAGTCTGATGGGCGCAGATGGCAGTGATCCATGATGTTGATCGCACGCTCAGATGACGTCAACTGCATTTTTGCTAGCAGCGCGCCGAAAACGCGTCACACCTCACGCCTCGCTTGATCCTCTCCCCCCAAATGGGCGGTGTTAGGGGCCGATGCTCCAGGCTGGTTGGCGGGTTCCCGGGCCCAGCGGGGCCTCCTTGTGGCTGCTCTAGGCGATGTCTTGTTCGCTTAGTGGCTGATCCCGCCCCCAATGGCGGGTGTCGGTCGCCGGTTGACAGCAGCCGAGATCGAGACAAGAGAGGCAGATCAAGATTTAAAAGAGACTGTCTGCCCGGTTCTGCAATGTCAATATGTTGAATTTCTCTAGCAACGCAAGAGAGGTGTACTCGATCCGAATCTCCTCATAGTCTCAGCCCCTGTCGGCCAAGTCGTCTTCGAGTACATATACCCTGTAGAGTATCCAGTGGCAGATGAGAAACACCGCCCGCTGATTATAATGGGCTTGACCACACTCTGCTGCCACTGATCCATGTCTCTTGGACCTGTCCCTCCTGGTCGAGAATCACAAAGTCCGCTCGCCGGCCGGGCTCCAGCTTCCCTCTCTTGTGCTCGCCCATCATGTCGGCAATGTTTTCGGTCGCGCATTGCACCGCCTCGGCCAGATTGCACCCTGTGAAGGCGACGGCGTTGCGGACGCATTCATCCAGAGTGCAACAGCTGCCGATGAGCGTATCTGTGCCTTCGATGGTCACCTTGTTGCCCTGCTTGTATTGGCGATGGGTGATCTGTCCGTTGGCAGGGTGCACGCCATCTGGCAGCCCGGCCAGCTCGATGCTGTCCGTGATGAAGACGCATTTTCTCGGATCAGCGCGCATGCACAGCGTCAGGACCGATGGGTGAAGGTGTATCCCGTCCGGAATGACTGAGAAGTAACATTTGCTTGTTCCCATCAAGCCAGCCAGCCCGGGCTCGCGGTGATGCAGGGGCGCCATCGCATTGAAGACGTGTGTCAGTGCGCTTGCCCCCAGCTGCAACGCGGCAAGCCCATCTGCGTACGTGGCGGCCGAATGCCCCAGCGAGATGGTGATGTGAGGGTACTCTTCGCGCAGCTGTCCGACCAGCGCCGTGGAGCCGGGGAGTTCGGGCGCCAACGTTATCAGTTTTACTGCATCCTGAAGATTCTCGGCTCCGTACAAGGTTGAGGGAGATATCTGCGTCGGCTCTCGCAGGTAGGCTTCATTATGCGCTCCTCTCTTGGAGGGCGTGAGGAAGGGCCCCTCAACATGGCATCCGAGCAGGTCTGCCCCCGACGCAAACGTCCGTGGCTTCAACACCGGCACAATCTGGGAGGAAAGTCAACTCACGTCGTGAGCAGAAGCCTGTGGCCGTGGGACTTGCAGCGAGGGGATGGAGAGAGGGTCGGCCATGTCCTACCTGTTTCCATCGATGGACGTTGACGGTCGGAACTGTCGCCCACCAGGCCGTGATGCCGTGGCTGGCTTCCATCTTGCTGACTGCCTCCAACTTTTGATCATCGCCTTCTCGTGCCTTGTCCAGCGCCAGTTGCGTGAAATGGACTCCGTTCATGCCATTAGTCTGTAAGTCTAGGTATCCGGGGGCCACGACGCGGCCGCCCAGATCTATCCTCTCCACGCCTTCCTGTCGATAGTAGTAATTCGGGGTGATGGTGCCTTGTTCCGACGAGAAGTACAGATCCTGGGCCACCAGTTCGCCTGAAACACAAAGGAGGCAGTTGGTGAAACATTTGAGTGACCGGTCCATCGCGCGATCGGACAGAGCCCCAGCCGGGTGAGAGAAGTCAGACGAGGCAGGATGATGCTAGGAGAGAGAAGCGCCTGTTTGTAAGAAAACGCTGGAAGACTGGCAAGATCTAAAGAGCAATAGAAGGGAGATGTATGGGGATAGAATGAGATGAAGAGGTCGACAAGCTGACGCCAACAATCTAAGATCTCTGCGCCGCCGAATCAAGAAGGTGGCTCAAGCACGCGCACCCCTGTGGCAGAACTCCATCTCCTCCCAATCAGTATGCCATGGTACACTTAATATATAGGTAGCTTCGGTTATCTTGTCAATCAAGTCATTATCACTTGGTATCATTTCATCATGGGAGAAAAATCCAAGGAGTTGCGAATCCTCAAGCAAACTCTATGGACCGCGGCTTTGCGTGGCCGGCTCGACGATGCCAGCACATCTCTCACGTCAGTGAGATGCTTCTCGATCCGTCGATTCAGCATGTGTGGCCTCCTGTTTGACCGCGTCGGGCTGTTCGGCCGCTTCCATACTCTTGATGGAAGCCGATAAATTTCTTGTTACTTCCTCCTCGCTGCCAACATCTGCATCGCTATTCCCCGTCTCCTGCCCCGATCCGTCCTGTTGCGAAGCGACGCTTTCCAACGTCCACTCCCACCTCCTTTTCTTCCTTCTGGGTCTACGATTGGAGCTGCTCCGGGACGAATCCTCTCTGCCTCGCTCCAGCTCTTCGGTGGCTGTCACCGACTTTCGTTTCCTTCGGCCCCGGACAGCATATTCGTCAACGCGGATGGTGGCTCGGTCCTGCCCTTTGTCACTCGCTTGCCCATCTTCGCTTGGAGCAGTCTCCTGGTCTTCGCCGTCCGAAGGAGTGCCCTCATCGTCCGACGAGCTCAAGTCAACATGGCGCATAACGTAGATCTTGGTCGTCACCTCCTCCTCCAGATGTGCTCGAAAAGACACCTTCTTCGCGGCTGGGAAGAATATGCGCCGGCCAGGTATCCGGGGACTGGCACTGGCTGAGCAGAGGGATGATCGTCGTACATCTCGAGGAAATGGGCTGTTCTTGAGGATCGAATGAACGCCAAATGGCAAATTCAGGCTGTACGGCTGCTCGGCCGACGGAATGGCCGGCGAGGATGAGGTCCCAGCGAGTCGCCGCAGACTCTGTGCTACTGGAGACGGAAGAACAGTGGCGGGAGATGGCCGATACGTGAGATCGAACGCATTTGTCAGGGTGTTTAACGTCGTCGGAGTCGTCGTTGTATTCGGGTTGCCGCCGTTTCGACTGCTGGTGCTCGCACCGCTGAAGTTGAGAGAGAGATCCGAGGTGTTCAGCGACAGCTTCGGTCTCTTTTCCGGGGACATGGAATTAAATGATCGAAGATTCTCGGAGGGGATAAGGGACAGTGAGGGAGCCGGATCGAGACGAAGCATCGGCGGAGCCATCGAAATGGCAAGCATCTTGGTGTCAACGGGGGACTCGGCGGCTGCTCGCACGCCACTCATCAAAGACTGAAAAGGACTGAATCCGACTCTCCACGATCTGGGGTCGCGGTTCTTATGACCGGACCACGCGGACCAGGCAGTCGCACGGCAGGAATTCTTCGAGAAGGATGGGTGGTCGGGGGTGATGCATAAGCACTCGGGGGGTGAGCACGACGCCAAATCCGGTCGGGTCGCAGCGACGTATCAATCAAGAAGTCACCCTGTAATCAAAGCGTCCCCATCCTCACCTAAGCATCACGAGGAGATGATATAGGACCTGAAAGAAACAGGCAGCTGGTCTGGGACGGAGGGAGGGCGCTTAAAGAAGCCACACAGTCGCCAACCACGTCATCAGGACAAAAGCCACAACCATAATATGTCCAGTTGCCACCCCCGCGCAGGTAGTAGTAGTAGTGACGGACTCGAGGACGGTAGATGGATCGTGGCAGTCAAGCTCGGCCATGTTCACTTCCCATTTGGTGAGTCCAGTGTCCAATAATGCCCAAAGCGTGCGTCGCACTCGTCGTGGTCTGGAGTCCTCGGAGAACTCTAGATTCGGCTGTCGCAGTTTTGGGCCCTCGAGATCGCCAGGCCGTGGACAGGAGCTGGGGTAGGAAGAGGTAAGAGGCCTCTGTCTGGCCTAGGGACCCGCGTGTTGAGGACCAGGTCCCAGGAACGAAGGGCGTTGCGAGCAGGGCGAGGCCTCGATCGCAGCGTCTTAGCCGCCCGACTCTATTTTCAGCGTGCAAAAACCCAGAATAGTGGGAGATGGTTGGCGGAGGCGGACGATTGAACCTTGAATGCCAGCAAATTGCGCGGTGGGCGGCTGAGCTGCTCTCACTGACACCGTAAACGAGTGGGTGCGAGCCTCAGGCAGGTTGGTGATTGGGGCCATACGAATACTCGTAGCCTGAAATCTAGCCGATGAAAATAGACTGGACACTGGACAGTGGACGCCGCTCGGTGCCCAGTGCGCACTCGCGTCGGCGCCCAACTTCTCCGTGGGCCTCGCTAGCCTTGCCGCCCGGCGAGCCTTGTCCTCATCCTGAGCTGCCGCCGTCGACGGTGGGAGAGACGTCCGTCCTCGAGAAATGTATTTCGTGCTCTAGTATCGTCTCGTAGCACCGTAGCACCCGTGCGAGATGTCGTACGGCGTACACTTGCCCTCGCAGGCAGTCGCCGTGAGTCGTTGTACTCGAGTAGATACATCATTGGGACTGCAATTTCGCACTGATCAAGCCCGTCACGAGTTGCACACTTCTAGAGTATTCGAGCAGTTGGTCTTGCCCCCTCTGGAGTCTGTCCCGGCGTTCAATCTCTGCGATTTCGGTGCTGAGAATGACCGGAAGGGAAAGAAGCCTTGAAGGGGGTAGCTGAGAAGCTTAGTTCCTCAACTCATGGTACGTCCGATGCGCAGCTATGGCGAAGGAAGGGACCATGCTTTGACAAGATTCGCATCGCTCCACCGCGGGACTCTCGCTGTCTTCAGACTCCCATCCATCATCAGCGTCCATGGGATCGGCCATCGCGGGAAAGGAGGGCTGCAGGGCCATCGAGGCAGACTCGTCAACGGGATCGCGTTCGACAACCTTGAAATCCTTGAGCACTTCGTCCTGCCTGCGAAACATCCTTCCAATGTCTCTGCCGGCGCTGTCTTTATTCTCAGCGGCCGCTTCCGCCATGTTCGTGGCTGCAACATTGATGAGGCTGAGATTCCAGCCAGCCTTCTCGTGGTGAAGTTTGCGGAACATCGGGACCAACGCCTCCTCCACGAGCCGCTCGGCCAGCAGAGCAGAAGTTTCGTGCAGATTAAAGACAAAGTTGGGCATAGGGCCAGATCGAGAAATACGATGCATTGGTCTTGCACGGACTCCGTCAGGTCCCGCCGGCGGACGAGGCCTGGTCGACAGTCGAAGGGTGCGTGGATGCGCCATCCATCGGCAATGTGCAGCTCCATCCGCGTCGATGTCTCCGTCTTCGTCCAAGAGATCCATGTGCATTCGGCGAATCAGCCTTTCACCGAGAAGATGAAGCTGCTGCTTGACTTCATCGAAAGTGTGCAGGTATCTCATGTAAGAGTCTTCTTGACTGATCTGGCTCGGAATCATCTTGGCCTTACCCACTTCCGCCTCGTCGACTCCATGAATGAGTCCCCATATCTTGCCACCGATTCCTTTTGAGGAGCCTGGACCCCCAAGGATGTCCTCGAGCAACTCCGGTCCCATGCCGAGACTCAATCGAACGTCGTGAACGGTCACCGATTCTCTGGTGGCTCCATAGACAAAGCCCTCGGAGACTTCAGGCTGTCGGCCTAGCACTTGGGACCTTATCCTCTGAGCCAGTTTGAAGCCAATCCCGGGGATTTTTCCAATCTCATGATCGTCCAGAAACTGGGTCACCGTGGCGTCGGGATGGCCAACCGGACCATATGGTGGCATGACTGTGGTCTGGTTCATGGGCTTGTTAACATTGCCTGCGAGTTTTGCCAACACTTTGTTCGTGGCGATCCCTACGGTGGAGGTATATCCTTTTTCAATTTCCAACTCATGTCGAAGGTGACTTGCAAGATGGGACCCCAGCACGAGTCGTTGGTGTAGGGCTTCGTCCGCCTGAGTCAATGGGAGAACGCTGGGAGGATAGGTAGGACCAAATACACTCGAGGCATCGTACTCAAACCCAACCGTAGGATCGCCTTTGTCCAAGCAGAAGAAAGAGCGGGAGAGGTCGTTGCGATTAAGCAAGCCAACGTTGTAGTCGATCATATCTGTGCAATCCAACCTGCAGCTGGGTCAGAGACAGGCTCACTCTCCTCGCGATTTCCAGACGGACCAAACCTCGTCAAATCCAAGCCTCTCAGCCCTTCCACTCCATATTGAATGCTGCAGAAAACTGTACAAGTCTTTCGATGCATCTCGGAACCTAGTCAAGTCTTCACCCAGAATGATCACCACCTCTGGACATACTCTTTTCGCCTCTGTGATCAGCTGCATTTTGCGCAAGCCGCGCCGTCGGGCTTCATAGTTGCAAGTCACTACGATCTGTTTCTGCTGAATAGCAAGCGGCACCGATTTGAGCGCCGGGTTCTCATTCTCGACGACGGAGGCATAGAAGCAGTCGTAGTCGAAGTGAATAATGATCCGACCGTCATCTCGCTGCAACCCCCGAGCCTGTTGCATCTTCCTGGGGTAAGATCATATTGCTTCTGGGATCAAGACCAAGATAATATGATGATCACTTGCTGAGTGACGGGAGGCGCTGTGTAGAGTCCAGATGGTTATGAGGACGGAAGAGACGAACTCGTAGTTGTGGGAGCAGTGCAAGAAATGTGAGAGATCAGACGTTGGTGACGCAGGCGCAGGCGAAGGCGCAGGCAAACATTCCGCCGGCCGAGTCGCGTCTGTCCCGTCGCGGTTCGGTCGCGCGCCAGGACCTCGCTACGATAAACAAGTTCATCCTCCTCGCATTTCTGTGCCGCCGCATCCCACAACATTATCTATGCTCTTCATGCGCCGCTCAAACCAAGTGAGCTGACAACGGCGCATTTGCGCCTCCTCGAAGACCATAAATGTCGCAAGCCAACGCCGCTTTCCCTGGTCGCAACGTGTACGCATCGTCGAGTAAATTGCCCGACCGAACAGGTCAAAAGCCTGGAGCCACCGTCTCTCCACAATCATACGCACAGTCAGCTTTTGGAAGACGGCCAGACCAGCCATACCAATTCGGACAGTCGACGACGGGACAGCAGCAGCAGCAGCAACAGCAACAGCATGGCGCGCCGGGCCCGCGACAGAGCATGGAGAAGGAATCTAATGCGCTCAGCGAATTGAGCGAGGAACAAAGGGATGAGATTAATGAGGCTGTAGGCGCTGGACCATTCTTCCGTTCCATGGCTTTTCTAACAGATGCGTGCTTCAGTTTTCACTGTTCGACCTCGACCGAGATCGCCATCTGGATTATCACGAAGTCCGCGTTGCGATGAGATCGCTGGGGTTTTCGATCCCCAAACCCGAAGTCGCGCAGATCATGCAGACGCACGGCGTGCCTAAGCCACAGTTTAAGAGTCGGCCTCCGGCGCGAGGCCAACCATCATATCACACCAGCCAGCTGCTCCTTCCCCAGAGCGCGTTTCAACGCGTTGCCGCGCAGAAAGTATTTGAGCGAGACCCGACAGACGAAGTCGACCGAGCGCTGCTGCTCTTCGACCCAGACCAGAGGGGCTTCATCGACGTGGAAGACATCCGAAGGGTCGCGCGCGAGCTGGGCGAGACTGGCCTGGAGGAGGAGGAGATACAAGCCATGATTGAAGAATTTGATTATGACGGAACTGGCAGTGTTGCAAAGGAGGCCTTTTACGCGATTTGTCTGCAGTGATGCTTTTTGCCTGGGTTTCTCTATAAACCTCACGATATGATGATGTCGGACGACGCGAAACGTTGGTCGAAGTTTGGCCTTTCCATCCAACATTGGAGACATCCCAGCTCTCCTCATCTAATCGAATATGGCTGCCGTTCAATCTTGGATCCAATGAAGGCCAACTCTGAAATTGCCGCCCGTCAATCTACCATGGAAGCTCAACTGGACCTTCCTTTGCCGTCTCCTTGCCCATTACAGCATCCCAATTCCCTATGTCCCGAGTTCCTCTCGGGGCCCAGTACGACCCGGTCTGGTCGAGGGAGAAATCGGTCTCAACCCAGTCTGCGAGTTTCCGGGCAGCGTCCTCTGGCGAAAGAGCACCCCCAGCGTCCCAAAATTTGTCGAACCCGACTCCCTTTGTCATCTCCGTCCTCATGAAGCTGAGTATGTCAGTCAAAGCTCTCGATATTGGCATCGTGCACCAACGGGTCGTGCCCTTACCTGGGATGAACAGAAACAACAGCGATTCCCTCGCCTCTCAGGTCAAAGGACAGCTGCTTGGCCACCATGTTCAAGGCTGCTTTAGATCCATGGTGCGCATAATTGCCACCGCCTTCCTGCTCATGTCGCAATGTAATCGAGCCAGCCTCTGACGACACAAGGACAACTTTGCTCCCCTTCTTCAGGACCTGGGATTTCACTAATTCTTGCACCACGAAGACCGGCGCTACCGAGGAGAGAGTGTACATCTTAAGCTGTTCCTCCCATTTCGCATCGCCGAAAGTCTCGGTTGCGAAATAGCCCGCCGTGATGATACACGTGCCGACTGAATTGCCTTTCAGCGCCTCTGCGATATCATGCCCACAACTCGATTTGGAGAGGTCGATGTTGGGAATCCAATTGATGTTCTTGCCAACGGGACTGTCCGGTGGACCAGACGACCGAGACGTGGCATACACTGTGTGCGAGAGACTCGTCGCATAGTATGAGACCAGCGCCTTTCCAAGGCCTCGAGTAGCGCCTACCACAAGCGTCGAGGACATCGCAGAAGGCAATCTTCGCCGGCGAAGGACAAGAGGTTCAGGATTGAGAGCCGAGAGAAGAGGATGATGCAAAACTCACCAAGTTCGAAATCGAGTTGGAATTGGATAAGGTGGAAATCGTAATACTATTCAGATCGTGTTTTTCCAGTCTTATAACGCGTCTGGCATTCCAGGGTACCTTACGTATTCGTGATTCAAGCATCAAATTAAGTCACGTTGAGAGTTCCTAATCTGTCGGGCCGCAGCGCAGCTGTTGTACAGTCGACGTCACCTAGCGCCTGCACATTTGGAGACCAACGCACTCCTGCCACAGGCCACGGGTCATTAGAACGGAACGACCATAACGAACATTTCCTCATTCAAGGGTTCCGCAACCTTTCATTTCGCATCACTCAGAGCGTTGCTCATTCCTTCCAGCCATTTCCTTCAGTCTCAATTCACCACTCTCCTTGCAGGTGGAACGACCGGCCTGCGCCCCTCGCGACCTCGACTGGGACGAAACCTCTCATCATGGCTGACGCCGAAGAGACGCCAGCGCAGCGACAAGCGCGAATTCGGCGGCAAAAGCGTGAAGCGAAGATTACTGGCACAGCAAATGAGAGACTCGAGAAGATCACCAGACTCAGTGGGAGAACGCCAGAGAGTTGTGAGTGTCCGCATCGTCCACATCACCGGGAGTTTGGGATGGCCAGAAAATGACAAGAGCTGCTCGAACGAGACCAAGAAGATTGCTGACTGTCTACTCTAAAGTGCGAAATGAATCTCCTGCCGCGACTCCTCCCCAAGCGCCTACACCTCCCGAAATGCTCCCTCCCAGTGCGACTGCTGGGAGCTCATTAAGTCCCGAGCAGATCAGGGCGCAGGAGGAATACCTGAAGGCATTATTGAGACAACCTACAGGCCAGGAGGGTCAGAGTCCGTCCGGGCAAGAGGATGATCCTATGCTGAAGATGCTGCAAGCCATGATGGGAGGCATGGGAGGCATGGATGGCTCTTCTGATCCCAACGCGCCTGGCACTGGGATGGGGGCAGGGCCTGGGTTCTCTCCTGAGGACGTGTCGAAAGCGACAGGCCTTCCGTCGTTCCTGACCAACATGTTCCTGGGTGGGCAAAAGGCGCCACCATCACCGGCCGAAATTCAGGCGACGCGGTTGTGGAAAGCGGTACATGTTTTGTTTGCGATAATGGCAGGGCTTTATCTGGTGTTCCGCATCAACCAGGCAACAGAAACATATGGCGAGAATCCGCCGGCGCCAGCGACGTTCCAGAACCCAGTGTTGGTGTTCTTGACTGGGGAATTGGTGGTGCAATCGACGCGAATCGCAACCAAGGGCCAGTCGGGCAGAAGCGGAATTGGACTTTGGGTTCAAATGGGTAAGGAATTTATCGGGGACGGGGCGGTGGTGGTCTTCATGCTGGGAGTGGCCTCCTGGCTGAAGGGAAGTGTCTGATTTCAGCATAGCAGCAGCATAAAGGAATACTAGCAGCCTCTGGATTCTGGAACCTGTCTCCGGCAAGGTGCCCGTCTGCACGTCAAACGTGGGTGGTACTCCGGTATCGAGGGCGGCAATCCGAGGGCTGGTCGTGCGCGTCCTATGTGCTTATCCGAAACTGTCCGCACCTACACTCCGGATCACTGGAAGTGGACGAAGCTACAGCCCACGAGATACGGAGGGCATGCCAAGGTTCGCCGCCAAAGGGCCGGAGCCTCGGAGGCAGCTACAGTTTGCAGCCTATGAGTACTCAGACTGGCAGTCATACCGAGTAGGACGACTCGTCAATTGCGTGTGCTTTAGGAGTCGACGTCGTACGAGTCCTTACTCGAGTCGGGTTTCATTCCAGTGAAGGCTGACGGGAGGAAGAATCCCCCGTTCAACGTCTATCGGTGTCCGTCTTCGGTGACTACCGGCGACTTACTACGTTGTGTCTACCACTACTGCTACTAGTAAGGTACCTACTCATAGATGAGCTGCCGTTAAACGATGGACAATAATGCTGGCGGCGATCATCGCGATGATGCAAGGCCGAGACAGATCAGCTCCCAGAGCCTTGGAAGGCTGCGGAGGGCTCTCGCCTCTCTCTTTCTTTACATTGCAATCATGGTGCTTTTGACAGGGACATCGTGATGCAAGCTCTGCACCTTGCCCAGAAGGGAGGGATCGGGCGGCGGTCAAGTCGCCCAAGACATGAAGCCAACGGCAGCAGCGGTGCTTGAAGCCTTTCACTTTCGAGTGGCGCGGATAAAAGGGCGAATGGAGGGGCAGCCATTGGGCGAGGGGCACACAGAGGGGCAGGTGAAGCCGGAGTGGACAGCGGCCGGCCATCGAACCCTGGCACAAGCGCACCAGGGCACGTTATTATTGCCCAAACGCGCCACTCATGCCACTCGTTTGGAGGCTCCAGCTTTCCCCGCAGCGCCCGCCCGAGCAAATCCCTCTGGGCTGATGATGCACTGCACGCCTAGCACCGCCCACTCTGGCACCCTGGTCGCCTGGCCGCCTCTTGGTCTGACGAAATTCCCCAAGCAAATCCCCTCGCCTCGGACACAGGGACACGCTCCAAAGAAATACACATTCGGAGTCGGACCAGCTCGTCGTGACCCCTATGACCTTAGGATGCGGGTTTATGCTGGATGCGAGCGTCATCCGCACCTCCAGACCTCCGCGTCCTGAAGGCCGGAGACTCATTATATTAGATCTCCTGACCTCCCCACCACCCTCGTAGTTTGAGTCCTTGTCCTCGACCCAGTCCTGCGGTTGTTGCTCCTGTGCCCACTCTTGCGTCTCTGTGGCCTGCGCGACTGAGCAATAATATAAACCCACCCGTCCCTGCTTGTCCACCCTCCAAGCTTGACTTCTCGACTCCTGCTCCTCACTCTTGGTCAAAGTGCTCTTCCTCGACCTTCGTCCACATCCCCCTACCTCCTCCCATCCCCAGCACAACCGCGTCGTGCACCGTCATGTCGGAAGGCGACGTGAAGCCCAAGGGGCCCGTCGTGGTGAGTCCCAGAACTTCCACTCGTCCGACGCCGATTTTCGGCTGACCACGCACACACAGGCCGAAGCCCACGAGGTCGACACGTTCCAGTACGCTCCCTGCCGCTCCGATGGCGCTCCTCGCAGGCTCTTACTGACCTGATGACAGCGTGCCCAAGCCCTTCTTCACAAAAGGGCCCGGAAAGGCCCACATCAAGGACCTTGACGAATACTATGCTTTGTACAAGGAGAGCATCGAGCAGCCCGACAAGTTCTGGGGCAGGACAGCTCGCGAGCTACTGTCGTGGCAGCAAGATTTCCAGACCGTCCGCAGCGGCAGTCTCGAGAATGGCGACACTGCCTGGTTCCTAGAGGGCCGTCTGAATGCCAGCTACAACTGTGTCGACCGCCATGCCATCAAGAATCCCGACAAGCCGGCCATCATTTACGAGGCTGACGAGCCAGGCGAGGGCCGCACCCTCACCTACGGTGAGCTTCTGCGCGAAGTTTCCCGCGTTGCCTACACCCTGAAACAGATGGGCGTCCGGAAGGGCGACACGGTGGCACTATACTTGCCTATGATCCCCGAAGCAGTCATTTCCTTCCTGGCCGTCAGCCGAATCGGCGCGGTCCACTCGGTGGTCTTTGCAGGCTTTTCCTCCGGCTCGCTGGCCGACCGAATCATCGACGCAAACTCCAAGGTGGTCATCACGACCGACGAGGGCAAGCGTGGTGGCAAACTGATTGGAACCAAGAAGATCGTGGATGAGGCGCTGAAGAAATGCCCCGACGTGTCCCACGTTCTTGTCTACAAGAGAACCGGCGCCGATGTCCCCTGGACCAAGGGCCGAGATTGGTGGTGGCACGAAGAGGTTGAGAAGTACCCCAGCTACATTGCCCCGGAGAGCATGGCCTCTGAGGATCCTCTCTTCCTCCTCTATACATCCGGTTCGACGGGCAAACCCAAGGGTGTCATGCACTCGACTGCTGGGTATCTCCTCGGGGCCGCGGCGACCGGTAAATATGTCTTTGACATCCACGACAACGATGTCTTCTTCTGTGGTGGCGATGTCGGTTGGATTACCGGCCACACATACGTCGTCTATGCTCCGCTCCTCCTCGGTGTCGCAACCGTCGTCTTTGAGGGCACGCCCGCATACCCGAACTTCTCCCGATACTGGGACGTCATCGACAAGTATAACGTGACCCAATTCTATGTGGCGCCAACCGCGCTCCGCCTGCTCAAGAGGGCGGGAGACGAGCACATCCACCACAAGATGCACAAGTTGCGAGTCCTTGGCTCGGTCGGTGAGCCCATTGCCTCAGAGGTCTGGAAGTGGTACTTCGAGTCGGTGGGCAAAGAGGAGGCACACATTGTCGATACATACTGGCAGACGGAGACGGGCTCTCATGTGATTACTCCGCTAGGAGGTGTCACGCCGACCAAGCCTGGCAGTGCCTCTCTGCCTTTCTTCGGCATCGAGCCTGCGATCATCGATCCCGTGTCTGGCGAGGAGATCAAAGGCAATGATGTTGAGGGTGTTCTAGCGTTCAAGCAAGCATGGCCCAGCATGGCCCGAACGGTGTGGGGAGCACACAAGCGATACATGGACACGTACCTGAACGTGTACAAGGGTTATTACGTAAGTCCCCCCTTGCTGCTGGTGTGAGTTAAACGCACAATAACTGACGCGACCCCAGTTCACTGGTGATGGAGCCGGTCGCGACCACGAGGGCTACTACTGGATCCGAGGTCGTGTCGACGATGTGGTTAATGTGTCTGGACATCGTCTGTCCACGGCAGAAATCGAGGCTGCCCTCATCGAACACGACGGTGTGGCCGAGGCTGCCGTCGTCGGTATCAACGACGAGCTCACCGGCCAGGCAGTCAACGCCTTTGTGTCGCTCAAGGACGGAGTGGACTCGGGTGAGCAGACTCGCAAGGATCTGATCCTCCAGGTGCGCAAATCGATTGGTCCTTTTGCCGCACCCAAGACGGTCTTCATCGTGGAGGATCTGCCCAAGACTCGCTCGGGTAAGATCATGAGGAGAATCTTGAGAAAGATCCTGAGTGGCGAGGAGGACAGCCTGGGAGACACCTCCACGCTCAGTGACCCCAGCGTGGTCGACAAGATCATCGAGACGGTCAAGTCGTCGAAGAAGAAGTGATGTGACCCGTGCCATGGATTGGAATGAAGTGTGTTGATATACCCTGAGTTCAAAGGTTCCGTTGGAAGA
This sequence comes from Exophiala alcalophila, assembly GCA_001599775.1. Lineage (NCBI taxonomy): Eukaryota > Fungi > Ascomycota > Eurotiomycetes > Chaetothyriales > Herpotrichiellaceae > Exophiala > Exophiala alcalophila. Next base: position 4,887,599 of record BCHY01000001.1, read on the forward strand.
AAGCCTGTAATGGGGTATGCAAAACTAGTACTCTGATGGAGATTAACCAATCTCACGACGTCTCTTACATAGCGAATACCACATAGTGCAGCCTGGCCAGTTCTAGTATCTTGTATCTAGAGTTTCTGCCATCTCGATGCCTGTTCTCGTGATCTGCCTGTTTGGCGGCTGAGTCATCCGACGCCCGTCCAGCGCCAAGCCTGCAAGCCGACTGCTGGAGGGCCAAAAAAGACCAGCGCAGCGCAGTTCCAGTTCCAACCTCCGCCTCTCCTCTCCTTTGCCCACGACTCTCGAGGCGCGTTGATCCTTTGCCCGCGCGATTATCCTTCCGTTTCGTCGACGGAACTCGTGATTGCAACCAGGCGGCGAGTGTCTGCAGTTCTCAATCGTTCTTACACGCTTGCCGAGAGCTGTTGTCGGGCTTCATACCCACCTTTCGTCGCCTGCGGCACTGGTGTCTGGCGCGTCACGACTTTTCTTTAGACCACCAGTTCTATTTGACCTCTCTTTTCTTCCACTCCCTTTGCGGTCCCCATTGAATCCCCCCTTCCGAATCTCAAAATTGCGCAGCGACGCGCGTCGATTCCCGCCGACATGTCTTTCGGCAGTGGCGGCGGCTTCTCCTTCGGGGGAAACAACAATGCTCAACAACAGAGTACAGGGTTTGGAGGATTTGGCAACACCAGCAACAGCACCCCAGGTATGTGGCTAATTGTTCCGTCGAGAGTGATCCCAGAAGTCTGATGTGTCGTCCTGGTTCAGCATTTGGTGCGGCGACCAACACTGGCACTGGCTTTGGCTCAAGCACAGCTGCCTCGAATCCCTTTGGTGGCAGCACCTTCGGGTCCAGCACGGGAGGTGTGTGCAGCCTGTACCTTGCCTTGACCTCACCCTTTGTTCCTTTCACTTCTGTAACTGTGTCGCTCCGATCTTTCAAGGTCGTCACTGCCAACAGTCGCGTTCACCGTCTCCCGCACACATAGTCACCCCTTTAGTTTTCGCTTTTCCCAGCCCGTTCCATGGACAATGATAGACTAACAGCGATGCCCACAGGATTCGGAAACAACGCAAACACCAGCGGATCATCGCTCTTTGGCAACAAACCCGCAGCCAACCCCTTCGGTTCGAGCACAACACAAACGGGAGGTGGTTTGTTCGGAAGCTCCACCAACAATAACACCACTGGATTTGGTGCAACAAGCGGAGGATTTGGTGCAGGCAACAACGCGTTCGGAAGCAATACTACCGCAACCAACAGCTCCTTCAGTTTTGGAAACAACAACAAGCCCGCGTTTGGTTCCAGCAACAATTCAACACCGCTATTCGGCCAGGGAGGCGCAGGTACTACCGGCGGCTTCGGTTCTCCAAACGCATTCGGAGCTGCTGGAAGCGGAACGGCCTTGAGCAATCAGCCTGTCCCTCCCTCAGAAGGCACTGCTTCGACACCGTACGCACCGACGCTGGAGAAGGAGGCCACAGGAAATGCTTCGAGCAACTACCAGAGCATTAATTTCATGGGTCCTTATCAGAAATACTCCTTCGAAGAATTGCGCCTGGCCGATTACAATGCTGGTCGTCGATACGGCAATGCTACGGGCCAGGCGGGCGGATTCGGGTCTAATACCTTTGGTGGCTTCGGGGCAAACAACACCGGCTTCGGTGCCAATTCCAATACCAATGCGACTTCCAACCCTTTTGGAGCTTCAACGACATCCACGTCAGGGTTCGGGACAAACACTGCGACAACCGGTTTTGGCGGTGGTGGGCTTTTCGGCTCGAAGCCAGCTGCTGGGGGCGCGTTTGGGCAACAGTCTACACCTACACCTGCCCCATCTGGTGGGCTTTTTGGCGCGACCAACAATACTACGCCAAACGCATTTGGTGCTGCAAATACAGGTACCGGTACGGGTTTCGGCGGATCCAGTGGCGGTCTCTTCGGCAACAACCAAAACCAGAACAAGCCCAATCCATTCGGAGCCAGTACTAGTACCCCAGGCTTCTCCTTCGGCAATACCAATACGGCCACCCCAAACACGGGAGGGGGGTTGTTTGGCAATAACACGACTTCCAATGCCTTCGGGCAGAATCAGCAATCGGGCGGCTTGTTCGGCAACAACAGTAACCAGCAACCGCAGCAACAGCAGAAGTCTCTATTTGGAAATACTGCCGGCGGTTTTGGGGCATCTACAACGCAGAATCAACCCTCCGGTGGTTTGTTCGGCACCGCCCCGAATACAAGCGGAGGACTGTTTGGCAACAATACCAACACCAATACCAACGCAGGCGGTGGGCTGTTCAGCAACAATAACAATGCCACAGGTAATTCTCTCTTCGGGAACAACACTGCCAACAATGCTGCGAAGCCTGGAGGTCTTTTTGGAGGAAGCACTTTCGGCAACAACAACGCCGCCAGCAATACAAGCACCGGTCTCTTTGGCGGCACAGGGAACAACAATCAACAGTCAGGTGGGTTGTTCGGGAACAATACCAACAGCAACGCTTCCGGATTCTCCTTCGGCAATGCTGCAAATAAACCTGCCCCCACTTCGTTATTCCCCAATTCCAACAACAACCAAGCAGGAGGACTTGGAGGCTCGACCGGAAATTTTGGAGGCCTTTTCGGAACTCCACAGAATAACCAACAAGGCAATCAACAGCAGCCGGACTTCAAACATTCATCTCTGAACGATCCCAATCCTTACGGTCAGACGTCCATTTGGACTGGATTGCCCATGCCCACACCGGACAATGCCAAGCCAATTTTCACTCCTCTGGCAGCCACCCAGAAGATGAAAGACAGCCAGGCCAAACCTCCCCCAAGCTTGAGACTCAACCAATCTCGCTACATGACTCCACCTCGACACTCTGGGTTTGGCTTTTCCTATTCGACCTACGGTACGCCGAACAGTGCAACCAGTACCCCTGGCGGCAGTGGATTGAGCAACAGCTTGTATGGAAGTCGAACTTTCAACGGTGGTAGCTTCGGCCGCTCGTTTGGAAAGAGCGCGTCAGCGAGCAATTTGAGATCGCAGTTCAGCGGAGACACCGAGGGCGTCCTCAGCCCCACTGCGTTTGTGACATCCAACACCCGGTGGTCCGGTGGCAGCATGCGTCGCCTGACGATTGATCGAAGCATCAGAAATGATCTTTTCAGCCGACAATCCCTTCCAGCACTCCCCACGAATGCTCTCGACAAGCCCGTGAACGGTAGCAAAGAGGTGATCATCGCGAATCCGGAACCGTCTCCAGCTGAACCAGTCAACAAGCTGAAGAAACGTGTGAGTTTCGACAAGGAGACTACCGGAGGTCAGAATGGTGTTTTGAATGGGGAATCTGGAGCCTTGGTCAGAACCGAGACCGAGGATGAAGCAGTCGATGTTGGGACCAACGGCAGAACCCCCAATGGAACTGTCACCCCTGAAGCCGAGCAAGCCAGAGGGAACGAACTCGCCGTTGTCCCCGAAGATCGTGAGTCGGATAGCATGATCTCCAGTAAGGCACCCGTGCTGGCGAAACCGGATCCTCAACCGGGAGATTACTGGATGAAACCATCCCGGGCGGAACTGAGCAAGCTTCCCCGTGAGAAAGTGACACGGTTCGCCGGGTTCCAAGTCGGTCGAAAGGGGTGCGGAAAGGTGGAATTCAACGCTCCGGTTGATCTGACAAGCATACCGTTGGACGACTTGTATGAAAAGATTGTCGAGATTCGTCTGCGCTCAGTCACCGTTTATCCAGACGCGAGCACCAAGCCACCGGTTGGGAAAGGTCTGAATGTCCCATCGACGATCTCGATTGAAAATTCTTGGCCTCGCGCTCGCGGTCAGCCATCCTCCGCTACTAGCGGGCCGATCTTTGACAAGCACGTCAATCGTCTGAAGAAGATGCACGGTACCGAGTTCGTGAACTATGAAGTTACCACAGGTGTCTGGACTTTCAGAGTGCCTCATTACACTCGTTATGGCTTGGACTACGACGAAGATGACGACGAGCTCAACCAGAGCCGTATCTCTGCTCCTCCTGATTCGCTCAGCGGGTCGCAGTTTGGAGAGGCATCGGTTATGGATGTTGACAGCGAAGATCAGGATGACTATGGGGATACTGGCGATGACACATTTGCTTTCAAACAGAAGACTATTCCCGGCGGCTACGGTCGGCGATCTATCATCGAGTACGCAGCGCCAACAGCTGAGGAGGACACACCAGGCTTCCAATCGGCGGAAGCATCGGACAGCGAAGATGAACTTGACAACGAAGTGAGCATGGCTGGCTCATATCCTCCGGCGAATCTGGATAGCCCGACCAAACCCATTCTCAAGCCCAGCGGCATGGGTACGCCTGGCAAGGCGCTCATTAACATTGAGGGCGACTGGGCAGAGCAGCTGCAGCGGACCATCAGTCCGCGCAAACAAAACCGCGACGAATTGAGGAACGTCCAGAGCAAGGTCCTCCTCGACCGGACTTACGAGCCTATGAAACCGAGGTCTCAGTTGAACAACAAAAGTGAATTTCGAACAAGCATCGACATTATGAACTCGCTGTTTAGCCGACATGAGGAGAGAATGGCCGGAGCGAAGGGGAGGAAGAAGGGTCAGGCCGAGCCGGGTTTCGAGGTTTGAAAACCCTTCCCCCCCATTTTCTGATTTTCGTTTTGCATTGTGCCGTACCCTGTGCGTGGACCCTGAGGGCACGGGTTTGTCGAATGGGTTTGTCGAATCTACGAAGCCCGAAATTGCCACAGAAGCTGTTGTTCGAACATTGAAGTCCCAGGGTCAGTGGGGTGTGGGCATTGTTGCGGTCATTGTCACAGAACCCCATAGCATACTTGCGTAAATAGTTACCTGAATGAGAAGCAAATTGCTAAACTATTGGTGTTCTCCATCTAGTTTCCCTATGCGAAGCGCGCAAAGACCTTTGACGACCAAACCGGGGACGGCGATGGCATGACCGAGAACGACCGCTTGTGGCACGCCAGCTTCAAGCCACACTTTACCAGTACAGAGAAGTTGGTCTACAAGTCTGCTTCAGCCTCCGAGCAAGGCAGCGAAGGTGGTTGGACGACTCGAGTCCTGCTCCCCAGCCAGAGCCCGGGTCGTGATGTTGTCGTCACTTCACTGCAAGGCAACAAACCTGAGAACGTAAGTACATTCTTCAGTTCAGGATGGGCTCGTCCAGCTTGTTTCATTTCCGACTCACTGTTACTGACCTGAATTACCAGGTCGCCATGGATGTGAGCTTGCTCTTGACTAATGCCGAAGTGACGGTCAAGAATAGCACTCCTTTCGTTCACCACATAGCCGTCCCCTTCTCGCAGACCAAGAGCCAGGTTGTTGACCCCCAACAAGGCAGCGTCAGTACTGAGGAATCCGATGTTTACGAGCTCGCACACATCCTGTTCGATGAGTACGACGATGAGTTCACGTCCGGCTTGAATCGACAACAGCAGCAGGAATTCCAGGCCCGCATCCGCAAAGATCGCCTGTCCAAGTATCTGTCTGCCTTGACCTGGCGCAATCACGGGGAACGCATCCTCGGTGCGGAGAAAGTCAGCGGTTCCACGGCCGCCGTGATGCATCTGTCCGCCAAAAACGTCGAAGCAGCATGCGACGCGCTGATGAGCGAGAAGGACTTCCATCTCAGCCTGCTCGTGGCCCAGGTCGAGCAGGCCGACGAGAGTTTCCAGGACGACGTCGCCAGCCAGATTGAAGCGTGGACCAGCCAGGGCGTCATCTCCGAGATGACGGACGAGATCCGTGCGCTATATGAGATTCTCGCAGGCAGTACGAGCATCGTGCAAGGCAAGAAGAACGTGCCTGTGGAAGACCGTGCCACGACATTCGCCATTTCGGAGAAGTTCGAGTTCGATTGGGTCCAAGCCTTCGGTCTGTGTCTGTGGTACGGCCGACACAAGAACGGCGACATTCAAGATGTAGTTGCTCAGTTTCAGGAGAAATTGGCCTCGGGAGAAGAGTCGGCAACTCCTTTGATGGGAGAGAATGGGAACGAAGATCCGTTGTGGGTGATTCTGAAGCTCTTTGCCAGCAATGTCAACACCAGCAAGAGCAAGGGCGGTCGAGGCGCCAGTGCTGGCTCCCGAGTCGAAAAACCTGTCTTGCCACAAGCCTTGTCCGCATTCTCCCTCCCTTGGGATTGTCACAAGACCTTTCGCCTCCATCACACCCTCGTCGCGGCCATACCCAGTCTGCAGGTTGACCAAGCCAAGGCAGATGATTTGGCCATGTCGCTGGCCTTCGAGGACTCGGCCCGTGGGAACGTGGTCGGAGCGATCTATGCTCTGCTGCACCTCGGCGATGCTGCGACGCGAGCATATCAAGTGCAAGACATACTGAAAAAGCACGCTGCCATTCTCCCTTGCCCGTCCTTTGACGGTACTCACCAGCAATCGCCCCTTTGGACAGCGTTGACTACGACTCTCAACATCCCCAGCGTCTGGCTCTGCCAGGCCAAAGCCCTTTACGCACGATCCTGCAACGCGCCTCTGGCGGAACTCAACTACCTCATTCAAGCCACCGACTTCGCCGCGGCGCACGACTGTCTCCTTCGTCGTCTTGCGCCCCGCCTGATCATCGACGAGGACTGGACGACACTGCGTGCCGTGCTGGCCCGTTTTGGTGACCATCCCGAGGACAAGGTTGACTCCGCTGTGGCGAGCGTCGAAGGAAGCGCCGGCAGCGGGACGGAGTGGGAGGCTGGAGGGGCCGTGTACGCAGACTTTGTGGCGCTGATGACCCTGGTGGACGGAGCGCGGCGCGACGCCGATGCAAAGCGACAGACTCACCTCCTCCTAGAACGCCTCCAGGCCGCGCTGGCCGGGCTGAATACGCGGACCACAGGCTCAGTGATGGACCAGGACCGAGAAAAGCTCGAGGAACGCGTCGCCCTGTGCGAGATGGGCAAGGCCGTCGCGCGAGTGTGGGAGCTGCAAGACGAGCACGGCGTGGCGGAAAAGAAGCACATTCTCGATCTGCCACTCACGGCCGATGCGCGCCTGTCTCATGCTCGTGCCCTCGGCGCCGAATACTACCGCGGCGTGATGGCGGCGGCGCATTGATTCAGAGGAATAGCAAGCCCGGCTTCAATTGGGGGGTCCAATTGGGGGGTCTGGAACTGTGGTTCATGGGAATGCTTTCATGTTGGAATTTGGACATTGCAACCACCACACGTTTGACGCTTTGTGATGGGAAAATTGCGACATGGGAGGGAGCGGAGGAATGGACAATGACCGACCCTGGATATTGGAGAGTTGTTTCCGGTGTTCAGACTTTGCTGTGGCTGAGGTTGCCTTTGCGAAGGCGTTTGCAGATCCCAAGGCAGGATCGAAAACTCGAGATAGGAAACTTGTCCCAGGTAGAAAGAACGAAAGAAGAACTGAATTGAAAAAGCTGTATGAGCATGAAAGCCATCCGCCTTTTACTACTGTGCGTGCCATGATTTGCTTTGAGTTGCCTTGCCCTCCCTGCCTGTTCCCCTTCCCCTTTCCAGAGTCGCAACTCGCAAGGCTGAGCGGATAAGGAGATCGTGACGATGATTGGACGGATAGGCTTGTACTGGTATTCCCGGCGCATTTCTTGGCGCATGGCGTACCTGATGATTAATGAATGACTTGATCTACTCGCAAGGAATGAGGTCATGTCTCTCTCTCTCTTCCACTCACCCATTGATTGCCTATTGATTGCATTTTTGATAAATCGATCTTTGGGGTTCTCTCGAGTCTCGAGAGATATTTATTCGCCGGTTGCCCTTCTCTCATAATTCGAATCTTGAGTCTATCCAGCCTATACATTTGTAATTCTGCGGCTCTGGTGGTTCTGATAGGGTCGATATGGAACCATCAACCCCCTCCGACACCGATACCAATAAGAACACGACCACCGTCAAAGCAACATGTCTCTGCGGAAACATCTCACACACCCTCCCACCCGACACACATCTCCCGCTAGAAAACGTCGCGACCTGCCACTGCAGCGACTGCCGCTACGTGACGGGTGCTTTATACCTTGCCTCCCCATTGCTAGCTGTGACATCACCACCACAGCAACAACAAGAACCACCGATGAAGCAAGACGTCTTGGACCGCTGCGTCGCTTACGATAGCTCGGGTATTCGACGGAGATTCTTCTGCGGGAGGTGTGGAGCGCATATGTTTATTCAGGAAATTGGTGCGGGTACGAGGGGGCGGTGGTGGGTTATGGGCGGTGTTCTTGAGGAGGAGGAGGAGGAGGAGGAGCAGCAGCAACGGGGTGGTGATGGTATCGAAAGTGGCAGGAGGCGTATCAACACGGTCAAAATCGACAACCACATCTTCGTTACCGACACTGGAGATGGCGGTTTGGTGCCCCAGCTGTTTTCGCTTGGAGGTCGAGAGGTCAAAGCGTGGGAGCGACGAGAGGGGAGCAGTCGGCTCGTCGATGCGGCGGAGTTGATTGATTTGATGGTTCAGAGTTCCAAACGCGTGGAGGAGGAAAGGCAAACGCGGACGAACGCCAACGCGAACAATCGTCTACTATCGGCCCAGTGTCACTGCGGCGGCGTCAGTCTGCAGATCACGCGGCCGGACTTCGATCACGACACTCAGGGTGTCCCGGCTCGTTACGTCCCCCCTGAAAAAGAGGATAGGGACAAGTACGTCGCCGGCCTGTGCGTGTGTCGCTCCTGTCGTCTGTCCCTTGGAGTCAGCTTCCAGCCGTGGACGTACGTGCCCCCTTCTAACGTCCGATATGCCGGTACGGGGGAGGAAGTTCGGTTCGGCGACAGAGCCGAAGGAGATTTTTCGCCAGGTTCAGGCTCCAACGCAAACGCCAACGCAGGGACAAAAACAACAAGAACACTGCGCCATTTCTGGTCCAGCAAGGACACATGTCGAAGCTTCTGCGGCAAATGTGGCGCCACGATCTTCTACTGGACCAAGCAGCGGCCGGAGGTCGTCGACGTCTCTGTCGGGATCCTGCGCAGCGACGACGGGACCATGGCGAGAAGTTGGTTGTCTTGGAGAGAGGGAGGGCCGAGTTCAAGGGAGGAGTGTGTTGATGATGAGATTCTTCAGGCTGTTTCTCCGGATTCTTGATCTGCTCAGATACAAACACAAGTTGGAGCTGTAGGATACTCTCTTTTACAAGCTCTCGAGGATTGAGGCTATACATGTCTGTCCATTGACAATATTTGCTCTGAGTCATTTCCCCAAGCAGAGACTTAGTACTTACTTCGCAGCAGGCGAGTCTTCTCAAGCACCAGTGCCTGATGGCTGGTGCCGGTGAAGGCAGTGGCAGGTTTGCTTTTGACTCACTCCAGATCCCACAGGATAGTCTTGTATCCGACTCGTGTTTCTTTTTTTTGGACTCGGATAGATAGAATCTAGTGGCACGGCTCCATGTGTATTCACACCATGAAGCCAATAGATTGAGATAGAGGTTCTCACTTCTTGTCATGTCATGTCAGTCGTCGTCTTCGTGACTCATACATCAACTGGTCACCTTGTAAGCCACTTCCTCTGATACCATAAAGGATCCATGTCCTTCTCTGAGCAAGATCAGTGCTCAGCTGGTGAAGTATGAGCTGACATGGTCAGAGTTGGATAGCTCTGTCCCGTGCTGCCGTGCATACTTGGTACTTACTTCTCATAAATGGCCATGAACCAGAACCAACCGACGAGCTTTGACCTCGAAATGATTTCGGAATCTCACTCATCAACACAGGCAGCTTCCACTAGGAATCACGACTGGCTGGCCATTGGATTTGGAGGGGATACAGACAGCAAAATGATGTGCTTTCTCATCCAAAAAAGCAGCGGTTTGGGTCCAGCCTCAGCCTGAGGTTTGGTTCTCCGGTCTATTCTCCGTTGAAATACCCCTTGAGAATCAGTACGGCCGCAAGTTGGCTTTGTCTTCTGCTTCTGGGGTTCTTCGGGTCAATATGCCAACCAATCGTAGTCATTGTCGAACCTCGCTGGATCCTGGTACACAAATAGGAGCTGAATGAATCCCGAAGCCTGAAGCATGTCGTGATTGAGGATCGAGATTTCGGACAATGCCGCTCGTTCGTATAGGTGGTGCACAGTAGGTGTCTGTCTGGTCAGCTGGACTCTCTTTCGCATTGCATGCACGCTCTCTTCAGCTCGTCTGGATCCCAGCTGAGGAGCTTGAGGAGTGTGAATGCGTCTCACAAATCGATCCCATTGATAGAAGATACCGTACCAGAGTATGATATGGCAAAGGACACGCAATCACCTTCCTGTATGAGCAAGCGTTCGGATCTGTGACCTTCTCTCGGATATCCACACTTTTCTTTGCCGTCTGGGAGTCTAGAATAACTTTGGCTGGGGAAAGTCTTAGTATCAGGTCCTCTTTCTTTATCCTTGTGCCTCCCTCTCTGGTTTTGTTTTTGACTTGGTTAGAAGAGGATGTATAGAGAAGCTGTTGGTAGATGTGTCTTTTGCAATGATGATCTATGATCGTTGATATGTCTTCTCCATATAATAAATTGTCAGCAACGACGAAAACCTGAGAGAGAATAGAAACAAGTTGGCACATACTAGTCACGACTTTCGGAGTCATGAATCAGATGCTTTCCGGACCAGGTGGCAGAAAAGAGAAAGTCTAAGTCTCCTCTACCTTTGAGGACAACCAATATCTCTCTCGTGATTTCCGCCACTGCAACTCTATTGCGACCCCGTCTTTGTTGTCGATGTATCCACCACTCGTATACGGCTCCATGTATGGTTCACTTTGGACCACAGTGGTTCCTTAGTGGCATGAACTCAGCCTCCTCCCCACAGAAATCCTCGAGATCAGACTTTGTCAACTCCGTCCTGTTCCTCGTTTACGTTTTGGGATACATCGCCGAACCAGAGCAGCTTCACGGTGGTACTGGTGAGCCATTCCCTGGCTGCTGTAATCATCCCGGCTCTGCTGTAACCATTATGTCTCTCAAGGTGATTCTCAAACGCTGCTTGAAGAGGGAAAAATTTGTCTCAGGAGGCGGGAGGGCCATGTTGCTGTATAAGTACGAACATCCTCCTCAGCTCTTGCTCGTTCTTGTTCTTTCCTGTCCTCACGTCATTCTATTAGCTCCACTTTAAAGTGCCTGAGGCAAGATGTTTTGAGTTGATCGAGGAAGTATATGTTATCACGAATGATCTGTGACATCCATTCGGTCGGCTGAAGGCAAGAACAGGAGAAAAGAGCTCACCAGCTGGTGGAGGATGAAGTATCCAAGAAACACAAAAATAATCATTATGGATATCTCTAAGTACTCCCTCCGAACACCCAAGTCTATCAGAACCCCAGCTGACAAATGGCCTAGAACGATGATGCTTCACTCATCTCTTGCTGAGCAGAGGAGACGGCGTAAAGGCAATCAAGGTGGCATCATCTTGATTTATCCTTCCAAAGAGTCAGATATCTCGGTCTGCGCTTTTGCAAATTTCCAACACAGACACACCCACATACACACCGGGACTGGTGCCCTTCCATTCTGTGTTTCCTTGCTCTTTTCGCTTATCAAATTCGTTTCTCATTTCTCCAATATCTCCATCCCACACCCCCTGGACCCTGTTTGACTCTCGCTTGCTCAGGCGGGAACCACGATTGGAGCTCATCAGTAATGATAAGATTCGACATCGGTCTGGTGGCTAAGGGGGCCTTGAGGATCTTTGGCTGGGTAACATCGAAGGTCCTGCCCATCCTCTTGAAAGCCTTGGGTCACCTGAAGATACCCAGCTTGCCTGCCACCGTCGGTGCCCTGACCCATGGCCAGATCCAGAAAATTCATGCCCTGGCTATTCTGCTGGGGGGCTTGCGTCACCATCGGCTGCTCAAGATATTGCGTCGTGTCAACATTCTCCGGCGCAGCATATGTCATAGCTGGAAGCTGGAAATATTGATCATGTGTGACCGCTGGACGTTCGAAGTAGGTCGACCCTTGGCTACTCATCTCAGGAGACATTTTCATCGCTGGACCATCGAAGTAGGGAGCTTGCCTACGACTTTCTTGGGAGGACAGTGTGCCAGATTGGCTTTGGTTGCTTGAAACTGGGAGAACATGCCTCGGAGAGGAGTGCATCACCGCTGGTGTCTCAAAAAAAGCCGGGACTGCCGCAGTCGTTGCAGGGGCTTGTGGTGCCGCCGAAGCCTGGAAGTATCGCATTCCTTGAGCTTGCTCTTGGAAGCCGTGATTGAGGGTTTGGCGTGGAAAATATGGCGCAAACTGAGCACCCCCCGGGGGCGCCTGTGTCACTTCTGTTCCTGGAAAGAAGTGCGCGGTTTGGGAATCCATCTGAGAGGCCTGTGTCGCAGCTTGATGCGGGAAGAATTGTGCCATCGGAGCATGTCCTTGGAAGCTCTGTGCGGGAGGAAGATCGTAGTATTGGGGAAACATGGCCGAGTTTTGCTGCGAGAGCCAAAAATGGTTTGAACCCGGGGTGACGATACAATGCTGCTCCTGAGTAGCTTCGGAAGAGCCCAAGGCCCACGCCTGCTCCCGATGTTGGACGCGGATGCGGTTGCTGATATCAACCGCATTAGGCATGTAGTGGCTGTTCCCAGCAGCAATGCTGTGGCTCACATACCGCGCCCCGAGAACGTTGGCCGGTAAGGATTGGTGAGGCATCGCGGCTTGAGGCTGGGCGGGTATGTTCCATTCGTTCACTTTGGGGATCACCTTTGGCCTAGACGGAGGTCAGCATCCAGCAATCTCTCAAGAGCAACATGGACACATACGTCGGTTCCTTGCGAAGTCTCAACTTCACTCCGCCGTCACTCAACATCTTCGTCAAATGGGTCGATGGCATCGGCGGGGGGATCTTGGAGCACGTCTCGACTACCACTGGGTCAGTATGTCCTCGAAAATGAGTGAAGCTTGTTGCTGATTCGTACCAGTGAATGCGGGAGAGAAGACGCTGCTGAGTTTCGTCGCAAACATGCTCTCGGGACTATTTTGTTTGTCAGAAAATACAGCTTCTTGGGAGACCGGAGCGAGATACCCTTGCCTCATCTCGAAAACAGTGAACTGAAGCTTATAACGGCCAGGAAATTGTGGACACAAATCACCGAAAATGAAGTATCCATGGTCTGTTCCTCACGTCAGAAGATCTTGACACCGGGTCCGTGCAGTGATACATACAGGTCTTCTTCTTGTCATCCCCCCGAACGATGTGGAGCGACGATGTCAAAGAGCCAGTGAGCATATCGCGTTTGTATGGCTCGCCATCGTCGGGCACGAGAGCCGTAGTGCAGAAGAAGTAGGGACTCCACAGGTACGATTTGAACTGATCTTGGTCTTCGACCACAAATTCGACCACCGCAGGGGGGTCAAGCGCCCGTTTGTCGGGTCCTTTGGCCGATGGGCTACCTGTATCGCAGTCAATGCATGTCTGGGGGCTTCGGTAGGAGTAGGAAGAGGTACGTACGCTTTGAAGCGGCTAGAACATAGCCGTTGAGAGGCGCTTGAGCGACCGTCAGCTCCCAAGCAGTCCTGCACACACTCCGAGTCAGTCCTACTGCGCGTAAGGGGGACAGCTTGTGCATCCTGTCCATTGTCGCGAACAACTGACTTGTCGAGGATGAGCCTGTTTTGGATGGATTCGAGCGTAGCCGTGGGTAAAGGCTTGTCTGGCTTCATGGATGCAACCGCTCGGAGAAGGGTTTTGTTGTTGGTTTCGTAGAAAGAGCCCTGCGCGCTTGCAGAACTACTCAGATGGAGAGATAGTAAATACAGGGAAGGAATGGAACGGCGCCGCTGATAAAAGCTGATAGAGACGAGTATCCAGATGAAGGCCAGCGAGCACAAATATGGATGGGAGAGAGTGTGAAGGGTTGGGACGAGTAAGAGGCTGGAGTTTTGTGGTGACTTGCAAGAATCTCCTGGGGAAAGTGTGGGAGCCCTGGGCGTTAGCTGCGGCTCGAAAGGAGATGGAATCTGTCTGGGCGTAGAGACACACTGGCAAGTGCGAGGAGGGTTGAGAGAGGATGCCTTTCAAAGTGGGATGCGGCGACGCAGAGCAGCGTGAGAAGCCCTTGACGGAAGCTGACCGGCGAACGAGGGTGGCTTCGCTCGAGAGCAGTTCGACGATGGTCCAATAGATGACGGTATACTCTGTCGATCGATGGTGGGATATTTCTGAATGACTCTTCTTGTTTTGAGCATGGCACAATCAGCGTGTAGTACCGTGTGTTCTATACCCAGCGGTACGGTTCATGAGAGACTAGACACTAGGCAACGCGACCGCAGCCCAAAGTCAAAACAGAAAATTTGCTGAGAGAAGGCCACAGAAAGGCCATGTACCGGCCAAAGGCGTTCTGAGGTATGTCTTTGACTCTGACAGGGAAAGAAGCCGCTCTGTTCCGCGAGGACGTGGGTAGAGAGAGAATATGTGGTTGTTGCCTCGACTCAGCCTCGTGGGTAAGGAGTGAGGTGGCGGTCCGTGAGCACGGATGACGGTGCATCGACTTCGGGAATGGAAAGAGGGTATTCAAACAGCAGCACAGCGGTGAGCAGTTTGTTCTCATGCTAGCATCCCGTCTCAAAAGCGGCTGGGGTTGGGTACCGGGAGTTGAGCGTCGTCGTTTCCCACAGTGCAGGCAGGAGAGGCGTCTGAACAAGGCCGAAGTGCCAGTTTTCAGTTCCAGTAAAGATATACACTGAACAATGAATGTGCCGTGAGTCCGGATAAAAGGCGAGAGACTTGTATCTTCCTTGCTGTTGCTGTCTCTTGCTTCGCTACCACGTTGAATCTCGGGAAAAAAGCCCGGAGGAGGCCAAAGACTGGGGTCTCGAGGCTCGCACTGGAAACACTTGGCCTTTTTTTCGATTCCAACGATTCAAGAGGTGTATTAATGTTTGTCTATGAACGCAACAGGAGAAGAGTGAGGTGCGGCCAGGACGACGATTCGGCGTGAGGTTAGGCGAGGTGGGAGCAGGCGAGGCGTCAGATGAGGCCGGCGGTAGGCGTTCAATCTGTATTGATGAATCCGCGAAGAGGATTGTGTCTGTTGTTTTAGCTGTTGTTGAGAGGCGTCGAGGTGGTGAGTGTTCAGTGTAATGTGGTGGTCGACTGGCAGGAATCGTGGCTGATGCGGTCGCGTTGGGTAGAGACAATATCAATCAGCATCACCACCACCACCACAACCACCACCGCAACCGCCAACCGAATGAATGAATGGCTTTTCAATGTCGGCCCCTGTCCGCAAACAAGAACATCACAACCCTCTTCAATATCTCGGTCCTCCGTCCTCGATCGCCCTGTCCCCTGCTGCTGATCCCGCCGTCGCTGCAGCAGCCTCTCTCTCACGTTCTGCGCAGTAGCCAACGAATGTTGTCTGCACTTCTCGCTAGTCCTTGACAGCAAGGCCCGTCGCTTGCCGCGTCAAGATCTACTCAGCCGAATGTATGTCTACTCGGTAATACGAGCAGCCGTGGCACGAGATAGGTGGACTTGATCAAGACACTTCCCGCGCACCCGCCGAACCGAGATCTCCCATCCCGAGTCTCAGCAGCCTGGACGATCGTCGGATGGAGATTTGAGCCGCCGCCGCTGGCACGCTGGAAAAGAATCAGCCTCGGGGCCGAGAACGCGAAAAATCAAGGCAGGATTCTTCGGGCAGATGCCGCTGGTTTGGCCATCAGGAGGTGTGACCTTGTCCTCATACTTTGCCAGCGAAAGCCAGGTTGATGGAAGCCGAATTGCAGACACTGTCAAATGAACAGAACCCGACCCTTCACAGGTCGCGTCCAGTGGGCCCCAGCATCTTGACGACACCTCCTCGTGCTACGTCAAATACCCGAACTGGAACTGCCCCTGCTTCAACGACCGATCAAACGAGATAGTTCCAGGGTCGATCGATCCCACCTAGGATGGGACAGAGACTCAAAAAGGAGATGGAGGTGCATACGAGGCTGCAAAGCGGTGTGTGGGTCGAAGCAGGCGAAGAGCGCCACACGATATGTGTGCCATCGTAACACAGGCAACCCGTCCGCTTCCCTGGGAAGAAAACAGCCGGCCGATGGGAGCCCCGTCCTGCTTCGATCATCGGCTGAGCACTCGCAACTCCTCAAGGGTGGCAGCTAGTCTTCTCGACCTGCATGCCAGACAGACCAGAGGTCCTCGCTCCCAGTGGTTTCCTGCCCTGCCTGTCGATGCAGGCATTCTTCGCGGGGGAGCATCTCCAGTCTAGTCCTCAGCCATGAGAAGGAATCGCCCGTCCGCGATAGTGGAGGCGACTTTCAACATGACCTGTACCTTTTGAGAGAGATAGCTCGTGCGCGAAGTTCCCACATCAAGGAGCTTGTTCGTTTCGATTGGTGGGTCTCCTCGCCGTCTTTCTGCCCCCCTCGTCTCAGCTCCAAGCTTGATCAGGCTGTTCTTCAATGCGTGGTGGTGTCCGAGGGGGGAAAGACCCATCTGAGTGCGTGGCGGCAGAGGCACTTCCAGTGTGACCTGAGCGTTACTCCTTGTCTCAAGCAAGCCGCGGACATTCTCCAGACTCCAGAGACGGGATCCAAATGCGATCCCTGGCTTGCTGGAAAACCGTTTCAAGCAAGCCCTCGACCCATCAACCAGCCTGCAGGAACGTGGCTCTACAGCCCTCGTGGCAATTGCGCTCGCACCACGTGGTGTCCATCTCGTCTGGGATCTCCATTGGATACGTCTTCGAAATTGAGGCACATCAGCTAGGACGAATGTCCTGCAATGCAAGTCGACACAGGCCCGAAGTCTGAAGAGAACAGTCCCCAGCAGCCAGCCAGGATGATGGCTGAGTTGGAGCGGGACTTCCGGGCTTCGCGAGCCGGTTCGGAAAATGAGCAAACAACGATTGCCCTAGCACATTCGCAGTCGAAGAGTCTGCAAAGAGCCTGGGGGACTCGAGAGTCAACCGCAAGGAGCAGGCTCTACTTCCGTCCATCTTGCCAGGGTCTCACCTCGCTTACACGCTCCTCACCGCGGTGAGAGCTATGGGATGATAGCTTGGGATGCTCACTGCTCACAGCTCAGGCCTGCTGCACAGGGGGCCGTCTTGGCCAAGCAGCGCTACTGAGCATGTACGACCGTCAAAAGCGCCTCTGAGCCTGTCGACTTGGAAGTCAGGAGTCGGATGTTTAACGCGATCCGAACTTCGTTATCACTGTCTTGATGACTCCCCCAGCGTCCAGCGTGTTGATTTAAGCTTCGACGCCAGCGGACGCCCGGGTGGACGGAAGATGATCTGGGGTCGGGCGGGCATGATGTTCGAATCGAGCTGGGTGACCGGCTTCTGAGAGGGTAGGTTTGAACCATGGTTCTGATCCCGGTTCAGAGACACCGCTGTCTGAGAATTGCGGTTCATGAGAACAGAGGGGCTTCCCATGCTTCCTTGACATCGCTAAATCACTTTCTTCGTGCGCATTGTGCAGGCGCTGCACTCGACATGCATATCACAGGAGCGCTGAACCAGATGTCCGGAAGACGTGGCACTGTGTACAGAGACAGGGTGCATTGTCGCCGACATATCGGCCTCTGGAATCGGCCTTCTCTGTCCCCAAGTCCAAGCATCACGAAGAGCGGACGCAGCATGGGGAACGAAAGGGACTGATGGGTGCTGAATCCTGAAAATCAATGGCTGGAGTCGCGACCACCTAGCGCCGCCAGTTGATGCAGCCCAATCGACCGATCCAGACCTATGCACTCGCAGGCCACATGGCACACCATCGAAAGGGTGCTTAGGTGGCACACCGGAGGGTTTCCCAACTTCTCCTCTGTGACCGGCCTGACCATGCTGGCGGCACCGGGGAACTTGGAAGTGAGATGGGCCGTCGAAGCCCTGGGGGCTAGGGCCCCTGGCGCCTGCATCTTCCTCGTATGCACGCTGCACAGAAGCCATTCTCCTCCATGACCGGGTAGTCTGGCGTCTACGTCTGTCCTACTCAGCCTTACCTGGCTTCCTCTTTAGGCGGCTGTTGAGGATGACAGTCTTCCATCATCTTTACCCACACTGTACTCCGTACACGGCTGTGCGAGGCTATCGACAGGTGAACGGGGGGAGTCTTCGGTCCCCATTGTCTGGAACTCCTCGCAGAGGGTGTCGAAGTGCCCCGTATTCGAGGGCGTCCACGAGTTCGCAAGTGACACCTGCTTTGCCGACCCACAACGTCCTCCCTTCGCCGTCCTGTGTCCATGTGAGCGAAGCGACTTCCGGATCGAGAGTCGAGACGCTGTTCTTGGATCGCCTCGACACTGACATAGGTCGAGGAAGACTCGAGAGACGCAGCATGCACGTGGCTACCAGGACAATTCCACGTGGTGCTGTGCGGTCCGATGCACAATCCAGCCCGAGAGCGGGAGATGGCTTGCTTGAAAGATTGTTCCATGCAAGACCGCTCTTCAAGATGCGCGAATTACAAAGACAACCTGGCCGTGCCCGAGCTGGCGCTCCCAGGTGGTCTCAATTGAATTTTTCTGAGTTGATGAGCGTCCCGAGCCGAAGACGGCCGCGTCGGGCTCTGTGAGGCTCTTGCAGTGCTTGATGTCTGTGGTGAGTCGTGACTCTCTCTTTATCCAACGTTCGACCAGCTTCGTTGACCCAAAGTCAATTCATTGCCATGAACGGAGTACACGCATTACATGTCTTGTCCAAGCCTGCTGAGCTTAGAGACGCGCGCCGTGAATCCAAGCAGCAAGGATGAAGTTCTCTCACTCTGCTTTCAATTGCATGGGTGGTGGATCGATCCCCGCGTCGTCCCTTTCCGTGAGATGCTGGGGTCAGCTGTTCAGCAGTTCCACGTGCTTGCTCTAGCCCGGCATCAGGAAATGCAGGCAGCAGAACTTCGGTCGAACAATCACGCCATTGTTGAAGCGGCGACTGGCGATCCGAAGCGATTATGCCTGGGCCCGGGGGCATATCAGATCAGACCCTAGAACCCAGTGGTCCAGTATCAGTGTTCTTGTCCAGCTGAAGACAGAGGACACCCGCAGCCCTTGTCCCCCATATCTCAAGACCATCAGACTGCATCCAAAGTGAAGACTGCAGCCTCAAACTGGCCTTTCGAGGAATGCACACCATGGTCAGACGCCATGTCTGGCCTGGTGTTGAGGCTCACGTCACGGTCAAGAATGACATCGCAGTCGACATTGAGACAATCATTTCACGTACACAATGCCGAACCTGCGATGGCGGGCTGAGACATCTGTCTATATGGGTATCCCCTTGTCTTCCCTCCACCACACCAAGTGTGATGCATGCCTTTTAAGTCAAGTATGAGTACAAACAGATAGCATGCGCTGTCATCGGCGCACACATCCCAGCCAACGCCAGGGCAGAATTTGCCAAGGCGTGCCCCCACCCTTGATTCGTCTTGCGCCTCCCATTTTTCTCCCTCCTCAAAAAAAACAACAGCATGAGTGCGTACCCACTTGGTCTCCAGCTTCTCCAAGCCCCGTCTCCCACTCTGCGCACTCAGAGAACACAGGACAAAAAAGCAAAAAGAAGAATGAAGAGAGTGGGATTCGAACCCACGCGGGATTACTCCCATCAGGAAACGTCTATCCGCACTTTTAGATGCAGATACTTGAGCTAAGACTTCGAAGCCTTAACCTGACGCCATAACCAACTCGGCCATCTCTCCAGGCTGATCTCAGAACTGGATGTTCTGGGATCTTGCTGTATGAATTGTGATAGAGAATTGCGAACTTAAATTGATAGTGAAATGAAAAATGGCATCTCGGTGGGTGGATGGTTTCTTGGCGGCTCCGTGGATCACAGGTACAGGAGCCGCAATTTGGGGACTCGGGATGTTTCGAGCGCGTCTGTTTCCAACGTCCGCTTCAAATCGCCCAGGTCATGATAGAATGAGTCCCTCTCGGTGGTCAACCTCTGTTCGTGATCGACCAGTCGTAACTCTCTTCGCTCTGTTTCTTGCTTGGAAGTCTTTGATAGCTTTGATCGTCCTCACCAGCCCAGGCATTGGATATGACACCTCGACAAGCCTGCTCTCCAATGAGGGCACGGGGCATCATGCCATCTCAAACACTCCCAAGACCATCCTTGATATGCGGATGAAGTTCGTCCGATGGGACGCAGTCTATTATACGCACATGGCAGATGAAGGACATATCTTCGAGCAGGAATGGGCGTTTGGAATTGGATTGTCAACCGCCATATCATGGATCTCGAAACGTGAGCAAGGCTTGAAATGGTGGACATGTGGCCATCAGCTGACGGGGATTTAGGACTCTCTGCCCTGGGTCTTGTCAACGACCCTTCCTCTGCCGTGGTCGGGATTCTCTTGTCACACACCGCCCATTGGCTCTCTGTCGTTCAGATATGGGCATTGGCAACAGCTCTCGTCGCGGATCGAAACTCGTCGCTCCCAATACCGTTCTGCTCTGCGGTGCTTCATATCATTTCACCCGCGGGAGTGTTTCTCTCCGCGCCTTACTCCGAAAGCCTGTTTGCCTCCTTTTCGATTTCCGGGTTCCTCGCATACACCTACGCGGTCCAGTACTTTCATCGAGGGCAAGTATCCAAGGGTAGCACAGCCATGATTGGTGCAGGCTTCTGCTTCGGCGTCGCCAGCATGATACGCGGCAATGGCATCTTGGCCGGCATCCCGTATCTCATTGAAGCCATTACCACCGGTCTTGCGATTCTCGTCCAAGGTCTCACATTGACAAAGTTCAGTCGACTGACGTCGGTCGTCGTTGGCGGTATCCTCGTTGGGATCGGCATGTTGGTGCCTCAAGTGCTTGCATATCAAGAATACTGCTCCGGGCATATGGTTGGTGCTCGAAGACCATGGTGTGAATTGACATTCCCTTCCATCTTCTCCTGGGTGCAGTCTCATTACTGGTACGTTTTCCGTTCTGGCATTTTAGGATTCCTCACGCTAAAAAAGCTCAGGAATGTTGGGCCGTTTCGCTACTGGACACTATCGAATATCCCACTATTCCTCCTGGCGGCACCGAAACTCTGGCTATTGGTTTACTCCGCCATCGATGCAATGCGGAATCCTCAGACATTCGTGACAGGCTCATCAAAACATCCACCGGAGCAGGCTTCCCTCCAGAAGAGAACGCTCCTGATGAGTCTAGCGCTCCCGCAACTGGTACTCGCTATTCTGGCCTTGACCAGCTATCATGTCCAGATCATCACCAGACTCTCCTCCGGATATCCACTCTGGTATATCTGGTTGGCTGTCAAGATTCAGAAGGAGCCAAAGCGAATATCTGGCGTCATTCGCTGGATGGTGGTATATGCTTTGGTCCAAGCTGGGCTATATGCATGCTTTCTGCCCCCAGCCTAACGCTGGGTCTGGGTCTACTTCATACTTGGAAAGAATCCAGTTCATGCTCCGTCGAGCAGAGAACCTATGCAACCCTTTCCCTTCGTCAAGGCCCACCTGTGCCATCCCCAAGCTTCAACTTCATCTTCCTGTCCGGGAACTTTCTTTCGTCAATTCAGCTTCGACTGAGCCTTCATTGCTCTGCAATGACTTCCAGCTCGACGAGAGCACCCTCTTTTGCCAACGCAGTGACCTGTCGCAGCCGAGAGGCGTCAGTTGAGAATGGACATCCCGTGACCGACGGAGGGTATGGTGCAATGGATTTCGAGATGAACTCACCCCAATCAGGGTTGAGACAGGATATGGAGGCTCAAAGAACCTGTTCAAGCCGATTAGCCCAGGCAACCAAGCCCATTGGCAGGAGGCCGGAGGGGAAAATCCTATACTTGTCCCACGTCGCCGCCACCTTTCGGAAGTCCTGCATCGGAATGATGTAGATTCTGCGCGTGACCACATTGTCCAAGGACGATCCGCAAGCTTCAAGACACGCCTTGATATTCAGAATGGCCCGCTCCTATAGGGCCGAGAATCGAGTCCGTCAACATCGTTATCGGCGTGTGGCACCCAGCCCTCTCCGCTGGACTTACAGTCTGTGCTTCGATGCCACCCGGCACGATGAGACCGGTCTCGGGATCATCGCCCATCCAGCCGGCAAGATAGATCGTCCCGTTGCGGGACTTGATGGCGTGGCTGTAGTTTCCATTCGGCTTGGGGGCGTCCGGGGCCCAGACTGCTTGTCGAGTGGATGGCATCTTGGTTATCAGAAAACGGAGAATGGGAAGCTTTGTTGGATTGTATATGAATCAGTGTGGTGGTATCTGACACGAATGGTTCAGATCAACCATAGAGCTTTTTATCAAGAGGAGGCTCGAGAAGTGGGTCGCAGTTTAGACTCGGGCTTTTCCGATTGAAGTTGTCTCGTCGAGAATTCCCCGACAGGCTATTATTGACCTCATGATATTGTGCCCCATGGGCCGGGACAAGAGATCGCGGTTGAGCACGTAGGTCATGTCTTGGAGTGTGGAATAGGTACACCGCCAATACTGGTATTGCAGAAGGATGGTGGTAGTCGAAGCCAGAACGAGGACTGAATCTGGAACCATAAAGCGGCGAGGCCTAGCCTGCGCGGACCTGAGTCACATGCACGTGAACATCGGCGTGTCGGGGTGTCCACTGTCAGCGTGTCCCTCACGTAGCATTATTATTATTGCTACTGCGGCGTCGAGTCCCTTGGAGCCTGTTACTCATCGCAGCAACGCCTTCTCCGTACAGTACTCGAGAGTATCCGCAGCCGCCAAGACTGCGCTCTGCATCGCCGTCCTCGCCGTGTTGGCGGACATTCGAGGACCACGAGATTCCTGTGTCGCGTGCAATCGAGCAAACATCTCAGACCAGAACAACGAATTTACCTTCTCTTATTGCTATCACTGCCTCCGGAAGACGCAGAAATACCATTCCGGCCACGACTTCCCTCCAAGACGCCACGCACACCTCGAAGCGCCTGTTCGCAGGCATAAACGTGACGTAGCAAGGCTGCACCGCAGCTTGCTAAGCACTCTGTCGCCGTATACAAACCACGTCGACAGGCTGCCTCCGTGCGACCTCTCTCCAAGACAAACCCCTTCCCTCGAGACTCGACCGTGCTTTCCAGTCAATTGGTGGGCATGACACCAGCGAATTAAGAGGAGACATTGACCAACTTGACGCTGATGAGCCTTCTTGTGCTCCAGCGAGACAATGGACATGGAGAACCTCAAGCACCAGGTGGACGCGATGATCAACGGCAGCCATGGGAAGCATGGGATGGAAATCTCGAGAGCGACCTCTCCAGCCGGCACCATAGCCCAGGAAAACGGCCAGCCCATGGATGTTGAGGGTCAGAATAAGCGCAACAGACCGCGAACGTTCCCTTACTTCTCGACCCTTCCCTATCCTGTCGAAGATGAAGCCCAGAGACAGGAAAACCTGGCAGAGATCCTCAAACACCTCTACATCGCCGTTCAAGCCAGCGATTTCACCCCGGGAGCGGTGCATTGGACCAGAGAACTGCGCAGTTGGCTTTCGCTCAAGTTCGACCCATCCAAAGAGCAACGAGTCAAGCTGGTCAAGCTGTACTATGAACTGGCCCTTGCTCCTGGAATCGACCCTGCTGTGAGCGAGCGGTTTGCTAGCATGTTCATGCTACTTACAAAGTATGTCAATTCGCATTTCACCGCCTGCCTCTTCCCTACGCTCCTTACTGATCCTTATAGGCGCAAACACTACCTCCGTCCTCTGACCGACCTCATACTCGATTGGCGCCCTCTCTATAGAGAAATGAAGGTGTTTGTGTTACCAAGTGAATCGGGCTTGATGCAGACAACAAACCTTAAGAGGAACATCAAGACTTTGATCAAGATCACCTCGTTTGCGCAGCTGTACTTCGATCCGGAAGACATACCAGCAATGTTGGAAGAGATATTGCCCCATTTCACCATGTCAGCGGCTGAGGGAGCGTTCGTGGTCATTGGTCTTCTCAACCTGCTGTTGCCGACAGCCCCAGCCCCGGCAAACCGCTCGGATCTGAAGTCGCAGCAGTTTCTCCCTACCTTTTTCCACATGTGGTCTCTGGTGAACCGCTCTAGGACAGTGGACATCGCCATGGTCGATCTCTTCTCTCGCCTTGCCAGAGACTCGTTGCCGAGCAAGCAGGTAGACTTCTCGGAGTTTGGCATCTTCACCTCAGAGCAGTCAACTCTAATTACGACTGCTATCTTGAGACTTTTGGAGATTCCTGTCGGGCAGTCCACCTCGCCATACAGCGCCCTTGTGGATATCAATGCCGGAATGGGTATTCTGTTGGATCGCGACTCACGCAAACATCCTGTTTCGCATCATATCGCGCGTTGGTTCGTCATGTCGTTGTCACCGGCCTGCCTAGAACAGAAAACTTCCGTCCTGTCTCTCCTTGAGACGTTGATCCAAGCTGTGGAAACCTTCTTCCATCCTTCGAACTCGGGATCCTGGACAAGGACACTCTCTCAACTCGTCTTTTACCTAGCTGATTTCTTTGTCATGCGTTGGAACAGAGAAAGAAATGGTGAAATGGAAGTCCCGGAAGGGCGCAGGCTCAACGAGGCATTGCGAAAGCGATTCGTTCTTTGCCTGCGAGAAGTCATCTTCATGGGCATCTACGCGAAGAGCGGAACGGCTATGAGCTATTCTCTATCGACTCTTCAAGCTCTAGCGTTCTTGGAGCCTGATCTCATCTTACCCGGCGCGTTGCAGCGTATCTATCCTTCAATGCAGGGGCTCGTCGAAGTACATCGAACCATTTCGTCCATCCGGGCTTTGCAGGTTCTTGCGCGAACGATGATACGGACCAAGGGTTACCGTTGTCATATTACCGCCTTGCTCGGCCTTGCTCTTCCTGGAATTGATGCCAACGACCTTGACAAAACTCTCTGCACGTTATCATTCTTCGCCAATGTCTGCTACAACATCCCTTTCGAGGACCTTTCCCAAGGCCGAGAAGATGTCCAAGGCAACCTGCTTGCCATGGAGTGGATCACCGGCGAAATGGAGCGTATGGAACAAGAAGGTGCAGGCGTGGAGCTCAACTACGCCTCTTTGAACGAGAAGGACGAAGAGATGGTCCTTGCATCTTCCACTGCGGGATTCAGTGAGTTCGTCACCTCATTTCTGGGCAGAGTCTTCACTCTTCTTGAGAACTTGCCAGATGCGGCGCGTATCAGAAGCGGCTCCCCCGAAGAGAATATTGTCAACACTCTCCCTGCGGCATTCTTACCCTTACTGGCCTCTCTCTCGCCAGACCTCTACGATCAGGCGTTGAACAAGATCGTTGACTTTGTTGCCAACCACGTCATACATCAATCGAGAGATGCAATGGCCTTCATTTGCAATTGTCTCTGCAAAGTCAATCCCGAGAAGGCCTTGGCCAAGTTCGTTCCCGTGTTGATTGCCGCCATTCGCACGGAGATTGACGAGAACGGAGCTGGGTCGACGAGAAACGCAGCATCTGACGTCCTACCTCGTGATCGAGGTTTGGTTTGGAACATCAGCATGCTGAGTATGTGCGTCGTCCACGTGGGCTCTGCGGTACTCAAGTACAAGCAGGAGCTGTTTGATATTGCGGTGTATATGCAAGAGAAATGCAAAGGCATGCCAACTGTGCACGTCTCTAATTTCATACACCACTTATTGCTCAACCTGACCGTTACTTACACATCTGACTACGCCCTGTACGAGCCCGGAAAGACTACAAATGGTGTGACTGCGGACCTTTGGGGTGTTGCAGAGCCGCCCGCGACGATCAAGCCAAAGTGGCATGTTCCTTGCAAGGAGGAAGTTGACTTTGCGGTCGAACTGTTTCAGAACCAGGCAGAGAGTGCCGTGAAGCACCTTCAACGCCTCATTAATGGCACGTCGAGCATTAAACGCGATGGAAGCGGCAAGGAATGGTCGGACGAGGTTTCCAGAAACCTTGTCCTGCTGCGTCTCCTGCTCGCTGGAGTTTCTGTCCTCTTTGATGCGAAGGGGGTTAACGAAGGCCTGACCACGGCCGAAGCAGGGCTTGACGCCGACACTGCGATGTCCCAGGCAAATGGTCATGCGCCCGAGGATACCAATGAAGCTGACGATGCCGACGCTGCTCTGGATGGCACAGATGAAACTTCCATCAAGCCGTCGTTCCAGTACCCGGCTGGAGTACTCCTGAAACCAGGAGACGACAATTACAAAGAGCTTCATCAGCTTCGTCAGGATATTGGGCGTATCCTACACGAGGTGCACGTCTTCCTGACACGAGAAGGAGAGGATGATGTTTCTTCTTTCGCCCCTTTGTACACAGCCTACCGATCCTGGTTCGTCGACGTCGGGATTGAGCGATCCGCCCACGTCCTCGATCGAGTCACTAGGCTCTTACATGCGGATGAGCAGCCCTACAAAGTGAGCGGAGTGCGCAAAGATTATCCCAGATCTATCCTTGTGCGGCGAGCCAATGTCTATCACACCCAAAGACTTCGACACAACGCAGCCCCACGACCTCGATCGGAGCTCGATGAGCAGCTTCTGCTTGATCTCGCAGAATCCTCGGTCTCATTATACACAGAAGTTCGTCGGAATGCGCAGAGTGCTGGTGAATCGGCCCTGAAGGTCGTGTTCGGTGCCCGTCTCTGCGTTATCCCGCCCTTGCTTGCCGCTTTCCAGAAGGCCGTGGAACGAAATGACTTCCCCCGAATCAAAGGCGGTCTGTTTGCAATTTTATTTGGCAGTCTCGCGAAGACAGTCGGCAGGCATTGGAAATACACTCCTATTGTCATCAGGACATTCATCGAGGCTAGCACAGCAGATAAACCGTCAATCCAGAAGCTTTGCAGTGGCGGATTGTTCCAGGTCATGGAATATGGCCGCCCTGGAGACCGCATGGCTATTATTGACAGGTCGCTGGTCGAACCTTTCGCTCCAGATGAAGACGTTGAGGACAAGATTGCGAAGAAGAAGTCGTTCAATCTGCGCAAACGCGCGAGCATCGAGCGCAAGAAAGCCGAACTGGCAGAGGAACTCATTGAGCTTGCTCGTGTCTCGCACTGGAAGAAAGCAACTCGTGTGGCTACCCTCGTCATGTCGCTAGGCATGCGGTTCGACCATATTGCTTCGGATAATATGATCACTTTGATCACATCTGGGACGGTGGACCCTCATCCTGGTTTGCGTGGTCTCTACTCGCAGGGACTCGTTGCCTTGTTCACAATGACTGATGTGCGCGCCGTTTGCAACCACGACTATGCAAATTACATCCAGGCGCTTCAAGAGTTTCCAGCGAAGGTGAAGGTCGAGACCAAGGCCGAAGAGCCGATGTGGACCGACAATTTCCTCAAATCTTTCTCTCAGCCAGAAGCCGATGTGTACATCGACCATGACTACCCAGGTTGGCTCGTTTGGTCGAAAGACATGCCGGGCTACAAAGCCAACGTCAAGACTGACATCGAGTACGATGAACTTGAATGGAAGAAGCGAACCGTCATCGGCAAACTCTTGGATAGACAATGGTTTGTCACATTCTTCAAATATCTGAAGCAAGAGCCTCGAGATCAGTCTGCCGATAAGTTCCGCATGGCTAGCGCTGCAATGTTGACTTATGCGTTTGAACTGATCATTCGAGACGGCCTTGCAGTTGCCACCTTTGACGATATCAAGGAGGAAACACTTGCTGTGTTCGAAGACGGCAGTGACAAGCACCAGCATCGTGCCACTGCCGAGATTCTTGCAGGCTTGGTCACGTCAGTTATGGACAACTCGATCGAGCGCCGAACAATGGTGTGGGAGTTTGCTTTCCCTATAATCCAGCGTGTATTCTCAGATGGCCTGACCCCAGAGAATTCGGGCTACTGGACGACCTTCCTCCACATGATCCTTCAATCGAGAGATCCTCGGAGAGCTTGGCCGTTGGTGGAGTGGCTTACGAACTTCCGTCTTGACCTGGGATCGAACGCTGCCTTCAAAGAAAGCTCAAAGATTCACCTGTTGCACCAGCTCATCATGGATGCAGGCTGGCATTTCCAACTCCATGGGCCCATCTCTGAGGACTTCGTCAATCATTTTGATCACCCATACAAGGGAGTTCGAGAGGCTATGGCTCATACGCTTGCTGCCATCACTCGTACTCGGTACCACGAGTCGTATCGAGATGTCAAAGAACTTGTCGAAGCGCAGAAGGCCGCGGGCTCGATTGGCACACAGCCATATCTCCCGACAGAAGAATTTGACAAAATGATCCATGCAGCATTTGATCGAGTTGAGGTCTGGCGACAGGAACGCACCCCAGGCCAGCAGACGCCGTCGCAGTATACCTCTGGAAGCAAGACGATCCTGCTGTGGCTTGACTCGATGCTCTCATCATTTGAATGCACCCAGCTCCTCAAGTATTTCCCCAACCTGTTCACAGAGCAGCTCTTGCACATGATGGATGTCAAGGAGGATCCCGAGCTGCAGTCGCTTGCATACCACGTGTTCCGCCACTTGCCGAATATTCCACATCGAATTGGGGAAGATCAGGCTCTGATAGATTCATTGATCCGCATCGGCAGGACGTCTTCATCATGGCATCAACGTCTGCGAGTCATGATCAATATGCAAATCATCTTCTTCCGACGTTTATTCTTGCTGTCCGAAGAGAGCAAGCAGAAGCTATTCAACTGTGTCGCTGATATGCTTGAAGATACGCAGCACGAAGTCCGCGCGGGTGCTGCGACCACGCTCTCCGGCATGATACGGTGCTCACCTCTCGACTTGCGCGAGCGAATGATTGTTCAGTTGCGGGACCGATTCACACAGGCGCTCATCGACAACCCCTTGCCAAAGAAACCCAAGGGCCAGCTAGCTGGGCTATCGTCTGCACGAGCTTCTGGAGCCAACACACCGACCCCAGAAGCACAGCGGTTGGTGATTGTGCGTCATGCTGCCGTGCTTGGTCTGGGTGCCTTGATTCAAGCGTTCCCGTACTCAAGCCCACCGCCACCCTGGATGCCCGATGTGCTCGTGACCCTGAGTAGCAAAGCGGCGAATGATCCGGCCACGGTCGGCAACAGCGTCAAGAGTATCATCAGCGACTTCAAGAAGACGAGGCAGGATACGTGGCATATCGATGTGAAGGTATGTTCTCCGTGATCCCAGGTTCCCCTACTCTGCTAACGCGACTCCTTAGGCATTCAAGCCAGAACAAATCGAAGATCTCTCTGGAGTTTTGTGGAAGAGCTATTTCGCTTAGCCTGAGCACCCGGTCGAAAAGAGGGCCAAGCAACCAGCCCTCTTTTCCAGTCCAGCATAGCGTGGGCGTTCCTTTTGTTCTCAGGAACTGGTGTGGATTGAGGAGCAATACGTGCAGCCAGAGAATCCGGGGATTGAGATCCGGATCAGCTGGCCAAATCATGTGGAATTACACTCCCGAGGGAAGATGGATCATGGCCAGGCTAGTCGTCTCATTTGAGACCGTGTGACCTGGCTGAGGTCCACCGTTAGCTTACTTAGAGATTGTTTGAACTGGAGAATTGCGGGCAGAGTGAAAAGGAAGAAGTTTGAGTATCAATAATCACCAGGAAACTCGACGGTCCCGAAAAGACCTTGGAAGTGGAGGAGGAAGTGACAGCAAGCAAGAGAAAAGAGAGAGCTCTCCCTTGAGCTCTCGTGTAGAACTAGTACTTCCTACCCAAAAGTACGAATACGACGTGCATGACAGCTACATTGAGATTCGATGCATTTAATGCCGTAGTCTGTAGGGTACCTACCTAGTAGATCGCGCAACGCTTTCGATTGGCTTGGTTGGGCCAGATTGGCGCGTTGGTGTGGTTTGAATATAATCTCTCATCTCTCGCAAGAGTCATACGAATAAAGATAATAATACATCTATATAATAATTATCACGATTCTCCCACAACCTTTGACGGGTCCTCAAAATAGGTGACAAGTCACACCAGAAGTTCAAGAACACATTCAGTACATAGGAAGTTGATTTAAAACACATTTGATTGGACGTGAGCAATCTAATAACAGCACCATATCGATCGAGGCCCTCGCTCTATCCCCGTCGCACGCCTTCTCCAAACAGCGCGCAAACGCCCTCACTTTACTCCCCGACCTGGGTGTCCAAGGCGATTGTCACTCCGGCAAGACCGTGCAGCATCGCTCTCGACTGCACATCAAACCACCACCGAAGAATTTGCGCCAGGTTCATCTCATGGATTTGGAGATCCTGAAGCAGTTCGATGTGGAACCGGGAGAGTTGGGCGAGAATATCACGACGAAGGGGGTTGATCTGCCCGTGTGGACAGATCAGCCATTTCCGACCAGGTCTACAGGAGCGATTCATCGAGAGGGATGATCAGAGAAAGATCATCGCTAGACGGGCGGGTGTCATGGCTACGGTGGAAGTGGGAGGTGTGGTGGAGGTGGGCATGAGGATCATGGTGGAGGAAATGCCGGTGTGGGAATGTTTGGAGTGTGTCTGAAATGAGACGATGGAGAGGACTTGGGTACACGATGAGTACGAGTACCTAGGGATGGACATCTCCATGGTCTGGTTGCAGGAAGTGATGATCGTCGTTGTGCATTGTGTCCCAGAGCCTTGCCAACATGCGTCGTTTGAGATCCGTAAAGTCCGCCGTAGATGGATGAACCTTTAAGCGGCTAGCCTGCCAAGCCAATCTGGGATGGAGGTGCAGGCTGGCAGCTGCAAGCTCCAACTGGCATGAATGCAATCATCGAGACAGAGTAGCAGGCTTCCATCTTTCACCTCCTTCATTTCCACCGCGAGAGCCATCAAAGCTCGTTGCTGTTTTCCACCCTCCGACTTCCTCTCTGCTCCGGCCTGGGCGGCCTTGTCCCTCTCTTCATTACCCGCCCAGCATGGCCCAAAAGGACACCCTCTTCCGCTCCGCGGGCATGTCCCTGACCCAGCTCTACATCTCCAACGAAATCGGTCGCGAAGTCGTCTCTGCCCTGGGTGAAATTGGCGTCGTCCAGTTCCGCGACCTCAATGCCGAGACCACTGCCTTCCAGCGTACCTTCACCAAGGAGATCCGCCGCCTCGACAATGTCGAGCGCCAGCTCCGCTACTTCAAGGCCCAGATGGAAAAGTCCAACATCGAGATGAGGAGCCATTGGGACTTTGACGAGAACATGCTGGCAGCGCCTCAGGCCAGTGAGATTGACGAGCTTGCCGATCGTGCGGAGGCGTTGGAACACCGCGTTAGCAACTTGAATGAGAGCTACGAGACACTGAAGAAGAGAGAGGTCGAGTTGACCGAGTGGCGTTGGGTGTTGAAGGAGGCAGGAGGGTTTTTCGATCGTGCCCACGGCCAGACCGACGACATTCGACACAGTATCGACGAGGATGATGCTCCCCTGCTCCGCAACACCGAGGCCGAAGAAGGCAGAGCCAATGGGGATGCCGGCCAGCAGCAGAGCTTTGCCGTCATGAACATTGGCTTCGTTGCCGGTGTGATCCCCCGTGAGCGGTTGGCGGCCTTTGAGCGAATCCTGTGGAGAACTCTCCGTGGCAATCTCTACATGAACCAGTCCGAGATCCCCGAGCCCATCATCAACCCGGAGACGAACGAGGAGACGAGGAAGAACGTCTTTGTCATCTTTGCTCACGGGAAGGAGATCATTGCGAAGATTCGAAAGATCTCCGAGTCTCTCGGCGCGGACCTCTACAATGTCGATGAGAACAGCGACCTTCGTCGGGATCAGATCCATGAGGTCAACACCCGTCTCGGCGACCTTGCCAGTGTGCTCCGAAACACGAAGAACACCCTCGACGCCGAACTCACCGCCATCGCCCGATCTCTTGCTGCATGGCTGATTGTCATCAAGAAAGAGAAGGCCGTCTACAACGCACTGAACATGTGTTCCTATGATCAAGCCCGAAAGACCTTGATTGCGGAAACTTGGTGCCCGACCAACAGCCTGCCTCTGATCAGGGCCACTTTGCAGGATGTCAATGATCGAGCTGGCCTCTCTGTGCCGACCATCGTCAATCAGATCAAGACCAACAAGACTCCGCCGACCTACAACAAGACGAACAAGTTCACCGAAGGCTTCCAGACCATCATCAATGCCTACGGAACAGCCAAGTATCAAGAAGTGAATCCGGGCCTGTATACCATTGTCACTTTCCCATTCCTGTTCGCCGTCATGTTTGGCGACTTCGGACATGGATGCCTGATGACGATGGCTGCCGCGGCCATGATCTACTGGGAGAGGCCCCTTTCCCGATCCAAGCAGGATGAGTTGTTCGCCATGGCTTTCTATGGTCGATACATCATGCTGATGATGGGAGTCTTCTCCATGTACACTGGTCTCATCTACAATGATGTCTTTTCCAAAGGATTCACGCCTTTTCCCTCAGCTTGGGAATATCCTGAGACTGGACGGCCAGAGGTTACAGGTCATCTCAAGGGAAGCTACCGATATCCCTTCGGTATGGACTGGGCATGGCATGGGTCTGAAAATGACTTGATCTTCAGCAACAGTTTCAAGATGAAGTTGTCTATTCTCATGGGTTGGGCCCATATGACCTATGCTCTCTGCTTCTCATACATCAACGCCAAACACTTCAAGTCCCCCATCGACATTTGGGGCAACTTCGTGCCGGGCATGATCTTCTTCCAGAGCATCTTCGGATATTTGAGCTTTGCCATCGTCTTCAAATGGTCTATCGACTGGCAAGCCGCAGGCAGGAACCCACCCTCGCTGCTCAACATGTTGATTCAGATGTTCTTGGCCCCAGGCACAGTGGAAGAAGGTGAACAACTTTACGCCGGGCAAGCAGGACTCCAAGTCATCTTGGTTCTGATCGCTCTCATCAACGTGCCCATCTTACTGCTCCTCAAGCCTCTATACTTGCGTTGGCAACACAACAAAACGGCTGCTCGAGGATATCGTGGTATTGGCGACACGAGACGCGTCACCCATGCCACGGAACTCGACGATGAAGATACCAACCAGGGACAACGCATGAATGGCCGCCCTAGTCACGATGATGATGATGAAGGTGCGATGATTACAGAGAACATTGACGAAGAGGGAGAAGAGGAGTTCGAGTTCTCCGAAGTCATGATCCATCAGACAATCCGTAAGTTGTTCCCGAGATTCTTTACTCCCGTGTCTCATAGTGACTAACCTTGTACCGTCCAGACACTATCGAATTCTGCCTCAACTGTGTCTCCCACACTGCATCATATCTTCGACTTTGGGCCCTGTCACTCGCCCATCAACAGCTCTCCGTGGTGTTGTGGAACATGACTCTCGGCAACGCCTTGGGCAGTTCCGGAGCCATGCAGGTTGTCATGATCGTCGTCACCTTCTACTTCTGGTTCGTCCTCACCATTGCGGTTCTCTGTGTCATGGAAGGAACTTCCGCAATGTTGCATTCGCTGCGTCTGCACTGGGTGGAAGCCATGAGCAAGCATTTCATAGGCGAGGGTATCCCCTTTGAGCCGTTCAGCTTCCAGTTGTTGCTCGAGGAGGATCCTGTCGATTAAAGGGCTTCAAGCGAGCCCGCAGTGGGAGAGAATATAGATTTGTTCAGTATTATTGTATAGAATGTCACTCAATTGTCTGTGATCGCTAGGCCATCATCGCGGCCAAACCGCCCGTCCTGGGGAGTCTCGTCGAGAAGTGCTTGGAAGTTCTGATAATGCATCCAATAATCTGCGGCATCAAAGTCTTCTCGCTTAACCTTCTGTTTACAGAAAGACGCCACCTACATATTCACGTGACCTCACACTTCTTGGCGTCAAATATGCGGCGCCCACAAAGAAAGTCACTCACTTCCGCCCCCTCGACACCGACTTCGTCTCGACACCACGAATATTGCCAACAACCCGAAGATCCTGTCAAGAGTAAGTCCATGTACCTATTGAAACGTCCTCTATCAGATTACTGACTTCTTCCACAGTGCAGATGTAAGTTTCCCAACCCGCCGGCCCCGAGCGCACTCTCGAAAATCTTCATCGCCACGCCTTCCCTCCTCCCGAAACCCAGCAGAACCGGCGAGAAAACGAGAAAGGACATGGAATTCAGAGAAAGAGATACTGACGGAATGAAAATTACAGCTTCGTGAAGACCCTCACGGGCAAGACCATCACCCTCGAGGTCGAGTCGTCCGACACGATCGACAACGTCAAGTCCAAGATCCAGGACAAGGAAGGCATCCCTCCCGACCAGCAGCGACTGATCTTCGCCGGCAAGCAACTTGAGGATGGCCGTACCCTGAGCGACTACAACATCCAGAAGGTACATTACCAAAATCCCCTCCTTCTCCCACAAACGACGCTTTCGACCTACAGCCGTTCGCTTGCATACGATCACATCAAATGAAGAACTGTGTGTCTAACTGTATTTGCTTAGGAATCCACCCTCCATCTGGTTCTCCGTCTCCGTGGCGGTATCATCGAGCCCTCCCTCAAGGCCCTCGCCTCCAAGTACAACTGCGAGAAGATGATCTGCCGAAAGTGCTACGCCCGTCTGCCCCCGCGAGCCACCAACTGCCGCAAGAAGAAGTGCGGACACACCAACCAGCTCCGACCCAAGAAGAAGATTAAGTAGTGGTTGCGCGCCTACCTATGCTACTTACCTGTCTGTTGTTTTGGCCGGGTCCGGTGGAGAGTGCATGGAGTGTGGATGTGTGGCGCGAGCATGATTCGAAAATGGAAAATTGTGTTCCGCCGCGAACACACGCTATGGGGAAAGGAGGTGTAGAGGGAAGGAAGAAAGGAATGGGAATGAAAGATGGGTCCGGGTTTTGATTGAGATGGTGCAAATTGCGGCAGCAGAAAACAAAATCAAATCCAAAGCATTAAAAAAGAATACCTAGCGAAATGGGGATTCCCGATGAGAAAATTGACGGAACCCACGAGCTTGCTCAAGGCTTAGATCAATTCCAATTGTTCTTTTTTTCACAAAAGGATCACCCTGAGATCTTTCCGGGTCTAGCTCGTTCCTTGAACATTTCGTGTCGGGCTCACTGCCCTACGACTAGGAAGAATCCCCTTGGGATCTCCCGCAAAGATCTGCGTCATGACAACTCTATTCAATATCGCCAAACGGCGCCTAATCGTAATTGGGACCGTGCAAGCTAGCAACCCGCGTCGAGTCCTGGAAGACCACAGTGCTTGCGCCTGCCAATGCATATACCCAGTTCCTGTAGAGCAAGCCTGCCCATCGCGTCACCCTGGAGCCTTCGGAATGTTAATACATAGCTGTCCTCCCAGATCTGGCGGGCCAAATAGGCACTCGTCGTTCCGTCATCAGCGATTTTGAACCCGTTTTGAAGCCTCCCCAAAGAGAGAGGCCTAGAAGAACATCATCATTTTGCTATCGTCGTCGACGGGGGCCTGGTCTTGTTTTGCCGGGCTCCTGTGGCTGAAGAAGAGGATCTTGATCGCGATGGCCAATCCGGCGTGCAACAGGATCACAGCCACCAGCAAGACCTGGCTGACCTTCTTCTCGGTCGCGCTGATGACGGGATAGAGGTTCTTGACGAGGAAGAAGACACTGAGGGCATACCCAAGACCGACGAGGGCGTAGTTCAGCCCGTCGAGCGGCGACCACGACACCAGCGCGACGCCGATCCAGAACAGGTTCCCGTACCCGTACAAAGCCCAGCACTCCACCAGCTCGAGCGACTGCGCCCCGAACCACCGCAGCGCCGCCCACATGCCCAGCGGCACGAACAGCGTGTACCCGTACACCAGGCCCGCAGCGCCGCTGAGCAGCTTGAAGTCGTACTCGAAGTGTTTTTTCCCTTCGCTGGCCAACTTGTGCGAGATGGTCCCCGCGAGAAACAGAATCACCACCACCGTCGTCGCGATCCAGAAGGGGCCGTACAGGTCCGGATTCCCGTCGAGGGTGTCGAGGAAGGGAGCTGTGTTGGGCAGGAAGGGGACCAATGCGCTCTGGCATCGGTGTAGGACTGTCGAGGTGTCGACGTCGAAGAACTGCGCGTAGAATGAGAGGGACCAGAGCATGCGCTTTGAGGGCACATTCGACGAGTCGTTCGCGAGGTGAGCCGCAGGGTTGTTTGTCGCGCCGCTGCTGCCTAGGAAGGGCGTCGAGTCCGGCTGGATCTTGCGGTTCGATGGGTTGGATTCAAAGTCTGTTTTCTCCATTAGTTCCCCTTGTCGCACTCTTGCTTGCTTCCAACGGAGATTGGATGGGTGAGGAAGAAACGCACTTGATGAGTGGAATTCTAGATCGTCGTCTTGTAGGTCGGTGTGGCCTAGGTCTCCCTATTCCATGGACTATGGTCAGGTATGGCTCAAACGGGGGCCTGGTGGATGCACGACTCACCTCCGCGTCGACGTCGACAACGACATCGTAGCCTCTGTTCGCCATCTTGATGTCCAACTGAGATCTGGCCCTGGAAATACTTGCAGAGCAGAACTAATTGCCGTATGTTGGTGGTGTTGTTCGAGAAGGAAATGTCGAATTGGACGGATTGCGGTTTGGAGAGACTGCGCACTCTCTCTCACACGAAACACGTTGCCTGTCCGAGTGACGTGAAGCGGAGGCTGTACCCCGTCGGATTTGAAAATACCACAGATTTAAGCAAGTTGACATGGAGATCCCACGCAACGCTTCGGTCATTACAACATATGTTGAAATCTTGCATACATGGCTTCATTCACCACGTCTCCCGCTCCATGAACCGCAATGCTTTCTACAAAAGTATATCAGACGTGACGCTCTGGATGGTGCAGAGGGTGAAACAAGTGTTCCAAGCACTTCTGCTTTCTTAAGCGTCTTAGGTTGCCCATCCATCCCAAATCTATTCAAACCAGATTGATCTAACATGGAACAAGCCCGACTCAATGTCTCGGGCTCGCCGTAGCCTCGCTGTCGTGTCGACTTGCGGTATGACTCGTGATACCGGTGCGTTGTCGTTTCGGAGATCGCAGCGCAAGAGTCTATGGTCTCTTCGTATTCCGAAGCCCCCATCCGGAATGTCTTGGAAAGGCGCGGGATAGGGTCGAGCAACTCAGAGGCCTCGTAAGGGGACTGATGAAGGGGAAAGTTGCCAGCATCACAATATGGCTCCCTGGTCCTGGATCTCCTTGATGTCTCAGACGGTTCCCCAGTTTCGATTCGTCCAGTGCCGGTCTCAAGGTCGTCTCCACGAAGCTTGGTAAATTGACGCCATCATGGACCACAGGGCTTTGTCCTCTCCACTTCTCCTAAGCCAGACAGACACTGCCGCAACGAGAACGGCAGCGGTCAGAGACAGAATCGGCCTCCTGTATTGGAATAGCAGCTTTGCCCTCTTCCGGATCAGCTCCTCGCTGTGGAGCTGCTGGATCTGCTTTTGGCAGAATGTCTCGGCTTCTTCAAGCCGCTGGTGTTGATCGATCCGGCGAGACGTCTTGAGGACACTGTATGACGATATGCGCCACCAAATGAAGCCACGAAGGTGTTCTGGTGGGTGGTTCCTGAATAATGTCAATGTATCCTGGACCCGGGCATCGATGTCGAGCGTCTGCGGGACTTTCGATATCACAAAGGTCAGGATGTCGGACTCGTCCTCCGGCATTTCCAGCAGCTCGGACCGCCGCGATATCGTGATGGCGGCAAACAGATAGATGCTCATGATTGGTTCGTGGGCGAGGAAGAAATCGTACAGGCGAGCGATGTCGCCGTAGTTTTGGATGTCGTGTGCGAATAAGGAATGAGTCGCCGATAGAGCAAAGATGTTCTCGGCCCCGGCGATGTGGTTTGCCAACTCAGGGTCGGCCGCCTTGACAATCGCGGAGACGAGCTCGAAGTGTTTCCGTGCAGGTGAGATTGTTGGTAGCATGTAGTCACGGAGGCGTAACAGCGATATTCGTGGAACGGCGGCCATGGCTCTTTGCTTTCCAAGCACAAGGAGGAGAACCTGTACGACATCGTGGTAGCTCTGGAAATAGGAGAGCAGAGGATGGCGCCTCAGAGTCGAGACAATCAGCTCCGAGAGCTCGGCCTTCTTCGTCTCGATCGATTCTTCGGATTCATCTGGGTTGCATTCAGCACCTTGCGTGATCCGGGATCCGGTCGGGCAACCAAGGGGTCCGGCATACCTTTAGGGTAGTAGACAAAGGCTCGGTCGACGTCGAGCTGAACTTGATCCTCATCGGCGTGCCTGGCCAGCTTCCTCCAGTCCTGGTTCGCCTGCGTTTGCTCGGCCGGTGTCTCTTGAACGTTGCAACCCAATAAAATTGGCCCTTCCAAGTCCGGCAAGTCAGTGAATGTTCCACCAAAGTTGTCATGCAAAAGGACCCGGGACACACATACAGGCTTGCCCGCGCAATTCGTCGGTCAGGAGACCGCCGGTTGAGGATGCTAGCTTGACCAGGGTTTGAAAGTCACCTTGCTCGCAGGCTTCTTCAATAGAGCTGCTCTTCTTGTCCCTCCGCACAAGGGCCCCTGAAGGTAGTTTCTCGCTCGCCGCCGCGGCGGACGCGTCTGCCACTGGCTTCTCCGCAGTCTCCGGATCCATGTTGGCGGCGTCGGCGCGATGCACGGTGCCTTCAGGTCGAGCCGGCAGCCTCCATGTGTACGAGGTAGGTGGCCGCTGGCGACGCCGCGAAGAAGAAGTTATGTTCGTGCAGGCTCGCCGCCGTTTGGGTCAGGATTGAAATGCACACCAAAAATGACGCTTTTCGCTGTCACACTGCAGCTGTCAATGGCCCGCCTGGGGGATGGATTTGGATATGGACGACAAAGGTGCCTGGTAACACAAAGGCGGCGTCTGGCTGGTGTCAAACTTGTCAATTTTGTCACCCCAGAACGGCGGCGAGAGTAAGAAGATAGCGCTGGCAGCGACTGGTGATCGGTGATCGTGCGATGGACTCTTCGGCGACAGGGGCTTCACTTCACGATGGACGGTGAACAGACGACGAGGGTGAGGGTGAGGATGAGGAAGGTGGAGGAACCAGAAGGACGAGGTGGTGCCTTTGGATGCAGGCAGCACAGGATCAAGGGGTGGGTGGTCCTGGAATGATTGATGGTTGATGATTGATGGTTGATTGATGATGGGAATTTTTATTGATGTTGTTGCTGTTGTTGCTGTCGATGTCTTGGTCGCGGGCTGAACTTCCCGCTTTGGCGTCAGCGATGATTGAGCAACGCCATCAACAATTCTCCTTGACTTGCCTCATTGTCGACCGTCGACCACTGTATCAGCTCTCGGCGTCCAGCTATCGGCCGCCCGTCGTGTCCAGATCGGCCCTTGCTTGCTCACGACCAGGGTGTTGTGTGTATGGCGATGCAATTGGGCTCTCGCTCCAGGCGCTGCCCCTCGTCGTTCGCCGCCAACAACCCCGGATCTGCTCGTTGTTTCCATCAGAGCCTGTCATGATTGCATGAATGCATGCGTCTGGAACTTCGGAATACGTGCGTTTACAGCCTGAAAGTACTGACCTAGTAGAAGGAGACGCTCCGGATGCGCGGGCGCGGTCTGCATCTGCACCAATATCCGCCCAACTGTCCGCGGGCGCGCCCTGGTCTGGTCCTTCTTTTCCTTTCCACCCTCGCTCGGCCTCGTTCAGCCTTGATCAGATCAGATCTCTCAGCTTGTATTAAAGCTGGATCCTCCTTGGATTTCACTCTATCTCTGACCACCGGCTTTTCCATTCCACCGGCCTCCTTCTGCCCAGGATGGCGAGTGCAACCTCTCCTCAGAGCAAGAGCAAGGCCACGGCTCAACCGTCTCGCGAGCGCATTGGGATCCTCTCCAGAACCCTCAATTCGAGTTCGACGGTGCGATGGATTCTCCCAGCCAGGCTACGGAGTCCCTCAAAGAACGATATCGTCTTTGTCGGCCCGACCTTCATTCAGCTTCACGAGTTTCTCGACACGGGACAATTGGTCGACGTGACGGCAAAACTCGACTTTGGCGCTTCCATCACCGACGCCAAAGTCGTCTCTGCGGACTTGAAGATCGTCCCAGTCGTCGACGCAATTTTGAAGCAAGAGAGGGATCACGAGCAGTTTAGCATCCGCGGGAAGCCGGTCCCAGATTCACAGCCACCGCAAATCCTGGTCCTCATCACGCACGAAAATGAACTGATCTACGTCTACGCCCGAGAGGATGCCGTGGGAGATGTCAATCTGGTGTTTGCGAGAAGATCCTTCCTCCGAGGCGCTGGACTGCCTGATAGCCAGTGTCGATTCGTCGCTGTGGACCCTGAGTATGGCCTGTTCGCGTGTAATCTTCTAAAGAATCGGCTAACACCTCTTCGCCTAGGTCTCGAGCCCTTGCTGTTGCCTCTCGGACAGGATACTTTGGAGTCTTCAGTCTGCGGTCTGTCGACGAGATCAAAACCGAAATCGATGAATGGGATCCCCTGAACAACGCGACATTTCGTCCAGCAGAAGAGGTGCGTTTTCCCCATTGCGACTAGAGCCGTTCCACTAACACCTGTCCAGCAACGCTTCATCCAGGTTGACGGCCGCATCATGATGATGACCTTTTTACGAAGTCCCGAATCCGAACCAACAAAGGTGCTGCTGCTTTTACTAGTCCATCCCAATACTGCCACCGAAGACGTCTATCAATACCTCTACAAATGGGATACTAAGGCTCCGCTCCATACAATCCGGCCAATGGCCTGCAGTGGCCGCCAGTTGAAGGAGGATCAGTTGCCGATGATGTTGATCCCCTCAACACGCCCGTACTCCTATTTGCTGGTCATGC
The DNA here is from genome assembly GCA_001599775.1 of Exophiala alcalophila. Classification (NCBI taxonomy): domain Eukaryota; kingdom Fungi; phylum Ascomycota; class Eurotiomycetes; order Chaetothyriales; family Herpotrichiellaceae; genus Exophiala; species Exophiala alcalophila. Next base: position 4,928,151 of record BCHY01000001.1, read on the forward strand.
CAACGGGAATCACCTATTACGAGAATGTGCAGTCTTCCGAGTCGAAACGCGTCAATTGTCGATTCATGGAAAAGTTGACGGAGCCCTTGCAATGGGTTCAGTGGGCAAAACCGAGACGTCACACCAAGTATCTCGAAAAACGTGATGACGTTGTCATTCTGCGAGAAGACGGCCTGTTGCAGTACTTTCAGATCGAGAAGGCGTCGAGCACAAAGTTCAACATGAACAATACTATCGGGCGTCTTGGGTTCAGTGTGGACTCGGCCTTCTGCATGCTGGCTGGACCTCCGGGAAAAGGTGGTGATATCATCATCGTGGGCGGGAGCATGACCGACGGCGGGATATTCCATGTCTCTGCACGAGGGACTCCTGAACGGATTCAGACCATTGAAACCATCTGTCCGCTTCGTGACATTGTCGCTGGCCCTCCCCAAGCAGTTGACGTCAATGAACTTTCTCAGCTTCAAGGCCTTCCAGGACGACTTTACGCCAGCTCGGGTCCATACGAGGACCGGGGTCAGATCTCGGAGGTGCAGTACGGCATGGAGGCTCAAATCGGCTGGACCATGACTTTCCCAGACGCGGGTTGGGTCCAACAGCTTTTCTCGCTCGAGATTCCCCACGCAAACGAGCTCCTGGTACTCGCCACTCATGCCACGCATTCTTCGATGGTGGCATTCGACCTTGAAACTCAAGATATCTCATTTGCTGACGCGGAAAGCCATCCCGGCTTTGATTTCGACAGTCCGACACTGACAGCCGCCGTCATCAACCAGTCTACGATCATTCAAGTCACCGAGGCGACTATGAATATCATTCGCATCGAAGATGATGGAGCACTTTCCGATGTGAGCAGGACAGAATCGAAACACATCCACACATGTCTCTTCGACGATAACCGGGTCCTTGCCACGACAAGACAAGCCGAATATACGCACGAAGTCGGATTGATTGGGATTTCCAGCTCCCACGACGGATCCATTCAACTACCGCGAGGCCCTTATTTGGAGCTTTCACAGTCGCCCGTCAGTCTCGCATGCGTCCAAATCGAAAACACTCGACTCGTGGTGGTAGGCACATCTGCTGAAACGCTAGTGGGATATGTTGCCACGTCCAACTTGAGCTTGAAGCTAGCTTTCGAATACCAGGTCAAAGACCTTCACCCCAAGGTTAAGGGCTCTGTGATAACCTCCTTGTGTGCATTGAGCCAAGAAGCCCATGGCCCGACTCTCCTCTTATGTGGCCTCCGTTCTGGCACTTTGCTCTGCTTAGAACTCAAAACATATGACCAAGGCACCAGATTGAGTAAGGACACAAGATTCTGACTGGTATTCACCCTGCTGATCTTTTTAGGCGTCAGATGTGAGGACTTCTACCGCATTGGAGGAACCGACATTCAACTTTGTCGAGAAAAGGGTCACTCTGGCTCAGACAGCCCTTCGGCACTTGTCCTATGCGAGTTTAACATTCAGCGTGTGACGCTCCATCCCAATTCCACAGTCATTGACTATACAGTTTCTCCGCTATGGGTAACCGATCGAACCAACGTGAGTATAAAACAAACTTCTCCTGCATACTGCATCCTGCTGACGATTTACAGCCTTCCACCCAGCACATAATCAACGCCGTCCATCGCATCCCAAGACTGAACCTGCCGTACGACCAACCGGGCGGGTTGTTGGTCCTTGCTACGGAAGCAGACTTGCTTTTCTGCTCCATCGTGGCCCAGGAACACGGCATTGTCAAGCATCTCCAAATGGACGGCGTCCCCCGCCGCATGCTATTCTCGCGATTCCTCGACAAGCTTGTCGTTGCGTTTTCGAGAGATATCCCCCTTCAGGGTCAAACTACCCAGCTGCCGATCTCTTCCAGGAAAGACTCAACACACGGCGTCGCGCAGGCGATCAAGCATGTCGGTGTCCAACTGGTAGAAGCCAATTTGACCTTTCCGCAGGACGGCTCGTTTTCGACCCTGGTCACTACAGACGTCAACGAAACAATCCACGCTATTATTGACTGGGCCCCGACGGATGGTCAGAGTCACTACGAATGGTTTGTTCTTGCTCTGGAGCAGCACCGAGATTTGGGATCTCCCGGCTGCCGGGGTCGTGTTGTTTGCATCAACGCCAAAAGCCTGGGAAAGGGTAAGCCTGATACGAATCCCAAGATAGCCTTCACCAGTGGCGAGGCGGCTGTGACGGCGATCTGTGCGTACAAGATGTCGTCCCTGTTGATAGCTGCGGGGAGTGAATTGATCCTGCGGCACCTTGACTGGACTACTCGCAGCTGGAAAACCCTTGCGAAGCACAGTCTTCCGTCCCCAGCAAAGTCCATATCATGCCACGGATCCTTTATCTTTGTGGCCACGACGCGTCACTCTCTATTCGTCCTCTTGGAACAGAATAACATTCTTTCCCAGCACAAGGGAGACGTCGAGGTTCGACACGCTAAGGGTGTGCTTACCTTTGACGGCCCATCTGCAGTGTTCGCCGCAGCCGATGCAGCGGCCACCGATGTGATAGGTTTCTCAGGATTCCAGAAGGACAACAAAGAGGCGTCATTTCCCATCTTTCACGCCATTGTGCCGCTACACATCGACCGCCTAACTTCAGATATTCACCCAGGCTCTTCAAAAGGCCAGCGCACACGCTTCTATGGGGGCGCAATCGATGGAACGCTCTTCCACTTCTCCCTGCTCAAACAGGACGAATGGAGATTACTCCATTTTGTGGAAGAGATGAGCTATATGGACAGAAAGGCAATCAAGCCGGTGCCGTTCAGAAAGAGGGACGAAGACGACCGAGAGTGTATTCTGTCGCCTAGCCCGATCAAGAGCAAGGACATGCACGTCCGAGGCGATCGACTGCTCCTGATGGTTGAGCGAGGCCCCTACAATCTGCGCAACATCCTCAAAGGATCTGAGCGGTTGGAGCCATTCAAGGTTCTGGTCAATGAGGTCTTGGGAGAAACTGAGGAGCCGATTGAGGTCGCGATTGCGTGGATGAGAAAGCTGTTGAGATACCCGCCGCGGTCGTGAGGGATGGAAGAGGGTAATGTTCTACGGGAAGCATGGATGGATGTCCTGAGGAATAGATGTCTGCTCCCAGCCCAAGGCTGAGTTGGTCACGGGGATGCCAAGACAAGACCAGGCTGCCACAAGCGAGAAATTCATGAGTCAGACAGAAAAAGTAGCGAATTTCTGTAGGCGCGACTCACCACGAGTGCCCACTAGGTACATCGCTCCTTAGTCATTATTGTAACTGAGTGTGAGCGTGAGCACCACTGAAGCAGAGAGCAGCGAGTTAAGTTAATTGTGGCCATTTTGCGCATCTGCCCCGCCCACTTTTAGATTCTCAGTGCCTCCCAGCAATTCACTCTCTTCTTGTGCACCGCATCACATCTCCTAAGTCCGGTATTGCTCACACCCTCGAGCCAATCCTGTGGCAACGAAATCCCCAAACTGTGGCCCTCGGCCAACATTCTTCAACCTCGCCTTGCCACACAAATCTTCCTGGCACGAGAACCGCACACGACTTTATGTCGCCGCCTCTCAACCGTGAACGCTATATCTTCTTGACACCGTTCCCCCACCACACTCAACTCCGCAACCATGGCTCCTAAGAAGAAGGGAGGAAAGAAGCAGGCGGACGACTGGGAAGCCGACCTCGGTGAATCCATCGACCCCATTGCCCAGGCCACCGAAGAGGCAAAAAAGGCAGAGGCTGAGAAGGATGCTGCTGATGAGCAGATGAATGGCGGCGGCGGCGGGCTTTTGGCTGCGCTCCGGAAGAACAAGGACAAGCGGGTGAAGAAGGGCAAACAGGTGGTCAACGACTTCGTTGAGGGCGAAGACCCAGACACCGGCACGCCCGCTGAGCCGGCAGAAAGCCTCGATGCCAAAGCTCCTGTCGAAGCGACATTCGATGACGACGATGACGACGTCTTTGCCGGCAACGCAAACAAAGGCAAGGGCGCGAAAGGAGGCAAGAAACAAGAAGCTGCCACCAACGGAGACGATGAGGATGGCGAGGGCGGTGGTGTGAAGTCGAAGAAGGAAAAAGAGCGCGAGAAGAAAGAGAGAGAGAAGCAGAGAAAGAAGGAACAGGTCAGCCACCAAGCCCACCGGTCAGAGACGTTCTCTGGGAGCTAACAAACTACAGGCTGCCAAAAAGAAGACCACGGCGCCGACGCCTGCCCCCGCGGCCCAGGAAGTAAAACCTGCGGCAGCAGAGAAGGCTGAAGCCGCCGCTCCCGTGGCGGACAAGGAGGAGAAAGGCGGCAAAAAGAAGAAGGTGCCTGCCCACCTCGCCGCGATCCAGAGACAACAAGAGGCTCTTGCCCGACAACGCGAAGAGGAAGCCAGGTTAGAAGCCGAAGAGAAGGCCGTCGAGGAAGCACGACTCCGCCAAGAAGCCGAGGAAGAGCAGAAGAAGGCCGAAGCCAGACAGCGCAGAAAGGAGAAGGAGAAAGAGAAGAAGGAACAGCTGAGAAAAGAAGGCAAATTGATGTCGGAGGCTGACCGCAAGAGACGCCAACAGCAAGAGCTTCGTATGAAGCAGATGCTTGAATCCGGTGTCAAAGTTGCTGGTCTCGAAGAAGGCGCTGAGGAAAAGAAGAAGCCTGCCTATGAAAGGAAACGGAAGGGCCCCAAGAAGGAAGAAATCGACCTTGAAGCTGCTGCTGAGGCAGCCCGGCGGGAAGCTGAGGCAGCTGCCGCAGAGCGTGAACGTCTGGCAAAAGAAGCCGAAGCCGCCGCCGCTGCCGCTGCGGCGGCAACGAAAGATGACGACGATTCTGAGATCGACGACTGGGAGAAAGCAGCTGACGAAGATGTTAAAGACAGCTGGGACGCGGATTCAGAAGACGAAGTGGCAGCGAAAGCCAATGGCGATGCGGCCCAAACAACATCGACTTTGCCAATCCGAGATACGAATTCTAAGGATGCTGGATCAGACAGTGAATCAGACGAGTCTTCGTCGGAGGAAGAAGGTGGCACGGTTGCGCAACGAGCCCTGGCCAAAAAGAAGGCCGAAGCGGCGGCCAGAAGGCAAAAGGCGCATGAAGAAGCGCTCGCGGCGCGGTCCAAAGACAACCTTCGGTCCCCTATCTGCTGTATTCTGGGTCACGTCGATACTGGAAAAACCAAACTCCTGGACAAGATCCGTCAGACCAACGTCCAAGAAGGCGAAGCCGGTGGTATCACGCAGCAAATCGGCGCAACCTACTTCCCAGTGGAGGCTCTCCGACAGAAGACGGCCGTTGTCAACGCCGACGGAACATTCGAACTCAAAGTACCAGGTTTGTTGGTCATTGATACGCCTGGTCACGAGTCTTTCTCGAATCTACGGTCCCGCGGTTCATCTCTTTGCAATATCGCCATTCTGGTGGTCGACATCATGCACGGGCTTGAGCCTCAGACACTAGAGTCCATGAGACTTCTTCGAGATCGCAAAACACCTTTCATTGTGGCTTTGAACAAGATCGACCGTCTGTATGGATGGAAGAAGATTGACAACAACGGAATTCAGGACAGCTTGGCCATGCAGAGCAAAGGCGTGATTAGCGAGTTCGAGACCCGACTCAACGAAACCAAGGTTGCCTTTGCTGCGCAGGGGTTCAACACCGAGGTGTTCTACGAAAACCAGGACATGAGACGATATGTGTCGCTCGTCCCTACTTCGGCTCACACTGGCGAAGGTATCCCGGACATGCTCAAGCTGCTGGTGACGCTGACCCAAGACCGTATGACATCGAGCCTGATGTACTTGTCGGAAGTGGAATGTACTGTTCTTGAAGTCAAGGTGATTGAAGGTCTCGGGACGACGATCGATGTCATCATCTCGAACGGTGTCCTTCGCGAAGGTGACCGCATTGTGCTGTGTGGTCGCGAAGGCCCCATATCTACCAACATCCGAGCACTCCTGACGCCTGCTCCGCTGAAGGAGCTCCGTCTCAAGTCGCAGTATGTGCACAACAAAGAGTGCAAAGCGGCTTTGGGTGTCAAAATTGCCGCAAACGATTTGGAAACTGCCATTCCGGGCTCTCGGCTGCTCGTTGTCGGACCTGAAGACGATGAGGAGGACCTGGAGGATGAGGTCATGGCTGATCTCCAGAACCTTCTGAGCAAGGTGTCGACCGACAATCGCGGTGTCAGTGTGCAAGCCTCGACTTTGGGCTCCCTGGAAGCACTGCTGGACTTCTTGAAGCAAATGAAGATCCCGGTTTCCAACATTTCGATTGGTCCGGTGTACAAACGCGATGTGATGATGGCAGGCACGATGTTGGAGAAGGCCAAGGAGTACGCGGTGATGCTTTGTTTCGATGTCAAGGTGGACAAGGAAGCACAGCAGTACGCAGACGAGAACGGGATCAAGATCTTCACGGCCGATATCATCTATCACTTGTTCGACGACTTCACGAAGCACATGGCGGAACTGCAGGAAAAGAGAAAGGAGGAGAGCAAGCTTCATGCGGTGTTCCCCTGTGTTCTCAGCCCGCTGCAGGTGTTCAACAAGAAGGACCCAATCGTGATTGGCGTGGACGTGATCGAAGGAAGCCTTCGAGTCTTGACCCCCATTGCGGCGGTCAAGACCAACCCGGTCACCGGGGTGAAGGAGATCATCAGCTTAGGCCGAGTGTGAGTTTTCTGACGTGATGTGAGGTGACTGAGTACCGAGACTGACTGTATCCTAGGACATCGATCGAGCGAGAGCACAAGGCCGTACCCGTCTGCAAGAAAGGACAACCTTCGGTGGCAGTCAAGATTGAAGGGCCTAATCAGCCACTTTACGGACGACAACTGGAAGAAAAGGACACACTTTATTCGTTAATTTCTCGCAAGTCGATCGACACCCTGAAGGAGTTCTACCGAGACGAGGTGACGCGAGATGAATGGACGTTGCTCAAGAAGCTTAAGCCGACTTTCGACATCCCTTGAGAGTAAAGCTATTAAGAGGATGGACACATCTATGGCGTTCCACATGGAGGGGGGAAGTGGGTGTGACAAAAGTACATGGCGCGAGATGACGCTGCTGCATTTGGAAGGTACACTATTTTACGAAGACATTGCAACGGCGCCGTTGAAGATCGTGACTGATTGAGTAGTCCTGGATCCAGATCGATCTCACTTGCTCACTGCTCCTTTAATAAAGAGGGAAAGTTCTCCATAAGGTACCATCATAGTACGAGTCGACACGCGTCAGCGTTTCTTTCAATTTGGTCAAGTTCGGTGCTCTGTCGCTTGGCCCGTATGAGTCGTGAATCGTGACTCGCGACTGTGGCTCTGACTATTTCGAGTCGTGTTTTGGACTGCGCTTAACTTGATGTGGTATTTTGCCTTCCGAAAATGGACGAAAATGTCCAAGTTGATGCGACGGCAGGTCACTTGGGTATTTCGCACCCACCCCCGATTGGGACTGACGTGCACGTGACTGTTCTCGCCGAGTCGCGCGGCCCGAAAGAAGGTTGAAAGTGTCGCCATCCGGAGCAGCCAGGAACCGATGGAGCTCCGTGGGCGGCGACCCAATCACGCGACGGAGAAAGCCGCAGCTTCGTTGACTAGCGAAACGCAGGAGCCCCGTTCTGCAGTGTGCGCTGTGCTGTAGGCCTGTGAAAGTCCTCCCAAATTTTAAAGTGCCCAACAGGAGAGGGTACGGTACCTTCCAGTACAACGCCTTGAACACAGATACACACGGTTGTTCCGCCTCCGTATCCGAACGCTCCTAGGAAAAAGTCTTGCCGAAAGCCCGCCGCGCTCCGTGTTGCTGGTCCAATTTGCTTGCTCAGTGCTCACCTTACTGTACTGTACCGTCGCTCCTCCCTATCAATAATCACCCCATGGCCAAGTGAAAGTGCCTCTGGCGGTCAAAGTCGCAAATTGATCCCGCTTAACTCTGTTTTCCTTCCCTGCGAGATACCTCCAACCTACACTCGTTCCCTCGATCCTCGCCTTCGTCCTTTCCACAGCCCACATAGAAGTGGTGGCCGACACGCATTCACTCGGTTGAAGAGCTGGGACTGATTGGGCAACCTTCTCGCCCTGGTTGTGTCTCCCTCTGCAAGGCACTGTCCCCCGATTCGACCCTTGGCCGCGCCGCCGAATCAACCAATTCGCCATGGACGCTCTCGCAAACGCCTCGAGCTTCGTCTCGCCCCTGGCCAACGCAGAACTCGGCGTTCAGGCCTCCAATGCAGCTGGAATCGTCGCACGGGTGCTGGCGCATTTGAACGTGTGGTCGGTTGCGCTGTCCATTCTGCTCATCTTGGTGACCTACGATCAATGTGAGTGATCCAGAGCTGCGGGTCGAAGAAGCGAGAGAAAGATTGACCCGGGTGTTGCAGTCAGCTACCAGTCGAAAAAATATGGCATCGTCGGGCCTGCGTGGAAGATGCCCTTCATCGGGCCTTTCCTCGAATCCATGCGCCCTGATTTCCAAAAGTACAAGACCAAGTGGGAGAGTGGCGAGTTGAGCTGCGTCTCGGTCTTTCACAAGTAGGCCATCTCGATTCAGAATGATATTCGCAGTGCTAATCACCGGGCAATCAGATTTGTTGTCATTGCAGGAACGCGCGACATGGCCCGCAAAGTGTTCAACTCACCCGCTTTCCTCAAGCCGACGGTCGTTGACGTCGCCCCGAAAATCCTTCGTCCCAACAACTGGGTCTTCCTGGACGGCAAGGCTCACGTCGAATACCGAAAGGGCCTGAATGGACTCTTCACGCGCCAGGCGCTGGAGATGTATCTCCCCGGTCAAGAGGAGGTCTACAGCAAATACTTCAAAACTTTCCTTGAGATGTCCAAGGAGAACGGCATGAAGTCAATGCCCTGGATGCCCATCTTGCGCGAACTCATGTGCGCCGTATCCTGCAGGACGTTTGTTGGCCACTACATGAGTGAGCAGGTGGTCAAGAAGATCGCGCAAGATTACTACCTCATTACGGCCGCATTGGAGCTGGTCAACTTCCCCATCATCCTTCCATACACCAAGACCTGGTATGGCAAGAGGGCCGCCGACATGGTGTTGGCCGAATTCGCCAAATGCGCGGCCAAGGCGAAGGTGCGCATGGCAGCCGGCGGGAACGTCACCTGTATCATGGACGCGTGGATCAAGCAGATGCAGGATTCGGAAAAATACCGAGAACGAATCGCGCGAGGCGAACAAGTCGACCAGTCCGAGAAACCGGCGCAGCTCCTTCGCGACTTCTCGGATTTCGAGATTTCTATGACCGTCTTCACATTCTTGTTTGCTTCGCAAGACGCGACCTCGAGCGCCAGCACGTGGCTTTTCCAGATCATGGCCGATCGACCAGAAATCCTCGACAAGGTCCGTGAGGAGAACATGCGACTGCGTGGAGGAGACCGGAACAAGCCTTTCGACATGGACATGTTGGAATCCATGGTCTACACGCGCGCGGTTGTCAAGGAGACGTTGAGATATCGCCCGCCAGTCATCTTTGTGCCGTACGTGGCCAAGAAGGATTTCCCCATCACCGACACCTACACCTTGAAGAAGGGATCGATGGTGATTCCCGCCCTCTGGCCTGCCACCCATGATCCAGAGGCGTACCCCAATCCCGACAGTTTTGAGCCGGACCGATGGATCACAGGGGACGCCGAGAAGCAGGTGAAGAACTGGCTGGTCTTCGGCACGGGACCTCACTACTGTCTTGGACAGACATATGCGCAACTGAACTTGATGGCCATGATTGGCAAAGCCAGCATCTTGTTGGACTGGGTGCATGAGCCGACGGCCATCAGTGAGGACATCGAGGTGTTCGCCACTATTTTCCCCCAGGTAAGTGGAGAAGGATGTCGCTCCTGGGATGCATTTTGCTAACAGTCTGCCCACAGGATCACTGCAAACTGACCTTCACCGAGAGGGCGTGAGCTGCTAGATGTGGAATATTTGTTTGCAACCGTCTTGCGTGTCCATCTTGCATTTCAGCGATAGAATCACCCAAGGGGGCCCCCAGGGCCAGGAGTATTGTACATATGTCGCTCGACGTGGACGTGCGAGTTCATCTGGGCGCAAGCGCGTCGTTTAGTCCCGGATCTTGACCATGCACATGAGGTGAGGTCGGGACAGGGCATTTTGGGAAAATCGCCAGGACCGCAAGAGCACGAAAGAGGGGGTTGTGTAAAGGTTATGAGTACATAATCTAGTACGAGTAGACCTGGGGTCGGTAATGAACCACGAGAGCGAGCTTGGATAGCTCAGCTCCATGTAATAGATGCATCAACTCCGAGTAACGGTAACCCTAAAGAGGGAAGAGATGTTTGCGATCAGATTGGTCGTGACTCTACTTGTAGTAGTCGATACCGATAGGATAGTGGATATCAAGAGTCAAGGAGAGAGAGTTCAAGAAGACTCGGGACGAATGCCGCTCCCTTCTCCAACCTGATTCCAACCCGCTTCCCTTCTTTTACTTTTATACTCCGCAGCCTCGCCGATCGACAATCACGTCCAAATTCTCGCGAGCATTGGTGCTGGATCTACTTGACATGACTCAGTTCCTCTACCTTTAGCCAGATGCTTCACTGGCGGCGGACGTGGGATATTGAATTTAATATGCACGGTCGACATTCGAGTTGACCTTACCGCGTCAAACAGTCACAAACATCCCAGGACAGGCGATTATAACCTGGTTGAGACTTGACAGACACCGACTGTCCTTGCGCTGACGCAGTCCCCCGACGACAAGATGGGGACGCCGCTGTGTCGCACGGCGACGAAGATACTGAGTCCCCAGCACATTTCTCAAAGAACTTTCTCCTCGTCGAGAACATTGAACGTCGACTTCACTCATGCGGTGCGTCATGCATAGTCCCCCAAGGAGAGTACCCAGCTGCTTACGACCAGTCCTTCAATTCAGGTCATTGGAGCAGGCGCAGTTGGTTTGGCCATTGCTCGGCAGCTTGCTTCGAGGACAGGCACGTCGACTATTCTCATTGAGAGACATGATGCTGTGGGCACGGAGACGAGCAGTCGGAACTCGGAAGTCAGTTACTCCTCTATTCCCACTGACGGAACGGAACTCCTTTTCGTCCCATCCCAGATAGATGAGATGTCTCTGGGCTGACGCGCGCATACGGTATCCAGGTAATCCACGCAGGCCTCTACTACGGGTCCGACTCACTGAAAGCGAAACTCTGCATCCGCGGCAAGGAACTACTGTACGACCTCTGCGAGACCAAAGGGATCCCCTTCCGTCGGACGAAGAAATGGATCCTAGCGCAAGACCCGTCCCAGCTCGCGGAACTGGAGAAGTTGCATGCCCTTTCAAAGGTCCTCGGCGTGCCGACGAGGTTCCTCTCAAGGCGGGAGATCGAGGAGAGGGAACCAGATGTGCGCGCTGAGGCGGGCGTGCTTGAGTCGCCGACGACGGGGATCGTTGATTCGCATGGTCTTATGGCTTATTTGGAGGGTGCCTTTGATGAGCTTGGTGGTGAGCAGGTGTTGCATACTACCGTTACGGGTATCACGCCCCTCGATCCTGACGGCGACGGCGGAGGAGGAGGAGAGGGAGGTTACGCGATCCGCACACGCTCACACGACATCGGAGAAGAAGGAGAAGACACAATCATCACAGCCTCAACGGTAATCAACTCAGCAGGCCTCGGCGCCATCGCAATCAACAACATGCTCCTCCCGCCCTCCCGCCACCGCACAGCCTACTACGCAAAGGGAAACTACTTCAGCTACGCATCCTCACACCCAAAACCCTCGACACTCCTCTACCCAGCCCCCGTCCCCGGTCTAGGAGGGCTCGGAACACATCTGACTCTCGACATGGGCGGACGCGTCCGGTTCGGACCGGACGTCGAATGGATAGACGATCCGACGGATCTGGCTCCCAACCCGGCGCGGTTGGAGACGGCGATTGATGTTATACGTGAGTATCTCCCCGGTGTGCGTGCTGAGGCTGTTGATCTGGATTATTGTGGGATTCGGCCTAAGCTGAGCCCTCCTTCTGGTTCTGGCGGCAGCAAAAGCAAAAGCAAGAGCTTTGACGACTTTTACATCTGTCATGAACAGGGATTCCCTGGTTTTGTCAATTTGTTGGGCATAGAGAGTCCGGGGTTGACTAGTTCCCTGGCGATTGCTGAGATGGTTGAAGGGTTGCTTTATGGGCAGAGTCAGAGTCAGAGTCGGACGAGTCAAGGGGTTGGTACAAAATGAAAGCCCTGATGAGGGCGATGATGACGATGACGACGAAGGTTTTGGATGATGGCTACCATCATAAAAGAGAGGCTGAACTGAACATATGGAAGCGGATCGATCAAGTATCAACCGCGCGGAATGTTCATGAGTTGAGGATATTGTATATTGTACATGTATAGTATACATATATGTCTCCCTCACGGCCGACGGTAGAAGTGAAGTTCCCATCTAAAGCTCTCTATTTATCTACAAGGTATATATGTAGTGGTCACAACACATCTCACATCTCACATCTCACACCTCACCTCAAGCCTCACTAGCACCAAGCATCTCATCGACTCTCCCAAATTTCTCGCGCGGCTTGCCCCTCTGCGATCCAATCGCCTTCTCCGCGCGATCGATGCTGTGCCAGTTGTCCCAGTGGACCGGGCGCAGAGGCCGAGGGAGCTTGAGCACCTCTGCGTCTGCTTGGACGCCTTTCCATCCATTTCGAGGTGCATACGCCTCGAATGTGGTTTCGCTCTGGATTTGGATTTTCTTCTTCCAGTCCGCGACGATGGCTTCGGCTGTCTGGAATGCATCTGTCATGGTGCTTGCGATTACGCCTGTAGGTCCGCGCTTCACCCATCCGGAGCAGTATAGGCTCGTGCGAGGCTGCTGCTGTCCCTCCTGCTGCTTCGCGTCCAACGGTACCACGCGGCCGGTGCCGTCATGACGAATCGTGCCTCTCCGCTCGTCAAAGTCCGCGCCTAGCTCTGCCATCCCCGGAATCGCTTCTGCTTTGTACCCGATCGAGCGGAAAAGGGTCGATGCCGGGATCACCTGGGTCTCCTCCGTGCTTGTGACCTTGGATTCCGGTGAGGTCGCATCTTCAAGTCGCGTCTTGCTGAACGTCACGCCCTCCAGGACTGCCGAGTCGGTCTCGGACCGATTGAGAGACGTTGGCGCGAGCAAGAAATCCAACGTCAAGGACTTCGTCGCGTCTTCCTTCGTGGGGCTTCCCTTTTTCAGGAGCTCCATGAGCCGTCTCTTTGGCCGGGCCAGCTTCGACAGGTCCGGCGGGAACAAGTCTTCCGGGATCGGCGTGAAGTTCACGTCTTCGAGATGTAGGAGTTCTCTGACCTCCTTGATCGTGAATGCCCCTTGAAGCGGACCTCGTCGTCCCACGACATGGACGTGTTTGATCTTGCTCGTCGACAGGGTTTCGATCGCGTACTCGGTGATGTCTGTCTTTTTCAAGACGTCGACTTGGCTGAGTAACGTCCGAGCCACGTCCAGGGCAACATTCCCTTGTCCGATAATCACAGCGGTATCCCCCGACGTCAAATCTGGGTTGAGGTCCCGGTATTCAGGGAGGCCGTTGTACCAACCGACGAACGCTCGTGCCGAGTAGACATGCGGCTTATCTTCTCCTTCCAAGCCCAACTGGCGGTCCTTTGACGCCCCGTACGCGAAGACAATCGCGTCGTAATGCTTCGTGAGCAGAGGGAGAGGAAGGTCGTGGCCTAGGTTGACGTTTCCGATGAAGGTATAGTCCGGGGACGCGGCCAATTCTTCGAACGTATCCTGGCAGTTCTGGGAGATAGAGTGAGAAAGGGGCGTTCCTGCGGGAGATCATACAACAACGTACCTTGACTTCTGGGTGGTCTGGTGCCACTCCGAAGCGGACCAGGCCAAAAGGAACAGGAAGCTGTTCGTACATGTCTATCTTCGTCCCGTGGATCTCCCGCATCAGCTTCTGGGCCGTATAGAATCCCGCGGGCCCGGAGCCGATGACAGCCACGGTAGGACTGGGTCCATTGCTGCTGGTCCGGCTTGTCGCATTGTTGATATACCGCCTAGGTTGAGGCCGGACCGAGATGGTGGTGGTTAATCGAAGGAGTTGGAAAGGAGACCCAATCCTTGCGCATGTTGGAGAGCGCACGCATTGGTTCATCAGCATGGCGGCAGTACAGAAACTGCCATCATCCCTCTGCTCTAGAATTCAAGGCTGAGGAGACATGGGAGTCATTATTGTTCTAGAAAATAACGTGGAACCCGTCGGCCGAAGGTTTCCGCAGTTCGCGACGATGACGAAGGTTCGGAAGCCTTGACGCCGTTTTAGATGCGCGTCACTGAGTGTTCTCCCCGATTGGCTGTAGCACTTTCAGGGATGGACTTCATAGAGCAGCAGCGAGCACCTTCCTAATCTGTGGTATACACGTTGGAACGACCTTCGACTCGCGACGCTCGGTATTTGGTCCAAATCTTCTGAGCCTAGATTCTTCATCTCCTTCAAGATGTTGGTTTGTCGAGGGGCGTTGTTTGCATCAAATCCACAATCAATGGGACGATGACCCCTATGTGAATGGACGCTGTAGTGTCGTTCTGCCCGATTGCATGACGGAGCCTCACACCGCCATCTTCGTCCATTATGACCATTAAGAGATGCTCGCAATTCGGGCCCGTAATGTCCCGAAGTTTGCTGTCGGGCTGGCATCGCATGCTACACATCGACGATCATTGATGCCACTGGTGGACCCTATCGAGGAGGAGATACTCCCGGGGTATCGTCCTGCAAGCTACTACCCGGTCTAGATAGGAGAGACCTTCCAGCACCGGTACAAGGTGTTGGCGAAGCTGGGCTTCGGTACAAGCTCAACGACCTGGCTTGCTCAAGACCGTCTGCCAAACGCTGAGTTGATATTTTCTATCTCTGACTCTGCCCTAGATGGTGGTTCCAAGGCAATCGATTCGTCACTCTGAAAGTCCTCACCAGAGATGCAACGGGAGATCACCCTACATCTTCCGAGCTGACCCTTTCAAAGCTCATTGCTGAAGCCGACCCAACCCACGAAGGTCTCCGTTATCTGAGAACAGTCGCAGAATCATTCGAAAATACCAAGCCAATTTGGACCACATCTATGTCTGGTCTATTTACCAATGCGAGAGGATCTATCAACTTTTCAAAGACGCCTAGACGGAGAACGCATATCCGGGGCCCTTCTTAAGCCCTTTCTGTCATGGTACGTCTTCCACCGCTCTGTAGTGCCACTTATTCTGACAAAGATTTCGACAGGTGTGGGATCTGCTGGAGAAACGGACACTATTTCACGCAGAGTATCCAGCTACCGACACCTATCGTGCGGATTTGCATCTCGCAGAGATGATCTCACTTCTGGGCCCACCGCCAGAGGAGCTTCTGAATCGCGGCAAATCGACCGAACAATACTTTACCGCAGACGGTATGTCGAGAGGATGACGCTGAACCCCTCGAAGTGACTGCAAGACGTACTGATTTGAGTGTAGGGATCTTGAAAACAGAAAGCGGCCCTGGGATTCGTTCGTCTGGCCTTGGAGATTCCATTGACTCCCTTGTCGGTGACGAAAAGGAAATGTTTCTCTGTTTCATAGGAGAATGCTCCAGTGGTTGCCAGAAAAGCGAGCAACAGCCAGCGAACTGCTTGCGGACACATGGTTCCGCCAATGATACCCCAAAATGTAACTCCGATCTCCTTTTGTCCTGGAATGGACTGAGCTGTTGCCTGAATGAATCACGATTATGTACTCTAGATGGTCTGTGGACAAGGCTGAAGAAGTGTTATCGCCACGTGATCAAATCCTTATCATTCCGCATTTCGTCATAGAGAGAAATTCAGCCTCGTCGCCTCGTTCCAATGCCAGACCGCAGCGAAGGCATCCAACAAGATTTTGACTCACCGAGACCTAACACAACGTCGCCCTCCCATCCTAGCCTCCTCGTCATATTCCTCACGATTGCTCTTCTGTTGCTAGCCATCTCCCTCCCTCTCTCCTCCCTCCGTATCCTCTTCTTGGCCTCTCTCACAGCAATCTGGAAAGTCACGATGCCGAAATCCAGATCCCAACCGACGCTCCCTCTCCCAACAACATCCCCAATCCCCTCCACCTTCACAGACTCCCTCCCCCTACCGAGCATAATAGTCTTCGACCTAGACTACACATTATGGCCCTTCTGGGTAGACACGCACGTGTCTGGGCCCGTGAAGCTCTCCTCGCCAGCCGGGCATTTCAACACACGCATGCTCGACCGCTGGGGCGAGTCGTTTGGATTCTACACGGAGGTGCCGACCATCCTGGCGGCCGCGAAGGAGAATGGAGTCACAATGTCTCTGGCTAGTCGGACGCACGCACCCGATCTTGCGAGGGAGATGCTTCGAGGCTTGCACGTGCCCAATGGCACTGACGCCGACGCGCACGCGACCACTGGTAGCGGCAGCGGCATCTCGCAACAGGAGAAGAGGCAGAATAAGAGGCAGGATGAGACCACGCCCGGCGGCCCGACGAAGCTCACAAAGGCAATCGAACTCTTCGTCCACCCGCAAATCTACCCGGGAAGCAAAACCAGACACTTCCGCAAACTACAGGCCCAACTCCAGAAGACTCCCCCCACAACCACAGGAGGAGGCGCAGGAGGAGGAAGCACCGTCCCATTCGACGAAATGCTCTTCTTCGACGACGAAGGCCGCAACCGCAACGTCGAGACCGAGCTGGGCGTGACATTCTGGCTCGTCCCGGACGGCGTGAACCGCGATGAATTCGACAGGGGTGTCTGGGAGTGGCGGAAGCGGAGGGGTATTTCAAAGAAGGATTTGCGTTCTGCTGGTACTGGTGCTGGTGGTGCGGGTGATGATGGAGCGGCAGAGCTGGAAGGATAACAGCAATACTCTTGGTTTGTGGTTGAGATGGTGAACTCTTTGAGAAAAGCGACGGCGTTACGATTCATGGAGTACACCCAACATACACGACAATTAGAACGACCGCATATACAAGACCATGTTGACATAATGGCAAAGAATAGGCACGAGGGTTGAATCAACTTGAATGGCTAGAATGTAATATTACAATAGGAAGCAACAAAGTCGCTGCCTGGTTAGAGAGATACCTTGAAAGGGCCGAAAGATGATTGCAAAGGGTATCATGCATGAATGCTTCAAGTCTCTCATTCTCTCAGCTCATCTCCTCGCCCTTGCACTGGCGCTCGATTTCTTCTGCACGAGACTATGGCTGGGTCTACCCAAGATCGTCTCACTCCTGGGCAGCATCATGCACACCGAACCACCCATGCAATCAACTCATCGCGTGTGAATAGACGGTGTCCGCGCCCGCCGTGCATATCTTGCGCAGCCACACAAGCTCCCCTCCTCCAACCAAAGCTGCTTGCTCCCCGAATGAGATTAATCTCCCCTTTCCCTGCGAAAGCTGACAGAGCATCCAATTCCGGCTCTGTCTCAACTCCAGACCGTCATCTCATGCTCAGCCCTCGGTTCATGTGTATGGGGTATCGTACTTTCGGCCTGTGCGATGCCATCCCGGTGCCGTTCTGAATGTGCGTTGGGGTATCAAAATGATGCATGCTGATATTGTACACTGTATCTTCATTCCAATGGTTCTCCGATGGTGGTGCTGACCTCTTTTGGGCTCGTGGTCGCAAGCCGAGGTTGGAAGAGGATGTAAAACGGTTCAGATTCAACCTCTAGACATCCTCTTCGAGTTGGTCGGCATCGCAATCTCGACAAGCTGATCACCGTCGTCGTCATCATAATGGTCGGATTGTCCCGCGAACTCCGAGTCCTGCTCGTCAGTAGGTCTCATAGAAAATGGGCCTCCGAGTTTCTGTTTCTCCGATACGCTCATCTCCTCTTCATCAGAACTATTGCTCTCGATATCATCGCTCGGCGCTACCATCTCGCCCATCTCTTCGTCTTCAAAGACTTCCAGTGGCCGTCTCTCGAGACTTCGCCGTGCCTCCAGCGGTGGATTCTCAGGGTCAATGTCCGATCCGGATCCCTCTGACGATGAATCATCCAAGGATCCATCAAAGTCGTCATTCGAAGCTTGTCCGTGGAAATCCTGGTTCGCGGTCGAAGAAAACAGACTTGTCAAGCCCCGACTGACTGAGAAGCTGTGGTGATCGCTTGCAGACTGTGTGTATGAACTGGAATTGCTTCGTTTACCAAACGTCGTGATGTCCTGTTCTTCCTCGTCTAACGAGAATGGATCTCCCGATTCTTGATCGTCGCTGTTTCCCAGGCTAGCGAATGGGTCGTCGGCTTCGGAGCCGAACTCAGACGCAGCCATCTCCTGTTCGGCCTCTTGCTTGTGTCTCGCTAAACGATCAGCCAACCGTCGACGAGCACGTGATGGCTCGAGATTGAGAGGTGCTGGAGGTGGTGGTAAGAGAGGTATTGGTTGATCAGACTGTTGCCACCCATCATTAGCCTAAAAGATGAACAGCCGTCGAATTGTATTCGTCGCACTTACAGTGTCGGATGCAAGACCAGTATCAGCAGCTGCAAGCTGAGTCACGGTTCTTCCATGCTCCTCGTCTTCTGCATCGTCCATGTCCTCATCATCATCGTCAGATGAACTTCCAAACCCACTGGAGAGAGACCCCCCTGAGGCGTATCCACTAGTGGCACTCCCATTGTTTGACAGGTCAATGCTGTCCAGAGCATGCTGGCCGCCGCCCAGCCCGACTCCGGCAAGTCCGCTAGACGCCCCGAAGGCTTGACCGGCACTGACGGCGTTCAGAACGGCTTGCCTAGGACCAAGTCCATTATCAGGTCTAAAACCTCCCAAGATCGCATTGTCTCGCTCTCTGGTTTCTGCAAGGGTTTTGGTGACATACTCCTCCCACGCATGAGAGTAGATGTATTCCTGAACAGTGGGCGACAGCAGTTCGCGAGGATGGCGTTCGCCAAATTTGACCACTTCCTCTGCCACCAAGGTCAAATGACCCATGTACCCGAGGCGCATGCTTCGAGCCTGTTGCTCCTCGTCGCTTCGTCTTTGACCCTCGATGATTTCTTCGGTAATGTGGCCGGTCTCAAAAAGGTCAAAGGCGAGAAATCGATTGTAGCCTCTGTCCATAGGGCCGTTGAATACTTGCTGCACAACATCGTAGACGACGTTATGAAGGAAGTTGTTCCACGGGAATCGGAAAAAGAAGTTCTGTACGCAAGTCAGCAAATTTTCGGCCCTCTGCATGAAACAGATATGTCTTACCAGGATCGTTGGAACAACTTTGTTTTCCACGAACATGATCTTCAGGTAGTCTCCAACGACTGGGGCTTCATCGGCGCCTTCTGGTTGTAACGTGTGCATGGTGTCATCTTGTACAGACAAAGTAGTGTCTCCTTCTAGCTGGTTGGGCCGTGCAACTTCATCCTGTTGATCTTTGGTGGCGCGAGGACTTGTCGGTGGCTCTGGACTGTTCGCTGTGGGTGTTTTGTTGGGATCCAACGCCTTCGAGAACAGTGGCTCCGGCTTGTCGTCTGGGTGCGGAGAAGTTTCGCCATCCTGGCTATCGTGTTCAGGGAAATGAGTCATGATCTCGGTCTCATTCGGAGGCGTGGTCATATCGGTATCTTCCACAGCATGTTCCAGGCTCAGACGTCGAACAGTATCATCCAAATCGCCTGGTGGTGTCGACGGCTGATTCACCGCAGGCTCATCGTGAGATTCCTCCATAACGTATTGTCTCGGCAAAGCCTCCGCAGCTTCGGACACAGCAACCTTTTCGAAGCCGTCCTCGTCGTTGAAGTTAGCAATTCGGAGCTCTTCTGTTGATGTCGAGGCTGAAGGAGTGAATTCGTTTTCAAATCTAGAAGAGCTCGCCGAAACATCCACGGTGGAGTCTTCCGATTGCTTATGAGACAGGAAGGCACCTTGTTCTCGCAGCCGATCTCTCTCCGCATCTCGGGCTTTGATGAACTCTTCGCCTCCCCTCTCGTTCAAAAGACCCATATTGCTACAGTGAAGCAATTCGGCCATCAACTCGCATGTCTTGAATCTGTCGAAGCCGAGCGGTTCAATCTGGGTTCCCCACGCTGATTTCAGCTGCCCCCTCTCGACCACGCTCGTCTGCTCGCCTTTGGTGACCGTATGCTTCGAGCTGAGAATGAGTTCCATGAAGCTGGGAACATGCTGTGCGAAGAGCCTTAGCAGAGACCCAAGATAAATAGGATCGTGGTTCGTCGGAGGGGCATCGGGGTTGTGTCCCTGGTCAGGGTCGTAGTCTGAATTGTTCTTCCGGATCACCTCTATGACGATGCCAACTCCGACCGTGAGCGGGTTGCCGCCTTTGAGCATGTATGAGATAAGCTGGCGGGCACACTTCTCCGAGACAAGTTGTCGGGTGAGGCTGTTGGGGCCAATGCAAGATTGCTCGTTCTGCGCCGCGTTTGCCGAGATGGTGATGATGGCCTTCAGGAAGTCACCCGCCGAAGTCTGCGTGGAGGAGTTGCAGTCAGGAGACAGGTTGGAGAGAAGCATCGGGATCAGATCCTGGCCGTGCAGCCAATCCACGATTCCCATTCCCCCGTCGGACTTCTCCAGACTGATGATCTTCAGCAGCAGATCCATGACCATAGGGCAGTCGACGTGTTGTAGGATGGCCGGGACAATTCCGGGGAGCGACTTGAAGAACTCTAGCATCTCTTCCGTCTTCTTCTCGAGCAGAGTCTCGTTGACTTTGGTGAAATAGCCCGCCTGCAGGGCATCCAAGGGAGCCGGTCTGCGCAAAAAGTCCCAGAACTCGGTGAGATAAGGGGTGTTGGACATCAGGGCCTCGGTAATTGACCAGGTTTCGCAGGACAAGATTTCGCACGCCACGAAGGCATATTTCAGTCTTCTCTTTTCGGCCTTGTCTTGTTCTTCATCCAGTGGTTTCTCTTCCTCTTCATCGTCCAACTCGGGTCCTTTGCCTTTCTCATCCTCCTCGTTCTCATCCTCTTCCGGCGTTGGCCCTGGGGCTATGACATATTGGAGGAGAGCGTGAAGGCTCGTCTCATCGCGCAGAAACTCGATCAATTTTGTATGATGGGACTTGAGTTCCTGGATGAGGTCGGATTCTTCGAGGAGGTCTTCGAGCTTAACATTAGGTTTGTCGAGAAGGGTGTCGATGGTGGATATGTTGGAGTAGCCTCCAAAACGCCAAAACATCTTTACGTCGCTCCCGACCCGACCGAATTGCGTTGGCGCTTCTCAGTGATGGTACAGGCTCAGAGGCGCGCAGTCGCAGAATAACACGCCGTAGGCCGTCGTAACTCGTGAATCGGCGAGAGAGTAAGACATAGACAGGCGTTCCAGCGCTGGAAAAGACTCGCAGAGATTAGCTACACGTTGGGAATGCCGCCACCGGTCGACGAACTGGCGGAAAGAAGGGAGGTGTCCAGGTGAAGGGTGACCGAGAGACGCGCGACTCACCTGTTGTTACAAAGGAGTGACTGGAATAAAAGTCGGGCGATAAGGCTCAGGAAGTGACCGGGAGCCGGGGCGCAGGTTGTTGTACAGTAATGGAGTGGAAGATGAGGTTGTGTGGAAGGGGCAGCGCGGATGGGATTGTTCGGTTACTGGCGACGGAGACGGATGGGCGACGGGCGACTACGAGTGGCTCGCCGGGGTTTGGAACTTTGGAGATTTGGGCGGGCAGCGCAGGCAACGCAGCACGACGCTTCTCTACTGGGGGCCGTGGGAGCACGCAGCCGCCGCCCGGATTACGAGTGATGCCGTCGGTACCTTAGTCGTGCTCACCCGCACGCTTGGCACACTTGTCAGTCACTTGGGATTTGGCCGTCACTCATCCCTTGTCACTCTTTTATTATTTGTGCGCAAGCAGATGTAGATGCGGATGACTTCAGCAAGTCCCCAGTCGTACTACTTCATGTCCATCTCCTGCGGATGCTGTGGTCGTACGGAACACATTCACCGCCGATAATAACCAAATCAGTACGACATAATCATGCCCAGTGCTAGGGAAGAGTGAGGGCAAAGTGACTCGGTGAATGCCCGTCACGCGCGTCATTCCACGTCCATTATTATTGTTGCCTTCTTCGTTCTGGTCATTTGCCGTTCTGCCGGCGCCGTGTTTATCCTCCGCCCCCTTTTCTCCTCTCTCGTTTCATGAAGCCCACGATCGCCCAATATGCCGCTGCCAGCCTGCCACATGGTACCCTAGAATTCCGATTCTGACGGCTCGTTCGGAATGATCAAGCCCGACAACCACCAAATGCTACCCCAGGCTCGTGATCTCGCTTGTCCACGTAGCAGCGGAGAACACGGAGTTGAGCACGTGTGACCTCAGGATCAGTGCCGTTCTTGCGAACGACTTATTCTGGCAACACAGATGTAAGCCTGTGTAGCGTGCTTCACCTTAAACACTTAGCACCTGGTACTTTTATACTAAATTGGCGCACTGCGAACTGCGTTGGCTGAGCTGGTGCGCTTCGGAGTGACTGATGTCGGCTGTGGTGGCCGGATAAATGTCGGGCCGCATTTGAAATGACGCATGCTGCCTTTGTTTCTACAGTGGCTGTAACCGCATCTCAACTCTTGATTTCCCCAATAAACAAGTAAACCAGCCCTTCACGCCTTGCGCGTCTGGTAAAGCTGGACCTTCGCGCACCATGAATCGCCTTTTCGGGTCCAAGAACACGGCTCCCAAACCGACACTCAACAGCGCCATCCAAAATGTAGGGTCGACCTCTATCTTGCCTCCCATTTCATAGCCCCTCCACTCCCCCATTCTGACACCACCACAGGTCGATAATAGGATCGATTCGATCGATGTCAAACTCGCCAAAACCAATGCCGAGCTCGCCACCTACCAGTCCAAGCTGAGCAAGATGTCCGACGGGCCCGGGAAACGGGCGATCAAACAGAAGGCCCTCAAGGTCTTGCAGCAGCGCAAGATGTACGAGTCACAGCGAGACCAGCTACAGCAGCAGTCGTGGAACATGGAACAGGCCGGGATGATGCAGGATAACCTGAAAAACGTCATGACGACCGTTGACGCGATGAAGACCACGAACAAGGCCCTCAAACAGCAGTATGGCAAGATCAACATCGACAAGATCGAACAGATGCAGGACGAAATGGCCGATCTGATGGAAATTGGGAATGAGATCAACGAGAGTATAAGTCGTGCCTACGATGTGCCAGAGGACGTGGATGAGGCCGAGCTAGATGCCGAACTCGAGGCTCTTGGTGAGGGCATGATGTTTGAACAAGAGATGGGCATCGGCGAGAGCACACCAGGTTTCTTGCAGGATGAGGTTGGCCCGCCACAATTCGTCGATGAGCCTCCTGAACAAGCAAAGGTCAAGGAGGCAGCTGGCGGTGTCGGTTAGCGATCCTTGTACCTCTCATACCTGTGTCCCAGCTGCGTGTCCTGCCATACCCCGTTTGGAGTTTCGGGGTCACTTCAATACCGTTTTATATTTGGCGAATGCATTTCTCGAATGATCACAATCTTATTGCTTTGAGTGGTTCATAAATCGTGCGCAAACAACGCTCCAGTCTCAAGGTTCACGTATTTTTCTTCAAGTCCTGCGTCCATGCTCTCACGGCCTTGGGGCCTTCATGTGCGGCCTTGAAAAGCTGGCGCTCACTCTCGTCCAATCCCCTCAAGAAGTCTGCTCCATCGCCCAATGCTCCCCGCGGGTTATGCGCCTGGTCCGCGATTTCGGAGGCGCGATCTTTAAATGTCTGGTTCGTCACGTGTCAGAGGACTGAAAGACTCCATCCGGGGGCTTTTTAGACGGGAGGCTGGGATGACAGAGGAGGAGATATGTGCTCACATCTAACAACGTGTCCAGTACTGCGCGGTCATCGAACAGTTCCATAATCCGCGCCCCAAGGGTATAGAAATGGGCTGCTTGAGCGCGTAAGTCGATCGTCTTTGGATCAGCCCGTAACGCATTGATGACGCGCTGTTGGAGCGGCGGTGGGAAGTCGACGGTCACGAGGCGTGGAGACCCGGGCGAGTTTCTGTGTACATCCTGTCAGGCCTGCATCACGATGGCTTTCCCACCACCGGGTATCCTGGCGGCTTCCTCTGTGCGGTAGGGAATCTTACCCGGTTGAAACAGCTAGCATGATGCCCAACCACATAGGCAGATCGACTTTGGTGCCGGCTTTGATCTACCATCCCGCGTGAATATGCATTCGTCGACAATTAAGTGACCATAATTCGAATAGACTCACCTTTCCGCCAGCGTTCCCATCGAGGTAGCCCAACCCTGGCACATCGAGTTCGAAGGTGCAGGGGAGTTTCTGAGAGTCCGTCAAGATGGCGTCGACATCGTAATATGACATGTTGGATGCCGCCTATGTCATGACAGGGGTCCAGTCAAGGGTATGGCACGATTGCCGTCGCTGAGAAGAGTTAATGGAACTCAATAGGAGGAAGTGTTTACGCCTCGAAGTCGAGTTCTGAGATCTGGATGTGCTCAGATACGAGCCAATCAAACGCGTCACATCGCCCCCAATTCTCCGACGCGTCGCTCTGTCTTGTTCAGCCTTGTCGAAACCAACATGGAAACCTTAAATCTACTTCTCCGTTATGCTCGGCTGCGACGACGACGTCCACAATGGACAGCCAGCAGACCTCTTCGGCACCTCAGTCTTCATCATCTTCCCGGCCGCCTGTAACCCTGGGACAATCGACACACCTGGACCCGGGCGCTTACGTGCGCGGCAAGCACGCAATTACATTGGGTGATCAAGTTCTCGTCCACCCCCGAGCTCAGCTCGTCACTCTCCACGGACCCCTCTCCATCGGCGACAGGTGCATTATATCCGAAAAATCTGTTCTCGGCGGTCCCATCCCGAGCTCGACCTCAACTTCGAGTGCCAGCCCCGCCACAGAGTCAGCCACCAAATCGGGAGGCCCATCAAAATCTACTCTCGAAACTGACGACGACGATGAAGAGGACCCCGTCAAAACGACCATCGGATCGAATGTCTACATCCATCCCCACTCACAGATCCAAGCCGGCGCCACGATCCGCGACGCCGTGCTCGTCGAATCCCACGTCACAGTCCTCGGAAACGTCACGATCGGAGCACACGCCAAAATCTGCGCGGGCGTGATCGTCGACAGGGACGTGGAAGAGTGGACTGTCGTGTTCGGCAATGGCGACGTGAAGCGACGACGCAGGCATGCCGATGATGCGGAGAAGCAGGACGTCGTGGAGACGCTGAGACTCAAAGCGATGGATAAGGAGCGAGAAGGGGCGGTGTCTCTCTTTAGAGCTGGGGCGCGGATGGCGACTTTGGCAGCAGCGGCGAAGAAGAAATGATCGTCTTCTTGATTATGGAATCAGCATCAAACTATAAGAGTCAGATCATAACGTTCTTCCCATCCGCGGACCGCCACTCGGAGGTCAACTGGGAGCCGGCACCGGGCCAACGGACCAATGCACACCATACGGCCGGGCCCGGAGATCGAGTTCGGCGAGATTCAGGTCGAATTCTGGAGTCTCTCGTCGGAAGAGCCGAGGCATGGAAAGGAGACCGGTATATGGTATATGTGTGGGCACCGGTGGCGCCGTGGTCTATGAGACTGGCTTTTGAGCGGGGCCAACTGTGCAGAAATCGAGTTTCACGTTGGCGAACTTAAAGGGCGCCTGGACTGGGAGGAAAAGGGTCTAGATCCTCGTGCCGCCTCCCAAAAGTTGTTTTCCACAACATATTGGTACAACAAGGAAATGGCTCCGGAGACGCGCCTACAACATTAATCTAACACTTCAACAACCGCGGACTCCTTACGAATTGTGAATGGGACAGGGGCTGGAACGATGCCGGGATACGACGGAATTCAAGGGTTTGTTCCGTTACCGGCACATCCAGTGCCTCACCAGTGCCTCAACCAACACCATTCTTCTTACCCCTTAGAGAATCATAGGCGAGGTCTTCCAACAAACACAAAGAATACAATGGCCTGGGTATATTGATATTGCCACCGGCATCCATCGAGGACATGTATGCGTCTGACTCGTGTATATGTATATGCAGGAAAGTCTACTCTCACGGAGGAAGTGACACCGTCCAACAAAGCGGAGGGATGACCGGGCCCTCCGGTATTGCCCAAGAGTCAAAGCGGGGCCCCGGTCCGCAGCAGCCTCGCCGGTTTTGCGACAGACTTAGGAATTCTGACCGGCGTACGGAGAACTCCGTATTTCTCTAATACAAGCTACTGTCAAGGGCACCGGCCTACGGTCGGCGATGAATCTTACTTCAAGGTCCTTCCGGCTCCGAGATTACAGTGTTCGGGAGATATACTTTGTACGGAGCATATCCTCGCTACAAACCGGCCAGAATAGAGACCCGGAGACCATATAGAGCGCAAATACATTAATCTCCTTAAACATTTGTATCGATAACCTCGCTCGCACTGCCTTTTCCGGCCCCGGATCACGTATACATCTTTAACCTCGCCTCACTATAAGTCAGTATTGCAAACACTACTAGCACTGTATAGCTATACCTTATGTACGTATATTGGTAAGGTAGTCATAGAACACCGTACCCGTAGACCACCGGCGCCGCCCCGTCGTCGACATATGCAACCCGCAAGATCCTTGCAGGTCTATAAATAGCTCTACCACCCACCGGCCAGTCGTACAAGCGAGTCGCGACGTAGTACGGAGCACAACATGACTGGTCTATGCCGCCTCAATTACGTCTGGTCGCCAGCGGTGCTATCGTATTGTATGATGGACGGGATCTCTAGCGTTTCGCAGCACAGCAAGAGTCTATGCGCGCCGCCATCGGCCGGCCCATGATATTGATTTGACTTGAGGCGTTTACTCGTGTCTTCGTTTGACTTTCTTTGCATTTAAGTAGGACTAAAGCAATATATGGAATCTTCGGACTACCTCATTACTTCTGCGCTCTGTCGACATAAGAGACGAGAAATGAGAAATGAGAAATGAGAAATGAGAAATGAGAAATGAGAAATGAGAAATGAGAAATGAGAAATGAGAAATGAGAAATCGATCACCTCCACCTCCCCCTACTTCTCCCATAGTACTCAAGAGTCTGTCTCCCTGGGCCTTAAACAACACACCGTGGTGTCGTAAGCCTCCGTCCATCGTTGGTGCTTGTTGTTTTCCATCCTTGATGCCAGATGACCCTCGTCTCCCATGGACGGCCTTCACATCTATAGAATAGAAGGCCGGTAAGTCGACCCGGGGCCCCAACTTTGACTTAACCAAGGACAATTGAGACACATCGCCCTGCTGGGTGACCGGTCAGAGGTCGAAAAGCTTGATGTCCTCACTGTAAGAGTAAGAGGTCAGTGGTCGTTCGTTCCATCGCGATTCTGTACATGGTACCATGTCGCTGTTGTGTGGGTGCCAGGGAGAGGATTGACGGAGAAGAAATCGGAAACTCACCCCAAGATGCCGCAGTTTGTGAGCTTCCTGAGACGTTTGTGCCGTAGCTCCTATAGAGTTTGAAGTCGGTTAGCATCTATCTGGTGAAAGAAGCGGAGACATGGCGAAGCTGATGGGCTCCTTCAAGCCAATCTAATTGTACTGGGCAGTCAGTGGGCACAGAATGAAAGCAGATCCACGTACCGACACCCGCTCGAGGGCTAGCTTCTCCTTGCGCTTGATCTTTTTGCACTTGGCGTGCCATTCTTCCACGCGTTCACTCAGGTGCTTTTGTAGGCGTTGTTCGTCCTGCTTGTCCTCCGACTCACGCTGTGTGCGTCGCTTCTCATCCTCCAGGCGTCGCTTCTCATCCTCCAGGCGTCGCTGCTCGTCCTCCGACTCACGCCGTGTGCGTCGCTGCTCATCCTCCACATCGCGTTGGATCTTTCGATTCATCTTGAACGTGGCCCGCTCGTCGATTGTTTCTTGCTCGATCTCTTCCGCGAGGTCAACCAGATCGTCAATGTCGCATCCAGCGTTCCATCCCGAAATTCGTCGTTTCTCGGTTTCTTCGAGGATTGAGTACTTGTCGGCATCGGGACCTGTGAGTGTCCTCAGTGGTGACGGGCTCTCTTCACGAAGACGTTGCATCGTTGGTGTCTGGTGTTTCTCATTCGACCGTGGGGTGCGAGACTTCGTGTCTGCGTTACTATCTTTGTCTCTTTTAGTCAATGCCCAGGAGTGTCCGTTGAGGCAATGTTTACCTTGACCAACAAGCTCGCTTCCTGTTCGCCCCCTGAACGTGTTTGACCGCCCCCTTGATGTGTTTGATTGCGGTTCAGCTTTTGAGGTCCCGGATTCCTTCAGGGTGTATGCGCATTCAATGGCGGCAAGCGAGCACTTTTGGCAGGGAATGCCACCTGTACACTTTGATTTCTTGCGGCGACATTCATTGCAAGCCTGGAAGTTCGATCCTCTTTCTTCGACAGAGCTGGCTTTTGCAGTGGCACCGTCAGAAGGTCCCGAAGAGGTTGGACCAACGCCGTGTGAGCCGGGCGAGCCGCGTTTCGAGTCTGGCAACTCATAGCCTCCTTCGCTGGCATCACAACCAGGAGGCTTCTCGAGAGCAGAATTCCCCTCTGCTCTGCCTTGAATGCCTGCAACGTTGGAACTTGTCACTGAGGGGCATGGGGAGCTGGTGAACTGAGTTAACTGCACTATGTAACTGCTTCCCACTGAGACTGGGGTGGGGGTAGAGCTCTCCATTCCAGAAGCTGCCATGTTGTTCGTTTTCTAGGATAGAGACTGGGCTTGATGAGGAGGCGTTGGGTTCTTAGGGTGCTTGGTCTCCGCGCGAGCTAGAAAGAGTAACAAATGTAGATAGGACTTGGTAATAGCAGGAGGGCACAGAACCCACGGTATGAAGTAAAGCAGGAAGACAATCCCGCAAGGCTAGATCGGCAAGGTGATGGTGTTTGAAGAGGTGGTGGGCAGTAGAGGCTGTTAGGGATTTAAGTAGAGCTGTCTTCTGCCCCTACCCCTACTCTGCCAGCGCATTTTTCTCTCTGCACCGGTTCAAAGCTGTGGCTCACCGCCGGTTTTCCTCCACGGAGGCTGCTGCCTGTCGCCAAGTGACAAAAGTTCCGACTAGGAGCCTTGAGGGTGTGATTTCGTCCGTGATTGAGCAGAATTTCGAGGGGTTGGGGACGCCCGAAAGGTGACATGTAGGTTCTGGCGACCAGGTCAGCCTTTTGCCTAAGCGCCGGCCGCTGTGGTCGCATTTCATGGGGCAGTTGTTCCGCTTCCACGATGTAGCTTATACGAGAAGGAGAACATTGGCTTCCTCGGGGCCAAATTCCTCCTCGCTAGGGCGAGAGAAAGATTGAACACGGTGAGGCCGGACGTCGAGGTATATCGTCTTTCATAGAAGCCTCGTATTTACATCCGTGCACTATGCAAGGGTATCCGCACACGTTGTTCTTGATCACCAGATTAAGAAACTCACTTTGTTCTATCTATTGCTGTAGAAGAAGTGGTAACTAGTCTTACCTGCTGTTTCATCCTCTGATACTATAGGGTTGTTCCAATTTTCACTGAACGCTAGTTTTCAAACAGCCGGGCGACCTTATAGCATGGAGTACTTGTTACATGAGTAAGGCTGGCCTGAACAGGTAAACGAATGCTCGGAAACCTGGACAGCGCCTCAACATGGATCACCTTGCCTAGTGGCTGCGGAAAGTGGAATACGATGTGATATAGGGGATGCCGCCTCGTCACGCCAGAGACGAATCAATTGGGCTCAAAACAGTGGGCCATATCTCCTCAAGGACCAATCAAGAGGGGATAGGGTTCCGTCTCCCTGGTCACCTGTACGTACATCTCATATGGTTTGTTAGAGAAAGCGCAGGTTGATTCAAAGAAGCGAGAGATGTAACGAGAACAGATGTAGAGACCCCAGATTTCTGAGCTTCTTCGAACTTCCATCCATTTCTTTTTTGAAGTGGGCCTTAGTTGGAGCGCTGGGAAGCTACATACTCGAACCTAGAGTATGTACCGCTGCTAGCTCTGTTGAGATTTTGCCTAACCGTGCCCTGGAGCAGATGATAGAAACAATGTGGGATTACTGGCCACAGCATCAAGTCCAACTATCCCGTAGCCACCTTGGAAGTGTCTTTTCCGCCTCAAATGATGTTCATGGGGCTCCTCAAACCTCCCTCCAGCTGCAGTAGTTCAGAAGGCGTCTCAATGCCGAGAGTTCTGTCAGTTTTGCTCAACTGCCTCAAATGCCAGGCTCATGGATCCGATGGAGAATCGACCGGGAGCTAAGTCCCGAAGTCATAGCTTCTTCTGATCGACGTCCTTCGGAGATATGTGTGCCGAATGGCCAAAGTTCTGACCATAAACTGGCAATATGCTTAAGGTGTGTAGAACGATCCTCAAGGGCTTCAGACCTTTTCCTGGCGGAGTATCTGAAGCGCAAGCTGCAACAAAAGGGGTTCTCTCCTTGGATCTGCAGGAAGACAAAGGTATCAGATGCCTTCAGACGCTTTCAGTCCTCGCGAAGATCATCAATGCAGTATGCGTTGGAGAGTTGTTGCGGCTGCAAGAGGTTAGACCCGGCCCGGTGCCGGTGACAAAGCTCCGGAGGAGTGAATCTGAATCCCACAACGATTGCCCCACATCTTTCTTCTTCCTTATCAACCTGCTTTCACCACTTCAGCACCTCATTGAAACAGGTGGAAGATAAGTGTCGGAAGCGCACCAGTGCACTGCACAATGTCCGGCTCAATCAAACAACCTCTCTTCCCCGTCCCGCCCGGCGCAGCGGCCAGTGTTCGGGTCATCGACACGACGTCTTCGATCGCGGGGCTCGCGGTATCGGAGCTCATGGAGCCACCGGTTCCAGGCTTCGAGTATGTGGCTCCGCTACCTTCGTGGTCCTTCCTTGTTGAAAGTCGGACCACCGGCGACAAAGCGCTCTTCGATCTGGGCGTTCGGAAGGATGTCGACAACATGGCGCGGCCCGTGGTGGAGGCGCTGAAGGGGTATGGGTGGAATGTCGAAGTGCAGAAGAACGCAGCAGAGATCCTTGTGGCGGAAGGGGTCGATTTGAAGGAAGTCAAGAGTATCATTTGGAGGTGAGCAACGAACGATCTATCCATGCACGACTTGATCTGGATATGCTCATCTCAACACTCTGATTCAGTCACTGGCATTGGGACCACCTCGGAGACCCATCAACCTTCCCTCCATCGACGGAAGTGGTCGTAGGACCCGGATTCACGAACGCATTCATGCCTGGCTACCCTGCAAAGGAGGACTCGCCTGTTAGGGAGAGCGATTTCGCGTGAGTCTCCCTCTCAGTCTCTGCACATCCCCGTCCGCTTCCAAACGAACATAAGTGAGTGTTGACCGATTATCATCTCTATACAGAGGCCGTCAGCTTAGAGAGATCACCTTTGAAGAAGCCGGGGTCCTCCAAATCGGCGACTTCCGCGCCTTTGACTTCTTCGGCGACGGCTCCTTCTACATTCTCGACAGCCCCGGCCACGCGATCGGACACATCTGCGGCCTGGCGCGCACGACCGTCGGCGCCCCAGACACCTTCATCTTCATGGGCGGCGATCTCTGCCACCACAGCGGGGAGATCCGGCCGTCAGAGTATATCCCGCTACCGGCCGAAATCAGCCCGCACCCGTTCACGCGGGCCCTACAACCGGCCTGCCCCGGAGCGACATTCCACGCACTTCAGACATCTCGGAACCGGTCAACGACTACCCCGTTCTTTGATCCGGTCATGGCTCTGTCGATACCGGAGGCAATCCGGAGTATCAAGAAGGCACAGAAGGCCGATGCGGAGGACAATGTGTTGTTCATCTATGCGCATGATCGGTCGGTCCGCGGCGTGGTCGACCTGTTCCCCTTGTCCGTGAATGAGTGGAAAGACAAGGGCTGGCGGGATAAGATGTTTTGGGCCTTCCTGGCCGATTTCGAAGACGCCGTCCGGTTGAGTAGATAGAGAGGAGCTGGTCCCCGCGGGCCCTTCAGGATTTGTATATAGCTCGACTTATTACTACAAACGAGGACCTTGTCCCAATTTCAGATCACCAGCCTTCGACCATGAGACATTCTTAAAGGCATTCGGACTCCCGTCACCTTGCATCAAGACGTTGAAAGGCACGACGCCCGGCTGCAACTCCCTCCATCGCCACCGCTGGACGAGCGTGCGCTCCGTGCCGACTCCCTCCATGATATCCACGATCCACTTGCCCAGGTTGGGCAGATACTTGAAGGCATGCCCGCAGCCGCCCGTGGCCACCATGACCGTGTCCTGGCCTGGCAGGTCGTCGACCACGTAGTGGTTGTCGAAGGAGTCCGTGTACCAGCAGAGCCGGGTGAGTTCGATGTCGATCCCGTTCTCCGCCATCTCCGGGAGGTACTCGTGCAGGAAGCGCTTGAACATGGACATGGCTTTCGCGGGGATCTCGGTCACCTGCTCGCCCGGTGTGTATCTCGTGATGGGGACGCTGCGCACTTTCCCGTCGGTCGCCTGGGTCTGTGGGTTCGTGTACTTGGTGCCCCGGTAGCCGATCTTCATCCAGCCTCGATCGTCGCGCGGGAAGCCGTACAGCCCTCCCTCGGCGCCGTTCCACAGCTTCCACATCCAACTGGGGAACCGGTCCGGCGCGAACCGGTCGAAGAGCGGCGAGGTGCGCGGGATCTTGAGCATGATCACCGAGCCGGCCGTCGTTTCGCAGAGGCCGTCGAGCTGGGGAACGAGCGACGGCGTCCATCCGCCACAGGCCATCACGATCTTGTCGGCGGCATGTCTCCGGCCGTCTTGCGTTTTGACACCCACCACTTTGTCTGTGTCCTTGTCGTCGTACCAGTAGGACTCGAACGCGCCCGCTTCGGCGCCGAAAACGAATCTCACACCCAGCGCCCGGGCTCGGTGAAGAGCATACCGACAGGCCTTGTCTGCCACGATCACCCCGCCGGTTGTATCCAGCACGCCGACGTTACTCTTCCCTCTCTCCTTGCGACGGAACGGATCGATCCCGTACGCCCAGCCCCGGCGTTCCGCGCTCGCCACATCGTCCGGATCCGTGGTAACAAGCTGTGTATCACCCAGTCCAGCGGCCGTCATGTTCCGCACCGTGTCGAGCTCAAAGGGGTCCAATTCATCCTGGTCCGTGAACGCAAGCGTCCCGTTGTTGATGTACACCCGGTCCGACGCACTGAAGCCCGGCGGCAGGTCCTTGCCGCTCTTGATCTCCTCGTTCCAAGCCGTCCACCATTCGATCGCCTCCTTGGACAGATCTTGGTATTCGACCTGCGACCCGTATGCGGAGCGGATGATCTTGTTCATGTCTGTGGTTGTGATCGCGTTAATCAATCAGTACTTGCTCCCCGGGTCCCGGAGGGAGGCAGGAGGAGAAGACTCAGGACTCAAACGTACCAGAAGAAGCCGAATCAGCTCCGGACCTGTAGTCATACTTGCTGACTTCGTAATTGTGCCTATCAAAGACCGTGACGTCCTTGTAGCCTCGGAGTGCAAGGTGAAGCGCTGTGCTCAGTCCGAATGCACCGGCGCCGATGATGACGATGCGGTCCGTCTTGTGAAGTTGTCGGCGAGGCATTATGACTTAGTCGTACGTGAATCACGATGCATCAGACAGAGCTGGTTGGTATTTGTTGGTGAGAGAGACTCTTATACTGTATTCAAATAAACGAGAAACAACGTGGCACATGTGGAGGAATGAACCATACAGTATTCCGTGTTTACGCCCTTCGAGTTCACGCCACTGCCAAAGATTCAAAGCGAAGTTCTGTTCTCACTCACCTGATAATTGACAATTGACAAGGGCAAACAAACTCGGTCCCTCGTTCGGGCCCCCTCGATCTTCCACCACAATCAAGCCTACTATACCAATAGAGTCCTCTCTAATGGAGTGCGAACATTGAAGCATTGGACAAGTCCTGTACAGTCTGGACTCCTTTCATTTCGGGTCATCATAGGCGGGTTCAACTCCAAGATAAGGACAGGGTATCTCTGCCCGTTCAGGCTACTTGAAGCGTCCCGCTTAATCTCGCTGGTTCTGTATTCTGTCGACGCGTATCTGTATCATGTACTGTATGCGACGTGAGCGCGTGAGATGGGATTTGGCCGATAACACAAAGATAAGGCTATCACCGTCAGAGGTATCCGTGCATCTAGATTCGGCACTTCTAAGTTCTCGAGTTTGAACAGACCTAGAGTAGGGTACTCGAACTAAAGTTGGGCGATCATGCAAGGACGCCTCTGATTGCCGAAAAAGGAAATTTCTTGGATTCGATCCACAGTTTCAGCTCCACCCCCACCGTTCATCTGACCCCGCAATGCGCATTTGGGACAGTCCCATGAGTTAGGGTTGTCGCTGGTCAGGTGGCTAGGGCTGGGCAGTAGGGTGGCAGCCGTGTTGGGTTGACATAGGCGATGGTGGCGCCTCACAGTTCAGACGGCGCGGTCAGGGACTCGAGGGTGGATCTAGATGCTCCTGTTCTGGAGGGAAAGGAGGAGAGAGAGAACCAGAACCAGAACCAGCAGCAAGACCGGTACTGCTCTGTGAGACCCCGTCCGGCCATGCAAATGCACGGCTCACCCAAGAAGAAGGATAAGTTCTGTCTGGTAAGCTGCCACACATGCCTCCTATATATTAGAGAGCACGGATTCCCTCCCTGACGACCTTGATCTAGCCAGTATTTACCAAGCCTTGGAACATATAGAATCGTATATCTCTATCCGGCAAACAAGATTGAACCGAAAAACCGAAACCAAAGCAGACTCCCCATCGTGTGTAACATGTCGGACTTCAAAGGAAAAGTGGTATGTTAATCCGAAAAGAAAACCGCAAGTCGACGGAAGCGGTGCTTACTAAACATACAACTTCCCCCTGATACAGATTGCAATCACAGGAGCAGGATCCGGCCAAGGTCGCGCCCTCGCCCAACTCCTGTCCCAACGAGGCGCCCTCGTCTCCCTAGCCGACGTGAATGAAGCCGGCCTGAAAGAGACGATCGCCTCGCTCTCAAACCCATCGTCTCACCTGGCCACCAGCGTCGACGTGCGCAAGAGCGCCTCTGTCGACGCCTGGATCTCCAAGACGATCGACAAATTTGGAAAGTTGGACGGCGCGGCGAACTGGGCGGGCGTCATCCGCGTTAACCCGGTCGTGGAGGAGACGGATGAGAATTGGAATTTCGTGATGGATGTCAATTCTACCGGGGTGTTTAATTGTATTCGTGCCCAGCTTCGTGTCATGAAGGATGGGGCGTCTATCGTGAGTCTTACCTTCAACATGCATATCAATATGCCTGGCTTTCTTTCCATATCTGATCATTTCATCTCGACGGTACAATAGGTATCGGCGGCCAGCACAGAAGGCCAAATCGGATGGCCGACATTCTCAGCCTACTGCGCCAGCAAACACGCCGTCATCGGCCTGACACGCAGCGCCGCGAAGGAACACGTCGGAATCCGCATCAACTGCGTCGCTCCTGGTACGTTTTTCTTATGCCCCTA
This sequence comes from Exophiala alcalophila, assembly GCA_001599775.1. Taxonomy (NCBI): domain Eukaryota; kingdom Fungi; phylum Ascomycota; class Eurotiomycetes; order Chaetothyriales; family Herpotrichiellaceae; genus Exophiala; species Exophiala alcalophila. The sequence continues at coordinate 4,963,553 of BCHY01000001.1, forward strand.
AGCAATCAAGCATCTCCAGGCTAATGAGACAGGCTGCACCGACACTCCCATGATGGTGAACGACACGGTCGAGAACTCGGATGAGATCCGGGCGCAGGTTCAGAAGCGCAAGGCGAACCCGCTCGAGATTATCCGTGTGGCGGCGTTCTTGCTCTCGGACGAGGCGAGTTTCGTTACTGGCGCTGTGTATAACGTGGATGGGGGGTGGGTTTGTTAGTCGTCATGTACTTACTTAGGTACTGAAGACAGGGAACAATAGTACTGTATAGAGAATGTGAAGTTATGCATGGTAGTACACTGTGCAATGAAGCTCCTACATGTATATTATGACCCCCTGAACCTCATTGATCTCAACATCTATTCTCAACCAAAAAACGTCTCCAACTTGTGATCAGCCATGACATCGATCCAATGCCGACTCGACCGAAGATCATTATCACCGGCCCCGCCTGATGTGCCCGTGTTGGCGTCAAATTCACTCCACACATCCTCGAGCAGCCGTTCGGCCCGCGAGAAGACCTGTCTCAGACCAAAAGACGCGCAGTTCGACTGCAACCGCCGTCGGATGAAGGCGCGTCGCTTCTCGAGCTCGCTTTGTCGGGCGAGTGTTGAGAGGATCTCTGCTTCTAGTTTGTCATGCAAAGTCATGCTCATGCTTCTTCTTGACGACGACGACGTCGACGACTGCTCGTTGTTGTTGGAGTCCTTGGATGATGCGCGGAGGACGCCGCCGCATATTATGAGCAGGATGGTCTGGTACAGGCCGCACGTCGAGCCCTCGGGGATGTCCTTTGCGTGGCTGAGGATGGCGCCCGACAGGTCGAAGTACCAGCGGTCGAGGCTCGTTCGTCGTGGGAAAGCTCGAGATTCAGGAGTGGATGTCGTTGTCGAGACTTCGGCGTCGACGTCGTCCGCCGGATCCATGTCCGAGTCCAAGAGACTGGGAAAGTTCCGTTGTAACTCGAGGAGGATGGCGAACTTGCACATCTGCGCAAAGGCCTTGATCGACCGGTACGTTGACGACCCGAGAGTCTTGGTGTCGAAGGTATTGTCGGCGGGGAGGCGGTAGTCGACGGCGAACTCAGCCAACTCCTTCGCATCCCGAATGACCTCGGACGCCAGGATTCGATAGGCATCTCGGCCCTTCCAGCCGACGCCGACCATGTTCTTCAACGCTCGGTTTTGACGCACGCAGATACCCACCCTGGCGAGTGTGACAAAGAGCGGCAGGCTGATCCCGGCAAACATGTGGATGTATGTCGTCTCCGTGGCCTGGCAGAATGGGTACAGGTATTGCACCACCGTCTTGGGCTGGTCCACGACAAAAGCCATACACGATTCCCAGTATGACATGGCCCCGATCAGAAAGTGGTGGTCCGGGTTTGCCAACGCCTTTTCTGGCGCCTTGCCGTCCATTGTGACATGGTTGATCAGATACTCGCACAGTTTTCTCGCTCCACGGAGGTGTGGGAGACCGAGGTCTCGTGGGTCGGACCAAGGCTTGTGGTTTCCCGAGTCAGCTCAGCTCACTCATCACCATGTTGATAATGATATGATGTGGAAGGGAGAGAAGGGAAGGGTCACACTCACTGCACAAAAGCCCAGAATGATGGATGCTAGCAGCGTTTCCTCCAATTTGCGAAGCACGTTGTTTTCCGACAATGCGGAGTTTCGAATAGGAGAGCCCGTCGATTGGCCCAGCACCGTCTCGATCTGGAAGACTGCCTCCGACAGAGACCTGACCGCGGCAGTATGGCACTCGAGACACATGGGGAGCATAGATTCCTCGTCCTGGAAACAGTGGGCGGCGGCCATACACACCACGCTCTTGTGGAGCAGCGGAGAAGAGACGAGATAGCGACGAACGAGGGCCGTGAACCGCTCGGCCGTGTCGTCGAGGACCGAGTGGATGCCACACAGGTTATCGAAAAAGTACTGCACCAAGGCCTGGTTGAACTCGCTCCCTTGTGATGCCGGCGCCGCCGTCGCATCCCGGCTATCCAGCGGCGGTGTGTCGAATGTCGACGGTTCGTCACAGCTCAGTGCAGGCCCATCCAACGTCCAAGCCCAGTCTTGTTGCTCAAGGAGGGCCATTGGCTCGTGGCTTGCCAGCCATTCGCGAAGATCCTCCCGCAAGGCGTCTGCGTCATATCGGTCGTGGTAACCGAGGAGAGCCGGATTCGGGTTGCCGGCATCGTGCTGGGTGGGTGTCTGAGACAGGGACAGCTTGTCCGTGGCTGGGCTGTGCGATGGTACCGGAGTGACATGGCTGTGTTGCACGGTGGGTGGTGCTGGTGGTTGAAGTGCTTCGACCAGCAGGTTTGGCTCTGTTGGACTGAGACCGTCGACTGGAAGGAGCGCCGCCGCCCCGGGATTTGGCGCAGGAGGCAGAGGGATCTCCGGTCTCCACGTGTTGAAGACTTCATGTTTGTCGCTCCATTTGAGGGCACGCTTGTAGCCTGGGCAGCCGACTTTGCGCTTCAAGCATTGTCTGCAGCTGGGTTTGGTCTCATCGCACTTGATTTTCTGCGGCGCCAGCCGGTCAGTACGAGTACGTTGCGTGTTGAGTAAAGGGCCAACCCTACCAGGGAACGGCATCGTGGACAGCCGGCTGGAAGGAAAGAAGATTCGCGGTCAGCCGAGGACTGTATGGATGCGGGGGAGAGATTGGGAACACTTGCCTCGGGAACGCATAGACATGAGTATGAGGAGATCCAGCAGATGGCGACACGAGAAGGGCAGATGCAGACAATGTGCAACAAACAGATGGTGAGGAGGGTAGAGACGCGGGTGTCTGTTGTCTCTTGAGACAGGGAGAAGGAAACGAGAGCCCAGGCGTGGTCCTAGAGTATGGTCGTCTACAACTACTCGTAAGGGTCGTAACTCCTGGTCGGTCGTTATCTTTGACTGGGCTCAAACTGTGGGTCCAACTCCGCATGCCGAGGCGTTGTTGATTGGGTGACAGAAGTGGATCTCTTTCAATGTGGACTAGATAAGGGTGGCGGCACGTGACAGTAGTCGCTGCTTTAGTTTCCGGGGCTGGATCCGTCTCATAAGGAGTAAAGCGGCAATAGATGTCCTGGAACATATTCTACTGAACGAGTCGATATTATCTCAACTCACTTCTCTATTTTCTGTTCATGATTTACTGCCAGATACATCTACATCGTTCCTCCTAAGCAAGTGCGACCTCGACTGTGCTCGTTTTCATAGTGACCTTGTCAACGGAGCCGGAGCCATTCCCATTCCGCGAAGGTCCATTGCAGACCTCCTTCCGGCCGTTCCCCAGAGGAGATGCAAAACCATCGTAGCCCGCCTGGGTAATACCATTCAAAACTCCAATAAAGTTGGCAATCCCACCAAGATAGAACCGAGGGATGGGCCCCGGAGCCCCTGGCACCTGCGCAAAGATCCACGACGGGATCGATGGGAACAGCGTCGCCTGGGCCAGTTCGTTGCAGTGCTCGCCCCAGTCCGCCTCGGCCTCGGGAATGGCCTCGATGACCGCATTAGCATCTGTTGCTCGCAGTCTTTCCGCTCGCTGGATCAGCTCGTTGTTGAGATGGACCTGCATCTCGATATTGGGAGGTGCGTTCGCGAAGGGACCTTGAGGCCCACTGATCAACATGAGGTTGGGGAATCCAGGAACAAAGCTCCCGAGATAGCTGGTCGGTCCATTCTTCCAGTGGTCTGCGAGGGTTTCACCAGATCTTCCGAGGAATTGGACCCGGATGTAACTGCCTTCGACGGCGTCAAACCCGGTGGCCAGGATCAAGGTGTCCAACTCGTAGAACTGGCCGTCGGTTGTCTTGATCCCCGTGGCAGTGATGTGGTCGATCGGCGTGTCTCGAAGATTGACAATATCCACGTTAGGTCGGTTGAACTGCTTATAGTAGCCTCCGTCGCAAAGAGGTCGGCGTGCATACGGTTCTCGGGGCATCAACTTCCTGGCCTTTTCGGGATCGGTGACAATCTGGGCAATCTTGGATTTGACGAACCGGCAGGCGGCCTCGTTGGCCTCCTTGTCGGTAGAAATATCGGAAAACCCTCCAAACATGAACCGGAATCCATTGCCATGATCCCAGAGATTTTGGAAGACCTCTTCGCGTTTCTTGGGATCCACCGAGGCGTAGGGGGTGGTCGACTCTGTGAACCCAAAACAGGTCGCAGTCTTGGGGAGACTCTCGACAATCTCGTCGTAATTTTCATTCAGCGACTGGCGATACTCCGCCGTGACCGGCCCATTGCCACTGGGAACACTGTACTGCGGAGATCTCTGAAAACTGACCAGCGACTTGACTCGAGACGCGATGTCTGTGATGACCTGCACGCCCGTGGATCCATTCCCAAGAATACCGACTCGCTTGTCAGTCAGGTCGAAGTCCTCTCTCCAGCGAGAAGTATGGCAGATTTCTCCTTTGAATTCGTTTAATCCTGGTATGTTGGGTAGTTTGGCCGTGGAAAGCAGCCCCAGTGCGGTGATCAAGTAACGCACCACGAAGACTTCGTTCGTGTTGGTGGTCACTCGCCATTTGTTCTGTTCAGCGTCCCAATCTGCGCTCAATAACTCCGTATTCAGTTGGATGTCTTTGCTGAGGTCGTGTCTGTCCACAACATGCTCGAGATACTGCAGGATTTCCGGCCCGTTTAGATAGCGATTGTTCCACGGGTAGGTTCTCAGGTCTTCCCGGTCCCAAGTGAAGCGATACACGAAGCTTTCGCTGTCGCTCATGGCACCAGGATAACGATTCCAGTACCAAGTTCCTCCAACGCCTCCAGCTTTATCAATGACCCTGACAGAGTATCCGAGATTGCGAAGGGTGTGCAGCTGATAGATGCCGGCAAACCCGGCACCCACCACAAGGGTGTCAAGCTCTATGGTCTTGATATCGACAGTCATTTTGAACAAAGGGACTTATGCACTTCTACGGGTCTTTTTGCTGCATGGAGAGCCTGTGAAGAGGTCTATATAGGTATGCTGTCCATTGGTAGTGCCTTGTGTCTGCGATGGTCCACCCGTCCAGCGGAACAGCCTTTGCTGCATTTTCGCCTTCACAGACCACCTATGTCACACGTTGGAACCCCGGTATCCACAGTCACGGCTCACGAGTGTCGCATTGTCGGCAAAGGTAAAGATACCGGGCACAAGGAATGTGCAGTATGAGTTTGAGGGAAAGAAGGGTCCTCGGCTTCATGACCCAGAACGGGAAAATATAGGCGGTTGTTGGCGGCAAGACGATAGAAGTCTAAGAGAGCACGGAGTCCAGGCCACACGGTCGTCGTCAACTCTGACTCCCGCCTAGATATGCCATGTTCCAATCCTTCTCCGCAGGACCTGAGGACCCTTGCGGCCTCAGCCATCCCCGGTTGATAAGGTCCGCTTAAGCTAAGGCTATAGGGACTAGTCGCTGTCGACAGCCTCGCTTCCACGAAGCCTATCTCTATCTCCCCAGACAATGACTCTTGGGGCTGCGTTATCGATGCTCAAGGAGGGTGCATGGAATGTGACATATAGTCGTGGACGAGGAATCACGAACTCGAGCAGGTGTGTTCGTCACCTTTCGACGAGGACTTGAAACCATTCTGTTCAACACGATCACCACCACCACCATAACAAAAAAGGATACACAATGGGCAGTTCAGCGACCACAACGACCAACCCTGAGGCGATTGAGTCTCGAAACTCCAACCCGGAAATCCTGTCGGCCGACGAGTTGGAACTTCGAGCTCAAGGCCACACGGGGGAATTGCCACGCCAGTTCAGCGCCTTGTCTACCTTGTCCCTTGCCTTCACCATCACCAATTCCTGGATCGCGTACTCTGCCGTCTTCGTCATCCCTCTGATCGCTGGGGGAGGACCATGTGTCATCTACAGTCTGGTCGTCGGCTTCGTGGTGTGCAGTATCATCACGCTGGGTCTTGCCGAGTTGGCCAGCGCCTTTCCCACTTCAGGTGGTCAATACCAGTAAGAAAGAGGCCATTCCCATTATTGAAGCCCTAGGGCGAGGCGACGAGACTGGGATCCTGACTCGACTTTCTTTCTAGTTTCTCCTTCATGGTCGCGGCCCCGAAATACCGAGCAGCAGTGTCGTACACGATCGGCTGGATGAGCGTCTTCTCCTGGTGGATGCTCTCGACGGGCTCCTGTGTCTTCTGCGCACAAACCGTTGCCGCCATGGCCGCCGTCTACCACCCGGACTTTGAGGCCACGCAGTGGCAGATCTACCTCATCTACGTGGCGCTGACGCTTCTGGCGACGACGTTGTTGACTCTGTTCCCCAGACAACTCCCTCGGGCGGAAATTGTCTGCTTTTGGTTGACGTGTGTGGGATTTGTCGTGTCTACTATCACCGTGCTGGCGAGGAGCGATCAGAAGCAGAGTGGCCGAACGGTCTTTGCAGAATGGAACAATAACAGTGGTTGGAACGATGGTGTCGCTTTTATGATTGGCGTTGGCCAGGGCATGTTCTCATTCATTGCTATTGACGCGGCCACCCACGTTGCTGAAGGTCAGTTAGTTCCCCTCTTACAGACTATGTCTGCTAATGATTCCTCAGAAATGCCCAGTCCAAGGAGAAACGTCCCTCGGGCTATGGCTCTGACCATGCTCATCGGGCTGTTCACAGTCCTCACCTGGACCATCGCATTCATGTTCTCCGCCTCAGACCTGGACGAAATCATGAACAGTCCAACGCCGTACTTGACCGTCTATTTCCAGGCCATCCGCAACGACAGCGTGGCTCTCTTCTTCACCGTCTGGCTGTGGTTGGCATACCTCTCGGCCACCATCTCCTGCTACGCCACGTCCGGCCGACTCGTGTGGGCCTTCTCGCGCGACAACGGCTTGCCCTACAGCAACTTCTTCCGCAAAGTCCACCCGAAGCTCAAGATGCCCGTCAACGCAACCGTGTTGACCGCCGTGTTCGCCATCCTCTACGGCCTCATCTACGTCGGCTCGACGACCGCGTTCAACTCTTTCATCTCCGTCTCCATTCTGGGCCTGAACGTCACATACACGGTTCCCCAGGCGATCGTCGCCTTCCGAGGCCGTGATAAAGTCTTACCTCCCCGGCCATTCGCACTGGGGAAATGGACGGGCTTGTTCTGCAACGTCTTTTCCACCGTCTGGATCGCCATGTACACCGTGTGGTTCTGCTTCCCGACTTTCCTCCCCGTCGAGGCTCAGAATATGAACTATCTGAGTGTGATCGCCGTTGGGGCCATGTTGTTCATCGGGTTGAGTTGGTTTCTTGGAAAACGCAAGACTTTCTCCGGCCCGAATGTGGTTTTCGAAGGCGTGGGTGAGTCTGTAACTTTGTCGGCGAGTCACGACACCGAGGAAGTCGGTGTTGTTGATGCTCGCGGGGGAGATGTGAAGAATTAGTTGATCAGGGTTCAATAAGGCCTTTAAGGTACCACGTAGGACACGTCTCTCCTTGCTGAACAGATGTCTTGTATTTCTTCCATACATCTCCTATTACTTTCCAGGTGACTTCATTCTACCACTAAGGGCTTAGAGAGGGGGGAGTCTCTATGCCATTCTGACTCCTCTTCATCAAAGATAATATCAACCCGAAGATCAAAGAATGCTTGGACGCTATCACAATGCCTCTCCAGTACTGACCCCAGGGTTGCTCTGATGTGGAGCCTCGTCACCCTTCCAAGTTCCAAGTTCCCAGTTTCCACCCGCATATAATTACGAGAAAAGGTTTAGGTCATTCAGGCGCTCCTTGGAGGACCCACCGGGAAACTCAGGTTGGGGCCCATTGACTGAATGGGAACTGCCTCCACACGCATCCACGAGTATTCTATGACCCCGGCCTAGACCAAGCCCGGTGAGCCAGCGTGGGCTTGATACAAACAAAGAAGGAGCATATAATGACGAAGATCAAAAAATCTACCTCATCAATACTCGCAGTCAACGAACACACAACCACAATGTCCTTCTCAGCCACTTCATCCCTGAAAGACCCGAGCCTCTTCGTCGTCGACAGGACGTACATCGCCGGACAATGGGTACCAGCAAAATCCAGGGAGACGTTCGAGGTCAAGAGCCCCCTGACCGACACGCTTATCGGGTCAGTTCCGGAATCTGGTCTCGAGGACCTGGACGAAGCCATTCAAGCCGCGAAGGAGGCATTCGAGAGTTGGAAGCGTCTGTCTGGCCGGCAACGCGGTCGCATCCTCCACAGGGTTTTTGAGTTGTTGGTCGAACATCAAGAGGATCTCGGCACGATCATTACGCTGGAAAATGGCAAGGCAAAAGCTGATGCTGTGGGAGAAGTTATGTAAGTCATCAGTCACCCGGGGTGTCCAGTCTGGGAGGGGGTTAGAATCTACAATCCGCGGGCCTATGCATGCAGGACCTAGAGTTAATCGGTTTGCTTTTCTGCTTCAAAAAATAGGCTCTCGGCGAATTTCTTCGAGTGGTATTCGGAAGAGGCAGCGCGGATCTACGGCGATGTGATCCCCAACAGCAACACCAACTCCAGGACTCGCGTTGTCAAGGAGCCCATCGGGGTCTGCGGTCTCATCACGCCCTGGAACTTCCCGCTGGCCATGGGGGTGCGGAAGATCGCGGCTGCTCTCGCGGCGGGCTGTACGGTCGTGCTCAAGTCTGACGGCCTGACGCCGTTCTCTTCCAACGCCCTGGCTGTTATTGGTGAGCGTGCTGGTATCCCCAAGGGCGTCTTCAATATTGTCACTGCGGCTCGCAATACCCCGCAACTGGGTCTCGCTCTTTGCGAGTCCGATGTGGTCAAGAAGATCTCGTTCACCGGGTCGACCAGGGTCGGCAAGTTGCTGTATCAACAGTCAGCTGGGACGCTGAAGAAGCTCAGCTTGGAACTCGGGGGCAACGCGGCATTCATCGTCTTTGACGACGCAGATCTCGAGACGGCCATCTCGAGCGTCCTCATCGCCAAGTTCAAAGTCACCGGGCAGACGTGTGTCTGCGCGAACCGCATTTTCGTCCAGGAAGGCATCTACGAGAGATTCAGCCGACGATTTGTTGAGGAGGTCAAAAAATTTCGCGTCGGAAATTCCCTCACCGATGGCTCCTCCGTCACTCACGGCCCTCTTACCAACGGCATTGAGAAGGTCGAATCCCACATCAAGGACGCGGTCGGGAAAAACGCCAAAGTCCTGCTCGGCGGGAGCAGACTCCCATCTCTAGGGACGAATTTCCACGAGCTCACCATCCTCGGCGACGTCGACGACAGCATGCAGATCACCAAGGAAGAGACATTCGGCCCGGTCGCCGCGCTGCTGAGATTCTCCTCCGAGGACGAGGTCATCACGAGGGCAAACAACTCGGACGTCGGCTTGGCGTCGTATGTTATGACCTCTGACCTTGCGAGATCATACCGTGTGTCTGAGAGGCTGGAGACGGGGATGGTCGCTATCAATACTGGTGTGGTCTCGGACGCGCCGGTTCCATTTGGAGGTGTCAAACACTCCGGGTTTGGGAGGGAAGGCAGCAAATATGGGTTGGACGACTATCTTACCATCAAGATGGTCGTCACTGGAGGTATATGATGTTGGCGCGATAATATCTAGAGAAAGATACTAAGGCCCCCGATTATAAAACGCCAAGACTCCGGAGTTCGTGAGATATCCGGCACGTGACACAGCTGCACAAAGATCACATGACTCCGCCCCGGAGGGCTAGTATACCCCGCACACGTGACCAATAGTCCCCGCTGTCCTCTCGGCGCAATCCACTGTGTTGGTACGTAGCCGGTCACTCCGTCCCTTCTCTCCGACTGTCTGACTCTCGAGTCTCGAGGCTGGAGCACACCGAGGCACACGGCCGAAAAGGGGTTGAGACCGCCCACAATTTAGCTAAATTACTAACTGACCACTCCTCGGCCTTCGCTTCCACTGCTCGCAGAACCCGAGGCTATCTAAACACCATCACCTTCAATGGTGATCACATGTTCGGCGTACACCGTCAGAGAGGCAGTTCACACCACTGCACTTTTAACGCAAACATCAGCCATAAGCCGGATTCTTCACTTGCAGCGATATTGACAAGATCGTTGATGGTAACCCGTCGTCGACGCCATCCATCATTATGAGTTCCAAGAATCGCTCGGCCGCCGAGTCAGCAGCGGCTACGGAGCGTCTGTCCCAGGTCGCCGGCCACATCTCTGGCCCTCAGGAGGCCGCCGGTGGTGAGCGAAAGAACCGGCGCTCGAAAGCCGCACGCAACGCTGGTCCACCGGCAGACTATTCGGACGTGCTTTCGAATCTGCAGAAGCTCAAGGACATTGCCCACGCCCCGGATATCTCCAACCGGGGATATGTGCGACAGAAGCGGGAAGGCAAACTGTGGGTGCGAGAGCGCCTGGACATGCTTGTCGACAAGGGCACGTTCAGGGAGATTGGAAGTGCCAGCGGACGCGTGGAATGGAGGCAGACCGGGCCGAGAGAGGAGGAGCCGGCGTCGTTCATGCCTACTAATAACCTCCAAGGTGAGAGACCATTGCAGAACTATCACTACTCGTCAATAACACCATGAAGGCTTTGGCCTCTTAGGGCAAAGAAGGGTGATCATCACAGCCGACGATTATTCGATCCGAGCTGGCCATGCTGATGGGGCCATTTCCGAGAAAACTGTGAGTGCCCTATTTATTTCCAGGGTTTTGGCGACCGCTAACATCGTCAACAGGTCTATTCAGAAAAGCTGGCCGTATCTTTAAATCTACCAATCATCAAACTCACTGACGGATCATCCGGCGGAGGATCCGTGACCACGATTAAGACACATGGATGGTCTTACGTCCCTGGCGTTCCTGGCTTTATTGATGCAGTCAAGGGTCTGAATATGGGAATTCCCAATCTAGCGGCCGTTCTCGGCCCAGCTGTACGCCCGCTCCAATCTCCCCGTACTGAAAGTTTGGGTCAAGATACTGACGACGCCACAGATTGGAATCGGTGCCGCCCGAGCTGTCATTTCTCACTTCTCGGTCATGGCAGGTGACATCGGGAGCCTCTTCAACGCCGGCCCACAGGTGGTGGAAGGAGCCACGTTTGAAGAAGGTCTGACCCTACGAGAACTAGGTGGACCGGGCATCCACTGCACCAACGGCACGATCGACAATCTCGCGGCGAACGAAGCCGAATGTTTCGAGCAGATCCGCAAAGTTCTCTCGTACCTGCCGAACTGCGGCCAGTCGAAACTGCCGCCCGTCATCGAGAGCAGCGATCCGATCACGCGTGTCAGCGAGGGACTCAGGACGATCATCCCGCGGAAGAAGGCGCGCATGTACGACGCACGAGCGATCATCCGCACCGTCTTCGACGCCGGATCGTGGTTTGAGATTGGTGCCCTGTGGGGACGGACTGCCATTGTCGGTCTTGCTCGGCTCGGAGGCCACCCGGTCGGAGTCATCTCGAATAACTGTGAAGCCAACGCCGGAGCGCTCGACGCTCATGGTTCGCAAAAGCTCACCAAGCACCTCAAGTTGTGCGATGTGATGAACTTGCCCATTATCCAATTTGTGGATGTTCCGGGCTACGCCATCGGAACTGTTGCCGAGAAGCAAGGTATGTGCGAGGTTCTTTCATTATATCCATAAATACCACTTCCAGTTACTGATCTCAACTGCCTGATAGCGACGATGCGCTGGGGCGTCGAACTCGGCAAAGCATACATCTCCACCACGATCCCCATCTTCACCATCCTAACCCGCAGAGTCTACGGCGTCGCTGGCGGCATCATGGCCGCCTGCCGTGACCCGATGATCAAAGTCGCCTGGCCCAGCGGCGAATGGGGAAGTCTCCCGCTCGACGGCGGCATCGAAGTCGGCCACAGGTGGGAACTCAAACAGGCAGAGGAGGAGGGGAAGAAAGCCGAGCTCTACAATAAACTTGAGGATGAGTATCTGAGGTTCATGAATCCTATTCGTACGGCCAATTCGTTTGGTGTGGAGGAGATTATCGATCCTGCGTTGACGAGACAGGTGGCTGCCACCTGGATTTCGCATATGTGAGTTGATTTGGCTGCTCTTCCGCCTTTGGTTCCAATACTAACGATCTCGTCAGCTATTCCGATGTTTTGCCCCAGAGATTGCTCGACAGAGCAGCAGGCCGGATCCATCCCTCATTTGCATGAGGCGGTGTGCGAATAGCTTAGGATGGTGAGGCGAGTGGTCATGATAAAATTATGCATTGCTGGATGTTTGGGCGTCATGTTCTGTTGGATGAGAATAGACGTTTCATAGACTCGTCAGTAAAATCATCAGACATGAATAAACTCACATACTCCACTACTGCCCCTCGGGGTTTATATTTCAAGAACTACAGAGTTATCTATCGTTGTCCCAATGTATCGTCATTTCGCAATCTATCATCTTGATGAATTTCTTTCCCTTCATTCGCTTTTACAACTTCGCAGCAAGCTGCTGTCCGCCACCCACCGATCCCTCTACAACAGGCTCAATCTCACAGACAAGCATACCCTCCCCAACATTCTCCTCCGCCTCAACGTCACAAACCCACTTGAGCACACCAGCAGTCGGGGCTCTCACCTCCAACTCCATCTTCATCTGCCTCACGACCATCAACACCTCATTCTCCTGCACCTGATCGCCCGGATCGACGAGGAGCTCCACCACCGTGCCCGGGAACGGGAGGATGACGTGGTTGGGGTTCGAAGCGTCACCCTTGCGATGATGCGACGAGGCTAGACTCGAGCCCGTGGTTGAGATGCTCAGGCTTGCTGCGAATTTCTTCGCAATGCTCGCACCGCTGGAAGATTCTGAGATGAGCGAGACGTCGCCCGTGATCAGGTTGGGAAAGTCGTTGTTCGCGATGCGGTCCAGGACAAGCACGTGTTCTCGCTCGGGGCCCTTTTTCTTGCCGTCGTCCGACAGTTCGCTGAGTTTGACGCGGAATGAGTCGCCCTTTTTGAAGAGTGTGGCTGTTGATTGACTGGCCATGCCGCCGCCAGCGCCGCCGTTTGCTCCTCCGCCTTCGTTTCCAGAGGCAAAAGCACTTTCTCTCGAGATACGTGTCGAGGCTTCTGCCTCTTGCCCGAGTTTCAGGATCTGCGAGATGTTCGACTCCAGCCAAGTTGTCGAGCATTTTGATTCCTGGAAATCGGAAGACAAGAGCGTTCCGACGAGGGCGGGCAAGTTTGTCTTGACTCCATGGATGGCCAGATCGCAAAGAGCTCTCAGGCCCTTCAGGCGTGCTTCTTCTCGAGAAGAGGCCCGCACGATGATCTTTGTCAGGAGAGAATCGAACGATGATCCGACGATGGTGGTCCGGCTTCCGCTGAGGTGAGTCTCGACGCGAATGCCCCGGCCGCCCGGAGCGTTGAATTGGGACACTCGACCCATACTCAGGGTAAAGTTCTGAAGAGGGTCTTCAGCCGTCACACGTAGCTGGATGGCTACTTGCTTGGGAGGCTGTTGGGGAGTCGCCCCCGGAAGGCGGGATGGCAACGCCAGGCTGGCGACGGTGGCACCTTGGGCAATCAGCAGCTGAGTGCGCACCAGGTCGACGTCGGCGATCTCCTCGGTCACGGTGTGTTCAACCTGGAGTCGTGGGTTCACTTCCAAGAAGTAGAATTCCGGTCGGGATTCGTGGACGAGATACTCGAATGTTCCGAGAGAGCGATATTGTATCTAGAGGAGGAAACAAGAGTTAGCAACGCATTGAGGAAAAGAAAGAGACATAAATATAAACATACCGACTTGGCCAGATCGATCGCGCTCTGGATCACAGCTGCCACCAAATCGCGGTTGACGATCGTGGATGGCGCCAGTTCCACCATCTTCTGGAATCTATTGCAGGTCAGTATTTCACCGGCATGGAAGAAAAAAAAAAGAAAAAGCAGTCCTGGAGAGGCTGCAACTCACCTTCGCTGAATGCTGCACTCACGCTCCCACAGATGCGCGACATCCCCCTGTCCATCACCGATGATCTGGACCTCGACATGTCGATAGCCATCAATAGCGGCTTTCTCGATGAAGACCTTACCCCCAGGCGACTCTCCACGTGCTCGCTCAAACCCATCCTTGAGATCCGCGGGGCCTGAAACCAGCCGGATGCCTCTCCCGCCACCGCCGTCGACAGCCTTGATCATCAGCGGGAACCCAGTCGCGCTGATGAACTGCGCCGCGTCGTCCAAGCGGGCGATGGGCTCCCTCAGCGCGGGCAAGACAGGGACACCACATGATTCTGCCAGGGCACGAGCGGTAGTCTTGTCCCCCGTACGTCTCAGAGCCTGAGGCGTAGGCCCGACGAAGCGCACACCAGCTGCCTCGAGAGACTCGGCGAAATCGGCGTTCTCTGAGAGGAAGCCATACCCTGGGTGGACCGAGTCGATTCGGTGATCGAGACAGAGTTGTGTCAGGAGTTTACCGTTCATGAAATCTGAGGGGGACTTCAGGTTCACGGCTTCGTCGGCGTGGATGGCGTGGTTCTCATCGTCGGTCGTGTAGATGGCGACGGTGTGGATTCCGAGTTCGCGCGCTGATGAGATGATTCGGATGGCGATTTCTCCTCTGTGTTCGGGATTAATATCAACATCATCAGATCGATGGACGAGGTCGTGGAGACTCACCTGTTTGCGACGAGGAGCCGCCTGATGGTATGGGCGGTGCTCATGATACAAGAAGAGTATGGGACGATGCTGTGAAAATGACCCTGGTGTTACAGACAGCGTCTCGAGTTGGTGAGTGATACCAATGCCAGTGTAATGGTTGAGGGTAATGACTGATGAAGCCAGTAAGTATGCTTGGTCTTGACTTCTTGATGGTCCCTCCTGGGTTTGATCCGCCCGCAGATTCACGTGAAAGACAGAAAGCACATGTTACGTGTTTACTCCACAATAGATTGCCACAAGGAGAGAAAACCCGAGGGCGAAGTTGGAGACTGAATTACATTGCCACGGCTATCTAACCAGTCTCCTCATCTCGGCATCATCAATCTGGGGAACAGGGATTCGTACTAGCCAAGCGACAGAGGGCAGTGGGAACTCCGAGGGAGCCTCATCAACTTATTGTTCAAGTTGTATCATCGTTGTGTGTTCGTGTTGGTTCTGGTGAGAGAGCAGCTGTTCGACTTCACTCCCTGACATTCAAACAACACCACCATGGCCATCCTCGCAACGGCCGCGGCAGCCGCCTTCGCCGCCGCGTCGAGCATGTATCTGGATGCCAAATACTCGATCAGCAGCGACATAGCCCAGATCCGAGGATCCCGGAGCGTGCAGAAGTACGCGCAACAGTTATTCGAAGTCCACGGTGAGAACGATTGGTCCTACTATCACGTCCTCCACTGCACGTACGGCCAGAACGACCACAAGGAGGCTCTCGTGTTCGAAGGCCGGAGTTGGACATACCAACGTCTTCGGCAGGAGATTGGGCGTTGTGCGGAAGCGTTGCAACGACTGGGAGTCCGGAATCGAATGGTGGTTGGACTGTTTATCAACAATTCGCCCGAGTTCATGTTCGTTTGGTGGGCTTTGCTCAAGATTGGGGCTATCCCAGCTCCTATTGTGAGTTACTGTCTCAGATCGATAATTACAGGCACCTGGCAAGCTGACTTATCTTTCTAGAACACATCCATCTCCGGCGACCATATCAAACACTGTTTGAAAGTCAGCGAGGCCGAGATGCTCATCACCACATTCGAATTGTGCGGCACCATCGCACAAACATTCGATCTAAGGGACGGAGCAGAGCCCTTTACAGGCGATTCTTCTTGTCCAGGTGTCCGGAATATCATCTTGTACGACCAGGACACGTATCCTGCTCAAGGCCAATGGTCCACGAGGGAAGGGATCACTGTGCTGAAACACGAGAACTTGCCTCCAGCGACTGTGCAGATGGGAGATTTCCCAGAAGCGACGCGACCCAAGATTCACCTCACGGACGCTTCTCAGTATCTATTCACGTCCGGCACGACGGGGATGCCCAAGGCTTTGATCTGGCCTGCCGGGTACAGTCTCTCCGGCTCAGCTCCGCACAGATATCCAGGAATGACAGACAAGCCCAGACGATTCTACATCTGCTTGCCTATGTTTCACGGCACTGCCACGTGAGTTTATTCTTCTTTGCCCTGAAACAGACGCAGAATATACTAATCGTCTATAATGAGAAAAGATTCGCCGCCCTCCCCTCAGTCCTAACAACATCTGGGACCGCAATATTGGCACGCAAATTCTCACGCCGCGAGTTCTGGGCCGACATCCGTTCAACAAAAGCCAATGCAATCCTCTATATAGGCGAGATGCTTCGATATCTCGTGCAAGCGCCTCCCGACCCGCGGTTCCCCGATGAGAAGAACCATGGCGTCGACTTGGCCTTTGGACTGGGCCTGGCGCCTACGGTCTGGCGTGCGATGCGCGAGAGATTCGGCATCGAGTGGATCGTGGAATATTACTCGGCCAGCGAGGCGACGACGGCGATCTTGAATTCCAACAAGAACGACCGTGGCGTAGGTAAAGTGGCGCATTATGGACCTCTGATGAGGAGTCGATGGTTTCAAGACACGTTCTTCATTGTGCGGACGGATCTGGAGTCTGGCGACCTCGTGCGGGATCCGAAGACCGGGTTTTGTATACAGACGGCGGCTGGAGAAGTCGGCGAGTCGATATGCAGAGTCAACGGGCCGATCCAAAGACGTCATGACTACGTGGGCGGCGGTGGTTCAGAGGCTACAGAGAAGAAGGTTCTCAGGGACGTGTTTGCCAAAGGCGACGAGTTCTTTCGACTTGGGGATGCAATGATGAGGGTGAGTTTACCTTTGTACTCGTCTATTACTTCTATCGGAAGTCAAGATATTATACTAACAAATCATCACGAATACAGGACAGCGACGGCTTCATCTCCTTCCACGACCGACTGGGCGACACTTACCGCGCCAAAGGCCACAACATCTCCACCACCGAAGTCGAAGGAAGTCTCAGCAGACACGCCAACATCGCCTCGGTCAACGTCTACGCCATCGCCATGAACCGCTACGGCTACGACGGTCAAGTCGGCTGCGCGGCCATCAGCTTCACGGGCGAAGACAGCAACGGCGAGACCCCCAACGGTCGAGAACTGGAGACGGTTAGGGAGCTTGAAAGATGGGCGGTCAGCAATGCCAGTGCGTTGCCGACGTATGCGGTGCCGCGGTTCGTGCGTGTGCTTGTCACGGATCCCGTGGAGAAGGTCAGCAGCGATACGGGGGCCGATAGGGTGTCTTTGATCATGAAGAAACTCAAGACTGGTCTTCGTTCAGAAGGTAAGAAGGATTTCCCTCTATTTTGGTTTGAACCTGTTACTGATGTCTGTGCGTGTTAGGCTTCACATTGCCATCCACCAGCAAGGACAGAATGTATTGGATCGAGAAGGAGGGTTCTGGCTACGTACCCTTGACCGACGAGGCTGTGCAGACTCTTCTCTCCGGCAAGGCTCGATTGTGAAGACTCTACGGTTACACAGATAGATCTAAATTAGATATAGACAATACACAAGATATCTGGACGCTGCTAAGACTATTGGTCATCTAAATCTGGTACTCCTGAGGCGTCAGTCCCCCCGGAAGAAGCCACCGGAGCGGAAATGTGGGGCCTCCCATCATCCCTTTGACACTCCCCCACAAACGACCTCGGTTTCCATCTCCGCCAAGCCGGTAAGCGACTGGTAGACTGGGTCTACTCCGCAGTACCGGACTCCGGAACCGGGGACATCACATCGTGCCAGCATGGCGGGAAAACGTGGAGATATTCCGCGCGTAGCCAGCGGGGTCTCCGTACGAGTTTAGCAAATCTACCAATTTTTCTGGCCCTCCTCTCCTCAAGGCTCAATCAAGCAGGTCAGTCAGCGTCGGACGAGTAAGTGAGTGCAACGTGGATGGAATCTTTCGACCGTTACGGAACTGTATCTGGAACCGGTCGATCCCAGACGAGATGCGCCTCTCGAATGGATCCACGATCAAAGGTGCGCTCGTCCTCCCGGTGGCGGTTGCTAGCCTTTCACTTCCTTTTTCTGTTTTGTGGCGTACGACTAGGGTGCTAACATGACATGACATGCGATATAGACTTTTCGCATCACAAACAGCGCCGACTACCCGCGTCGCGGCTATCGAGGAGGCCCCTATGCTGATCGGAGATCGATCGACCAGCCGAGGTACGGGTTTGATCCCGATGTCCCTTTCGATCAATTGTTGCCTGGTGGTAGTAGTACTGACGAAAAGAGAAACCACAGACGCTTTCACCGATGGTCAAGCAGATCGGCGGCGGCCGGCAGCAACAGCGGCAGCGACAATACCTCACAGGGCTTTGAAATGGATACAGGTAGATTAGTCAAGCGGTTGAAGGGGGATGTTTCCCCCGACGATGTCGACACCTCAGGAATCAGCATGAGCATCCCAGGAACCGGAGCCGGTCGAACTCATCATGAACGACCGCTTCTCACCGCCACCGCTCCCGCTTCCTCTTCCACCCCAGAAATCAGACCGGGCTTCGATCTATTCGAGGCCTCGTGTCTCGACGCGCTAGCTTCCTCAACAGAACAATGCTTATCGCTGATCGCAAGCCTCGGCACCGATCTACAATCCCACCTCCTCGACCGATACTGGAAATTCTTCAACGCGAGCACCCCAATCGTGCACAAGGCCGCCTTCCTCGCCCACCTCGACGAAGGGTATGGCTCCTTCTGCTCGCCGGAGCTGCACCTCGCCGTGCTGGCGATGGGCCTCCGTCGCGCGGATCACAGCCGGTCTGACGTCGCGCGTCTGCTGCTGCCGGGATGGGACTCGACGCTCCATGCGCAACTGAGGCAAGCGGTTAACCTGACGCGGCGAAAATCGGAAATCACATATGTGCAATCTCTCTTCCTCCTCGCGCTTTTGGAACACGAGCGTGGACGAGATGCTTCTGCAAGGCTCTATCTATGTAAGTTCTTCTCGTTGTCTATTTAGACTACTATGTACTCTCCTAACTCGTCATCATCCACAGACTCGGCGTCAACATCTATGCACGAGATCCAGATGACTCAATCGAGTATCGAGATGCAGGTGTCTGATGATGACCTGATTATCAACCGCATGGTCTCCCGCACCATCGGCCTCGTTCAGAGGTGAGCCCTCCCCCAACAGACCGAGGGTGGATCTGGGAGAACACAGTACTGATTAATTCCCATTTTCACTTACAGCCATTGGGCCCTCTTCGATCTCAGCACCGGCGGTGCCACGTCTGCACTCAACAACCCCTCGCCGACCGGCGTGCCCGGGATGTTCGGTGGGATGTTCGGTTTGTCCCGGCAGCATCTCGGTGGACCGGTCCGCTCATTCACGACGAACCATGATCTGGACTCGGAGACCTTCAGTGCCCACATGGAGCTAATGAGGATAGCCACTGACGGCTGGGCTGAGCTGCATTCGCATTCGAACAAGGCATTGGCTCTTGCCTCAGACCACTCACTTTCTCTGCTGGTGGACTTGCACGACCAGTTGAAACGGTGGTACAATGCCCTCCCAAAACGGCTCACTTGGTGCCATGAGTCCAAACGGACGGCGAGCCCAAGCCTTTTTCTTCTCCAGTAAGTCTATTCCACAATGTTTCTTCTCTAGTGAGTCGCTCGCTTCACAGAAAAAGGAAGAGGCTAACAGCCATCATCCCCCTTCTAGCCAACAATACCACACCGTCATAATCCAATTATTCCGTCCCTTTGGAATCGCCATCCAAGAGTCCTTCCTACGGGACGAACACCTTCCCAGCACCGAGCGCGGTGTCAACGTCAACGTGACCAGCAACAACGCTCACACCCACGAAATCACAACCACGATCCGCGACATCCTCCTGACCTCAGCAACAGACATAACAACACTGCTATCCGATTTCCGCGACAGATTCGCGTTGGGAGGTGTACTCCCCTTGATGGTGCAGCAGGGTGCTCTCGCTGCGAGTGTCTTCTTGAGTGATGACCAATACCAATACCCATCGCCAGGTAGAGATCATAGCACGAGAAAACCATGCTTGCGGCATCTTTCTTTCCTGGGTCGTCTGTTTTCCGACTTATCTAATCTCCAAGGCCCCGCTGATAGATTGGCTAAATCATGTCTCAGGCTGGGTGTCTTTGGAGGAGGCTTCGGGGAGGAGATGACCGGGCTTGAGAGCGGGTCGTTGACTCAGAGCACGGCGGCGCCAATTTCGGCGGCCAGTGTCAGTGTCAGTGATGAGAATGAGTTGTTGTTGTTTTCCACGAGTAGGCGCGCTGTCACTGAACAACCAGGGCGGACTCGCAACTCGACGACGACGATGACGACGGGACAGAACAACATATCCATGTTTGATGACTATACAGATCCCGGCGGCTTAACGGGGGCGTCTGGGCCTGTGTCTGGGCAACTCTTCCACAGCGCAGGAACGTTGATGGTGGCGTCGCCTCCTCACAATGTTGACAATCCTGGGCCCGGCCCTGGCTCTGGCTCGCACAACCGATCTTGGGGACCCAACACCCCAGCCACAAGAAACACTTCCGTCCTATCCAGCAACGCATCGGTGGAACTCAATCACTCCCCTCAGCCCGGACCCGGCGCCGGCGGTCATCTCGACCAACTCTACTCCAACATCACGGACCCCCGCCCCTCAGAAGAGGCTCAGACCCAGGGATTAGATGATATTGAGATCGACGCCGCAAGCGCCAGTGCCTCATGGTCAGAGACATTCCGGGCGCTCGGCGCAGTCAACCAGCGTGCTCAGGCTGGGAGTCAGAAGATGAGCGCCAATGATTATGGCGATGTAATGGGTTGTGTTTTCCAGTTATAACTTGTAAAACGCCGGATGTGAAAATGGATTAAATATAAAATATGATAGCCTCCCTTCGATTCCAATCGGGGATATCTTTCAGAAATGAGTGATCAGACGCTAAAAGATATTAATGTCGTTAGGCGTAATTGGGAGGTCGTAGAAGGCAAGGCTCGGGTCGGAAAGGTCATAGGTAGGTGCCCCCTCCATCCACGATTGCCATATCATCTCATCGGTCTGTTGGTTTGGAGACATCTCTGTCGGCGGCGGAGACTGCAATTCCATAGCAGCAGAGTAAGGAATGACGGCGCCCAGAGACGTCGTCGTCATGGTTGTAGAGGGCCATGTCCCGTGAGCTTGTACCGCCTGAGTTGTCGGAGGCTGGGCTTGAGCGGGCGGTCTGGTGGCAATATTGGCCTTCTCAGCATCCCTCAGAAATTCCAGGGCATCGGCGGCAGTGAGACAGGCATTTTGCAGCACCAACAGATATTGTCTGCACTGCTCGATCCCACGAACTGCTGCCCGTCGCACCAACTCACTTGGTGCCTTGACATCCAGTAGGTGGACTATGACAGCAGCGACGACACTACCTACCTGGGTTGTCGATGCATATGGCATCAAGCCTGATACGAGAAGCTCTTGGTTAGTACGTGTGAGCTCCCAGGCAGTGTCGCGGAGGACACGTTGCGCTGAGCTGGACGACTCTCCTCGGCTATCACTCCAGGTCGAGGTCGGTGACAGAGCCTTGAGACGATACAAGGCACTATTTGCCACATGGTAAACAACGTGCAGGGTAGCTTTGCCCACAATCAGGCCGCGGGCATGTTCAATTTCAACCGAGCTTGTTGTCGCAACGTCGGCCTGGTACCGTAAGTCAGGGGCCAACTCACGATACCATCTGTCAAAATCTTGCGCACATTGGTCGAGCTGGGTGGCTGGGGAATCCGGAGATTGTCCTTGATGGTCATTTCGGCTCCCACTGTGCGCTTGTTGCCGACATTTGAAAATGGTCTCGACACACCGAGCAATGCTGACGCAGAATTTCATGTGCTCTATGCAGAGTCGGACCATCAGGTCATCATTTTCGGAGATATCGAGAACACCGGTTGGTCCAATGCCCGCCTGGAGAATTGGCTTTGTAAATGCAAGCGTTGCTTCCTCAAAATCTTCCGGTGTAAGCATCCGCACGGTGTGATAGTTCGATCGGGCGGGACGTCCCAATGCCAGGGAGATCTTCTGATCCCGAGAAAACGTGCACCACCAAAGTCGACGTCGAAGATGTATCTCTCTTTCGTTGAAGAGGGCACTGTCCGGCTCGATATGGAGTTGAATTGCATGTGCCAGGGAGACCGCGATGCCAGCCCAGAACCAAGTGTCTGCTTTTTGTCTCTTGCCGGGATAATACGTGCTTAACAAGGCTGCCGCCTGAATGGCCACGAATCTGTCGAATTCTATGTTTGAGTCGAAAAGGATCTGTAAAGATTATAAGCAGCTGGCAGACCCCATCCTGAATTCGAGTCCCTCACCTTGGTCCGCTCAAAGAATGCATAGCGTAGAGCCTTCTTCGAGGCAAAGCCCTCCTCAACGATGTAACTGTCTTCCACCATCGAAGCACCAGCGCACATGACCGCATTAAACAGTAAGAGAGATATGCTTCCATCAGGCCATGTTTCTGGGCTCAAAATTGACAAGAGCTGGCATTTGTCCAATAGAGGCAGAAGGGGATGGAAGAACTCGAGATATCGCTCGATGCAAACATTGCGAAACGTTTCGCTTGGAATCGATAAAGCTCCTTTCCCTTGTAGATATTCGAGGTCCACGGGATCGAGAGGGCCTGGGAGAGGTTGTATAAAAGCCGGCAGATCTGGATAAAGGGACGTGGTGGAGGGCTGGCTGTCTGTGGCAACGCCCCTTGGGGTCCGTTCATTAGTGGCGTTTGGTATCACCGTTGCAGCAGGTACTGTCTCCCTCTCAACTTGGTGAAGCTGGGAAGCATGATGAAACGTTGTTTCCCGAACACTGTTTTCTCGACTGGTAGACCTTTCCGCATTGGATTTAGAAGCCTTCGAAACCCTAGAGATGGAAGGAGCCAGTCAGCTGCACCGCACCGATATTGTTGAAAAGGAGCAATCGTGGAATCAAAACCTAACCTGTGGCGCTTGTTCTTCACAAAGGTGCATGCGGATGAGTCGAGCCGACAATTGGTACATGGGGCCCCGCACAGCACGGCATCACAGCGCACTTTGCGCGTTCTGCACAGGATGCAGGCTCTTCCGGCGCGTCTCTTCTTCGCTGCGCCGGTGGTCGGTTCAATATGCTCCATGCTGGTCTAGATCTTTGCATTGCATTTTTACGGGTATGTAAATTGTTCGGAGGACTTGTCCGCATCCTGGAGGTCTTGCGGTGTAGCGCGTGAACTGCTGTGCGGCGCAAATTCGGCAGCGGGGGCCAAGTCGGCATAGATCCCAATCAGGCAATGATCTTACATTGCCGCGGTTATCTTATAGAATAAGGCGTTAATCACACGGGGCCCTCCGCCAAGGCCCGCCAAGCGTGGATTTCAGACGGAGTATTAAGTAAGGCAGGATTAGATAACCGGGTATGGACCTAATCCACCAACCACAATACTGGATTGTGGAGTCAGCGGCGTATGCCGATCACGTGAGTCCGGATTCTGTTATCCACCGTTTCCGCCGTGTCTCAAGGCGTGGGGACCCCACAAGGAGAAAACCTGTTTATATACTCCGGAGAGGGATCGTTCCTCTCTGTGTCTCCTTGAGGCAGCTCTTGAAGCAAAGACCAGACCACCTAACCGTCATGGCTGAACAACAACAAACCGTCGCACCACCACCGCCCACGGCGTCCAAGGTCGATGCCCCCGTTTCCGAGCATGCGGACAAGCTAAGCGAGTTCGAGGAGGATCTCACTCAGCCGGATCCGCTGGTGATCAAGCGAATCAACAGGACGATCGATTGGCGAATCTGTTTGGTTCTGGGTGTTTTGTACACGGCGTCGTTGATCGACCGCGTCAACCTCCCTGTGAGTAACAGCCCCCGACCCACGAAATCCTCTATAGCATAGGTCTTTTAACTAACAGCCGGTATAGAATGCGTAAGTCCGCCGCATGTTTAACAATCAAGCGCCCTATCTAATCAGTCGAAAAGTGTCGTCGCGGGAATGGCTCGGCCAGATATAGGCCTCAATCTGCAAGGGAATGCATACGTGAGTAGACTGCGCGGCCCCTTTGAAGACAATCTGAGTTCTCCCATACTAACACAACGTTGCAAACCAGTCACTTTTGATTCTAGTCTTCTTCCCCTTCTACATCGCATTCCAGCCGCCGATGACCGCGATCGCGAAGAAACTTCGTCCGGGCCGTTTCATCTGTGGTATTGTCATTGCCTGGGGCCTGGTGGTCGTTGGCCACGGGCTTGTCCATAGCTGGCGCGCCATGTTGGCCCTGCGAGCCTTGCTTGGGATCTTCGAGGCTGGGTTCTTCAGCAGTTGTGCATACCTGTTGAGCTCCTGGTATGTGAGAGGTGAGAAATGATACCCCCCTGAGAAGACAGTCAGACAACCATTAACACAAATGCTTCTAGCCGAAGTTGCGAAGCGAAACGCCGCGTTTTATCTCCTGGGATCCTTTCTCGCAGGATTTGGAGGTATCCTCGCATATGGCGTAAGTGATCTCAAAACTCGTCGTGAGGATTTCTCAATACTAACACGATTTCCGATTAGTTGTCGGCCATGGATGGGCTCGGAGGCCATGAAGGCTGGAGATGGATCTTCATAATGGAAGGCATCCTCACCATCATCTTCGGTCTCGCCGCGTACTTCCTGATCGTCGATTTCCCCGAGGAAGCCCATAAATCCTGGCGCTTTCTCAATGACGAGGACATTAAAATCGTCGTCGATCGCATCAACAGAGATCGCATGGACGTCGACACGCCTCCATTCCACCTGGGCTCGTACCTGAAGAATGGTCTGGACTGGAAGGTCTGGTGCTATGCTGCAAACTTTGGTCTCACATCGGTTGTCACGTACGCCGCGGCGTACTTTCTGCCCATCGTTCTGCGTCAGGGACTGGGCTTCTCTGAAGCAGCGGCTCAATGTCTGAGTACACCGGTAAGGATTGCCCCCCAAATGGAACAAGTCAAGGCAACTTTGACAGACACACTAACATATCAAACAGTGCTATGCCTTTTCATCCATCCTGGGCTTCGCCGAAAGCGTTCTCTCCGACCGCACCGGCCTACGCTCCCCCTTCATCCTTTTCAACTGTGTCGTCGAAGTCATCGGCGTCGTCGTCCTCGGCTTTGCAAAGGGCAGCGCCGTTCGATATTTCGGCGCCTTCCTCATCATTGGTGGTGCCAATTCCAACATTCCCTTGAGCCTGACATATCAAGCCAACAACATTCGCGGCACCTGGAGACGTGCCTTCTGCTCCGCCACTATCGTCGGCGCCGGAGGTATTGGAGGAATTATCGGCTCGTTGACATTCCGAAGCCAGGATGCTCCGGATTATAGGTAAGCAATCTGAAATATTTCTGTCACTTTGCCCATCAGCAAGTTCGTGTTGTCGGATTCATCATGCTAACAGCAGGATAAGACCGGGTCTATACACCTGCATCACAGCGGCTTGCTTGACGTTCATCTCCGTCTGCACGACCACGACGCACTTCTATTTCCAAAACAAGAAGCAGAGACAAGGGCAGTTGGTGATTGAAAACTTGGAAGGGTTCAGGTATACTTACTGAGTGATGCTGGAGATCCTGGCCGCCCGCAGCGAGAAAGTTTCAGCTTTGATGGAAGAATCCCGTCCCTGGAGACGCAGAAAAAGGTTATTAGACCTCATGATTGGAGAAAATAAGTTGCATCGGTTATGGAGGTGTACATTGACCTAGGCTCAATCTCGAGTGACAGTCCTCTCGCTTGAGTGATCTTTCTCCTTGTGTGGCCCCCGTCCTTCATCGCGGGATTTGTGCATCCTGGCTTCATCCTTCGCGCCCTCCTCTTTCTTCCTAAGCTCACTCGCCAGACTCTCTTCCAGTCGCTGAAAGAATTTCTCCAATAACCAATTCGCCTCTTCCTTGTCTCCCATCAGGGGACTTCGATTGCCTATCCAACTCCATTTCGTGGGATGGCTTTTACGCCGGTCTGAATTGCGACGCTCGTCTCCACGCCTTGCATCTGCGCCTTCTTGAACGCTGTCTTCAAACTCTTCCTGTCGCTGCGTACCGGGACTGGCCCTTTTATTCTCGCTCTTCTTAGAATTCTCGGCTTCTTCTTCGTCTTCTGCTGCGAGTGCCGAAGGACTCTTGTGGTGAGTTGCGTCATGCTCATCTTGTCCCAGTAGTCGGAGGAAGTAAGCCCATTCATCATAAGTGTATTTCTTTGAAGTTGCAGATGATACGTCATCGTAAACCCTCCGGATCTGAGATACAAGTTCACGACGGTAGTGATGTTCATCTGTCCAGGGTTAGTCAGAAGAAAACCTATAGAGGGACGTGAGAGCGCCCTCACCTTCTTCCCACCGGTCTCCTTTGCTTCTAGCATTGGACTCGTTTATAGCCTCGGATTGTTCAAAATCATCTGCAAGGCGGTCCTCCGTCTTTCGATCAACTTTACCCCGTTTATGGGAGCCCCGGCGGAAAATCCGCGCCAAACCAGGGTGCAGCTCCTGGTATTCAGAGTCATCATCATTGTCGTCGGAATTCCGCTCGAGGTCTCGAGGATTTGTAATTCCCATATTCACTTTTCCCATAGTCGCCCTTTGAATCCCGTGCCTTAATCGGGTTTTGGTGCTGTATTCATCACTGGGGAGCACAGTGATCTCACCGAGCCAGATTGTGGCGTCTTTGATGGCCTTGACAACAGTGTCTCCCATGTCGGAAATCAGGATTGTCAATGTGGGAACGGCAAGCAGCGACCAGAACACAAAGAACGGTTTGCCACTGTTGCTCATCGGCTCGAAATCGCCATATCCGATCGTCAGCAGCGTGGTGTATGAAAAGTAAAGTGATTCGAAGTACGTCCACTGCTGGTTTTTCTCCGCTTTGAAGAAAATAAGGGCTCCAATGGTCCACTGTTGACGGTCACACGACGCCCAAATGGATGAGAGGGTTCTTCTCACTCACCAGAAATGCAAACGCAAATGTTGAAACCGTGAGGCTCATATACTTCCGCTGCTGGGCCGCCTTGTCCTGAACCTTCCGCATCGCTTCGAACTCAGCTTGTCTCCTGTCTTGCTCTGAGATATCTTCATTGCTGGGATCCGCGGTCAGTGCTTTCACCGTGGTCTTCTCCAATCCCATTAGCGCTTTGTGCCGAAGAAGACGTTTTTCTTCGCCAATTCTCTGAACTTCCTTGACCAAACGTAGCCGAGTCTTCTCCGTCAACCGAGCAGCCATCTTCTTCTTTCCTCTCTCCAGGATAAGGGACCGAATGGAGCCGACCACTAGACCCAGGATGATGATTCCACCCATGGAGAATGGGAAAAGTAGCCCACGGCCCAGGTGGGTCTTGGGCACGTAGTCGGCACCGATGCCGATCGTGAGCAATGTGAAATCGGCCCAGAAGACGGCGTCCAGAAACTTCCAGCCCTCGATGTGGGAGTACACGAGCGCTCCAAGGAGCAGGTACACCAGAAATGCAATGGTCTGCAACATCAAGGTCCGTTGCGCCACGGTCAGTTTGAACTCCTTGCTGTAATGGCCCCTGTATGCGCCGTAGACGGTGACGCACATCAGATAGGATATGATTTGGTACAAGCCTGCGGCGAATATGGCGTAGTAGAAGGCCTGTGTGAGTGCCTGATTCTGGACACCGGGAGCCTCGAAATTGTGGGCCGCCATCGCAATGAGAGCAATGAGCAGAACCGATGCGACCCAGAAGCCGGCGATGGTGATGGGCTGAGCAATTCTAAACGGCATGCGGCGCGCCATGTTCAACAGCAGGGATATATTGGCAATTAGGGCAAAGGCGAGGGAGACGGCATTCACCGCGATGAGCCTATTTAATCCCACAGCCGACATCATCAGCTATCGCCTCTCACGATATTCAAGAGCGTAACATACCATCTTGGGTCCCGGATATCAGCCCCATGCTCCTCCGTGCCGCCCGGCAGTATTTCTACCCTCCAATTCTCCACGAGCGCACAGATGCTGAACGCGTTCGCCATGGGCCCGAAAGTGCCGGCCACAAGCGGGATACCCGTCGACGCGTAGCACCAGCGCGCGGGCGTTAGGAAGTTGCGCTCTTCCTCTTCTTCATCCTCCGCGTTGTCGATATGGCCGCCGAGCTTGTTAGAACCCCGGCTTTCATCATTCTGGGGGTTCTGGTCGTCTTTGGTCTGTTCTTTCACGGCCTGGTCGGCGTCCTGGATGGGCTCATCGAGACCCGGATCATTCATTGTTGAGGGGTTATGATGAGATAGTTTGTCGGATAGTCATGGTCGTGCCTAGAAGATGAGTAGCCCAAAGCACCTCAGAGTGCGCGATAGTCCTTTGAAGAGGCAATTCAGGAGGATAAGGCGCCGCAAGATTCGACATGCACAACATTTCCAGTGTCTTGGTAGAAGAGGAAATGGATCGTCATTGCTGCAAGTTGCTGGTCGAATCTGGGGAAGCATGACGCAGGCTGATAGGCTGGTGAATGACGTCAAGCGACAACCAAGAAATCACAAGCTTCTTTGAACTTTATTGTGGCTGCCGGTGGTTGGTTCTGCTATCACGCCAAGCTCAACGCTAAGCCTCCCCTTTTAATTTGTGCTTAATCTAGCATCTTGAGAATGCCTGCAAGTCTTCAACAGTTGGTGACCGCTTAATGAGGCCTTTTGTTGGCTTGGGCAGATTCAAGTCCAGCCCAGGGAATAAGATCCTCCACATCGATACGATACAAACGAGGAGGGAAAGGACATCCCTTAGATCTGATGTTCACCCAGAGGGCTCGCTCATTATCCTTCCCTTGTAGCCTTCCCAGCCACAGGCCCAAGGTATCTGCCCATCGCGGCGTCCCATGTCCATCGCCACGTGTCCAACACTTTCTCGCTCCAAAGAAATTTCTGCACTGTTGTCTTGACCCATGCCCAATTCCTCGCGGATGGTGTATCTCCAATCACCTTGTCAACAAGCATATTTCGCGGTCTCGACAAACCAGCGTGATCTCCTTCTGGCGACGTTCAAGGGGAAGACAATACCTGAATAGTCTCGGGCAAGGGCCCCGCTAGAACCAAGGCCATCCAGACCAGACATTCTCTATCCAGCTCCTCGACATCAAACCGATATAACGACTCCGCTAGCCATTCATCGATGAACGGGATCAAAAGGTTGATTAATGCTGAAGGACTCGACCGACATCACCAAAAGGGTGATGCACAGAATCCCTTCCAGAACCTTCAATCTCGGATGCACGACAAGTTCCATACACGCACGTGTCTGTTGTAGGTATGTGCCGTGGGGATCCCCTAACGGGGCAGTTCCCTTTTTGCGGCCCAATCTGAGTTGATTGACCCATTCAGACATGGATGATAAAATCGTAATAATCGGTATGCTGATGGTCCCGGTCAAAGATAGTTTCCCCAGTCCGAGAGAAAACTTGGCGATGGAAGCGCAAAGATCGGGTGGGAATGGATGCTGGGGTTATTCAAGCTTGATTCTCCATTCGGTCGTGGCAATATTGAGATTTCTGTTTTCGTGATACGCCCATACTGACTCGAGGCTGGTGAATGTCAGAAACTCTTGATGTCAGAAAGTTCTTTGGGGCCAGTCTTCAACTTACCTCATGAGACTGGTTTTTCATGTAGCCGTCCCAGCCGAGGTTATCAATACCGCCCCTCATTTGAAACAGATGTCGCAACGCAATCAAATGTGACTCGAAAGCAGCAATATCGTTGTAGATCAACTGGAGACACAGTTAGGACAGATGCTGTTTGAGGAGAGCACACCGATCACCGCAATGCCGATGAGGGCCATGATGGAGAGAATACTGGCGTCATCACAACATGCCGCATTCGTCTCCATCTTCCGACGCAGAGCCTGGATCCCTCTGCCATGGTGAATCAAGACGTCTCTCGTCGGTCCTCGCGTGTTCTCCAGCCTGGCAGCATAGGATGCCTGCGCGAGCGCAACGACGAGTTCGAACAAAACTGCATTCTTCAAGGCAAGCACGAAGTACTTCTTGGATATTTTGTTGCTATCTCCTGGCTTAAGCCGATCATTGCTGTAGTTTATGGAGACCGGGGGGTAGTGCTGAAGTTCTGATTCCACGGCCTGTCAGTGCCATCACGCGACAAGCGCTGCCCAGGCGATATTACAGGATTCCGCCACTAACAGCACACGCTCGTCTGTTGATATAGGGACTGTTTTGGATGGATCCTCTCTGGTGCCGCCTGACGCTGTTGTCAGTCTGGGGGAAACCAGGTTAGTCTCCTTCTTGAGGAGGTGAGTCTCCATTTGAGCCTTGGCCCATCCGATCAATGGGCCGAATAGGGCATTGGAATCGTCCTCGATACTCTCAGAGCCGGGGAAATTGTAGTGGCGCCCACTTCCAATGGTCGGCTTTGCTCTCTTGATCTCCTGGTTGTGTATACGATTGCGCTGCCGGAGGCTCGTGTGATTGATGAAGTCTAAACCAGGTACAGGCCGTCCTGAAAGCCTTTCTTGCTGGGGCGAGATGGGCTCCATAAGAGGAAATTCGAGTCAATTTTTCCACACGCATGAGAACAGGCAAGCTGTTTTCCCATATCGCCAACAGAGCGTCGCAATTAAGCACACTGAGAAGTAAGAAAGAGAGAGCAGAAAGAGGGACAGTTTTGAGAATGTAGCGGCGAGATCCGGGTGGGATGATGACTACCAGGGGTGTATCGTATATCCTGACTTGTGTCAGCACCAGTGGTGACTTGGATCTCGGAATTCACACTAGAAGGCGGTTTAGGCCTGGGGCAGCCACTGAAGCAATACAACTTACAAGCTCGGGCAAAATGTTGCGGTTCATGTTTGCGTAAGCAAGATGTCGATTGTCGTGGACACATCTAGGAGTTCCTCATGATATTCCATGTTTATGGATTCTGGGTCGCAGATGACATGGCCGGTCGGAATCGATGGCCAGCTTCAGTTGCCATCAAGAACAAATCGAGAGTCGAATTCTGACACGACCACAACTCAACTCACGATGCTGGTACTTGTAGTGACCCTCGTCGACACCAACCGCGCACGTGACCGTGGTTGTGACCTCACCTCGATTGCGCTGGCAAATAGAAAAGCACACAGTCTGACACAGCCGCAGCAGTCGTCTCGCAGTCGGCCGCCAATCTCTGCTTCTGCCAGACGAGAGAGTTCCTCCTCGCTTGTCGGTTCATCAGATGGGTGACGGTTCGTCAATCTGACGGGCGTGACGGGCGGCGACGCGGATAGAAATCATTTTGACCCCATGTCTCGATGTTCGCGCTGCGTCAGTCGAGTTTGACAGGCCACGTTTCACGGTTTTGAAGTCGGTTTGAGAGGCAGCAGGGGGCTGCGTGTGTGACGCTGATCATCCTCAAGCTGCATGCATCTCTTGCGCACAACCAAGAGCCTACACGTCCTATGGTGTGCTCCCGTGAAAGCATATGGCACTCGCAAGCCAACGGCAGCATGCAAATAACCGGTTGTCTCAGTACTTGCTTCTATGCCTAGATCGCGAGAAGGAGGGTTGTCGAAGAGCACGCCGGGTCACTGGAGGAGCGCGTCCCTAGCGGCAGGATGCCCCGTCAAAATCTCGGCTCTTAACTGGCTTGCAATGTGCCGGGGGGCGCTATAACTCCGGCGACCACGCAACCAAGGAGCACTAACTTCTAGGTAAGGAGCAGCTGGGCTCTGGCTCTTGGGGTTTCCAGAAAGCCTGTGCATCTGCCATCTGCCATCTGGTCGCCTGTGCTGCCGATAGGAGGGGAAGAGGGGCTTACGGGCCTTTCCCAGGGCCGGCGACGAACCACAGTTTTGGCAGACGCTGCTTATGACCCACCCCTTTCATGCCCTGCTTCCCTTTAAACTTCAATCCCTGCCCCCCTGCAACGATTCTGAGTGCTGCCCGCTGCCCACTGCCCCGTGCCCGGTTTCCTGCCCGGCCAAGTGCATTGCGCATTGCGCGCCTGCTGCCAACTGCGCCGCGCTTTCCACCCAGCACCTTGTATTTTGACTCTCAGACTGTCTGTCGCAATCCTCTCCGCGCCCAATTCATCCCATCGCCATCACCATCACCAGCACCACACCCACTACCATCACCATCACCACCACCACACCCACTACCATCACCGTCGCAGCCTGTATCTCTCGCACAAAGTCCTTCCCATCTCGAAAATCTCTACGTCGCATCTACCTCTTCTGCCATCGTCTTCTCATCAACGTCAGTCGTTTGTGCCCCTCCATTCGTTCAACATCTCCATGCGCAACTTGCAACCCACTTCTCCCTGCGCATCTGCGCCATCGAGCCGATCCTCTTGAGTCTGCAGCATCCCACGTCCAACACGACTCGAACGATGCTGCGACCCGCCACGCCGCTGACAGTTCTGCTGTTGATCTCCTTCGTTTTGCTCCTCCTCTCAGTTTTGTCCACGCCGGTTATCAAAAGCATCCCTATCGCAACGTATCGCGGCGTCAATTTTGGCGTCTTCGGCTACTGTACACCGGAAGAATGCAGTGGGATTCGAGTAGGATATACAACGGGTAATGGCCGAATCTTGCTCCGTCGCGCACGCGTGTTGTTGACCAGTCCCAGATCGTTTGTTTCCTACCGGCGATACCGACTTTAATCTACCTTCCAGCGCTCGACACTCGCTGTCATCACTCCTTATCGTTCACCCGGTTGCCGCTTTCTTCAATTTGGTATGCCTTGCCTTAGCTGGAGCCGCCCACCTACACTCTCCATCGCACTCGGCACGCTATCTCCTCGGCCTGCTGATCCTCCTCCTGCCGACACTGCTCGTCACGCTGTTGGCTTTTCTGGTGGACATACTCCTTTTCGTACCACATTTGGCATGGGGAGGATGGATCGTGCTTGCTTCCACCCTCCTGATAACCGCCTCGGGAGTGGTGACGTGTGCGATGAGGAGAACATTGGTGTCTCGAAAGGCGCGGAAGAAGCGAATCGCAGAAAATGCAGAAATGAGTGGGGAGAACTTCTACAACCGACAAGCCCAAGAATCCAAGATGGGAACTCAGACTTTCACCGCCGAACCGACTGTGCCCATGGTGCCCATGGTCAATGGGGCTCCACAAGCGGACAGATTGCCTAACTTCGCAACTTTCAATGCGAACCAAACGTCAGACGAAGACAACCAGCAGCTGAGGTCGCAAGCATTATCCAACGATCCCACCCTGGTTCCATCATCACGAGATGCTGCCTCAGATCGATTCTACGGGCCCCCATCGAGGTCCAGCAGTCGGCCACCTTATACTGGTCCCAGAGATCAATTCGGCAACCCCATCCAGCCCGGCCCCGATGGTATGGTGATGGGCAGACGGTCGGGCGACGAACGGTCTCCAACTGGGCCCTATCGTGAAGGCAGCGTTCCTCCGCCAGGGGGCCGAGGGGGATACCCGCCTCGTGGTAGAGGTAACTATCCTCCCCAAGGTCCTTATCCTTCGCGTGGAGGGTTCGGCCCAAGAGGGCCTCCGCCCCCTCAGGGTTATCCAGGCCGGGGCGGATTCTCGACAGAAATGAGAGGAGGATACGGCAGCCGTGGCAGAGGAATCCCTGCCGGAGCAGCAGTCGGAGCGGGCGTTGGAGCGGGCGTCGGAGCAGGTATGGTGGCTATGGGGCAACGGCTCCCTCCTCCGGGATACCCGCCTGCTCGTGGGGACAGCGCATCAGAGAGATTCACGCCGCCAGAAGATTACCCGGGCCGAATGGCACCACTGCCAATGGGCCCTCCACAGCCATATATGGACGACGCTGAACGACGGGGTGTCGTCAGGAGTCCATCTCTGTACACCGCTGGGCCGGATGAACCTCAAGGGCCATACGGACCAGTGCCACCGTCACCTGGAAGAGAGAGAATGTCGCCATATGGCAGTCGTATGCAATCCCCAGCAGGTACCGCTCGTATACCGGGCAGTCCACCTCCAACCATGCCGCCTCTGCCCATTGCTCAGGCGTCGGAACTACCAGGCACGTCAACACGCGGTTTCGAAGGACGAAGATCGCAGAGTCAAGATCCGTAAGTTGAGGCCAATTGAAGCCAAAAGATCCTTTTGCTAACTGCTCAGGTATCTCCCACCGAGGGCGCAGTGGAACAACATGTCCGTCGATGATTTTGCACAGCCAAGGTCACCAGGAAGATATGCCCAATCTCCAGTCGAACTGTCCTCGAGTGCCAGCCACATGGGAGGCTATGGAGGGCCAACTCGACGGCAACGTATGAATTCGGGCGGCAGTGACGTGTACTACGAAGATGTCGACCCTCGATTTGCCCCCGAGCCTGAATCGGCCCCGCCGATGCCTCTAAATACCGAGCCTCGAACACGCACCCCGGGCCCAGCACCAGTACTGCCGCCTCCAGTGGCGCACGAACAATACCAGTCAGATAGACTCAGCGACCTCCCGGTGACCCATTCTTACGAAGATCTACCCGGAGCGCGGTCTCCAGCAGAAAGTGAGACCAGCAATTTTACTTCTGTCAGCCAGCGCGGCGTCAATCCCAATTGGAGGCCAGGAAATGGCGGGGAGTTCAGCGCTTTGGGACCCGCGCGGCGGCGAGACCATCAGATGAAGAGAGACATCCTTCTCGCCGGGAATCCGGATTTTGAGATCCCCGGCATGACCGCTCCCAGCCGAACGCGTACGCGAGGAGGCGGAGGCAGCGGCATAAGGGCCGGGGTGATCGGTGGTGGGCCGACAAGGTTTCCTTCAGCGACTGCCATCGGCGCTGGCGCTGATTCGCGATATCCCATGGGACCGCCGCCTTCTGGTCCGCCAGGCCCCGGATCAATGGGAATGCGAGAGATATAAAACTAAACATACTAATGCCGTCGCGGCGTTGTTTAGTCAATTGTTTGCTATACAACGGTTTTTACTCTGCTCCCACGTGGACAAAAAAGAGGACAAAAGGCAGCAACAGCCATTCGGGATGAACAGTCATGATTATGATTACAAACTTTCAATGCTGACAGTTGCGACAGGCGAAGTCTTCTCATCTGGACCGGACTTGTTTGATCTGCATCTATAGCACCGTACGTGGTCAAAGGGAAGCTTCAAGACCTGCCGAGGTGAATGCTCTGTACATACATGCTGTACTTAAAGATGACAGAGGAAACCAAAGCATGAATCTGTGGAAGAGATCATGACCTACCTACCTTAGGTTCCTTACCTTCTCGTTCCGTAGTACCTACCGCTTTTTCCCGTGTACTACATCAAGGACACTTTGTCTAGTCTGATTCTGAAGATGTATGCATGTACACTATGTTATGTATTATGTATTAAACACTGTTGTATAAATCTAGATCCGTATCTACCTCCATCTCGAGATAGCCAGTCGGTCAGTCGAGGCCACTGGAGGGCAGCAAGTGAGTGAGTGAGTCACGTGGACCCGATACTGATCCAGTAGTATTCGACTAAAGGACGTCTTTCTGCCGGTTGATTACCTGGTAGTTAGTTGGCTGAGGCAGTACCGTTGTGATTTATTGACATGTTGAAAGAATCTGATGGCTCAGATACCTACATAAGGGTACATATGAAATAGGAAAACAGTAGTGTACATTCTATCTAACTAGGTAAGAACCTGACCGTGTGGACATTCATGATCGATCGAGGCATCTTGCTTGCACTCTGGCATTATTACGCATCGTTTTGATTCATCAGCAGAGTGAGTGCCACCCTGCTGGGCCACGCCTTAACTTTCATATCGTGATACGACCGTCCGAGGAGCGACCGCCGAATAAGCCGAGAATATTGTTGTTATTGTTGTCTTGGGAGCCGCCACCGGAGCCCTGGTTTTCGACTTCGCTCCCATTCCCGGCTCCGCTCATCCATCGAGGCCACTTGAAGCCGCTTCCGCCTCCGGCTCCAGTTTCGGTCGGTGTCCGGGAGGACGAAGGCTGCATCCATTTTGGAGTCTCGATGATGTCGATTGTATTCTTGACCCGGCGGCCAAAAAGGG
Source organism: Exophiala alcalophila (assembly GCA_001599775.1). Lineage (NCBI taxonomy): Eukaryota > Fungi > Ascomycota > Eurotiomycetes > Chaetothyriales > Herpotrichiellaceae > Exophiala > Exophiala alcalophila. Next base: position 4,999,438 of record BCHY01000001.1, read on the forward strand.
TGAAGATGTTCTCTTCTTCGGGTTCGGGATCCAGGGCAAGGCGCGTGCCCGCCCGTGGCCCAGACGTGGATGCGCCATCACCAGCTGCCCGTTCCGCCGGAGGCACCCATCGCGTTGGTGCGCTGCGGGAGGGACGGGCGGCGTCGAGCGATGACCGAGGCGGATCTGCCAGGCCTATATTGGACCTGTTGCCCTGAAGATCTCGCGCAATCAGGTCCCGGCCTTCCCGCCAGCCGCCGGTTCCAAAGCCAGAGGGGTTCTCATCTTCATCCTCATCGATCTCAAGGATCCCAAAGCCGAGTACGTTCTTAATCTTGCTGTACAAGTTGAAGAGCGTGGCGAAGACGGGGAGAAGCACGAACATTGGAAAGAGATAATCGAGCCAGGTGCCCAAAGGGGTGAGGTTGATCAAGCGTCCAAGAAAATCGTAGAAGGTCGAAGTCGTGTGGATGCGTTTTGGGAGGAATGTGAGAAAGTTGTAGGCCAGGGGCACGGTCAGTTTCGCGGTTTGGCCTGCGTACCAGCAGGCAGACTCGGCATACGTATTTCTTTTTACCAGAGCCCGCTGGTTCCATGTTGGCACATCGTTGATGCTGCTCAAGGCGCAGATGCACATATACGTGATCCATCCAGAGGCAATGAGCTGGCCCCCAAAGCCGATTTGATAGTTCTTGTCATTGGGATGGTGGATGACGGTAAGACTGACAGCGGAGAGATGAGGAGCAGGGAACTTGATAATCTCAGACCAGATGACGGCGACGGATGCCAGGGACAGGACCCCTCCCAAGGCCAACCTCAATGCCGGCACAACGTGGACATGGACGTGGTATCGCAGATATGGCGTCAGGAGAGAGAAGCGTCGAGAACCCGACGGTGGGCGGCCAAAATCCAACTTTTTGGAGGCCTTCGAATCAAGAATTGCTTGGAGGTCCGAGGCTGTCTGCACAATGGTGTCCCACTCGCGAAGATATCTCGCCCGTCGATGTCGAGCTCTCATCAGTCGCCGGGTGATATCCGCCATGTATCTCTCCGTGATGACTGCCGGGACTCTGGCGGAAGCGTCTGCCGTTATGGGGTTGGAGAAAACGCGACTCTCGGGCTGACCGGTCATATCCACCAACTCTTCAATCCATTCTTGAAAGTCGCGTGCGCTTCCAGTCTTTCGCTGCTTCAGCTGCATGACCTGGGCCTCGAGTTCATCCAGAGCAAGAATGGCATCTTCCAGCTTTTCATGAACCCTAGGCGCCTGGCCCTGGACCCGACGCAGGCTCTCACTTATATTTGCTTTCCGGAACATATTCCTCGGGATTGCCACCAAGCCATGACCCATGAGATAGATGGCAAGAAACAAACCCCAGACGTAGGCTAGCGCCATGACCAACGCCCTGATAGCAGTAAAGTCAAAGCCATAGGAAAAGATCATGTAGACAAGGCCGACAAGGCCGCATCCGAGCACAATGAGCTGGTATCTGCCATTAGAGCGCAGGGAGTATATCAGGCGGGATCTCGGGTCGCGGTATCCTGCATCCATGTATTCGCCCAGCAACGGGAGCACCACCCAAGTCAGGACAAAGGTCAACCAGTACACGATTCTCCATGACACCAAGACTGCTCTTTTCGGCAACCATATTCCTTTGCCACCATGATCGCTTTCTCGCGCACTGGAAGCGAGGTCGATGGGAACGAGGAGAACCGCGCTGGCGGGAAGGACGAGGGCGAAGAATATCGGGAGCAGCAAGAAAGCCGGAGTGGTGCGCAGGGGTAGATAGTGTCGCAAGAGCAGCAAGACCGCGACTGATATCGTCAACAGGGCCACTATTGCGAACACATCTGAGCCGACCGACGAAGGCATTTTGCGCACCGTACAAATCTAGCCAGAAAGAGTCCGCGCCGCGGCCATCAACGGTGGTTCCGATGGGACAATCTGCTCATATCTCACGCAGCTAAGGGCTACGTCGTGGTGGGTGGTGCGCAGGCGCGCAGCCTCGCAAGTTCTATCGTGCAACCGGTCTGGTAGAATTGCGCAATGGATGCGATGTCCGGAAACAGGCGGCCGGGGAGGGGCGAGGAGAAGGTACGTAAGGTAAGGTATGGAGAGGAATCGCAAGGCGACTGGTGTCCGGGTCGAGTTGTCAGCACAGCAGTACTTACTTGTAGGTGTGTAATACTATGTGCTTGTAGGTAACAAGAATGAAGATAGCAGTAGGAGGCAGCCTGCAGGAAGCATCCGGGAGCATGAAGGCGTGACGTGGATGGATGGGATGCGAGTGAACGCTAAGACGACGCTAAAAGAGCACCCAGAATGGAGGCGTCCGCTATTGTTCGGCAGTGCTAGCAATTGTTAGGCACTAGTTGTGTGTAAGGCGTTAGGGGTGTGACTGCGAGAGGGTGCCATGCAACATGCCAGGCTGTCTCCTCACGCCTCAGGCTCTGGATTCAGGGAGGATCGGGTGCTCGTTGGACGTCGGGCGCTGGGCTCTGGACGTTGGGCATTGTTCGTCGAGGCAACAGCCTCACCTCATTTCCTGCGAGAGCGAGGCAGCTGGCTCAAGTTGCCTTTCCCCTCTTTCCCTCTTTCCCATCCGCTTCCAGACGTGGATGGACACTGGACTGACGGGGGAGTCAGAGGGAGCGCACCTGTCCGTCGCCGCTGACTGGACATCTGACTCGGGCTCGTGCGGCTAGCGAAGGACGGGAGGCGGCGAGCACCAATAACAAGCGGTAATCCCGGCCCACTGAGCGCTCTGCGGAAACCCCTAGGGCCTTAGGAAACCCTGGGCCCCGTCAGCCCACCTCCAGGCTCCAGGCGCGGCGCTCCAGCCTACTAGCAGCCTTCAATTCTCATGCTCGGTGCTGATCCACGTCCATCGGTCTAGTACTATTGTCCATGACCACCTGCGACAGCGACATTTTCATGCCAACTTACCACACCTTCGACTCCTCCTCTACGATATCGCCGCCCTCATACTCCCTCACCTCCGTCCCCTGGCCGCCGCACCCAACCTCCACGACCTCCTGCCGTCCCAGACCTCCCCGTGTCCCGATTCCAGAGCATCCTTCTGTCTCCGGACAAGGCTAAGCAGCCACCCACCCTCGAGATCCCGTGGGTTGGCCTGCAGTCGTCGACGACGCGCCCTTTGGCGCCCAACCACAACCAGGTCCCTCGCAACCTTGTTTCTCAGCGTTTGGTACGGGGTACATGCTCTGTTTTCCTCGAGCTTGTAACTCTCGTCCGATCTGGATGCCGCAGACCTGAACTCAACTTCTCGATCTCTGCAGACTGCCTGCCTTGCGAGTCCTTGCTGCGGCCGCAGTCCACGATTCTGCAGACTCCGGCTTCCTCATTGACAGTACTGCGTCACCCCACCTGTGCCCGGTATTCACAGACCTTTTGGTCCCTCGAATTCACCTCGTGTCACCTTGTCCTGGACTCGTCGTTCAGAGTCGCACTTTTACCTCGCCCGCCGACCGACCGACCGATCGACCTCCGCAACAGACGCTCCCACTTCGCTCCACGGACGCCTAGATCCTTTCCTACACCTTCTCTCCCCTCTACCGGAGCCCTCACTCTGCTCAACCGAATGCGTTGATAGTGCCCCGGAGCCTGAGCGACCCGCCGCTCGAGCCCTGTTGCCGCCATGAATCCGCAGCAGTTCCAGCAAAACATGGCGGGCATGGGGCGAGGTATACCCACCAACATGCAGCAGATGGCCATGGCAAACCAGATGGGAGGCCAGATGGCCGCACAAATGGGTGGACAGATGGGTCAACTGAACCAAGTCAACCAGATGGGAGGCCAGATGGGAGGCCAGATGGGAGGTCAGATGGGTGCGCAGATGAACGGGCAGATGGGCGGGCAAATGGCCAGAAACATAAATCCGCAGATGGCGGGCCAGATGAGTCTTAACCATCCTTCGGTCCAACAGCACATCTTCGACATGTTGAACTCGCAGGGGCCTTTCACTGGTTGGCAGTCCAGCGTCCACATAAGGGAGCGAGCCGGCCAGATCAAGCTCCTCGTGGATTCGCTGCGGTTGGTGAGACCTCCGGTCGAACTGCCCCGTGCCATCGAAGTCGCCCTTCAGTTTGAGCGGAAGTGCTTTACACAGAGTGCCAGCAGAGAAGACTATGTTCGAGAGTGCAGTGAAAAGCTGGGAAGGATCCGTGATCAACGGGCCCAACAGATGAACCAGACTGCCGCTGGTGTGATGCAGGGAATGCAGATGCCAACCGCCCAAGGCATGCAAATGCCCACCCAGAATTTTATGCCTCAGATGCAGGCAGCACAACAGATGAACAATACCAACAACATGGCTCTACCACCACACTTGCAACAGCAGATGCAAGGTTCTCCGATGTTCAACCAGGCACAGCCCATGATGAATCAAGCCACGCCGAAGATGAACCAAAATCAAACCCCGGCGGCCATGATGCAAGGGAATAACCAGCAGAGACAAACCCAGCTGCCCGAACTGACGGCTGAGGACAACAAGGCCATCAATCTGAGGGCAGCAGAGCTCGCCAAGAGCACTCCCAAGGAAGAGATGCGCAGCATCGTCGAAAAAATGAATCCCCAGCTGCGACAAAACCTGGCTCAGAAGTCCGTCGATCCCATCATCTACTATTTCCGTATGCTCGCTACCAAAGAGTTCCGCCGACGGAGGCAAATGGAGGCCGGCATGGGTGGAGCTGTAAATGCCGCGCAGTTGAACAATAATAACAACATGTTGGGTCAGCTCCAAAACCAGCCTGCGCAGAACACCATTCCCCAAGGTATGACTGCCAATTCTGGTGGGGCCATGAACTTGAATGAGATGGGCCGCTTCCAGGGTGCACAAGCCGAGGGCCTCAGATCGCAAGAGACAGGAGAGTTGGTGGTCCCGGCCAGCACCACCCCAGGAATCATGCCGGAGCAAATGCGTCTTCAGCAGCAGTTGCTTGCCAATCAGCGAATGGGCCAACAGAATCAGAACAACATGAACCCGGCGTTTATCGTCCAACAACAGCGTCTCCAACAGGCGCAAGCTACGAAGATGCAACAGGCTCAGCTACAGGCGCAGAACCAGGCCCAGGCTCGCGCCCAAGCAGCTGCACAAGCTCAGATGGCTGGTCAACACGGCCAGATGCAAGGCATTCCGCAATCCAATACGCCGCTCTCAGCTATCAATCGCCCGGTTGGGCCCAATGTCACGGGGTCTAGTCCTCAAACGGCTCCTCGTCCTGTGTCTGGCACTCCTCTGATGAACAACCAACAGATGCAGGTAAACGGCGCGATACCCCAAGGTCAACAACAGCAGATGAACATGCAAGAGATGCAAAAACGCGAGCAGGCTCTGGCCAACTTCCCCGCACCTCTGCAGGCGATTCTTCGACAGAAGCCACAGAGTGAATGGCGCAATGTCCTCCAACAGTTTCAGCAAAGCAGTAACATGAGGCGGAGCTTGTCACAGCAGCAACAGGGCATGCAGCCTCAAGCGCAGCAAGCTCAGCATCAGCAGGCACAAATGGCACAGATGCAGAACGGTGCCTTCCCTGGTAGTGCCAACGCCGGGCCCATGCCCATGCAACAATCCCTCTCGGCCGGGGCGCTGTCCCAACAAGGTCAAGACATGACCGCCAACCAACAGCAAAATCAGGAGATGCTGAGACAACGTCAGATGCAAATGCAACAGCAACAGCAACAGAAGCAGCAGCAGCAGCAGCAGCAACAACAACAACAGCAGCAGCAGCAGCAGCAGCAGCAGCAGCAGCAGCAACAGCAACAGCAGCAGCAGCCTCAGCAGCCAGTGCCGCAACAAGGACCTCTGAATGCCCAGGGCCAACCTCAAGCACCCCGGCCACAGTTAACACCCCAACAAATGAAGTTGATGGACCAACAGCCGGTACCGCCAACGGTTTTGAATAGCGTTCGTCAACAGGCTAACCTCCCCGAGATCAAGAACTGGTATCAACTGAAGCAGTTCGTTATCCAGAACCCTGGAAGCGTTCCTACCTTCCCTGTGGCTCATATCCTGGATATTCAGGCAACACATTTTGCCCATATAATGAAGAACCGTGGCCAGAAGATGCAGCAGCAACAGCAGCAGCAGCAACAGCAGCAGCAGCAACAACAACAGCAGCAGCAGCAACAACAACAACAGCAGCAGCAGCAGCAGCAGCAGCAACAACAACAACAACAGCAGCAGCAGCAGCAACAACAACAACAGCAGCAGCAGAATAATGCTGTGGCAGGCCAAGCTCCAGGTCAACCGGCACAGCAAGTGCCGCAGCCCCCCATACAGGGCATCCCTAGTCAAGGTCAAGGAATTCCTTCTGGCCAAATACCATTTCGAACACCGACTGCACAGGATATTCAGAAGTTTCGAGCCGCGAATCCCCGAGTGGCTAGCATGCCAGATGAACAGATCCGGGCACTGATCATCAATCAGCAACGACAGTTGCAGCAAAAAGCCATGCAGCATCAGCAGCAGCAGCTGCAATTGCAACAACAACAACAGCAGCAGCAGCAGCAAGGTCAACAAGGCATGCCTCAACAGATGCCCTTCATGGCGCCTCAAGCTGGTCAAGTAAGCGGACCTGGTCAACAACTCGGGATGCAGATGCCGGTGCAACAGAACCAGACTCCTGCACCGACAAACATGCAAGGCCAACAGCAACCTCGAGCGCCGCCAGGACAGCAGTTGGCTCAGCCTCGTCAATCGATCTCTGTGCAACCTGAAAACAGAGCCGTGAAGCGACCAAGCGAGGATGAATCGATGGAAATGCCCAGACAAGTCCAGTCACAGATGGATATGGCCAAACCACTACCCGTGTTGACAAAGGAGCAGTTTAACGCACTGGATCCTATGAAGAAACAACAGTACATGCAGTATCAACGACAGCATGCTGCAGTACGGAGAATCATGGAACTCACCAAGGAGGTCCAGGGGGGCATGCCAAAGCTGCGACCGATTCCTAATATGGATGTCGCAAGCAAACGGCGCATCATCAACTATCTGACTTCCGAGAACGTCAAGAACATGCTGGGCAGGTTTGACTCGTTCCTTATCGCGTTCTACCGCATAGAACCAAATGATGCGGCCATCAAACAGCTAGTGCTGCAAAAGATCCAGTTGTTCTCGCAATTCAAACCGCAGTCATTGCCCACTCGGACATTTGAGCCCGCGGACAACTTCAGCATTACGGCGGATATGGCGGAAGGGATCATCAACAACATCACTGCCAAGTTCCAGCAGACTGCTGCGCAAATCCCTCATTCGAACAAACAAGCACGACAGCCTGCACAGCTCACGCCGGAAAATCTTAGCTTGCTGGAAGCCCAGGAGAAGGAGCGTAAACAGTCACTGAAGGGTAACCAGGCCCCTCCCGCTCCCACAGCTTCGCAGCCGCCATTCCAGATTGGAGATTCCAGAGGGCAAGGCACGCCCCGATATGCAACTCCTGGTCTCAAGCAAGAAGATCTGAAGCTTCCTGCCGATCCTAAACGGCGCAAGAAGAATCAGCAAACGGCAGCTGCGCCCACGGCACAGAGCACAGCGGCTACGCCTTCTGTTACTACCTCTCCCCAGGTCGCCAAAACCCCCAAGCCGATCGAGACGTTCAAATGCCCAGTTCAAGGTTGCGAACACCAGCTCAAAGGGTTCTCGTCCCAGGCCGAGCTCGACCAGCACCATAACGTGGCGCACAAGCTGGACATGGAACCTGTCACTGATCCTCTCGCCTTCCTGCACGAGTCTTTGCGTTCTGCCTTCAATCTGGACGAGAACCTGAAGCAGATCAAGAAGCCTATCTCGAAGACCGAAGGGAAGACCGGCGGTGCCGCGAACATCAAAGGCGAGAGCGCCGCCACCCCGGTTCCTATGTCCAAGATTCCCAGTCAGAGTGGTGCGTCTCAAGCGGCTAAAGGTACCGAGGGCACAGCAGATGGCGATGATGATCCCTGGAAACACAGTAATATCACGCTGGACCAGCTTCGAGTTGCTTTTGGCGGTGACGACTGGGAGGAGCTCTTTCCATCGCAGGAAAAACAGTTTGAACAACAGTCCAAGTTCTACGAGGCCTATCGCAACACCAGCGACCGATGGCGGAAGATTGTCGAGGGTCCAAATGGGGCTCTAACCGACACGTCCACTGAGAAGTCCAAGAGCCCGGAGATGGCTAGCGACAAGGAAGGATCTTCGGGCACGGCTGCAACCACCGCCGCCGCTGGGGAGAAGAAGGCTGCACCGGAGAAAAAGGCTGAAGAAGAGATGTGGAAAGTCAATCTTGACGGGATTGAGGGCCTTGACCTGAGTGGGTTTGACAATATGTCTCCCTTTGAGAATGTTGGGGGTCAAGATATCACCATGGGTGAGGATGGATCTCCTTTCGAAACAGTGGAGAAACCTCAACTTTCGACCGAAGAACTTCATCTTCAACACATGGGAGTCAATCTTCAGCATCCGGAAGTGTGGACTGACCAGCAACGAGCGCTGGCAGACTTCTTTCTGGAGTCATGACCCTGGCCCTACCCGCCGTAGAACGGCGTTTATTGCTTGGCATGAAGACTCGAATACATGGGACACACGGTATATGTGCAAACGATCATCCGGAGGAGGCATTTGTTGGTGGACGTTTTGTGATTTTTGTTCTCTAGCGATTGTTCTGGGTTCAGAGGCCGGGGGAGGCGATGCGTGCCAGCGATTCTCGATATGGTGTTTGGTGGATCTCCAAATGGATACTCGGTACGATTGCGACGAATCTATTACCCTAGACAGGGCCATTGCCTCACCAACCAAACCACTGGGAGGGGAACAATGTTTTATTGATTCATCGGATCGGAAACGGCTCATTGGGCAGGCCAGGCCTTTTTGTGCATGCGCAACGGGAAAGCGAGACATGTGACAACGGGATTTGGGAATGAATGGGAGGCGGCATTTTTCTTGTTAGGCTGAGTTGGGTCCATGCTTGCAAAGATTCAAGCACGTTTTTTGCGCCCTTTTATACCTCTCTTTTTTTTAGTTTTCTTGCTCTTTAGCTTCGATTCATCTTCGGACACGATGGATGACCTGCCAGCGCTGGAATGGGAATCGGATGGATCAATGTTTATGTACCATTACATTCGCACGATGATACCAGAATAGGGATCTCAATGGGATGATGTCCCGGGCTTCATTGAGCCTTTGGTTCTTGAATTTTTATCTTTTATCACCTCATGATTTCACTGAAAAATTGGGTTTCACAGTAGATCACTGACCACAGTAGAGTAGAATTGCGGGCGCGATACAACGGTGACATTATAAAGTTTCCTTCACGCAGCAAAGCAAAGCCCTTTCTTTTGCTATTGTCTCCCGGGAATCGAAATCGAAGATAGAAGGGAAGTATATCCATGAATACCCTCAAAAGGAAGTATCCCAGTGTCCCCGATGTCCCCGACGTCCAAGTCGATGATGGCGGGTGAACAATCCTATTCCCTGCCAATCCTGTAAAGTCTTTTGTGACCATTGCTCCCATTTCATGACACAATGACTGCGCGCTGTGAACTGCCTCACTAATCGTCGTAGTCGTCAAAGTCGTCATCTTCGATCTCCGGCCCTTGATAGCGAGCGCCACCCCGGCCAGCAACATAGGTGACGCCGTTCTCTTGCAGCAGGCCGATCTGTTTTTGGCCCACGCTGACGGACTCGAATCCTGGTGGGAGGCGTCGGCGAGCTCTGTTGGCACGCAGGGGTGTGGATGTTAGCATGAGACAGAAAAAGGCGAAGGGAAAGCGAGGGATGAATGCTCAAAGACCAAATCTGCGGGGCGACATACTTCAGAAAATCCAGCTTGATGTTCCTCGCCTTGTCCTTCAGGTTAACCTGGGTCCGGCTCTGTAACAAACCGCCTCCTGGGTGCACGCTATCCTCTTCCAGAATCTGCGCCCACCTTGGACCGTATATTGCCACCAAATCCATCAGTCGATTGACCTCTGCCGCGGAGTACGCCCGACGGGATTGCCCTTGGGACCTGCCGGCAACTTCACGAGAAAGCCGGGTGTTGAGTCTGGCTTCCTGCCGCACCTGTTCATAGTCTGACCTAGGCAGTTCTCGAGGAGGGGTCGCGGCCCTTAGCGGACGACGTGCTCGCGCGGGCGCAGTTGAAGAGGGTTCTCGCGTCAGATCGAACGTGCGCGGAAGTTCTCGTGAGGGCTGGGATGCGGGAAAAGGCAGGCCACCCTGGCGAAGTCTTCCAGACGACGTGGAAGGTTGTATAGATCGTGAACCTGGCACGTTGGCATGGGTGCCGGCGGCTCGACGATCATGATAATCTTCATCCCTGGCGCCCACAGAGCGGTCAAGGCGCCCAAGAACTCGAGATATCCGAGCTACGCCGTCAGATGAGTTCCTGCCATCGCCAGCCTGGCGTGGCTTCTTCGCAGGTCTTGCATCAGTCTCAAAAGAAGGGTCTTGCTCTTCATCTTCCTCCCGAGCTCGTGCACGCTTCTGTGGGATCGGTGAGGGAGGGTCAACATCGTCACTCTCTTCCTCTTCCTCTTCTTCTTCCTCGTCCTCGTCCTCTTCGTCGGGGGCTTCACTCCAGGCGACTTTCTGGGCGCCTTGTTGTCTGTCCATGAGCGATGGTTTCTTCGGAGTGAATTGCCTGTTCTCTTTTTCACTTTGTTCTTTCTGGAGTACAAGCTTCTGCATGACAATTTGAGTCTGCTGAGTTGGAACGAGCTCATCCTCTGGCGAACCAGGCTGAAAAGAGTCGGGTATCGGATTGGCGGCTCTGTCGTCGTTTGCTGCCTCCGCATCTTCCTCCTCAGGCGACGGCGATTGAGGTATTTCTCGTGTAGGCTCTGGCAGTTCTCGCTCTGCCAGGCTAGCGCGCTGCTGGTTGAAGGCCTGCAGTCTGGACGCCAGGTGGTTACGAACAGCTGCTGTGCTCGCCGGCTCGGCCTGTGGCTGCGGAGCCTCGGGTGATGGAGGTTGAATATCGTGCACCCGTGTTGCCTCTGGCGTTTCATTGTTAGGTTCTGGCTCGGGCTGTTCAGCGGCGGCCTCGATTCCACCCGTAGCATCCTCGAAATCTTCCGAGTAGAGGAGATCACAGAGGGCATCGATGCCCCCTTTCGAGTTGATGACCCCTTGCAATTGGTCCTTCCAAGCCATGGTCCACTTGGCCACGTTGAACACAAAATCTGTCCAAGGAAATTTGGTCTCCAGTCCTTCGAGATCTATGGGTTTCTCAAGATCGGTGCCAAAGAATCTTCTGATTCCCTTCGCACGCTTCAAGATTTTCTTTCCCATGCTGCCGAGCTCTGTGATTCTGCCATCATTGAGGCTAAAGACAAGTCCGAGCTCTGTGATTCTGCCATCATTGAGGCTAAAGACTTCATTCAGGACAATGTCAGGATCAAGTGCCACGGTTGGGTCAGATCTGTGCCGGGATGATTCGGCCTCAGCTTGCTGAATGTAGCACTGAGTGAGTATTTCGATTCTCAGGTTGGCCGTCTCTTCGGCGAGACTAGAGTTCGGATTGAGAACATCGTCGCCTGCAAAGGTGTTGGGGAAGTTGTTGAACATGTAGTCGATGTACGTGCGTCTCGCCCTGGCAGACGGATCGATAACCTTGTTCATCTGCAGTGCGAGATTGGCCAGGTAGAGGACAGCGTCGGGCCGCCATGGCGCATCGACAATCTCGTCAAATTCATCTGTCATTGCTATCTTGCACACAACCAGTTCATTATTGATGAAATCCTGTTCGCCGTAAGGCGCCCGGATGCGCGACAGTTCAGTGGCTTGAATACCGAAACGCCGATGCAGGGGTGTCTGGGGGTCCAGCAGCCTGGCACATTTCGAGCGGAGAGTGTCCTCATCAGGCGAGTCGAGAATCGAGAGCAAAGCTGTGGAGTTGTTGTGCAAGAGGGTCAGATTGTCGATGAGGGCCTGCCGATCGAGAGCATCCATCTCGCTCTGTAGCTCAGAGCCAGTGGAGCTGGATTGGGAGTGGGCGGACTCTTCATCGTCAAGATCATCAGTATTGGCAGCATCTGCATCTGCGTCTTCGAAGACTGGTTCCAGAGGTTGATCGATTTTCTGCCGTTGGTGTTGCGTGGCGGTGACTACTTCGCCTGAGGATCGGGTGGTTCGGTTGTTTTGAGTTGTCGCGTCGATGGCAGGCGCGCCTTTGGCTGGGGACACGGGAGCATCTTTCCTGCTCGTCGACCGAGGGGCTCGTCGAGGAGGCATGGCAGAGGGAGAGGGAGCCTCCAGGCAACGAGGGAGAGATGAAAACCCTGGAGGTGTTGATGAGATGATATAGGGTTAGCAACCCTTGAAGTTGACGTGATGCGTGAAGTCTGAATGTTGTTGTGACGTTAATTTGACAGGAGACGCGGACGCGGAGACGAGCTAGTCCAGGTCTGGTACTAGGGCCTCGGCATGTGTCACGTTCGTCTACCCTATCACGTGATGGGCTCGTGCCAGACGCGTATTTAAAACAGCCTTCGACGCGCTCTTGGGAAGTTGTTGTTGTGAAATAATATGTCGATGATAATCATTCGAAACCAATACCAACTTCCAGGCTGAAATGCTAAATAAAGCCGACTTCGAAACTAACTCATGAATAGCCCAACAACTTCTTCCTCCGCGAGGCACTCACTTCGACGGGTCGATAACTCCCACTTTCGTCCCACTCCACCGACTCTCGTAGCTCTCGAGGTCAGCAGCAATGAAGTCTGCGTTCTGCTCCAGCGTGGTCTGATAGCGACTGGCGTTCATGCCGCACGAAAAGAACCTCCCCATCAAGGGGATGTGCATCACCCAGGAATCTTTCCATGCTGGTGGATTCACAGCGTTGCCGATCAGTTTCCCACGCGACGATCTCGTGGGCACATTGAACTCCGAGGACTCGGGGGTCATGACGCTGGGGCAAAGCAGCGACCAGTCGACCGTGTTCGGTGGGAGAGATTGCAAGAGTTTGAGGTTGGGGCCGTGTTCTAGGTAGATGGGCAAGCTGCAGGCTGTTAGTCGTCTGGACTTGAGGTGAGAATGCCATTGTGAGTGTACTTACTAGCTTGAGAGCAGCGTTTTCGTTCCTGGGAAGTCCAACACTCCGAAGCCAGCCAAGAGCCAGGCTCTCAGTGGTTTCTTTCTCTCTACTCCCGCTTCTCGTGCAGCGTCCACCACGGCGCGAAAGATGGCAGGGAGATCGCTCTTCCCCCAGGGAGGTAAGGCTGCTAAACCGGCGGTATTGACAACAGCATCACAGTTGGCGTCCAAGATGGCCTTCTTAATTGCGGCCGAATCTTTGGCATCGCCCTGGACAACGGCGATTTGGCTGTAGACAGCCGGAGGAAGAAGTGACTGGAGTTTGCTGGCAGAGCGGACGTAGGCAACAACGCTGTGGCCGTGCGTACGCAGCGCGGGGACGAGGCGGACCCCCAGGTTGCCGGTTGCGCCGATCAGAAGGACCTTCATAGCTGCTGTTGAGTTGAGTTGCACGGGATGTAGCTTTGACAATTTGGTGGTGTTTTCTGAGGTTGAGAGCACAATCAGGAGTTGCTGGTTACCTGACCAGATATATGGCACGTATGGCATGTGTACCTGGGTAGGGGTCCCTGGGGGGTGTCTGTGCCTACATACCTACCTAGTACATAGGGAAATCCACCCAACCGGCGCCAAGTTGTGCCGTGCGACCGTCCGAGGCCGGCAGCCTGCAAACGCGGAGAGCCGGACTCAAGTTGCGCCGCGACCCGGCCAGAAGTTCGCTTGCACTGGGATTAATCAGCATACGAATACGTCCGTACCTACTGTCCAATTGTCACATGGCTCTGATTTCATCTTTCGGAATATCTTTTGATCCTCTCCAGTGAGTCAATGACGGTGAGGCTGAGGTCGGCGGCGGCGGCATGTCTTGCTACCCGAGGAGCAAGGATATCTTCTTTGTGGGTTGATGAGCTGTTTGCTCTGAGATGAGTTCCACCGACCCATTCTCACAAGAAGTACGTACATCCTTCCTGTGCATTACGTCAAACACTAATGTTCTAGCAGGCACATATCGTAGAGGGATTGGAGAGAACTGTCTTTCCGAGATGGGAGCACTGCGCCTTGATTACACTCTCCCTGTGGCCATCTGGCAGGCAGATCCATTGCACCCTTGCATCGAACACACAGCCGCTGTTTTTCAGAAGCTGTTGAACAACGAAAAAAGCTATATTTAGGCAGAGATACTCATTGAATTGCGTCACAGCCTGGCCAGAGGCATCTACTTGGTGATGAGATCTGCCAGTGGGCTGCGGCCGAAGTCTTCCAGAAAGCAGCTAGACATAAGCTTAAGCCTGAAGCAATGATGAGCCGTCCTAGTTCCCGGTTGGTCTGGGGCTCCCTAGGCGCCGTCGCCACACCATATGGGGGCTTCGGGCCCCAAGTTCCCCAGATTCTCCCTGTTCTCCACGGCCCTAAAGAACCCGCGTGGGGCGCGTTCCGGGGCTTTGCTTGGCTGGAATATCTATCCTCACCGCTTCACACTTACCTCATACCTACCTAGGTAGGTTCTTCAGCCATCTACTTATCGTCTCGAGGCCGCTTACGCTCCTCAGTGGCATCAGCCTATCGACAGGCGACTTCGCCACCCGTCCGTCGCCTTCAACTTCTCAAAAGCTTCGCCCTCCACCTAGACCTCGTCTGCAGATAGGTCACGCGTGATGTTGCTGTCGTCCTTCAGTTCTTTCCCATTCTTATCATCAATCTCTTCGCTATAAATCAAGTGCTAAATCCTGGTCCTAGCAAACATCTCTCCTGTCTACAAAGTACTCTACCTCCTCGACCTCGCCATCGGCGCATCACCATGTCTCGCCGCGAATCAATCGGCCGCGTGAGAACGGCGTCTCAATCAGACTCCTCGGAACCCAGCGTCAGAATGGTCTCGTGTGCCGTTCTCCCTCCTCGTCTTCCGCAGGGCATGGCTCCTCCCACTGGGTTAGGCCTGGCCGATGCCTTCAGTTTCGACGAATCGCTCAACTGGCAGCACAACGAGCCCATCAACGAAGAACAGCCCAGCCGCCGAAAGAGTCTGTTTCGAAAGGTCGGACTGACCACGCAGCGGAAACGCGCCAGCCCCGAAGACGACTTGCCCCCGTTTGTGTTTCGCCAGATTCCATACGACACCTGGCGTAAACATTATGCTAAGGACAAGGACGGCAACTATCGAGGCACCCATGCGCCCGCGGAGGATTGCCTTCTCAAACCCGAAGATGTACAGAAGTGGCGGCTTGGGGACCCGGTCACAAAAGCGGACAAATGGACCCGAGGCAGAGAAGCGTTGCCCGTGTACGCCGAAGTTCGCGAGGAGGGGACGTTGCCTGAATATCAACTTGACCACCCGAACGGCGACAACCCTGCCCAGACCCCTTACCACGATCCTATCATCACGCCCGAGGACGATCGGCTGGCACAGTACTTTGACGGCCGCGACACCATGTCGACGACGACACAGGCTTTCCCCTCGAATGCATCCGGTCCGCAGCAGCCTCCAGCCAGGCGTCCCACCATCGCCGACGGCAAGACTGCGGCCGAGATCATCGCGGAGGCTGAAGCGCGGCCCAAACCGAAGACGACATGGAAGAAGATGCTGTCCAAGGGCGCGGTGAATGCGATGGCAGGTAATTGATCGCCTTGACTGGGAGGAAGAACACATAAGGTCACGGTCCTCGGAGAGGATACAAGAACAGTACACGAGACCATGCGTGAGGCTGTCTGCGTTTTGTTCTACCGTTTTGAGCGTTCACTAGGATTTGCCTTTCCCTTCTGTGAGCGAGCTTGTATAAACATGTCAAATCAGATGATGGTTTTATATGCATCACTCCACAAGACCATCCACAGCGTCTTGTAGCGCCTGCCGTGCCTGCTCGCGCGCGTCCTCGACAATGCTCTTCGCCGAATCAACACTGCGTACCAGACCGACCGCGCTGCCCACATAGGCCGTCAACCTACCATCATCACCCCATCCGGAAGGCCCATCACCGCCCTGAGCACTGCTCTTCAACATATCCTGAAACAATCTCTTATTAGTCGCAAAATCCATACCGGCCAGCTCGTCGCGCACGCTGGCGTTGATGATGGCGCGCCCGTCAAACCGCGCAGGCCAGTCGTCCCGGCCCTGAAGTCTGTCGAAGAGCGTCGTGCGCAGTGTGCTTTGCCCGCCGTCCGACACGCGCACCACGTCGTCGCGGTATGCGGGCTTGATCTCGGCCTCGGCGCTGGCTAGAAAGCGTGTGCCCATCACGGCGCCCGCGGCTACCCCGGTCGCTAGCACTGCTGCCACGCCGCGGCCGTCGGCGATCCCGCCTGCGCCTAGTAGTGGGATTGTCGTCGTTGCTGTGCCTGTAGCTGGACCTGATCCATCGCCGCCGCCGACCCGGCGCAACGCATCCGCCACCTCCGGAAGCAGCGAGACCACGCCCGCGCCGTGCTTCAATCCATGTCCTCCGGCGTCGATACCCTGAATCACCAACGCGTCGGGAGCATGCGAGCTCGTAGCCGCAGCGACAGCATCCGCGACAGACCCGACCTGAATCCAGATCTGCGTGGCGGGCGACTCTTGTCGGAGCCTTGCCGACCAGGAATCCAGCTCGCCTTGCCCTCCTTCCTCCGTGGGCACGAAGAGCCATGCAACCGCCGGTTTGTATTTGCCCACCGCCCCGGCAGCGACGTCGAGGTTTCCGTCGAAAAGCTGAAACCCAACTCCGATGGGCAGCGTGTCCGTCGGATTTGCTCCTGATTTCAGGAGGAGTAGTTCCCGTGCCCTCTCCAGCTTCGGTTCCAGATCTGTCGGCCGCACGCCCGGACCGATCAATCCTAGACCACCGGCGCGGGATGTTGCGACTGCTAGGTCTGGGCCGGCGAAGACCCTCATCGGCGCGGAGACGATGATGGGGCTTTTCAGGAATGGGAGCGCGGCTTTGAGTCGCGCTATGGCTTGCGAGGGAGGCATTTTGGAGACTGTCTCTGTCTCGACCTTCGAATCAGGGGTATAATTCTCTTAGAAGTTGAGCCCGCTGTGCCGGGGTGGTGGTCGAGTTTGGTAATGGTCCTTTTGATGGCGATATCCGAGACCGGATCTCGTCAAGATACCTTATATACTTTCGTGAATCTTGGACGTCAACCCAACTTATGTATTACCAATCACATTTCACACGATGTTGACATCCCCCAGATCGCAACATGTCACATCCCGTTGCTTTTATGACTCTTAGAGAACCAGCCAAACACTGCCATAGGAGAAAGCACCCTCGGCTTGACAAAGCAGCAGTGGAGACCGGTAAAAGCAGCACCACGAATCCGGGACGTTTCTGCCGGCTCCAGTTTTGTCTTGGGCATCTGCATCTCGAATACCTCCGCGGACCTACATAGAAATTGTCGAATGTGAAAACCAATCGAAAGGGATTACTAATTACTGGCTGCTGCTCCAGTCTTTCGTATTGAATGTGTTACAGGGTCTAGGATACATAGATAATGAATAGGTCGTCATGATCACAATCATCTGCGGAACTCTCTGTGCTTGCTCAAGGCTCCCTCCCCCCTCTCTCTTGGTTTATTCTAGTCCAATTGCCGAATATGGGCTTTCACTGCATTGATGACGGCTTTCTCGTCGTGGCATTTTCAGGATGCTGATAGCGATTCCTTGTAGGTAATTGATGGCCCTTAACCTGCCTCAAACGGAAGCGCATCTGTTGTTGACCGTGTCGTATGAAGAAGATGGTCGAATGCTTCGAATCCAGAGACGCTGGTCGAGGTATTGGATCTTTGCCAAGTCAAGATCGATCTCCGCCAGCTGTTATACCTGTGGCATAACCCTGGCATTCGCCTTCAGACTCATTTTCCGTCCTCAAGTCGTTCCATGAACCTTCGCATGCCCATCAATCCGAGCCAGACGGCCTCTTCTGTCCTGATGGTGCGACTGCCCTGGCCAGGTAACACATTCACCCAACAATCAAACACTTCATTGACTCTGTTCCCCACAGTTCCCATCTCTTTAAGATCAGTATCGTTTTTAGAGGCCGCCTCCAGCCCCGCGACTCCACCAAAGACGATCAAGACGTGTTGGGTGCCGAGCATCTTGGGGTCGGACATGTGTTCTTGATCCAGTACTTTGGTCAGTGACTCGCCCCTTTCAGACGTGCCTATCGAAATATCATAACCGCCGTCGAACCCACATTCTGTGAATACCGCCGAGAGACTGCTGCACTGTCGAACGGTATAGCCCCAGTAGTACCCCTTTGCTTCTCTCGGGGTGCTGGGTGACACGACCTCGGCGATCTTCGAATCTGGATCCTGCAAATGCAAAGTCATCCGCGTCCCCGGTGGGACTTGGGTGTCGGGGACTATTCGAGGTTCAGCGAGGCCGACGTCGACGAGGGTTCCGTTCCCGTCGGGAGATGGTCTCAAGGCCACGCCCTCGCGATATTCGCACCACTCATTGGCGCGTAGATGGTGCGGCATATCGAGACTGGGGAGTGTCCCCGCCGTGCGCAGATTTTGGTGCATCGGGAAAAGCGTCTTGCGCAGATGTGGCGGCGTTTCCAGGTAAGAGAGAAGGTGTGCGAGAAAGTGGTCCGGATGCGAGACGGCCGTGTAGTCATTGTCTCCAATGGCGGGCCGCCGCTGCTGGGCATAGGGATTTTCTTCGTCAAAGATCACGATCTCATCGACGCAGAAGACCGCGAGGGCCCTTGCGATCTGGCCGGCAAGGAAGGTCTTCTGATCGTGAGATTTGGCATTGGCGATGATGCTCCCAGGGAGGGCTACCGAGAGCGTGTAGCTGCGGCCTCCGCTGGGCTGGAAGACCGCCGATGGCTTCGAAGTATCGACTTCGGGTTCATGGTTCTCGGATTTCCTGCGGGCACCCGTTTGATTGTCTCCCGCGTCTCTCTTTCGCTTCTGTTGGGTGGTTAGTATGGGGAAGTCTTATGTTGGAGCGGCATTCCTATTGAGCCTACATTTTCCTTTGGCATGGTGAACAAGTGGCTAGGGTAAGCGTGACGAGGCCATTGAGAGCATCCCAAGCAGAATGCAGAGAGTTGAGGCTGGGGCCTGGGAATTTCAATACTAAGCACGGACAACACTGATAGTCATGAGCGATATTGACAGCAAAGTCAGAATCTGATATTTCTCTGCTGACTACTCACTAATAACTAGGCCCGCAGCCGCAGTTCCGCCGCAGCCACAAAGCAGCCACACGCAGCGCCACGGCCTGGGCATGCCAAGGATCATCCAAGGAATAGCGATACGAGATCGCTGATTGGTTGCAATGCGACCGCAGGGGCCCGGGCGGAGGATGTGAGCGAAAAATAGGGACAGAGTGACAGTGTCACAGCCAGCCAGCAGGCCAGCGATCAACTTTCACAAGGAGACCCCCATGCGAGCCGTTTGCCATCGTGGCATATGTAACGTATCCCGTTCCACCTTCAATCGGTGGTCATTCCCAGCAGATCGCCCTTTCCTTCATCTTAGTCCCTTTGCTCTCCCTACCTAAATTGTACCGCTTCTCGACATTCTCCTCGCACCCTTCGCCCTCACTTGCCTGGGCCCCAAGACAGATCGCTTCTGCTGTTTCCACCTGCCCACCCGCGCCCGCACGCGACGATGAAGATCGATCGCCGGCGCGTCCAAATCTTCCTCTTCCTCCTCGCCTCAGTAATTACCTGCGAAGCCACCGATGCCGAGCTACCCAAAGAACTGTCACCCGCAAAGCATTTCAAGAATGTTGCCTCATCCGCAGAGGTCCTAGCTGCCTCAGGAGGATCGACCGGGAAGGCCTCTCCTGTTGGGACGCACCATGCCCCCGTGGATGGAAAAGATGGGATGCCACATGAAGGGCCGTTCGTTGAAACAAACGCGGAGCGAACAAGGAAGAAGACAGGCGCGTCGGAGGATGAACTCGACGCGGATTCGCCGGCATTGAAGAGTGGCTCCTATTCTGCCCCAGATGGAGAGTTGCCTCAGTCGAACGATGCTGTCATGGATGACCGTCTCAGATCTAATCCTGTTGAAGGGACAAGAGGGGTAGAAGGAGGCATCTCGGAGAAGTCGAAAGACACCAAAGCCACCGACAAAAGGCCAGATCCTCCGAAAGACGCGAGGCCCATCCCCCACAGCGAGAAGGAAGAGATGAGTGTCGGGGACAGCTTGGAATCTAAGACGGTTGGAGATGAAGATCCTAAGAAGGTCCTAGCAGTAAGTTGGCCTCGAGACGGTCGGAGCTGCCAGATACTGATTCCGTTGTAGGCGCCAACAGATCTTCCGGGCAAGCCTCACGATATTCCACTCCCGGAGAACCCTTCCTCGCCCAAGGACGACTTACTTTCACTGGAGAGCACGCAGAGGACACCACAAAAGGCCAAGGACCACGAGCCGGCTGTCATCTCACCCATGCACTCCCTTCTTCTCTCCTTTACCATGATCATCTTCTCCGAGATTGGCGACAAGACTTTCCTCATTGCAGCACTCATGGCCATGCGCCATCCTAGGGTGGTGGTGTTCACGGCCGCCTTTTCCGCGCTCATCACCATGACGGTTCTCTCTGCAGTCCTAGGCCACGCTGTGCCCACGCTCATCCCTAAAAACCTAACCAACTTTGCCGCCGCCATCTTGTTCTTGGTCTTTGGAGTCAAAATGCTGGCTGAAGCGCGCCGAATGAGCCCCGACGAGGGCGTCAGCGAGGAAATGAAAGAAGTCGAGATGGAATTGGAGGAAAAGGAGCACCAACAGCAGCGCCGAATGTCGAGACGTCGCTCGTCCATTTCTCCTTACGCGCTTGAAGCTGGTCGCGCCGGCCGCACACACACCAATGGCCGACTTCCGTCTCCGCCGGACAGCCCAAACAGCTCGCGAGACTCATCGCCCACGAGACAGTCATCAATAAAGAACATGCTCGCCGGCATCAACAACTTGCTCTCGCTGCTTCTCAGCCCAGCCTGGGTCCAGACTTTCGTCATGACTTTCCTCGGCGAATGGGGCGACAGGTCGCAAATCGCCACTATCGCCATGGCCGCCGGCCAGGATTACTGGTGGGTCACCGCCGGCGCGTTGGGTGGACATGGAATTTGCACGGCCGCGGCGGTTCTAGGCGGAAAGGCGATTGCTGGAAGAGTGAGTCTAAGAACCGGTATGTTTTGTTTTCCTGGTCCTCTTCACGGGCTCCTTGTCGCCAGTGCTAATCGTGTCTGAACAGTCACAATGGGCGGAGCGATTGCGTTCCTGGTATTCGGAGTCATCTATCTACTCGAGGCTGTGTACTGATGCACCATGCACCTCTACCTTAATGTTCACAATTCTCCATCCAAGGCGATAGACAAGATTGTTCTTGCCTGCTATGGCTCCTTCGTTGCCAGACCGACTTTCTCACACCCATGCGCAAACATTTGCGAGTTGTCAACTTATGACGCGGGCGGCATCCCATCTATCGGTGCCGCTATCACCATTTACTCCTTCTGCTCATTCTGAGCGGGACTCAGAGCGAGATGATCCGTAACGAAAAGGCAAATGGAAAGGGAGAAGCAAAGCGCAACATGTACGCAATACACACGACTCCGTTTGTCAAGCCGGATGGATCACGCTCATCGAAGAAAAGAACGGCAAACACATCCCCCAATGCAAAACGGCTGTGATATGAACCGTGTACCCAGCAAGAAAGACAGGCGAAAAAATGTGGGTGATCTAAAGGGCGCCAGAAAAAAGAAAAAGACTCGGCGTTACCGTCGCTACCTTGCCTTGCCTCGCCTTGCTTTGCCCTCCGGGGGCTGTATGTACAATTTAGAAAACGACGCACGATCTCCCAGCCACGGTGGCCGGGACGGAACTGGAACGATTGATTACAGCGTGCGTCAGACATGCGCAGACCATTTGTTTATGTAGAGAATGAACGGAGCCTCTGGCCTCCCCTTCATCTGTTGAAGTATACGCGTCAGGTCTATCGGGTTGATCTGATTCAACACGCGGGAATAAAGAATTTGAATTCATTACTTTCTAGAACTCGCTCACTTGACTGGCTGACCGAGCTGGGAGTGATGATGAACAAGAGACAAGAGACAAGAGACAAGAGACACAAAGGCTGCTTTGCGGCTCAGTGGCTAGATCGAGACTGTATCACCCATACTAGTATCACTCAGTGTTACAGAGCAGTCTTCGATCATCCTTGCACAAGCACAATCTGTCTTTCCCGCTCAGCATCCCTAGTATGCAAGAACACAAACTTCCAATGCCTTCTCCGGAAGCGCACTCCCACTCCATGCACAATACTAGTATTACCCCCAAGAAAAGAAAAAGACGCTTTTGTATTTGAAACAAAACAAAATGCCGTGCCTGTGCTCCCCGCCCGGTTACTCCCAGAAAGTCCTCGATCCGGTCCGTAGTTCCCAGATGCCCATGTTCCTGGACGATGTTGCAAAAGAGGATGTCCAATCCTTTCAAAACTCCAACTTGATACATGTCTTTCCAGCCGTTGGCCAAGGGTACTCGAGCAGCTCCAAATTGAACGCAAGGCGGCAAAATCGCAACAAGCTGTGCAAGAAACAAAAACCAGGTCGTTTGCGCCCGTCAATCAACCCTGCAATTGCGAGCATGAGAGTGAGCATGTGAGGAGCTCCAGTGCCTCATCCTCTCTGCTTTGGGCGGCTGAGCATGTTCAGACGGCTCAGGCTGAGGATGCCTTTGCGCTCCTTAGCGTTGGTCTTGGCCATCTCTCGTGCAACGCTCTGTCGTGGTTTCTTTGTGGCACCCTTCGCCGCCTCCACCACAGACGGTTTCTTGTCGGCCTCTTCCACTCGAACACGTTTGCCACCACGCTTCTCACCCTCATCTTGCTCGGAAGGTTGAGGAGTGTCTTCCCAACCGCCGGGCACGTTGGGCATGAACGAGACGCGGTGATTCTCCTTTGATTCTCCGTCCGCGATCTTCTTGCCGGCAGGGACAAGCGATTCGTGTCGGCGTTTCTTCGCTGGAAGTCCATGGGGTATGGTCTTAACTTCAGCGTCTTCGAAAGGTGTCACAACATCCGTCACCCCAGAAGACCGAACACGACGGATCGTGGATGGAGAAAATCTTGAGAAGTTCGCGTTGCTCGGAGACCTCATGATCCTATTAGCGTGGATGGACGGATCGGTCTTGTTGACGATGGTGTTGACAGAGGTTAACGTGGCTGACGGACTTGGGCGAGATGGGTGATGAAGAGTTGTAAAAATGGACTTGAACTCCTTCGATGCGCGTCGGCTGTGGTCTTTGGCCTTGTCGGAAAAGGCGATGTCGGCTTGTGGTGCAGTGGGGCTTGAGGAAGGCTCAGGCAAAGAGGGGTACTCGATCTCGCTTTCTG
The DNA here is from genome assembly GCA_001599775.1 of Exophiala alcalophila. Taxonomy (NCBI): domain Eukaryota; kingdom Fungi; phylum Ascomycota; class Eurotiomycetes; order Chaetothyriales; family Herpotrichiellaceae; genus Exophiala; species Exophiala alcalophila. The sequence continues at coordinate 5,022,769 of BCHY01000001.1, forward strand.
CGTCCTCCCATTCCTCGTCATCCTCCTCGTCTTGAAGAATGTATGCAGCCGGGTCGTAAGGCACAACCGGGCCAAGAGCACGACCAGGTGTGAGGGGCAGTCTCGCCGGAGTGGGACTGGTTGCTGCCAGTTTGACCGCGTACCTAGACTTCACACTTGGAGTGAAGTCGACTTTCTTCACGGAGTCTAGAGTCGAGTTTGCGGTGTTCGGGCGTTTAGGGGTTCCGTGTTTGCCTTCGGTGGACGCAGTTCCATCGGTCTTCCGACCAGAACGAAGGATAGATTTCAAACCAGAGAACGTGGGAAGACGCGAGGAGAAGCTGTGGCTCTGGGTAGGAGCAGAAGGCTGTGAAGGTGTCTTTGATCCTTCAGGAGCGTTCGACGCGCCAAAGGCGAATGGAGAAGATTTCGTCGGCAAAGCTGGAAGAGGCTTTCCCGAGGAAGCACTTTCAGCCCCTGGGGACCTTGAGAGTACTTGATTTATCGCTGGACCATGGGACGTTGAAGGCCTGGCGGAGGTTGTTGGGGCAGCGGCTCGCAATGATTTCACAGAAGTTGTGCGTAGGAGGTTCTGTGCCTTACCGGGGGACGAGATTGGGATTTGACTCGCTGCAGCTCGAGCCAGGGATGCTTTTGTTGGTGACAGCAGGCTACTTGAGGTCGGCCGCGCCAGGTTCGAGCCACGGGTTGATGCCGGTTGTTCTGACGCCCGGCTAACAGAGACATCATGAAACTCTGAACGTCGAGCGCGTTTGTCTGGTGTAGCATTCTCGACTCGCTCTGGGTGTGGGTGGATCGATTTGAAGGGACTGGCTGAAGTGGCACGGCCGAGATACGGCGTTGGTAGTCGATTAGATGAGCCAGCTCCAGCATTTCGAGGCCGGTCGACTTCATCAAGGCCAGCCTTCGAGCCACTTCTCTTGAGTGATTGCGCAGTAGGCTGAGCAAACCCAGGCTTTCCTCTGAAGGCTGATGCGTGGTTGGCAATAGAGTCCATCTTCTTGAATTGGGCCATGTGCACGTCACTGAACCTGCCAGCTTTCCCTCTGGGTTTGGCAATCTTCCGGCCAGATGCATTGACTCCACCGAAGCTCGTCTCCGCCTCCTCATCCTTCCGCTGCTGAGCTTCTTTCTCGGCCTGCATCTGGGCTTTGATTCTTGCAGCCTCTTCCCGGACGTTGTCCATCAGCTTTTGCGCCTCGCTGCTCAGCTGAGACTCCGAACCAAACTTGAAGTCAAACGAGGTCGAGGCCAAGGTTGTAGGAGCCCCCACACGAGATTTCGACGGTGTGTTTTCACTTGCAGTAAGCTCCGGGATGCTGTTTCCCTTGGCAGACTCCGAAGGTCGAGCGGTCGAGCGATGAAGAAGTTCAGGATGCATTTCACCGCGATCAACTTGTGGTTGGGTATTGGGGGTCTTGAGGCCGGACAACCTCGAGAGCTGAGAGTTGATAGCGGCGGAGGATGCTGGAGTTGCGAGGACATTGTCGATGGACTGTGGTTCATTGACGTCTGGGGTTTCGTCTCGTTCTAGTAACGACTCGAGCGGTAGAGTGGAAGCTGGTTTACGAGGAGAGGAACGCTATGAGACCATGATTAGCTCCAAGCCAGGACTGTGGATGAAGTGACAACGGGATCAGATAAAGAGCTAGACATTAAGCACAGAGATAGGGCACCGCCTGCAAAGAGGGAGTGGCCAAACATTACCTGTTGCTGGGCCGCTTTGCTCAAGCGCGCAGAGCGGCGACGAGGGGTGGCCATGGTTCTGAGTGGTGTTGTTGCCAGACCAGACGTGTCAGAAGCGCACAGGTCCGTGGGGAAAGACCCTCGATTTATGGAATCGATCGAGGCAGAGCTGTAATGATTCTGTGGAGTTCGAGATGTTGTGTGGAAGAAGTTGGTGATGCGCCCAATTGGCCGCCGCACGCCGTCGCTTGTTGTTGATAGAAGGCTGTGCTACGTCAGACATAAACAATTTAGGCTCAGGCACGTGCAGCATTAGCGCCTGGGCCTTGCCGGGGGGACGCGCCCTCACGTGACCACCCTTTTCTTGCTGCGTGCCCTTTCCAACCTCATCTTCACTCGTGCCTTCAAGTCCTCCTCGAGTCTGGAGACCTTGTCTCGGGAATTCGCAACGGTCCAAGCGATCATTTCTATCTACCTAGGTTACATAAAAATAAGATTTCACCCAACTTAACAACCTTGACCCGAGATCTGGCTCCTGTGTTACACAGTATCAGCCCCCTTCGAACGATCGAACTCGAGGCTGACCTGTATCCCCCGGGATCTGAGAGGCCGATGCTGAGTCTATCATGCTCTTATCAGGGAATATGGCCTCGACACTGGAGAGCGCCCCCTGTTCACCGCTCAGCACAGAGTATGTCCTTTGAACACCTTCTTCAAAGTACCACCCAGTGACCGGTCCCGAATGCCTCTGGAGTCTGGCGTGTTCCGTTTTCTGGCCCCTGGATTTTCTCGCTACTCGAAGCCGAGTTGGGGCGCATCGTCGACGCCGTTGACCCTGATGCCTCTGAGCCCGGCTCCCGCCGTCGGTGGCAACAAAATGCCAACATGGAGGACATGGCCGAGCTGAACTCGTTGCCATCATACCTTATAGCACGGCGTCAACGAATGCCACCGAATCGGAAGCATAGCCTGCGGCCGGCGAGCTGGCAGCAAGATACCTTGAAGCCTTAGACCCGCCGAAAGTGAATCCTCAGGAGCCCGGGGAAAGATGATGGAATAGGACAGGTTCCACGCCCTTCCTGATGGCAGAGAAGGTCGCTGGAGATAGTGTCCCCCGTACCTTGGGTTAGAGTGGGCATGTTGCCATATCCCCGGTGTGACCATCGAGGATAGGATTACCGATCGGATGATTGGGATAGATCGAGGAGGAATTGTCTTCTCTGCGCGCAGGGTCTTTGCCATGTAGAACAATGACAATGGCAAGACGCTTCACGCATGTGTCCTATTCAGCGACACCATCTCGCTTCGGCGTGCCTGGTCACCGCAGCATTCACTCTCATCACTCTCACCGCCTTCGGATGCTGCCTTTTCTCCCACTTCACCTGCAATGACTCACTCTCAAGTCGCTGAGAAGATGGACGCCTCTCCTGCGACGTAGTGAACAAGAGAGAAAGACACCGTGAGCGGTCACTCTTTGAAGAACCTCGCTGACGAAGTTCGAACGATCAAAGGTCCAACGGACTAGACAAACGAGGCTAGACATTGGACAAGCGACAGGATGCCATCCAACCCTCGGAGGCCAGGAGGTGCAGATGATGCCTCGAAGGCGAAGGCGAAGCTGGAGCCGGCGTCCATGCCTGCGCAAGGGAGGAAGAAGGGGGACCGGCCTGCGCCCCCTGGACCAGCGAGGCCGCCGCCTATGGAATTGCGAAGCGAGAACTCGAAGAAGAGCCAGCAGATGAGAAGCGATCCTAGCGGCGTGAGCGGCAGTCAGGCGAGTCCCACCGGCCTGTGGAAAATTGCCAGATATTTCAGCAGCCAGAAGAAGCAGCAGCAGCAGCAGCAGGAAGAAGAGGATCAAGGCCGTGATCAGACGCCATCATCGTATCACGCACCTGCAGAGCCCCTCCCGTCTATGAGTGCAGCAAACAGAGTAGACTCTCCTGCTCCTGCTTCTGCTCCTGCTCCCACGACCACCACTGCCCGCAAACCAACAAGCACAGCAACACCGACGACCAGGAACTTGCCTTCGTACGCATCTCCGTTGCCAGTGTTGGCCGCCAGCGCCGAGTCAAAAGAACCCTCCGATCCGTTGACAGAGCAAAACCTGCGGAGGCTGCGGCGTACGCTGGACCAAGAAAATCTTGAAGAGAGAACATCAGAACGACGAGCAACTGTCGCTTTCACTGCACCAGCTGCTGCAACTGCGATAACGAGAAAGTCTCCTGCGACGACGGCTGCTCCCACTGCCATTATTGCCAGTGCCAGTGCCAGTGCCAGTGCCAGTGCCAGTGCCAGTGCCAGTGCCTCAGCCGCTGCCACCCCCAGCGCCGCCCGTGTGCGCTTTGCCTTTGCCAACGCCGCCCCACCTCGTTCCTCGCCCGCTCTCTCCATCGCTCCGATTCCGACCCGGACTTTGCCTTTGCCTCTGTCTGTGCCGTCTGTGCCTTTGCCTGCGACTGGTGCAAATTCCTCCTCCATGCGCAAGTCACGATCGCCCAAAAAAGCCGAGAGAGAAAAAGACAAGAGGAAGTTGAAGCACGACCACTCTCCCGATCTCGACACCCACCCTCTGAACCTGCCTCCCGATCAACTGCGTCAACACCTGGTGGCTCAAATGGCCCGACAGGAGGCTGAGGCTGGTCGACAATCCGTTTCCATGGATCGAGACACCCCCGAGGTCAACGGCGCCGCCTCTCCGCCGGCCACCCCGTCGCGAGAGACGCCCGGCGCTTTTCCTGAGCAATCCGAATCCCCGGCGACAAATGGCAACGACAATGCCAACGGCAATGAAGAGCGAAGCCCAACCCCTCCGCCACACGGAGTCCCTCCTGCTGCCCAAGTCGACCCTGAGGCCTGCAAAGCCGCAGGCAATAAATTCTTCAAGGCCAAGGATTATGAGCGAGCCATCCAGGAATACTCGAAAGGTATTTGTGACACCGCTCGAGACATGGAGTGGACAGGCACTGACAAAGTATTGCAGCCGTTGACGCAGAGCCCTCAAACCCTACTTATCTCTCGAACCGTGCCGCTGCCTATATCTACGCCAACAAATATTCGCAGGCCCTGGGTGATTCGTTACAGGCCAACAGATTAGATCCCAACAACGACAAAATCTTACACCGTCTCGCTCGGGTCTACACTTCCCTCGGCCGTCCGCAAGATGCCCTGGACACTTATGCGAAGATCCCCAATGCGTCGGCGACAGACACCGCTGCCGCTCGAAAAGCGCTCAAGTCAATTGAGACAGCGGAGAGCCAGATTAATTCCGAGGACGGAAATGGGAACATGGCTCTCTGGAGCATCGAACAGGCGAGACAAACACTGGGGCCGGGTACCCCCACACCGAGAAGATGGCAAATTCTAAAGGCGAAGGCCAATTTGAAGGTTGGCTCGGCCAACTCATTGGGAGAGGTCCAGGGCATCTCTCAGAATCTGATGCGCGAAAACCCTATGGACGCCGAAGCGATCGTCCTCGCCGGCCAAGCATTTTACTTGAAAGACGATAAACCACGGCAAGGGAAGAGTGACTATGAGCGGGCAGAGGACTATTTCAGACAGGCTCTGGCTTTGGATCCCGATAATGCCGGTGCTCGGAATTGCCTGCGCACGATGAAGAAGCTGGATAGAGCCAGGACATCTGCCAACGATCTGTTCAAGCGCAGCCGATTCTCAGAGGCGGTCACAGCCTACACGGAGGCTTTGACCATCGATTCAACCAACAAAGTCACAAATGCGAAACTTCTTGGAAATCGGGCCCTTGCGCGCATCAAGATCAAGGAGTACGACGAGGCCAAATCCGACTGCGACCAAGCCTTGAAACTTGATCCCACCTACACCAAAGCCCGAAAGACGAGGGCCAAGGCAACAGGAGAGTCGGGCGACTGGGAGCAAGCGGTGAAAGATCTGAAGGCCTTGGTGGAGGACAATCCGTCCGACTCGGAATTGAACAAGGAGTTGCGAAACGCTGAGTTGGAGTTGAAGAAGTCTAAGCGAAAGGACTACTACAAGATTCTGGGCATTGACAAAGACGCCGGAGACAAGGATATCGAGCGGGCCTACAAACGCAAGGCAACGCAGCTGCACCCCGATAAGACCATGGGCGACAAGGTCAAAGAAGAAGAGTTCAAAGACTGCCTGGAAGCGAAGGAAACGCTGCTGGATCCTCAGAAGAGGCAGATCTATGATTCGGGAGCCGATCTGATGGAACCAGGGATGGGGATGGGCGGCGGCTTCCCTGGCGGCATGCACGGCTTTGGCGGCATGGGTGGCGGTGGCGGCATGCAGATCGACCCAGAGATGCTATTCAACATGATGAACGGTGGCGGCGGCGGCGGCTTCAGATACCAGAACGGGGGCGGACGAGGTGGCTTCTCACCATTTGGCTGATCTCGGGGTTTCGGACGCCAGGAGACGAACGCTTGGTAAATCTTCCCTGGAATTGGCGCCGCTGCCCAGCTGGAAGAGAAGACAGCGTCCAGCTGAGTCGTCGCGGTTTCAGGAAACCAGTCCGGTATCGAGCACTCGGATCCAGATGCCCGGAGGTGTGTTTTCGTTTTGATAAGCAGGCCTCGACCTCGTTCTCTCGGCCGAAGGCCACAAGAGCTCCCGGAAGGCCGAATAAAGATGGTACATCTGGGATCATATGAGGGCCAGCACTTCCACCACATGCATGCTTGCAAAGAATCAAGAGACTTCTCGATTCAGACATCAACATTGGACCTGGTCTACGCAAAAAGGGCATTTCTGGCTTCAGATCATTACTCAGACATCCACTGCCTCGTCAGACGAACATTCGAAACAATCGATCAACCAAGGAGCATCGTTGAACCGGGTCTTTTCCTCGTCTTTGAAATGCATAGCGGGCTTTTTCTTATGGCTTTTCCACATCCCACCACCTTGCTCTTCTTTGCTTTCTCCATCCGCCTTTCAAAAGGTCAAGTCTGGTCAAGCATTTTCATTTGCATCATGGCAAGGTGCAGGGTTGGCGGCATAGATTCAGCTTACAACAGATAGATCGGCTTTCTCTCTCTCTTTCTCTCGGCGAGAGAATGGGTGTCAGTATGGAAAATGAAAGTGAAATTAAAAATGGAAGGTGTGCTTTTCGTAGGGAGTTTGCATGACTTGAGTCTGGGTCCTGGTAAGTACCAGGTGTATGTAATTGAAGAGTAGTGCGAGGGAGGTCTGAACAGAGGTCTGTATCTCATCTCGCCTACCTTACTCGGCGACCATGTTCTGGCCTGAGCCAGCACCATGGCATTGTCCATCGCGACTCATCACACATTAATGTATGGACCACTGGCAACATTCAATCGGTTCGGTTCGGTTCGGTTCGCACACACATTCCTCGAGCATTTAGTAGGTATGATATCAGTCGTCAAGTCGTCACTTGCCCTGAGCGAGCGCCTCTCGCGGTTCCTGTCAGGCTCGTTGTGGTCTGCCTGGTCTCCTGCGTCTCGAAGGGCCTGCCTCTTCTTCTTCGTCTTCGTCTTTGTCTTCCCCTGCGGCCGCAGGACCGCTGTCATTGCCCCTGTCTGAGTCCGCATCGCTATCACGATTGTCATCCACGCCGGCTCCGAATTTGATGCCCAGACTGCGCGTCAGCCGGGCGTTGAGTTCGTCCTCCTCCATCTTCACTAGTGGTGCTCGTCTCGATGATCCTTCTGCTCCGTCTTCTCCTTCTCCTTCTTCTGCGCCGTCACGACGGCCACGGCGGGTCTCGGTGCCTCGTCCACCGCCTGAGAGCTTCACCGAGCCGTGCCCGTAGACGCTTTTCACCAACCCGGCCACGCCACGAACTCCGACCTCGACTTTACCCCGGGGACCTGGCGTCCACTCGATGACTTCCTCGCCGCTGCTGGTGTCACGTCGCTTTTCGACGTAGCCTTCGCGCATCATCCGCTGGAGGACCTTGTCCAGGCTGCCCAGCGGGGTGTATGTTTCTGCATTGACGCGTTTGAGGTACCGCTCCAGTTTCTGCTCGGGGAGGCTGTTGTTGTTCAGATAGATAAGGGACAGAATGAAAGTGTAGAGTGCCGTGTACGAGGCCTCGATTTCGGCGTTGGGCGCCTTCGTCGGCTGCGAGATGACCGGGTTGGTTTTCAGTTCCGGCGGCAACACGGAGATGAGGATCCAGGTTTTAGAGAAACTCGCCGCCGACGCCTTGGTCTGCGTGGCCTGCACGCGACGGTCGCGGATGTTGGTCTTCTCCTTGGACGGCAGCTCCATGAGGGTCATACCGAACGTGTCCCGGAGCACGTCCTGCGCGCCTGCGAACACGTTCTTGAAACTCCGACCGCTGCCGTTGGTCTCCTTGAAGATCTTGGCCGTGATGTCGCTGCGGCGCAGTGGCGTGCGCGAGTATTCCGTCGCCAGCGCGAGTCGTACTAGCTTTTTGATCAGGATTCTCTCCTGCAACTGGCCCGTGGGCTGGGACACGGCGGACGAGGCAGACGAGGCGGACGCGGAGGAGGATGCGGAGGATGAACGGGCGCGCCGGCGTGGCGGTTGCGTCTGTGGTTGTTCTTCAGATTCGGACTCGGTGGCATCGCGGGAGATGGCGTCGGAACGACGCTTGAGGACTCGGGGCATCGTGGATGGGGGCAGACTGTCTCTTCTGTCTGTATCGAGGGTGAGTGAGTCGAGCAGAGGACAAATCCGCTTCATACAACGAGTCGCGCTGTACGCGTGCTGGAGGGCGGCGGTAGAGGACGTTGGTTTAGTGCCTTGGTATACGCCAAATACCGTTAGCGCATTTTGCTCGTGGTTTTAGCGTCTACTGAGAGGACAGGCCATGATTCGCTGAATGTCACAAGGCTGTATCAAGGAGACATCTAGAAACCACCTTTCTTCATGCCAGGCTCAGGAATCACAGGATCCCTCCTTCCTTCCTTCCAAGGCTCCTCCTGAAGGCGAAGAGCTGTCACGTGGAGATGGAGATTTGGCGTCTTAGGTACCTACGAGTAGATTCTTGAGATCTCCAGACCTCATCCCTCCGTCTCTCTGTCTCCATACGTTTCCCAAAAATGAACCCACTTCACGAACACTTGCGCGCGATGCGATCAGTCATATATGAACACCAGGCCGTATTGTATCGGTTTGTTTGTATCATCAAAATCCCTACCGTCTCTTCAAGGATTCAGGCAAGGGCTGTTCTGGCCACGGTCCATGGCCCGCACAATGGTGACCTTGCAGCCTTGCTGTCGTAGTCCAGCTTCGTTGCATATACAAATGACTGATCTTGCATAGGGGTGCCTGGAAATTCCAGATTGGATCAAACATGGTCCTTTATGCAACAGAATGTCGGTCCATCACGCGTGAAAACTGCCATGTCTCGCGGCCAGAGATATGCAGTTTGTCTCCCTTTGAAGAGAGTTGCCAGCAAGATCAATGCTACGCGTGCTGCTTGCTGTTCAGACACCCGCGGCAACGCGACGACATCATACGTTTGCTCTTGCGTACCACTACCGGCCAATGAATAAAGGTTTCCTTTCGTCCTCTTTGCCGCTCTGTTACCTCTTCACTGGGTTCATATCTTCTCTCCTTCCGCAGACGCTGAAGATTTCCCTTAAATATCTCTCATCCATCTCCTTCAATCCCCATTTCATCATCCATTTTCCTTTCACAGCCTGGCAGCAGCTCAACCGATCCCCTCGAGACCCTCTTGCTCCTGAATGCAATGGCGGACCCAGAGTCTTCAACCCTTGTCATTCGAGGTGTCATCTTCGACCATCCCAGCGCGTTCGACGACATTCACCGCGAATTTGCCAACTTCGAAGGCTACCAGGGCCTGAACACTCCTGCAGCCAACACAGGACTCCAGGAGCAACCTCAAGACGTGATCTGCTCTTTCACAACCCCCAAGGATGCGTTGAAAGCTTTCCTCGATCGACCGGAGGTCACCATCGCAAACCGCACCTACTCTGTCATCCATGACACCGGCAAATTTAAAGATCTTCAACCCCCAACCTCAGAGTGTGCTCCAGACCGAGATGATCAGACAGAGACTCTGGAAGATGATGAAGCCGAAAAAGCTTGCAGTGTCTGCCGGTGTAAGCTCGACGTTGCCTTTTCCACTCCCTGTCTGGCTTGCGATACAACCTATTGTCACGAGTGTCTCAAGAAGATGTTCGAGAAGGCTCTCCGTGATCTTCGCCTGATGCCGGCTCGGTGTGAGTGCAAGACGCCTATGCACCATGATGTCGCTCGAGGCCTGCTTTCTGAACCTACGTTCGAAGAGTACCGCCAAAGATACGAACAGCTCAACACTGCCAACCCTCTTTTCTGTCCTGTCCCGACTTGCTCGACATTCATTCCTCCTCGCATACTCCAGCAACATGACCTCAACGTCACCTGCCACGCTTGCGACACTATCATCTGCATCGAGTGCAAGCAGCCTGCTCATAATGGACGCAAATGCAGCGAAGATCACAGTCGAAAGTTCATCTCGAGGAAGTTTGGATACGAACTCAGGATCTGCCCGAAATGTGGAGCCGCAGTCGACAAAGTCGATGGTACATCTGCCCGTATGAAATGCCTGTGCAAAGCCCGTTGGTGCTGGGGTTGTCGACGGCCCTGGCAAGTATGCAAACGAACACCTTGCTGGCCCGCCCGCGCTCGTGCCCGTGCCCGTGCTCTTAAAAAGAGAAAGACACGTGCCCGTGCCCGTGCTCTTCAAAAGAAAAAGGCACGTACTCGTACTCGTACGAACGTTCCTTCCAACACCAGAGCGCCGTCTCCACACTCCGTGTCTTCCTGCACCGAGTCCGAATGGGTGTCTCTACACTCCGATTTTACCGCCAGCTCAGCGACACTTGACGACGAGCGTGTGAAGGTGCATGAGGCCGACCTGTCTAGTGACGACGAATCAGAATGCGAGGATGTCTGGGCGTGCTTCCACGAATTCGGTCGATTCAAGCGAGACCAAGTCCCGGAGTTTTGGCTGGTTGGCGTGGATGTCTTGAACGATCCTGTCATAGAGGGCGACTGCATGTCTTGCTTCAAGAAGGGAAGGGTGTTTGAAGATGGACATGGGAAGATGACCTCAGCCATGTGTCTCAACATGCCCGACCATTTGTTCAAATGTGATTTGTGTGAGACAATCTGGTGCGGTACATGCCGAGGACGCTATCAAGAGGAGTGTTTTGAGGAGAGGAGCTCAAGCATTATGGAATGGATCCGAGGTGTTGCGGACTCTGGAAGATGAAAGTCACTATTTGGAGGGTCGACCCAGCGGGTTCCATGTCTCGGTCAGAAAGGCATCGAAACGGGATGCGACAATCCTGACAGACAGAGCTCAGAGAGGGAGGGGCATTGTGGCATCAACAAGCAAAGGCCAAGTGTGAGTGTAAGCAGCTTGATTAGAAAAGCTATGGACCCTTGATTACTTGTTTCTAGTTTCGCAACTCCGTACAATGACTACTTCTATCAAAAATTACAGCACCGTACTCAGTGCCTATTAAGTGACAATGCAATAAACACAAGCACCCTGTACACGATGATGATGGCAAACATGATGCCGATCCACTCACCGATCTTCGCATCAGACGACGAGAACTTGTAGGCTTCGAGCACCGCGGTGCCCCGAATCTTGCCCTCCGAGGCCAGGTCGCTGGGATACATACACTGATATTCGCCGCTGGGGAGGGTGGCGCAGTTGTAGACCGTGGATCTGAATTGGTTGGCCATCATGCCTTGGAAGACGTATGCTTGGTAGTCGATGTAGTGGAAGACATCTGAGGAGGGGGGGCCTTGATGTCAGCAAGAAATCCTACAATTGCAACGGTAATGGAAGGATTTGGGAGTGTGAGAAAGGTGGGTGTGATCGGGGAATATGCTTACATTTCCAGAACGGGTTCAGGAGCCCCATCGGGACGAGGAACCCGCTGACGCACATCCACAGGCCGTTGGCGAAGGCTGTGATGGCGAGCGAGACCACGAAGACGGGGAAGATGCTCGAGACCAGAACCACCAGGCTCTCGGCGGCGAGGAGGTCAAGGAAAAGCCACATCACCCACATCCAAAACCCGCCGGCCGTCGGGTTGAAGTGGCCCAGCCAGTAGGTGATGATGGAGAAGATGATGGAGATGGCGAAGAGCCAGGGGACTCCGATCAGTGTGTTGGCGATGGTGAATGGGAGAGCTCCGTAGAGGCCGTTTGCTCGTTCCTTGCGGAAGGTTTGTAGGTCTTCGATCACAGAGGGTACGTAGGCGACAGCCATGAAGGACATGAAGGCGCCGCCGAAGAAGATTGCGTTGGCGAATGGTTGGATTGAAGATTGGTCGTACGAGAGGCGGAGCCAGACTGTGCCCATCATAATTGCGAGTCCGAAGTACATGACCACTCGCGTGCCGTAGGCGATGAAGTCGCGATACGACTTGATGAAATTGCGGTGGAGCAAGATCCAGGAGACGGCGAGGAAGTTCTTCTCCGCCCGGTGAGGCGGCAACACGTGTGTTGAGGTGGCTACAGCGGAGTTTGACACCTCGAGGGCTCTGTGTTCAGGGGACGCCGACCACGCATCCTGCACATAGGACTGCTCGCCCTTGGTCGACTCGGCTCCCGTGCCGAAGTCTCGGTTCACCAGGTCAAGGAGGAACTCTGCCGGGTTGATGTGTGATGGAATCGGTCTGTCGATGCGTGCGAAGTAGCTCTCGATGTTGGCGACCTCGCCGAAGTAGCAGGTCCGGCCTTCAGAAAGTAGCATCAACTTGTCAAAGAGCTGGAAGGTTGTCGTCGACGGCTGGTGGATCGATGCGATCACGATCAGGTTGTGCTGCTTGGCCACCTCCTTGATGAACTTGATGACCTCGTAACTGGCAGCCGAGTCAAGCCCACTGGTGGGTTCGTCGAGGAAGAGTATCCGAGGCGAGGTGACGAGCTGGCTGGCAACGCTGAGGCGGCGCTTCTGCCCACCGCTGAGGCCTTTTCGGAGAGGTGTGCCAACGATGGCGTCCGCGGCGCGCTGCAGACCGAAAGAGTCGATCAGCTCCTGCACCCGCGCCCTTCTGTCCTTCTTCGACAGGTTGCCATTCGACGATAACCGTGCGGCAAAGTCAATGGTCTCTCGTAGCGTCAGGATCCCGATCATCGCGTCTTCTTGCTCGACGTATGTCGACACCTGCTGGATCGCCGCTTTGCCAGTCACCTGGCCGTTCAACATGATTTTCCCCAGGATGTCTCCCTTCATCGACGAGGTCCGCTGTGCGAGCACGTTAAGCAACGTGGTCTTGCCACTTCCGCTGGGTCCCATGAGGGCCAGGACACTGCCGGCCTCGACTGCGCCATAACTGGAGGTCAATAGCTGGAGAGGTTTGTTGGTCTTGCGGTTTTTGACGATGACGCTCACGTCTGACCATGAGAAGCTTGTTACGGTTGTGTTGGTCAGATCCCTGCTCAGTTCGGCACCTTTCTCCACATCTTTATCGAGTTGGGCCATGTTGCTGATGGCAGTGGAAGGGGGGTCGAGATCGCGGATAGTCATGCAACTCGTTGTCTTGGTCCAAGAAGTAAGGGTTGTTAGCAGTATAGTCGTCTCAGTATCAGGAGGATGATAGTTTCGTGATAATACGAAGCAGAATGCAATATTGATGATTCGGACCATAATTGTGCCATGAGAGACCTACATATACCTATCTTCTCGGTGTCTTGAGCTTTGAACATTCTGCTGGTGCGCAGTTCGGGCATCGAGCATTTGTCCTCACTGCTATGCTTTGTTATCAAACCACGGTCTCGAAGGGCCGTCATGTCTGTTGCGTGGTGGTCTAAACAGCGTCAAGGTTTACGTCGGGGACAGGAGTCTGGAGGATGCTGTATCACGGGGGGTTCTCTCATCAGAGCTCCGTTCGCCGTTGCGCCTGGTCGAGCTGAAAGGGGTGCGAGGCGTGGAGAGGGATTTTCGTAATGTTCGCATTTGGGTTTTGGACCCCGTGGGTTCAGCCTTGACGATGTCCGGGCGGTGGTCATGGTGCGGCGACCATCAGTCATCAGCAGTCCTCACTCTCGCCACGATCAATAGCAGGGCCACGGGGCCACGGACTGATCGGGGACCATGTCTGAAGATTTGTCTCGGGTGAACTCTGTCTATCAGACTCCACAGTCAGAGTCACAGTGCTCGCCGGTCGGGGATCTGGGAGCGCCGAGAGAGGGCGGCCGGGCACCAGATCGCGCTAAACCCCATTCGCGCGTGTCGTTGAATTTGACGTTGTGCGCCAAGTGGTGCCAAGGATATGCCAAGCCCTCGGGCATCACGGGCTCTTCGCCACAACTGCCGCATTCGGCTGATCCGCGATTCCTCGCAATCCCCGCCCGAGTTCCACGTGGTCCCCGAAAACACAACCTTGAGTCAGCTTTGCAACCTCTGACGAGCGACGCCGGAACGTTGACAATCGGTCTCTCCAGCGACTCGCGCATCGCCCTGAGGCAGCGGCATTACAGGACACAGAGCCTTCAGATCCGGATTCAGCCCGCCCATTGAAGCCCGAAACCTCAGGCGAGTTGCCCCTGTTCCAAGGTCCAAGGTCCAGTGCCTCCGCTCTGCGTGGGATTCTGATATTACGCTCCTCCACATCCCAGCACATCATCACATCATCTCTAACAGTCGGCGCCTGCAGGATGTCGGCCACCACTGTGTCGAACAACTCCACTGCTTCATCTAAAAGCCGATCGAAGCCACCAAGCCTGCTGGCATGCATCCCCTGCAGGAAGAGCCACCTGAAGTGCGATGGCCAGAAGCCGCTCTGCAGCAGGTGCGCCGACCGCAACGGGGACTGTTTTTGGATTGATTCCCGAAGAGGGTACCGGGAATTTCGCAAGGCCCAATCACAAGCAGACGAGAGAGACGGCAACTTGTCGAACCATGATGCCTCCGTGCCCGATCTGCAATCTGTGCCCTCCCTCCAGGCCTACCAGGGCTTTAACGAGGCTGACACTACCAAACTTCGTGCCATGACTTATGAGGAGCTCTTTGCAACCTCCGCTGAGTCTGTTTTCCCAGGCACAGGCACCGGCACAGGTGCACCTCTCGACTATCAGACAACACAGACCAGCAGCAGAGAGGGTCCTGGTAGTAGCAGCCCCAGCATGAGTACCGGCAGTGATTCGACCATGTCGATCAAGCGGGAACTGGCGCTGGCCGCCCCGGACAAGACGCTCGCAGAGTCAGCGGATCTGATTGACCTCTATTACAAACACTTTCATCCCGCCCATCCCTTTGTCGCTCCTCGAAAGATGTATCTCGAGGATCCCTCCTACTTGCCGGCACCATTGCGAGCATGCATGCGATATCTCGCGAGCCATTACGTCCCCTCGGCCAACCATGCCGCCCTCGAAACCGCTGCGAAAAGCATCTTCTCGCCCGAGATTCCCGATGATGGCTACAAAGTTCAGGGTCTGCTGCTCTATGCCATGGTCTGCTTTGCACGATTTGGCCAGGGCGAAGGCGCCATGGCCTTGGACACTGCCATTGAGATTGCTCTCAGAACCGGCTTGAACCGGCAGACCTATGCCATCCAGCACGGCCAGAACGACCCTACATTGCAAGAGTCGTGGCGACGAACATGGTGGACACTGATGTTGATCGAGGGCCTGGTTGTGGTTATTGGCGGCCAGTCTTCGCCCTTCAGATTGTACTCCACCTACACCGACGTTCTCCTCCCTGGGCACGATGAGGACTACAATGAGCTTCGAGCCTCGCCCATGGCTCGTACCCTCTCCGACCTGCGGGCCCGTACCTTTGCCGAAGACACTTTTCAATATTCTTCCTTTGCCTTCTGCATCGAGGCAACCTACATCCTCGGGTCTGTTCTGGCCCTCAGCCCCGACACATTTGCGGTGACGGATCCCCAAGTTGAGGGCATCGATGCCGCCATGTCCAACTTCCTGCTCTCTCTTCCTATGGAGAAACGCGAAGTGGTCCGCAACGACGGATCCGTGGACGACTGTCTCCTTATCGCACATCTCGTTCTCCACTGGGCCGCCATCTGTCTGCACCGGCCACGATCCACCTTGACGTTCATCCGAAACCACTATCGTACGACATGCACCAAAGCAGAGGCAGCCGGCCTTCCGGCCCTAGCTTACACGTCTCACACTGCCAAAGCACTCCGCGCGGCAAACGCCATCACCAATCTGGCATCCATTCAAACTGATGTCAAGCTCTGTTCTCCTGTCCTCATGTGCGGCGTGACTACAGCCGCCACGGTCCACCTGCCGGCGTATGCAATCGTGGACACACCGGATCAGGCCGTGGCCATCAAAGAGCGTCTGCAACTGGGAATTTCGGCTCTCGCATCTTTTGGCGAGATCTGGCCTCGAGCCACCATCGCCAAAGGCCAAGTTGCAAAGTTCGCCCGCGAGGTACTGACGAAGCCAAATGTCTATGTAGACAGCACGGTGCCGGGAATGATCCCGCGCGTCTCGGAACCCACCCCACAGCTGGAGTACGATGTGCCGTTCAACAACGAGGCATGGATGGAGAATCTGATCCAGTCGGAAAACGAGGTCGTCGAGGCGCCTTCTTGCCCGGTCTTCGATGCCTTTGCCATGTCCCAGAGCCAAATCCCGCAGGTGCCATGAGCTGAGCAAGACTTAAAAGACTTATGACGATCACGACGACAATTTCATGCGGAGTATAAATTGGCAAGCGAGGGAAAGGGAAAGCAAGGCAAGGCCAGCGAACAACTTTTTTCGGATTTTTGATGAATACTTACCGCCGCGAGCACGACCGCGGCCGCCAAAATACAATTAAAATAAAAGACAGAAGAAGCCATACCGTCGATATAGCTAGGTAGATACGAGCCAGGAATGGATACACGGGGGAAGATGGAACTTCCGAAATGGAACTTCCTGTTTACACTCTAGTAGCTTACTCTTTCCGTTACGCAGCCCTCTCACGACCCCTGGCTGCCTGACGGTGATACCTGGTAGTGGCATGATGCCTTTGTCGGCGTTCATCGTCCTAAGACTCCCGGAAGGCGCGGAACAATGTCCTGCCACTGAATGCAATTGGATAACATCTCCGACTCGACTCGGTAGACGGGCCACTCTCTGCCGGGTTTCTTCACCGTCTTTTCAGGGTGATGTTGGCCTGGCGGGCTACATACCTACCTGTATGTATATGGAAGAGAGTCGTGATTATGTAATCTGGGTGGAAACAGTAGCGGTGGATCATAGGAACAGATGACGACGATATTAGGGCGATGCATTCGTGCTCGAGTCGCCAATATTACTTTGTCAAACATCATTGATATTCCGTGTATCTTGCTCAAACCTTGTCTCCTCATTCTGCTTCCGTGCTCTCTGCATGAAACTAAGTCAACAACGCGGCCCGAGAATGATTGTATGGTGCCACAACTAACAACTGCAGCACTGAGATGAAAATGACCGAATGTTCGTCCTTCAACACCGAAAGAGTCCACAGCGCAGTGCCCATCTCGCCGCACACCCCTGTCTATTGCTTGCCAAAGAAGGAGCATGCGCAATGATTATGATGTCCGCATGGCTTCTGCTGGGGACCCGGGGGCGGCCCTCCCTGCCAATACCCAGGTTGAACCTGTGTCGTGGTGGCCACGGTGGTTTGTGAGTCGACATAACCCGCGTTGTACATCGGCGGTCGATTGTTATTATACGGACCTGCTCCCGGAGGCGAGCAAGCGGCAGGATTTGTCGGCGTGACTGGCCGTCCTGGCACGGATGCTCGTTTCTTCTTTGCCCAGTCTTCCGTCAGGGATCCGACGATGGCGCCTCCCACGGTCCCCAGGAAGCCGTGGCTGGTTTGTTTTCCGACGAAGCCTCCCGTGAGGCCTCCACCGATGGCGCCGAGGATGCCGCGCTCACCTTCGCCGTTGGGGTTCTCAGTCACAGGTGAAGGTCTGTCGACATATCAATGATTGTCCTGACAGACATATGCAGGGGTCGTTTTGACTTACTCGCTGGGTGTGTATGCTGGCCCGCCGGCATGAGGATGCTGATCATAGTAGGAGTTCGATGCACCCTGCTGATATGGAGATGGTGCTCTTTGGTTGGGGTCCGGCCCGTATGGATCATGATATGGGGAAGGTGCCCTTTGCGTTGGGTCATGGGCATAGCTGTTGTTGCCATACCCATTATTGTGCCCATTGTTGTAACCGTTGTTGTATGGTGATGACATCTTGGGATCCTGTTACTTGGGCTTGGGGAGTGTCAGATTCTCAAATCCAGGTGAGTGAAAAGAGACAAGCAACCTTTCTCAGGAGGAAAACCCTCTAAGAGCGTCGAGGGGAATGGCTTCTCAAATACCACGAGGGTCCTCAGTCCTGTTCAACTCATCGACATCCCAGCTCATCCCACGACCACCACCTTGTGATCGCTTTCTCGCAACTGCCCAGACATTTTTGACATGAAGGTTGGGCCTCGACCTGGCGACTCTTCTGCTTGACTGGATACCCTGTTGACAATCCAGCACGTTATATCAGCTTCTCAGCTTGTTTTGATCTTCATTACAGACGCCACTGCTGCTTTTGGCCTAGGACATGCAGCAAGACCCTACATATCACATTATCCCGCCTCGTCTGGCCACTTTACAGGACTTACATGCTGCATCAGAGCCCAAGCGACCTTCGTAAAACCCCCAGGGTAGATCACTTTGAGAATTTGCACGACTTGGACTCCCATCTTCCCGGATTAGGGTCTATATCGGGCTGAAACACTCGGGCGCTCGAACACGAGGCTGGTACTTGATGCCAAGAGACGTGCCAGTCTGATGTACGTACTGTTCCTCAGCTACGCCAGACTCGTCTCTTTTACCATTTCCGCCCCAAAGAGCAGTACGAGTAGAGCTTAAATGTGGAGTTTCGCAGACTTCCTCGTATACATGCTGCATCCACTACTTAAATCTTCTCGGCTCATTCGCCCGCGGCAGGCAAACTTTCAAGCCTGATGCAGGTGCGTCCAGCTTTCAGGCCTCGAGTGGAAATCGAGGCCCAATTCTCCACTAAGAATACGAGGCTCTGCCCACTATTGGGTGCCTCCATCGGCCACTGTGCCTCCCGCCCGTATTGCTCTTTCAGCTCACCGTCCAGAATCGGTTGCTTTCAAGCTTTGGGCATCTTTCGGGAAATGGCCCTCCAAGGTTCACGAAGGCAGAGATTATTCTTCTGGTCGGGAAGGTTAAGAACAAGGATCAATATAGCAGTCTGAATACACATATCCCGTGGTGGGTGAGTCCATTTTTCCTCGATTGAACTTCACTTCTTCTGAGTCCTCAGCTGCCATTGCCAGAGATTGAGGCGGCCTTTTGCAAGCTAATACTTTGATGGCCCCTTCTCGCGAGCCGAGACTGGCAAGAGCTAGAACTTTGTGATGGTATACGAGCTTCAACCCGTGCCAGTGTCACTGCCGCTTGGTTGACAGATGCTTGGCTCTTGCTTTTGTCTTTCTGCTC
Organism: Exophiala alcalophila; assembly: GCA_001599775.1. Taxonomy (NCBI): domain Eukaryota; kingdom Fungi; phylum Ascomycota; class Eurotiomycetes; order Chaetothyriales; family Herpotrichiellaceae; genus Exophiala; species Exophiala alcalophila. Next base: position 5,041,874 of record BCHY01000001.1, read on the forward strand.
GAGAGGGGCTGATGCTATTATCGAGATGGCTGGATGTCTCAGCACGGTTCCAGGTCTCGTTCGGAGCTTGCTGTGAATACATATGACGACAAGAGTCGCTCGGGACGCTCCCACCTCCATATATTTGTTTCATCTATACTGGTTTACTTCTCCCCCTAGGACCCGATACCTCTACTGCTCTCATCTTTGCTCTCATCAACTTCCTGGAACTCTGCGCAACATTTCGACATCAATAATCGACGAAAACCCGAATCCAGCATCAAAATGTTCCAACCGATCTTTGGAAATTCAAGGACGGCCCCAAGCTTCGGCACGAACAAGCTGAAAACACAGGTCGCTTATTCAGAACAAGGCGTCCCTCTAGTCGACCAATGTGACTGGCAACAACACAACGGCCCCAAACATCTGGGCTTGCTAGAGCGTCTCCACAGGTTCCTACACTGGTCAAAGATTGCGTTTGCTATGTCAAACATTTTCTCGGCACTGCTCTCTCTCTTCATGGAGTCAGTCATGTTCTACGTCCTGTACAAGTTTTTCCAGACCAAAGATGTGGATGTCCCCGGTCGAGCGGTCGGCCCGTGGGCCAGAAACACCCAAGTCTGGCCGACTTACATGCTCGCGGCGTGCTCGCTCGTGACCTTGATCTTGGCGGTGGGCATGTTGGTCGCTCTGGTGTGCCGTTCGAAGCGGAAAGAAGTCTTCTTCAGCGTGGCTTACGCCATTGCCCACATCGGCAGCTGGGTTGTTGTCTCGGTGTTGTACAGAGCCGCGAAGAATACCAAGGACCTCTGGGGCTGGAGTTGCACTGCTGCGGCTCAGGAGATTCAAAACGAGATCGGCAGCGACGTTCTGAATTTCAACAACCTGTGTAAACTGCAAGTGAGTTGCCTGGCCAGTGACTGACCTGGTTGCAACGCCCGTCTGGATCATCTCCTTCATGCTAACTTGGTTGTGTCTGTAGGGATCTTCCTGGATCGTTTCGATTGTCGAGGTTATCGTCAAGGTCATCGTCACTGTTACCTCGTGGCTCATCAGCCGAAAGATCAAGAACTTGAAACGCGTGATGGCCACCAGCTCTTAAGACAGTCACTCGGGAGGACCTTGGGAGCAAGTTGTTAGATATCAATTGAATACTGGGTTACTCTGTTTCACCTGTTGTTCAGTGTGCATGGTACACCGTCTACCGAGACCTCCCAATCTCCACTTCGAGTCTCTTCACTCCAAGCGCAAGTGATCCCGACATTTCTCGGCTTGTGTGGTTCTCGAACTTGGGCGTCTTCGGCTTGCTTCCGAGAAACCTCATGATTAGCTCCACACCTCAATACCACAATGCAAGGTGTTTTAGTTTCTGTCACTTCCATTTGTTTAATCGAGGGCCCAAATCCAGGGAGAAACTCTTTGCCACTCTGCCCGTTGTTCCAGGATGCAACAACGCGCCAGCAAGGGTTGCTGGACATGCAAAGGTTGGTCCTGACGGCATTTCCAGCCAAATGCGCATCTGTGCTTATCCATCCAAAATATCTAGCTCGCAAGATCGGCTGTGACCGAACATTGCCATCGTGCCAGAATTGCCAGCGGACACGACGGCAATGCGGCGGATATGACCTGAAGCTGCGATGGGTAGAACCTGATCAACCTCATTCACAGCAACAGCAGCAAAGCGAACTGCCATTCACAGGGAGGGTATTCTTTCTCCATACTTCGACAAGTGATATAGCCGCATCATGCGACAACACTCCTCTATCAATAAGCTTATCGATGAGGTCACCATCAATAGGACGACTGATTCAGACGACGACGATAGATGGTCTTGCTGCTGCTCCGACGCTCTTCTCTTACTGTATGGCAAGATAAATTACGCCGATATCTATTCTACTAGCTCACAGTATGCCCAGACGACGCTGTACTATCGCGGATGATCACCACAATAGACGACAATGATAACGGCTTCCGCCACATCCTCGTCCCGATGGCGATGCAAGCCTCCAGCCCTAGATCAGCAGCAGGGCTATCTTATGTAATGATGGCCCTATCAGCATATCATTCGGGTAGACCGCAGCAGGCTCTCGACTACAAGGTCAAGGCCCTGCGCCGTTTATCCTCGTCGTGGGCCGAACAGGATAAGGCTGGAAGGTTAACACAACTGGCCACTTGCATGATGCTGTGTGTCTATGACGTAAGTTTCTCTGGCAAAATCCCAGCACCTTCTCGTTGTACTGACACTGGTCAGGTGTTTGACGCTTCAGAGGGCAAATGGCACATTCACCTCGAGGGCGCAAAAACCGTTGCTAGGACTTTTGGAGGTCTTGGGCCGAGATCCCACGATGAGCATGCTTTGTCCTTTCTCGTGAGCTGGCTTGCATACCATGACGTTCTTTCCGAATTCAGTGACCTGGAGAAACCTTCAAGTCATGGAATCAGCACGATCTCGCTCGCTGAGCAGCTATACCCTGATGCTTCACAGGTAAAAAGGCCAGATCGAAGTTGAAGTTGCAGTCGCTCAGCATACTGAAATCTGACAGATCATCGGGTCGCTGGGCTGCTCTCTGCAGGTGCTGAGTATGATCTCACGTATTAATGGGCTCGCACGGCGCCGGAGGGTTCTAGGTCACTCATTCCAAGACATTCAACCAGAAGCGGCAGCAATTGCCTTTTGCTTGGAGAACCTGTCTCAAGACATTCGAACAGCTGGGGTCGCCGTTATCGACGAGGCAGCCGTCAAGCACACTGCGGAGCTATACCGTATTGCAGCACTGATCTACCTCACACTTGAGGTACCGAAGTCGACCCAATCTGAAGAGCAACTCCACTCCCTCGTCGAAAAGGCCGTATGTGTCTTGGACGCGATGTCCAGGTATACTTCACCGTGGCCGACCTTCATCGTCGCAATTGCTTCTCAAGACGAGAATCAGCGATCAGTTCTCCTGAACGTGATGCACGTTATGGAAAATCGCCGAATCGACAACATCTCGTATATGCGGCAGATCGTGGAAGAGTTCTGGAAACTCAAAGATCTGGATAAGCTGACCGGTCGCCACTACGGGGATACCTGCAGGGACCTTTTCAAGAGATCTCCCATTCTGCCTTCATTCATCTGAATGCATCCTTGGGGCCGAACGCAGCCAGATAGCAGAGCACGCAGAAGATGAAGACATACATGAAAGCCACCGGGCCTCCAAATGGAAGCACAATGCTCAGGCTCCCTGCGAGTGCGATCCTGGTACTAAATTCCAACAAAGTCACTGGTCAGCTGGTTGATCTCTCCTGGACGCGGATAGACCGAAGAATGAAGGAGGGTCTCACTTGAGAATTGCAAAGGTCAATGCCACAAGCGACAGTTTGGTTAGACGCTTGACTAGACGAGTCCTGCTGGATAGGGCGTTCGGGACGGAATTCTTCTGTGGAAAGGGGTGTCTTTTTTTGGAAGGAGAAGAGTTCATTTGTTAGCGACGTATGCGGCGAACTTATATATCCCAGAAAGTAAATCACAAGACAGTCAACCCCGCCTTACCTCGGACTGACATGCCGCAATGTCATGTCAGCATGAAACTGCTGGTCATTTCTCCAGAAATGCCTAAGCTTATCTATGCACAAACGGGAAAGCGAGCGAGCGAGCGATCGCATTTCATTTCTGGTTTATTCCACGGCGTTTTCTTGGAGGGTCTACTAGCCCCGTTGCGAGAGGAGAATTACCATGCCCTCGAGGATCCAAAAAAGTGTGCAAGGGCCCAGAGGTACGGAGTAGTCTAGCTTCCATCTCTAGAAGCGAGTGAAAGCTCAGTCCCAGACTGCATGGCACGGCTTGTTTGTCGAAGTTCTCGACTCCTAGGCCGACACAGTTACAGGGTTCAGCCTCGTGCTAATCCGAGCGTATCACTGGCCAGAATGGTCAGGCCACTAGACTGAATCGGTGATAGCTCCGAATCGCGAGGAAGGAGAATGCGATCAGGACTCACAACTCAGGAGTCTGTCCCCAGGCACCACCGATCAGCTTCAAGTGGACAGCGCTGCAAGACACGGCAATTCTCCCCTATCAGACCAATCAATCGTGTAACGAGACCCAGAACTCCCCAGAAACTCTACATAATGCGGACCGAGTACGGCCTGCGGTCAAATCGTTCGTCGAGCCACGCTCTCCCATCAACCATGAGGCAACAGTTTGCGATCAAGGGGACACTCCAGCCCCGGTGTACATGGCCTTTATCATCGATGAAGGCCATGCCATGCGCTTACAGACTGTGACTCCAGTGAAGATTCATTTCTCGCCCAACACGTTACCCCAGCCCTGGGCGGTCCCAGCCCTGTCCTCTTGGTGCAAGTCGTGGTCGGTTTCTTGATCGGCTCCCTGCCAAATGGGGGTTTCATAACTTGATGTGTATGAGTAAGTATTCATATTCTTATCTTCAAACATCTCCGCAAAATCGAACCCTTCGCATCAAGGATGACGACGGCCCATGATATCCATTCTTGTGATATAATCTCCCGTCATCCTTCTTTCTCGCGTATAGTTACACTTGGACATCTGAATTATGCATCTGATGGGTGAGCTTGGACAAGACGTCACTCTCACAAGCGCCATGGAGACTCCAAAGCCCACGAGACTCAGAAAAAAGAGGTCCGCGTCGGCGCTGTGCAGGCCGAACCTGTCTGGGTCGATCTCCAAGGTAGCGTGGATAAGACAATCGCCATCATCAAGGAGGCGGGAAAGAAAGGCATCAATGTCCTTGGGTTTCCGGAAGTCTGGATTCCAGGATATCTCTGGTAAGTGAAGCTGATCTGTTCTGCCTGTTCCCCTGGTGCAGCTCATCGAGAGCGCTAACATGTGTATGCTAAGGGCCATGTGGACTGGCAGTGTAGGGTGGAAATCTTGATCAATGATCGTTGATCATTGAGCATGGATTCGTTCAGACGGTTAGTTCTCCAGAAGATCCGGCTTTTCTATTCTCAATGAAGTTCCTCCAACTGACGATGATGAATGAAACTCCAGCCCAGCGGTGGTTTCTCTCAGATCTTCGGACCCGACGGCGCCCCGCTATGCGAACAGCCCCCCGCCGGAGTGGAAATCATCCTTCAAGCCGACATTGACCTGGCAGACATCGACTACGCAAAGTGCATGATAGACACTGTCGGTCACTACTCGCGGCCGGCTCTACTCAGTCTGCGGGTGAACTTGACGCCGGCGAAGATTGTGGAGCCCATGACCTAGCAAGCAGGAGGGGTGGATATGGATGGAAATGGAAAACGGTCACCACCGTGGTCGGGATAGGCCTGCACCGCGTGTGAATAAGTGGCATTCCAGACGATAGCCTCGTATTAGGCCGGGCTACATTATAGCTAGTCGTTCTTGAAATAGGACTGTCGACATGGGTACGAGAGCCGAGACGACAAACTTAACGTTATATATTTCCCTGTGCCACTGTGCCAGATCAAATTTGAGATGAGGGACGCATTCTTTTCCACCTTCCCCAATTCGCGGCGAGGGACGTATTCGTATCTTTTTACATCTACTATTACCGATAGATAACGTTACCGTGACTCGGATGAACCCCCGCGCCGACGACCGGCTCGTCTTTCTCCGGTTGCCGGTAGGTGAACACCCGTTTTACGTTAGGTGTCCATGTCCATGAGAATAATCGATTGAGAGGCATGGAAATGTATTTAAAAGGTTTAGAAGTGCTGCCTTCGCAGTCAACCTTGAGCATTTTCATTCTTAATTCAAAAAACCCAACAGGGACACGCCCGAAAGGAACAAGAACCCACCATCACCTCCACCACCACCAACAAAAAGCAAACCCCAGACAGACAGACAGACAGACAGACAGACAGACAGACAGACAGACAGACAGACAGACAGACAGACAGACAGACAGACAGACAGACAGACAGACAGACAGACAGACAGACAGACAGACAGACAGATAGCTAAGATGACACTCAAGATCTGGACATCGCCACTGACGTGGAACGCATTGCGTCCTGACCTCGTGCTGGCGGAGAAGGGGATCACAGACGTCCAGGCGATACAGACGGATATCATCAAGGGGACTCACAAGGTATCTTCTTTTCTTCTTCTATTCTTTCTTTCTTTCTTTTTGTTGTGGTGGCACTCCTCCGATCTCCCTCCTTAATCTGTCCCTTCATGCCTTGACCATCCCAAATAAAAACATAAACATTGCATACTCACCAGTCTCACGCTCTTTTTACTTGAACAGAGCCCCGAATTTCTCGAGAAATCCATCTTCGGCCGCGTTCCGCTGCTAGAAGACAATGACAGCAACAACAACATTGTTCTCTTCGAATCACGCTCCATCTCGCGATATCTGGCGTCCAAGTACGCTAACGTGGGGCCGCAACTCGTTCCCTCGCCCTCTTCAACTACATCTACAACTGTGAATGGAGACGCGAATGGAGATGTGAATGGAGATGCACAAACCCGCGCCCTCTGGGAAATGAGACTCCTAGTCGAAGCGATCGAATTCGAGACGCATTTCACCCCCGTCGCGACAGAGATGCTTGTCAAGCCGTACGTATCGTCTTTCATCTCCTCCCCGTTATCCATCATCCATCCACCCATCCATCCGTATCTGACGCACTGATACATCTTCCACCCAACAAACAGAGCCCTAGGCACACCACCGGACACGAACAGATTGGAATTCCACAAACCCAAACTCCTCACCTGTCTCGACGCGCTGGACAAATCCCTCTCCAAAATGCCCTACATGGGCGGTGATGAGTATTCGCTCGTCGATATCTGCTATATGCCTGGCATGTATATCTGTACTCGATGTGGCGGGGACTTGTCCGTGTTCGAAGGCAGGCCGAATCTGCAAAGGTGGTGGGATGATGTGAGTTCGAGAGAGGCGTGGAAGAAGGTCGTCAAGCCGCTTGATGATGCGTATGGGCAGATTCTTCCGAGTTGGAAATCATGATCAATGATCAACGATCATTGAGCATGGATTTGTTGGTTTGGGTTGTCTGTCTCCGGAGGAAATGTCATCCGAACAGCGCAATGGATGTCGTTGTTGAGCCCAGGGGGATGAATAGGGGGGCAAGGGCAAGGTTGAGCTGTCACGTGAGATCATCTCCCAATGTCTGGTTTGTTGCAGAGGAGGCAGGAAGCGGGAGGCAGTGCACGATCAAAAGGCAAAAGGCAAGCACGAAGTCGTATATTCTCGTACATTCATTGCATTGCGTATAATCATGATTCATGATAAAGGGTCCCTCATATCCCACCAAGCTGAGCGGCGAGCATATCAAATGCCTCGCTCAATCTGAGATTCCAGAGATAATCCTTTCCCAGGAAATCGGTTTCGGGTCATCCACACCCTGTTGTAAGCTTGTATTGGTCAGACACATAGACACAGATTTCTCCGCTTTTCTTTCTAGGGCACCACCGTCTCCTCATGCAAGACACTCCCCGTACGCTTGATGTCCGCCTCAGCCGTGATCTCCTGTAATCGATGTTCGAGGTCATGGCTGGCGTAGCTGTCCTTTGTCGTACCCACGACGATCCACGGCGCATTGCTGAACAGGTAATTCATCTCTTCGAGCGGGCGGCGGGCAGTCTCCGGGAGCAAGAGCCAGAAGAAGATGGCGTTTGTCAGGTTGCAGATGACGAAGAGGTAGTAGAATTTGTAGCCGATGTTTGTCATGGCGATGGGTGTGACTTGGCCCTACAGGAAGGGAAGGTAGGTTGGTTAGTTCACGGCGGCAAGCAAAAACATACGTAAAAGAGGAAACGTAAAAAGACATACAATCATGGTGTTGAAAGCGAAACTCGTCATGGTCGCGATGCTGACGCCCTTGCTTCGAGTGCGCGTGTCAAACACCTCGGCCGGGATGATCCAGCTGAGAGGACCACACGTGCAGCTGAAGCTGAAGTTGTAGAGCCACGTCATGATGATGAACCCCCATTGTGCACCTGTGTTGGTTGACTCCCCGGGAGGATACTTGGCCAGCAGGATAGTGGCCACGATGAAAGTAACCATGTTTCCGAGGTTGCCTAGTATCAAAGGCCAACGACGACCTGTGCGGTCGATGAAGAGGATCGTGCAGAACTGGGCCACCAGGGCGATAATGCTGTTGATGCCTTGGTACTTGAGGGTATCGTCACCAGAGATTCCTGAGTATGTGGTCAGCTTTACATCTATCCATGCCTCTCGCAATTGCATCTGGCACGTACCAATCTGTCCATAGATCGTCACCGAGTAGTATTGGATCGCCGAGGCACCAGTCATCTGAATGCTGGCCTGCAGCGCACAACAGAGGAAGAGTCTGCGAAAAGCTGATCGAGACTTGAAGAGTTCGAGATACGATTTGGCTTCGTATTCGTGTTCGTGGGCGATCGAAGCTTGGATTTGTTCGTACTCGGCCATCACCCATGGATCTCTTTCGTTTCCGTGGGCATGGAGCTGTGCGAGAACCTTCAGTGCCTGGTCGGGTTTATTGTGGTCCATGAGCCATCTATTGGACTCGGGTTAGTCTGGAGCCGCGAAGACAAGGAGGATATGAATTTACCTGGGAGATTCTGGAAACAGGAAGATCAATATTCCCAGGAAGACAGCAGGTATTATCTGCAAGCCCAGTGGGACGCGCCATTGTGCACTGTTGTCTTTGATGTGGACGAATGTCCCCCATGAGATCCAAGCAGCCACCAGGGCACCCACCCCGAGCATGAACTGCTGGAGAGCAGTGATGCGTCCGCGAATGGATGGGTGGGCAACCTCTGCCTGGTACAGAGGGATGATCATGACCAGGAATCCAACGCCCAATCCTGCCAGGAACCGTCCTGCCCAGAGGTAGCTGATGTTTTCCGCGCCTGTCTGTAATCCACCACCCAAGCAGAAGACCAGAGATCCGACAGTGATGGTCCAACGACGGCCGAGATAATCGCCGCTGGGACCAGCCAGGGCGGCACCGAAAAAGGCACCGGTGGTGAACATGCTCACAACAAGCTGTCATAATGGATGTCAGTAATCTTGCCCTGCAGCTGCTGGGTGTTTCGGGAAGTAATGATCCAGGTTTGTGCGAAGGTGGATTGGACTTACCCCCGATTGAGTATCATCTGGATTGAATTTATCCTTGAACGTATTACTGGCGACAACTTCAGCGATGACACCGAGGTCGTAGCCGAAGAGGTAGGAACCTAACGACGCGAAGACGCCGATGAGGAACTGATACCATTTCGGAGGGAGAGCCATGATGAGGAAACTTAGAGAAGAAGGCCGAGGCGGGCGGCTGAACAGGTTCTGGAAACGGAGTTGAACTCTTTGGAGGACATTAAGAGGAGACGAACGAACAAGATCCAGAGATCGGCCGGCGGAGAAGGCGAGGCATAGATATGTGTGATCTTGTCCTTTCTTCACCCTAGTCAGGAAGCCCTCCTAGTATGTACTCAAAAGAACAATGGAACGTTGCTCCCGCGAAGTTTCCTATCCGAGGCAAGGCTCTTCCTCATCCTTCTCCCCGCAAAATCATGGCGGGATAGAGATCGTGGTCTGTGAATGGGTGGAGATGCGAGAACGCAGGGGTGGCTCAACCCCGGGCATCAGAGTTGCGTCCTTGGAGGTGGTATTTCTGAGCCTCGGGATGAGAGAGCGAGGCCCATGCGCGGGTGAGTATCGTGGGAGAGGAGGAATCGGAAGAATCTCCGGCGGATGAGGCGAGCTGAGTGTTACAATAGAGGTGAGGTGTGAGGTCCTAGTGATGAGGGTGATGGTGAGTGTCCCCAAAGAAGAAGTTGTCCGGCGTTCACACTCTCGCTAAAATCTGGGCGAAATCAGAACTGACAATGGGCAAAACAGCAGATGTTCTGGGGTCGCTCCTTCTGTCCCCTCTCTACTAATAACTGAACGAGTACTAGGTACTCAGTACTAGGCATCGCTCTCACCCAGAATTGGCGGGGCAGAACGCATTGCTCGACATATTTGCCTGAATAACGGCACGTGCCGGTGGTCGTGACTGCTTAAACTCTCCTTTCCCCCACAGCTGGTGAGTGATGACTTCTCTTTTGACTTTTCTGGACTGGATCATCCGGCAAGAACAAGGAATTTGACACACCTGGACATGTTGGAGATAGACCCACGCCGACGGGCACCGGCCAAGCAAAAATGTAAGGCTATTAGCCGGTGGTCAATATACATCAATGGCTTCGCTTGCGAGCTGGCTTGACCGACCTCATTGTCGATTGTCACACAATCACTACCGCGGTGCGCTTCGACTGCAGAGCTTCATCACGTGAATCCTGTCATCTCTCAACAGAATCGAGGAACGAAGCGAGGAGGCATCTGAAATCGCCATCATGACAAGCCTCTTCCCCACCAAGGACGCCCCGTCACTCACCATCTTCCCCTCCCACAAGATCGCAAAGATCAACCGGAACATCTACTCGGGATTCACAGAGCACATGGGACGATGCATCTACGGGGGAATTTACGACCCAACCAACCCAAACAAAGCCCTGATCGACTCCCAGGGCTTCCGAAAGGACGTCCTGGATGTCCTGAAACCTCTTGATATCCCGGTGTTTCGCTACCCAGGCGGCAACTTCTGCGCAACATACCACTGGCAAGACGGGATCGGGCCGGTCAACGAGCGGCCCTCTCGACCCGAACTGGCATGGGGAAACATCGAGACCAACGAATTCGGCACCGACGAGTTCATGGCGTGGTGCAAGGCCGCCAACGCAGAGCCGTACCTGTGTCTGAACTTCGGCACGGGAACCCTCGACGAGGCGATGGCGTGGGTAGAGTACTGCAACGGCGACAAGGACACGTACTACGCGAACCTGCGGCGGAAGAACGGCCACGCGGAACCCTATAACGTCAAGTACTGGGCGTTGGGCAACGAGATGTGGGGGCCCTGGCAGATCAACCAGATGACCCAGGAGGCGTACGCTGAGCGGGCTGTTCAATGGGCGAAGGCGCTCAAGCTGCTGGATCCGACGATCCAGCTCGTGCTATGCGGCAAGGAAGGGCCCACGAGTTGGGACTTCCACACGCTCAAGCACTGCTTGCAACCTGCGGGATTGAGCGATCTGGGCGAGGAGCGGCTGCCCCTGATCGACATGCACAGCATCCACATGTACACGGCGGGCGAGACGCACTACGAGAACGCGACGGCGCCTCTGGCCGCGGAGCGCGCGATCGAAGTCTGCGTCGGCCTGATCGACCTCGCGATCGTGGAGAATGGGATCCCCGCCGCACAGCCTAGGCCGACCATCTGCTTCGACGAGTGGAACGTGTGGTTGCCGACGCGCGCACCGGGAAGCAGCGGCGCCGAGGAGGAGTACACGCTCTCCGATGCGCTGGCCGTCGCGGTGTGGTTGAATGTGTTTGTGCGCAAGGCAAAGGACGTGTCGATGGCGTGTATCGCCCAGAGCGTCAACGTCATCTCGCCGCTCATGACTACCCCCGAGGGCATCGTGCGTCAGACCATCTGGTGGCCGTATGAGCTGTTCTGCCGCTTCATGAAGGGCCATACTGTCGCTGTGCATCTGGCCTGTGACGCGTATGATGGGACCACGAAGCCGCAGTGGGTGCGCGCCGTCAAGGATACGCCCTGGCTCGATGTGAGTGCCACCGTCGACGAAGAGGAAGGCTGGGCTTGTGTCTGTGTGGTGAACATCCATGAAGATCGCGAGTTCAAGACTACCATTGGAGGGATCAAGCCTTCCTCCTCCTCGTCATCAGCGGCGGCGAAGAACAAGGTCCAGGTGTATACTGTCACGGGCAAGGATTTGGCAGTCACCAATATGAAAGGCAAAGAAGAGGTCGGCATGACCGAGTCGGAGTGGGAGCCGGAGGAGAATGATACGACCTTCACCTTCCCAAAGTGCTCGATGACCATGCTAAGATGGAGGATCTCATAAGAGGACACGGCCAAGCAGGGTTAACGTGTCTTAGACATTGCAAAAAAGCCCTTTGCGCGGCGCTTAAATAGATGGTATCACGGATCAAACTTTTCCAGAGCATTCAAAGCAAAATCCCCATCCACCAAGATGTGTCAAATCTTCAGCCGAAACCCTTGTCCATTCCCTCCTCACCCGGCCTTCCTCAACTCCGCCACCTTGGTCAATATATCATAATACTCCCGACTCACGCCCCAACCAGCAAGTCGCGTGCGCAGCAATTTCGCGCCCTCGAGGAGAACTTTCTGCGGCGCCTTGCAGATGTCCCCAACATGGCTCATGTGTGCAGACATCTGGTGACCGTTACGTATAAAATGTTGAATTATCTCGTCGTCGCATGGGCGGTCCAGGTTGATGAATTCCGGCTGTTCATCCGACGACGAGGCGTTGGATTCGGAATTGTGCTCACTATCCGAGTCCGAATCGACACCAACCGGCCGCGATGCCGGGTCTATTTCGGCACCGCCTGGAGTGATGCTCGACGCTGTGGACTTGTTGCGATGAGACGTCGATTTTGCGAGCGGTGAGCCTGACTTGGAAGCGTGAGACTGGGCGCTCAGCGGCCCACGCACATTCCCTGGATGTGAAGCTGCTTTGCTAATGAATTTGAGCGGGTGTTCTTTTCGTTCCATCCGCGAGGGCTGGATTGCGGCCATAGCGTCCGGTCCACTGGGTCCCCCTTCCGGCTTTTGGGTTGCTGCGGCAGCGTCGCGTTCCAGGGCAGCTGATTTATAGGAGCCATATGTCCACAGGACCAGCGTTGCAAGGTACACGGCTATGGGCTCGAAGAAGCTCGTCGCAGAATATCGGCGAACGTACCAGAAGACCGAACCGGCGTGAACCATGGCAAGGCGGGCTTTGTGCGGATCCTCTCGGAGCCACCGCCATGTGATCTTGCGAATCTGGGGGAATTTCAAGCTGTTGCGCGACTGGTAGCTGCCATCGTGCACGTAGTACGAGGCTTTCGATGAGGTCCCGACCTTGCCAATGAGAGACAACAACAAGTCCTGTATCTCCTGAAACGGAGTGAGAAGGACAATTCGTGAAAGGTGTAGATGAAGAACCACCCTGTGCTCGATACCGGAAGCTTTAGCGATGATTCTGGATGCTTGCCAGTGTATCACATCGAGACAGTCGCACGCGCTGTTCCGCCAATTCGCGTACAACGGGTAGAGAGGAAGCCAGAAGTTGTCTTTGCTCGGCGTATTCAGAAACCCTCGGGCTTTGCCAGTTGGGACCCATTCGCTCAGCGGCTGTTTGATGTGAGTACCGACCTCCCATGTCCGCTGGTACAGGGCATGGATGAGGAGGGTTTGCGACAGCTCGCTGTAAGCCGGATCGATCTTCTTTTGGTTATAGAGTGTCTCGAGCGCGGCGCATAACGAGGGTGTTTGTGAAAGCTTCTGACTCGCTTCGGCCCAGGACTCGGCAGTGGAGGCATCCCAAGCCGATTCAGCGCATGGGAGTGGTGTTCTCGCGTCGTCCATGTTACACAGAGGTCGGGCGTTGGCCATATACCCTAAACAACAGTCCAGCATCCACGCAATGTATCCCACCCGCCGTAAAGATTCAACTCTAATCCATTTTTGCCACAGCTTCCACTGGTCGTCCGTAGTCTCGCCGCCGACCTCGGTTTCCAGCTCCTCACCAGATTCAGGCAGCTGAAGTATTCCGGACTCGAGACACCAGCGCGAGAGGTCTGCGTGATATCGAGGCGCCATTGCCCTAAGCTGTTCCCGATCGGACTGAACGAGGCCCATGAGGTTTAGAATGCGAGCCTGGGCCAAGGGGAGATCCAGGGTGGCATCAGGGGCACCATCGGCGTGCTGCTCGATAGCACGACGTAGGAATTCTTGGAAAGCTTCTCGAATGTCAAGAGTATAGGGATTCTTCGTGAAAGTACTGCCGATCGCTGCGACGGCAAGAATCAGGATCCAATGGGATTGGTGCCCAAACGAAGCCTTGTGAATAAGTGGCAAGTTGGCGTGAAAGTTGTCAAAATAGAGGTTGATACAGGTGTTGACAAAACCCCGGCCTGGGAAAAAGGGAGTTTCAAACGACTTTCGGACTGCTCTCTCCACACACAATGCTCGGAAGACGTCGACAATCGAATCGTAAGCTCGCAGGGAACAGTATTCGGGTGTTTCGGTGCTTGATATCGTAAAACTCTGGTCTAATATTTCGGGAAAGATATAACCGGTCCCCTGTTTCCTGGGCTGGCTGAAAATATCGTGAACAAAAGGCGGCTTCCGTCGTTTACGCTTCAAATCGGAACCTGTTGACGCGCTGGGAGTCGACTGGGCCATATTCACCCCATCACTTGCAGATGACGTCGGGCTGTGTTCCATGGCCATCAGGGAAACGGTGACGCCCTGGTTCTCGGACATTTCTTGAGTGGTATTGGTGGGGATCTGGGAGATCTGGACGGCAGGGTCGAGAGGAATAGCCATCGAGAAATCAGTGCCCAGATCTGCCGGATCCGATAGAGTTGGGAGAATGAAGGAGAAATCCTGCTCGAGTTCTGCATCATAGGGGGACGGATAGACACTGGGAGGAATCCAGTTCAGAGGCTCATCAAAAGAGTCATAGTCGAAGGTTGACCCAGCTCCAACAAAGCCAGGATCGTACTGAGTCGCCATTGGAACACTTCCGAAATGGTCTTGTTGCATCAATTGATCTGCTCTTGAGTTCATCGCACTAACTTCTGGCGTGCCAGATCCGCCGTTATGGACCCAAACATTCTTCGATGAATAGCCGTAAGAATCTGGTGGCATGGCTTGTGCAATGTTCTCTGACACTATATTTGGCGAAGTTCGATTTCGTGTATCAGTCGGAGATGTTGGAGGCAGTCGGACCGGGTCGTTGGTGGCGAACATCAACTCGCCAAAATGACCTTGAAGCTGCTGCTCTGAGCCAGCATCCTCGGATTCGGGAGCATCGTCTTGAGACAGGCCCTTCCGGCGTTTATTGGGGTAAATACACTCGATTTTGCGAAGATTGCATCGCCCACAGGGCACGCCTCCTGAACACCGGGATCTTGCAGTCGCACATGCGCGGCAAGCTCGAAAAGTTCCGTTGGTGACGCGGTGAACTGGGCCACGATCTTCGGTGGCATGATGGCTTTTCTCATGCCGGAGCAACGTGTCGGAGCGAGCAAACGTCTTACCACAGGTCGCACATGCAGCAGATCGTTCAGCAGACTTTTCATCCACCTGTTCCTTCATCTCAGGCGCCAGCAGCTCATCTGCCGCATCAAGAAGCTTTTGGCCTGGCGATCAGGGTCTAGGAGACAGGAGGGAAGTCTGGGGACAATCGCATGGATCTCTTGGTAGAGGTCGAGAACCGAGAATGCTAGAGTAGTTCGTCATGGGGAAATGGTTGATTGCTACCGAGATTGAGACTCATGTGGATTCGAATCGAGCAAGAGGTGAGGGAAGCGAGGACACATGTCATACAGAAGAGGTCGAAGTGCGAGAGAATATCGATGCAACTCTCGGAGAAACTTAGAAAATGCGGGGGGAAGCGACGACTGTCGTGGCACGTGATATCAGTCACGTGGTATAGACCTTGAGCAAGCACAGAATGGTATTCGGTGTGCAGGACTCGGTCCTCCAGTACTAGGTAGGATGCTCTCCTTGTATCCAATTATCTGCCCACTGCTCCATACCACGCCAAACCCAACACTCCCCCAAGCATTATGGCAGGAGGCGCGGGGACATTGAACCAGGCTGATTCCGCATAGGTCAAGACCGCAACCACCACCCACCATGGCTCCTTCGCCAGGCTCTGGCCTTGGTTTGCCTCCGGCGTCAGGTATCCAATCTGCCACAGACGATATACTGCGGTGAAAACCAGTCCGACAGCGGCGGCATTGATTCCGCGAAGAAGGCTGACGAACACCGCCTTGGTGCGGAGCACCCGCCATAAGCTCTGCACTCCAACGGCAAGGATGATACCAGGACAGAAGATCCCGAGAAAGCCCAGCAGAGCACCAACCACAGTGGGTTTGCCTGTCCCTAGGAGTGCCAACGCACCAAGGTAGACAGCAAAATTGAAGTTGGGACCCGGGAATGATTGAATGATGGCTAGGCCAATGAGGAAATCTCGGGAAGAAACCCAGCCTGGCTCAACAACGTATTCTCTGAGCAAGGGGATCACGACTGGGCCGCCCCCAAATATGATGGTTCCTGCGAGATAGAAGTTTGCGAACAAATCGAAAAGCCGAGGTGGCGAGTTCAAAAGGCCACGGACAAGCAGAACTGTAAGAAAGGATGCTGCAAATTCAGTCAGAGAATGAAAGAACAAGTGTTGAGAGAGAGCATACCAAAGAAGGCTGCAATTATGATGATCCCGGTGGGAATCGAAATCCCATGTGACCGCATGTCCGTAGAAGGAGCAGGTGCAGTCTCGACTGGCAGTGGTGCACTGTCGTCTCGTTTGGGCTGTCCCACCGTTTCCTGGTTTCCGTCTGGTGCCGAAGAAGAACTGCCTCCAAGCCTCCTCTGTACCGTGGCGGAAGAAGAAGAGTCTGCGGGTAGTGTCCTCAGTTCAACGCTTTGGGCAGCAGTTTGGTCGGCCTCAGCATCTTCAACTTGAGGAGGCGGCCTCCTTCTTTCATTGAACTTCCTTCTCAGCCGGGCCAGCTTTTGCCGCAACCAGACATCCCAAACAGCAGTTACAGCCCCGCCAATGGCAATAAGCATGGGAAAATACCATAACGCATTGTAGCAAAGACCAGCACATGCGCCAAATATGACAATAATCCTTGACAGCTTGTCCGTGATGGCCTTATTCGCAAGCTGTGGCAGCAGATGATTAGTAGCCGCAGAAGTCAGAGAAGCACATCTTAAGCTGGGCGACTCACCTGAACAGCAGCGAGTGCAACAAGGCCAACGGTAGACGCATTAAGCCCGGAGAGCAACGCATAGACGGCACCAGGGAGGACATCGCTGATTTGTTGAACCCCTAACGCCAGGCCAAACATGCCAATGGCCCCTGGAAGACTGGGTTGCATCAAATATATGAGTAATGGAGATGCCCTTTTAATACATAAATGCTACTGGCCACCACTCACCTCCAGAGTAAAAAGGCAAGGATAGCCGGGATCAATCCGGCATGGATGAGCGCCATGCAGAACAGCATCTTCGTGCTGGCCGGGCCGGGGAGAGCCTGGCATACTGCAAACAGCTCCTGATACTATTGGGCCCAAGAATAAAGTCAGCCAATTTCATCAATCACGATGCAAGAGCAGGCATATCCCACCGCCTGTTCATCAATCCAAGGCACACGGCCGCCCTTCCCCTGCACGAACCGCTGATGCAGGATCTGGAAATGCACGGGCGGGCCTCCGAAGGCCGTGAAGCCCAGGTCCCATGTCCGCCAGAAGACGTCAGCGAGTCTCAGCACAAGCTTCTGGTTATTTGCAACGTAGGCATTTTGACGATCGCGCGTATATTCGTGGATGGTTCGGAGGGTTTCGAAAAGAGGCATTGTGGCCAGCACATGTCCATGTATAGCAAGGATCAGATAACAAATGAGCAAAATAGGAGAAGCTTGGGAAGATGGGAGTCGTGACAGGAGCGGAGATCTTGGTCTTCGATCACGACATTCCGATGATGAGGCTGAACATGACTAATAGCTGACTGAAAGATTTAGCGCGCTCTCATTGGCCAGACATCTAGGAAGTGCTACGGGCGAGCACAAGGCGTTGTTGAGTAGTTTGTATGTCTTGGCATGTGTTGCCTGATGTCTGCATGTCTTCGTCGTCACAGTCTTCCAACTTCAGTTTCGCTTCACACTCTGTCTCCCATCTTGCCGACTGTGGGCTGTTAGGATAGAGAGCATCACGGGCTTGTGCTGGACGACCCCCAGCCCAACACCACCACAAATGCGATACAAGAGCCTTTCACCTGGGTTTGGTCTCACACAATCCCGTCACGTCGGCGGGTCGACCTCTCCCAGAGCCAGCATCCCTGACACCAGGAAGTAGCCATAATGGCGCCTCCACAGGGCCAAGCCTCCTATAAAAAACAGTCCGGGGTTTTGGCAATATCGAAGGATCGCAAATCAGTCTCCTGGACTCCGGCACAACCCCCCGATGCCGCTCCCGTGGTCGTCCTGTCGGCAGGAGGTATCACGAATCTGCAACAGACGCCGGAAACGAATCCAAAAGTCATGTTGAAGATCTTTGTGCAAGACCCAGGGCAAAAGGAACCAGTGGCTTACGTCTTTACCTTCACTTCGACGGCTGACCCAAGAGGCGAGGCAAACTCGATAAAAGACGCACTCGCCAATGTCATCCAGGCCCAGAAGGCCGCCCAAAACGCTGCCGCTAGCGCGTCCAGTGGTCAGTCTGCTGCCATGACAATTGCCAACGCGATTGCAGGAGCAGGTCGGATAGCGAATATTTGGGAAGACGACGACCGGTTGAAGTCGGACGTCAAACTCCAGCAATCGTTGATGCAGGAAGATCCCGCTCTCCAAAAGACATTCATCGAGGCTCTCAGCTTGAAACCTGAGACGATATCCACCACGCAATTCACAGCACAGTTCTGGTCCTCTCGCATCCACCTCCTGCGGGCCCATGCGATCGCGCAGAACCAGGGTCGGGGGAAATATAATGTCTTCTCTGAACTGCGCCGCGAAGATGGGGGCACAAAGCTAAGCCTGACGCAAGATCATGTCCGGGCCATCTTCGAGCAATATCCTGTCATGCGGATCATATACGACGAGGTGGTTCCCAAGAAGTGCAAATCCGAAGTGGAATTCTGGTCACGTTTCTTCCAGAGCCAACTCTTTATGAAACTTCGCGGCCTCAAGTTCGATCCTACAAAGGAGTCGAGGGATAAGTACCTCGATACAGATGAATTCTTGAACCATCCTGATCTAACTGGTCTCCGACCAACATCTACGGAAATGCACATACCAAAGTTCATTGATCTGGAAGGTAACGAAGAAAACCATAGCCAACGCCAGGGCAACCGTCCCGATAACGAACTCCGGCCTACGGCTCTTGACAAAGCACCCATCATTCGCAGGCTCAATGTGCTCAGCGAAAAACTTATGGCCGCCGTGCGACCCTCAGATGTCGATGCATCCGCCCCGATCGGCATGAGCGAAGCCGCATATGAGAGCCTACGACTCCGAGATTTGGCAGGCGACCCAGAGCAGAATCGCATCATCCTCAATATCCGAGACCAAAGCCGGTTCTTCTCCGACACTAGCTCCGATCAAGCCGGCGCCAACGGCGTCGACAGCAACCCCTTCAAAAACATTGACTCTGGCAAAGCAATCAAAGATGTTTCTAGAGACATTTCAGAGCACTTCGCTCAGCCGGGAGTGGGAGTCATTCCCATCGCCCCGTTCGACGAAGAAGATGAGGATGAGGAGATGGAAGACGAGGCCTCCCGGCCGGAGACCGGGTCCTCTCTCGCGACGAAACACATTCTTTCCCTCATCCAAGCACATCGGGACCAAACATCCGAAATTCCCGAGGCGTCCGGTCTCAGCACAGCGATCTACGACCGCTTAACCCTCACTCACGCCACGACCATCGAGTTCCTGCACCAATTCTGGTCAGCGTTTCTCTCCGGCGACGCGAGCCGCGCCAACGAGGTCGCCAGCCTTGTCGAGAGCCTCAACCGCGCCCTCGACCGGATCAACGCGATCGCCGAGGACGCGGAGAAGGAGCGCCAGGACCACATGCGATCCCAACAGCTCGCGCTGGAGGAACGGTTTCGCAAGACCGGGCGGCGACATAAGTTGGACCCGAAGGCCATCAAGGGCGGCGGCAACATCGTCAAGCAGCTACTCGGCCCGATCATCAAGAGCCTTGCCAGTGCGGTGCTGATATACAAGCAGGCCTACGAGGAGCAGTCGCGCAGCGCGGGCGATGGCTGAGTTCATGCAAAAAGCTTACAACTCCTCTTCATGCTCCGGCGCCCGTGCCGGCGCTGTCCCGCGTCTCCTGAGGTCTACATACAGACTTAGCCTGGATGATCTTAATAGGATCATCGACGAACCCTCGAAAGTCGAAAGGAAGATGCTAGCTCTCCGATAGACACGCAGAAGAAGCACCTTCTCTCCCCTTCTCATACCTCAAACCGACCTGGAAGCATACTCTTCTCTGCGATCCCACGCAAACGCCACCTCGAGCAAGCAGGACAACTCGTATGTCACACGATAGCCTCCTGCGCTCATGCTTCCCATGGGACCGCCTGACAGCGTGGAGGATTGCTGGACGACTAGGGGAGCAAACACATATAACTTTTGGAAAAGGCCGAAGGGGGAAGGAAGCAAAATCAAAAGAGAAAGGGGGAGAGTGAATGAATGAATGGGCAGAGAATAGACACCATTCAGCCCCTTTTTGGTACTTTATTCACCGCGCCTGGATTACCATTTTGATAGTCAAGCCCACGGTTTAGAAGAATCCCAGTTATTATGATTCAGGTTTAGAGGCCTGGTACTCTGGATGTCATAATGGGTTTCATTTCGATATTCTCTTCCATAGAGGGCGTTTAGACCTCTTGAGTATCCCCGTCAGGACCTTGCCTTCGATCGCGATGAATTTATATCTGTTCGTCTTCGACGGGTGGCTTGTGCTTCATTCGAGATGTCTCGCTGTGACCGCCCTGCAGAGTAGAAGTGTTGTCCTGTACGGGCGGGCACTCAGAAGCTGTCGGGACTTAAAGTGTGCTCTTGATCGTCTTCGGAATGTCGCTGTTTGAGCATGGGTTGGAAGGCCACCAGGAGTGATTGAAGCCAACTGGCCCGGTCTTTTGAGACAGGAGGTGTCGGCTTTCCGAGGCTCGACGAGGTCTTCCATTTCCCAAGGGACAGATCTTTGGGGGTGGTTCGCCATCTCCAGCCTTGAAACATGTCCTTCATGAGCCTGTGAAGTACGACAAAATCTGTCTTCCAAATCCCCTCCGAGGGTTGGTCTGGTCGGTGGCGCCCACATTGTCAGTGACGTTCCTCATCCCGTCCGCAGAGCTCCCTTCCTCCTCCAGCCGTCTCCTCAGTTCCTCGTATTGACCTCTCTCTTTTCTCTTGCTCGACTCGCCCACCATCCACCCAGGAACCCTCCATCTTGCCAGCCCGCCGGGTAGCAGCTCGCCCATCCAGGCACTGCCGATCGTCCATCCCACGGCCGCAGGAAGCAGCTGGTAGGGAAACTGGCTCAGAGCCAGCTGCGCCGCGAGCAGATAGGTGGTCGACTTGTCACTCAGCACCACGCCCGGGACATGGCTCTGCTGCTGCTGCTCCCCTGCTCCCGCCGTAGTCGTGGCGGGACCCGTGACGATCTTGTAACGATACAGCCGCGGAATCTCGTCGCCCCAGACACTCAGGCCCGCGAAGACTACGCCCGTCAAGCCCGACGGGATATAGTTGTAGAAGCCCAACGTGCCGATCTTGAACGTCAGACACAGAGCCGGGACGAGCACGACGTTCAGCCAGAAACACACGACCACGAAACTGGCGTACTTGCGGCTGCCCCATAGGCGCTCGAGCACGCGGAACTGGTACAGCAGGGCCGTGGAGAAGAGCAGTTCCGTCGAGGATGTGTACGCGGTCTGGTAGGAGAGGAGGCGTGAGAATTGCAGGTAGGGCCAGAGGTGCGGCGTCGGCTTGATGGGGAGAAGGTACTTGACGTCGAGCACGGAGACGAGGATGCTGACCGCGGCGGAGGCGAGGATCAGGAACCGCGACACGGGCGCGTTGGAGAAGCCGGACGTCGTGACCATCGTGATTCCAGAGGTCAAGGCATGCGTTTGGGAGGTTTAATACAGGAGCCTGACTGAGAGAGTGTGAGCCGTCGCCAGCGAAAAACGATGTCGTGGTCGTTTGGGTTGGGTTTCTCCAATTGACATAAAGTACGCATGGAGTTTGTGACCACCTCTTCGAACTGCAATGCGGAGCACGGAGAAACTCGTCCCGAATTGACAATTGTGACCATGACTAGATCTCATCACATTGCACAGAATACCTTTATGGCAAATCCATGAGTCCATCGTCTCTCAGCTGTTTCAACGAATCTGACTCAACCGCATCTCGAACCCCGGCCGGTGTAAAGCGGGGAGGATGGCTTTCAATATCTGGCTAAAGGTACCAATAGATGCGCATGGCTCAAAGTTTGGGAACAAACATGGGCGTCTCCTCCTTCCACTTCTTATAGTCTGCCCGATCTCCATACCTCTTGTCGTACTTCTTCTCGCTAAGAGGCACCCCTGACACCTTAAGCAGCAAGAAAGTCACAAATGTCGGGCTGACCCCTGCTGCCAGAAGCGAAATGATCTTCCCAGCCAGTCCCCCCGCCAATCCCATTCCCACGACACCGCTATGCGAGGCCAGGACGCCCGCTGACATGGTCGCAATGCCGGTCCAAAGGGTGCTCTCTCCGAAGTAGTTGGGATGGCGACTCTTGCTCCACAGGCCTCGGGTCAGAAAGTCCTCATCATGCTTCTTCTCTTTCTTTTCCTGCATCCATTGGCTCTTCTGCCGATCCGCGGTGACCTCAAAGCCCAAGCCTCCGAGATAGAGCAAGATGCCGATGACGTCGGTAATAGATACAAGTCCCCCCAGAGTTGCGAAAGTCGATGCCGGCAGCGAGTTCACCGCGAGAACTGGTAACAGGCAGAGAGAAACCCAGGTGGCCTGGGCAAAGAAGGCCACACCGAACTTGGACGGGGACTTTCGAATCTCAGTAAATCGTGAGTCTTCGCCCGTGGAAAGGATCCGGGTGAAGAGGTAAGTTCCGACTGATACTGCTTAGCACGCTTTCATTGTTTATACCTGCCGAACTCACGTCTGGCGGCCCAGAAGCTCACAGCAGCACTCAAAGCCACTTGCCTCCAATTGAATCCATAGGGTCCTGCGGTGCCTCTGAGTGAATTCAGGAGGCTAGGCCATGCTGGGAGCGATTTCCCAGCCAAAGCAGCAGCAGATCGGGCGCGTATGGCCGGAAGGAAGAGACTCAACGCCGCGCACGAGAGGTAGGTCAGAGATCCGGACAGATCGTAAAATCTTTCAGTCTGGGCGAAGATCGAAGGAATGGCGACAGCAGCTTGGATGCCATACGCAAGGCCGATTGAGGGCACGAGATTCCGGAGGAAGGGATTGCGGAAGTTGGTCGCCGACAAGAGGGAATGCAAAAGAGCCATAGTGGCGGCGGTTAAACTGAGGGATGGGGGGAGAAGCTCAGACGTTCATGAGTGTTTAGACTCACCGAAGACTTTATACTTAGCATGTTGTTCAAATCTACTAATCCACGTCAATTCAGACAGCAGATTGTTGGAACGCGTGAAGTTGGACGAAAAGTGTATGACGACAATACTCGTCGTTGTTGGCCGGAGTTCGGAGGAATAAATCCCCGCATCCGCAGACTGCGATTTGGAGATCGGATCTCGAGATCGAGAAATTTACGATTTGTGATGCATCCAACAAAGCAACTCTCTCACACGATTGACCACCGACAGCCTCAAGGAGACAAAACGCACAAACTCTGCCGCAGGGGCTGAAAGTACGGAGATGGACGAGACATCGATGCCCGGGGCATTCCCTTCTGCACCAGATGAACCTACCGCAAACAGAACACCCAGAAGACGATTTGTCGGCCGGCGGACTGCTGAGGCGCAGGCAAAGCAAAGACAAGATGCAAACTCGTCGGTGGAGGAAACCACGGCGGTCATCGCGACAAGTTCGTGGTCCCATTTCATCTGCTGAGAAGGCAACGAACTGACTTGAGCAGCCCAGCGCAAGACCCCACGAGCCTTGAACCAAGTGCCGGCCGAGATCCTCGATGACCCAGACATTCAGGCCGCGATAACTTTACTTCCTCCCAACTACAGTTTCGAGATTCCCAAGACCATCCACCGAATACGAACGCTGGAAGCGAAGAGAGTGGCTCTTCAGTTCCCCGAGGGTCTCTTGATGTTCGCCACCACGATATCAGACATCTTGACTCAGTTTTGTCCCGGCGCGGAGACTCTGATTATGGGCGATGTCACATATGGAGCCTGTTGCATCGATGACTACACTGCAAGAGCTCTTGGGTGCGACCTTCTCGTCCACTACGCGCACAGCTGTCTGATCCCCGTTTCAACATCGAAGATCGCAACATTGTACATTTTCGTCGACATCTCAATAGATGTCAAACACCTCGTGAGCACCCTCTCACGGAACATCCCTCCGGGAAAGACTATTGCCATGGTTGGCACAATCCAGTTCAACTCGACCCTACACACGATCCGACCGGCCCTTGAGGCGGAGGGGCTGAAGCTGGTCGTGCCCCAGGTTATGCCGCTCAGCAAGGGCGAAGTGCTGGGCTGTACTGCTCCCAAGATCACTCCTGACGCCAATGTGGACCTCATTCTATATCTGGGAGATGGACGTTTCCACCTCGAAGCGGCCATGATAGCCAACCCCGATATTCCAGCCTATCGATATGATCCTTACTCGCGGAAGCTGACGCGAGAGACCTATTCACACGATGAAATGCTGGACATGCGATCCGCGGCGATTCAGACGTCGAAGCGAGCCAAGAAATGGGGCCTGATACTCGGGGCATTGGGACGACAGGGAAATCCGCACACCCTGACGATGATCGAAAATTATCTTACCCAGCAAGGAATCCCGTGGGTGAATCTGCTGCTGAGTGAAATCTTCCCGGGCAAGCTTGCCCTGTTCGAGGACGTGGATTGTTGGGTGCAGATTGCCTGTCCCCGGCTGAGCATCGACTGGGGATATGCCTTCCCCCGGCCACTACTGACGCCGTATGAGGCTCTGGTGGTGCTGGGAGGCCGTCAAGGCTGGGAGAAGGAAGACGGGACATATCCCATGGATTTTTATGCCAACAATGGCCTGGGACGGACGACTGAGAAGCTGGCTGCCCAGGTGGGCGTTTCTGCATAAAGCGGGTGATGAAGCAGACGGATGTGACACGACCATTACTCTTGATCCAACTTAGATACCCCCTTATGTATTTGTATGGCACGTTATCTATCCCATATCAGACAGACACCTTAATGCGGCCGCGTCGTTGGATGGTAACGTGACTGCCGATGTTTTGCCGACGTCGCGAATCTCGGCGACTCTCCAACGTTGTCAACGTCAACATGACAACCGTGAATGTGTCCTCTCTCCCCCATCCACTCCCAGCCTCGAATGAATCGTCTCCCACTGTCCCTGGTAGGTTGATACATTCATCTTTACTGCTCATCATCCACCCTTTGGCCTCTTAGCCGGGGTATGCATTCGGACATTCATGTACTTGTCCGCTTCCATGACCAATCCGTGTTTGCGGGCGAACACCTTCGATGCACCATCACCTTCAAGAATGTTGCGAATTTGTCCAACCCGACCACGCCGTCGCTCCAGCCTCGACGGAGGAGTCGAAGAGAGAGCGTCAGTCAGATCGCTGCTCACGTAGCTCGAAATGCCGCCGCTGCGAGACACGCTCGGAGCGACCGCTCTGCCAGCAACGACACTACGACAGCCACTGTTCCAGTGAACAACGCTGGCGTCAGAGATGTCCAGTCCGACTCCCAAAGACCAGGCCACAAACATCTGAGAACACTGTCAATTATATCTGTTACATCTCCCATCGTCACGCCCGACCTAGCAGAGACTACCAACACAGGCTGGGGCAAGCAACATAGACCTGGCCATCAACGCTCGTCAACGACCCAGCTGCAACACGGTAGGTTTCTCATTCTGAATCGTCCCGTGTGTTGCTGCCGCTGATCTAGCGTAGGCAGTCAGAAATCTCGTTCAGACTCGCCTACACGGCTCCAACTGCCTCGCATAAACAGTCGGGGTGATTCCACATCTCCTGCCCCAAGCCTGAGTCGCGAGTCAACGCCCGATTTCAGGCCTTCTTCCGGCCGACCTGGGAAACTGTCCTCGACTCCGGACTACAATGAGCCACACTTTTCAAGTCAGCAGGATGCCCCTCCAGTCTCCGAGAATGATCAAATCACGAGCGAAAGGAGCAGTGCCGACTTTTATTCGCTGAGCAATCATTCACAAGAGACTTTGATGTCCGAACAGCCTTCTATCATGTCAGACCATCCACCACTGTTCCAGTATTCGTCTTCTCTTCCACGAAGGCCAGCGATGAGACCTCCACAGCGTCCTCAGGCCGTGAGTCTCTTGATGGGATATGCTCAACTGAGCGCTACGTTCACCTTGGACGCGTCCTTGATCGATCAAGCACACTTTGAGGAGGTGAAAAGGAAGGGTTTCCTAGGGGGTCAAGCTGGCGGAGGTGTTGTTGGTGTGAAGAAGGCTCGACCGACTAGTGGCTTTTTGGGCATGGGCGGCTTCAACTTCAACAGCTTCGGCGGATCGTTGAACAGTCTGATGGGCGGCGATAACCTGAGCAGCGTCAAAGAGATGAATGCGGTCACGAATTCTCGCGCGATCCCTCTTCTTTCGACCCCGCAGTCCTTGCTGTTTGTCGACATGCAACTCGAACCTGGCGAAGAACAAAGCTATTCATACCTCTACCCCCTCCCTCCTGGCTTACCATCGAGCCATCGAGGTAAAGCCATCAAGATTAGCTATAATCTGACCGTCGGAGTACAAGGACTACCGGGGACAAGAGACGTCCATACTGTCCGGCAAGTCAACGTCCCCGTGCGTGTCTTTCCCGGAGTCAACTATGCTGGCGAGATATATGGGCACGACCTGATGCAGCCTCATGTCATCCTTCAAGATCTCGCACAGACAAAATCCATCTCCTCGCCCGAATCCCAGGAGGAAACGAAAATCCCGAGCACCAAATCCGACGACAAACCCACCGCCGATTTCCTCCAATTCGTGGACACGCTGTTGGATCAGACGCGGAGAAGACACTCGAGTAGCGGCACCATGGATGCACCGTGGAGCAGTCAAGATGCCGGGAATCGTGGAAAGACGCTACAGGCCATTGATCGCGCGATTCTCTTCGGCAACCAGCTTTCAGACGCCGAGGCGAGTCCCAATCGATTCGAGATTGCGCGGAACGGTTTGCGAGTGGCGGTCATCGTGATCGATCGCCCCTTACACAGACTTGGGGAGACGGTGACGGCAGTGGTCGATTTTGGAGACGGACAAGTGCCCTGTTCGTCGCTCAAATCGACGCTAGAGAGCTGCGAAAAGGTCGCGCCCGAACTCGCCGTGAGATCTGCCGCGGCCATTAACCGGATCACGAGAAAGGTCTACGCCGCGCATTCGGAGACGGTCCTATTCACGAAGAGAGCGACGTTCGCACCTACGGTCCCAGCGTCAGCGACGCCGACATTCGTCACCACTGGTATCAATCTCGATTGGAGCCTCCGGTTCGAGTTTGGCACCGTCAAGCCCTCCGAGAACGAGGAAGGTGACATCCAACCGGTGACGGAATTCTTGGAAGAGGTGGTCAAGGACGAAAGAGGGGCCATCAATGTCGCGGTCGAGAATCTGGACTGCGAGACCTTTGAGGTCGTCATCCCCATCACGGTCTACGGTGATCTTGTCCCGGATGGCAAGGAAGGCGACGATGTTGTCGGCATTCCAATATGATCCTGACTTGGCCATGCGTTCACGACCCAAGCCATACGATATCGCGAATCATGAAGGAAAGGTCGGCAAGAAGCATCACGCCTCCTATCAGTCTGTGCGATCCTGCCGAGACGAAGCAGCTTTAAGGAGAAGTCGCCTGGCCATTTAGAGAGGTTGACTCGATTTACGAGTTATATTCTCAGATCTAAGATGGTCGGTCATTTTTGGGCAAAGCGTTCGCAGGAAGATGTCACAGACAACCGTGTGCGCCGCCCCCACGAGTGCCACAAACAACCACGATCGAATCGGCAGCGTGGTCGCGAAACGGTCCCCGAGACTCTGAAGGGGGGCGTCAAGGAGAGAGGGCAATGAACCTGTGACCACCCACCTTGCCTGATCCGAGAGAATTGCTCAGTGGCCTTTTTTTCCTTTGGGGTCCGCCACAAAAGGGGGCGGACTATTACAAACAGACGATGACCCAGGCAGGCTCTCTCAATCAATCGGCCTTTTCTGGGCCTTGCATTCATTTCGCGAAATCGTATGACGACTTTTCCAATTCAATCCATAAGAGTACCTTCACGTAGCTTCTCGCTTCTCGCTTGTAAGTTGTATAGTATATTATACAAGGTACATAACAAATCACAACTTCCCACCCATCCTCTCTCTATACCTCTTCCTCTCCAACGCCTTCAACTCCGCCCTCTTGATCTTCCCACTAATCGTCTTGGGCAAGAACGACGCGTCCACGAACTCGATCTTGCGCGGGTACTTGTACGGCGCGGCGTTGCGTTTGCAGAATTCTTGGAGTTCCTTGACTAGATCTTGGGTTTTGAGATTTTTCGAAGCGTCGGCTGTGAGGACGACAAAGGCCTTGACGACCTCGTCGCGTGCTGCGTCTGGCGATGCTACCACTGCGGATTCGACGACTGAGGGGTGCAGTTTCAGTGTGGATTCGACTTCGAAGGGGCCTGTTTGGTTGGTGACATCGTTAGACAGGAGCAAAGCAAAAAAGAAAGGGAAGGAAAGGGATAGATTAGGGAATGAAAGACGCGCAAAACTCACCAATTCGGTATCCGCTCGAATTGATCACGTCGTCGCTCCGGCCCACAAACCAGAAATACCCATCCTCGTCCCTCGTGGCGCGGTCGCCTGTGATGAAATACCGTTTCCCGTTCGGGAAGGTCTTGATCTTGC
The DNA here is from genome assembly GCA_001599775.1 of Exophiala alcalophila. Lineage (NCBI taxonomy): Eukaryota > Fungi > Ascomycota > Eurotiomycetes > Chaetothyriales > Herpotrichiellaceae > Exophiala > Exophiala alcalophila. The sequence continues at coordinate 5,070,498 of BCHY01000001.1, forward strand.
TGTCGATCTTCCCCGTCGTCTTGTCGATGTACCCCTCGAAGACGCCGAAGAAGGTACTGTCGCTCTTCTTGTCCTTGTCGCCAGCGACCACGATCGCGATGTCACCTTCGTCTCCGTCCTGTGTGACGTTGCCATCTGCGTCGATGATGGTCAGGGAGACGCCGGGGATGGGTTTCCCCATACTCCCCGGTTTGATCTTGTTGATCTTCTGGTTGGCGCAGACGACGACCGTCTCCGTCTGGCCGTAGGCGTCGTAGATCTCGATACCGCCCGTCATCTCCTTCCACGTGCGGATCACGCTCTCGTTCAGGGGCTCCCCGGCCCCGCAGCAGTGCACCAGGCTCTTGGGCGTGCCCTCTTTCGTGGCGAAGATGCGTCGGCTTTCGTCCAGTACTAGCTGGCGGTACACGGTCGGTGGCGCGCAGAGGGTCGTGATGGGGAATTTGTGCAGCACCTCCAGCGTCCGGCGCGGGTTGAAGGCCAGTCTGTCGTCGTGCACGAAGAGCGTCGCTCCGCAGTTCCACGTCGAGAACCATGACCACGCTGCTTTCGCCCAGCCTTGTTCCGACAGGTTCCAATAGATCTTGCCGGGGGAAAGATCGAGCCAGTGGATCCCCGTCAATGCATGTGCCAGGGGGTATGAAGTCTGCGTGTGTAGCACCATCTTGGGCGGTCCTGTCGTCCCAGACGTGAAGAAGATCACTCCGGGAGAGGAAGGGCCCAGAGAAGATGGAACAGAGAATGTCGTGCTTATGGCCACCTTTGCCAGCGCCGCGTTGAAATCAACCACGCCCTCGGGCACTTTGCCGCCACCGATCTGGATCACGGTGCGTAGACTCGGACACTTCGCGCGGATCTTCAGGCACTTTGCGACCGAAGTCTCGTCGCCGACGAACGCGGCCGCATGCGAGACCTGAAGCCGGAACTCAATGTCCTTGTCGACCAGGAGGGTAGTGCAGGGACAGACGACCACGCCGGATCGAAGACAGGCCGTCGCGATCTCCCACCACTCCGGCACGCGGGCCGAGATGAGAATGCATGTTTCGCCCTGCCGGATGCCCAGCGAGGCGAGCAGAGACGCCACGCGCTGCGACTGCTGCGAGAAGTGTTTGTAGGTAAGTTGCTTCGTGGTGCTCAGCGTTTGATCGGCCCAGTAAAGGGCGATCTGGGAGGGGTCTTTCGCCGCCCAGTGGTCGACGACGTCCCTCGCGAAGTTGAAGGACGACGGGAGGCGGAGGGGGGACACGGGCACCGAGGGAGCACCAGCCATTGCAGTTGATCGGTTGGGTACCTACAGAAGAAGGCGGGAGATGTTGTGTGTGGCCTGGCCTCGTAGGTGTATGTATGGGTCGTACGGGTAGGTACCTAGTATGATATAAGACCCAAGAGTCAAGACTCCCCCAGTTCCAGCATGGGGATCTGTCTGCCTTTACGTCGGGGAGAAAGCCAGGTCTTTTTGGACGGGTTCTCGAGACGGAGACGGCGACGGCGACCATAAACAAGACTGTCCTCGAAATACCCCGGACCTCCCCCGCTGTGACGCTGTCCAAGGATTGGTCTCGGTAACGCTGGTGCACGCGGCAGCGGGGCGCGGGATGCAGCTCGTACATTGCCGCGTGAAGGTGAAAAGGCCGGGGCGGGGGCGGCAGCGGCAGCGGGAGCGGCACCGGGCAGAAAGAGAGTCGCGGAGCGGCAGAGCAGCGGAGCCGGCTGAGTCTTCGTACCTACTCGTACTCGTACTATTTGTACAATGATAAATGGCACGGGCGTGGTCCTCTCTCCTTCCTGATTAGGAGACTTTCCAGAGCTTTACGAGATCTTTATCACTCGAAGAAACGTTGGCAAGACGCTTGCATTTGGATGTTTAAGCAGGATATCGACCGAGCCTCCTCGTCAGAAACCCAAACTTTTTGATGCTCCTCTCCTCCCGCTGCGAGGAGGGATATGCAGGTGACATGTCTCTATCTATTCAGGTCATCCAGACACCGAGCAGCGCTCATGCCTAAGGGGCCCTTTAAAACGCCATGATGATCATCCCAGCCGTCGAGCCGTCAAGTCCACTTGCCGCATTAACAATTAGATCCAATTATGCACCCGTTCGCCTCCAGTGGCATCAAAACAAAATTCGTGCATGGGGTATCACTGACGATGACGAGGTAATTATGCGAAATCACGGAGGCGCGCTGGCATCCTCCCCGATCTCGATGCATGTTCTTCCCATTCGTCCCCAAGAATCCTTCCGGTATGGGGGAGGAAATCATTCTTGCGGTTCCTGGGATAGTCGAGGCCTCTTTGCCGGGGGCTCTCGATCGTTGATCTGCCGAAGCTGATCCTCCAACTCCTCGACTTTCCGCTTCAACTGGTCGCGCTCTTGGATGGCCCGGTCGCGCTCGCCGCGCAGACTGTTTTCGTTGTCCGAGTACACCATGTGGATGACTTCGAGTTCCGACACGCGAGTGCGCAGGGTGTTGTTGGCTGCCACCAGTTGATCATAACTCATCGGCGGGTCATGATGTCGGTCGCTAGGGAGGGAGGTTGTGTTAGGAGAAGAATGGTTTAGTTGAAGCGGCGGAAGGGTGGGAGAGCCATTGTAGTGATGGTCCGGCATGGAGGCGGCCGCCGCTGTCGCACCGTCGAAGAAGTGCTGCGGCGCAATATTAGGATCGTGCTGCGCTCCAGGCGTTCCTGTGCGCGAAACAGGCGAGTGCGAGCGGTCTGAGGCGACGGACGCAGCCATCTGCGACACTCGTCGGTGAGCGCTGATTCCATTCGGCGGAGTGGTCATGTCGGCTTGCGCCGGAGGGCCTCCATTCTGTTCCAACTGTAGGATGCGTCAGCTAATGTCGCGCATGCGTCTGCGCACCACTGACCTTCTTCTTCGGACCCTGCGTGGCTGTTTTGACCCTATTCCGACTCTTGATCACGTCGGTCTTGAGACTGATCGGGCGAGGGCGGCCATGGAGCTTGAGGAAGAGCCCGCAGGCGTTGCAGAGCACGGAGCCGGCCTCGTCGCGTCGCCATAAGGGTGTCGTCGAGGTCTGGCAATTCTGGCAGACAGGCTGTGAAAAAGGTAGAGAATGGTCAGTCCCTGGCAATGAGGCAGCCATTATGTCGCTGCTAGACGGGGTAGAGGGAGGGAAGGCGGATGGGGGAGATGGGGGGGAGAGCGCAGTGTTATCGATTGCGATTGCGAGGGAGCGACGATAAGAGATAAAGAAAAAAGGCGGAAAATGCTGGGCGAGGCAGCGAGCAGCAGCCAGCTGAGATGGCGCGATAGCGATAGCGCAGGAAGGACTCGGGACTCGAGATGGCTGGCCGAGGGTGAGTTTGGTTGGGTACTGGGGGCCTTGCGAGACGCAGTTGCCCGCCAGTCACGAGACGCGAGCACGTGGTGCCATCATATCATCACGTGATAGATACGGGGCTTGGCAACAAATCGCGGTGGCAGGAGATGCAAGTCGAAGTCGAAGTCACTCACCGGTGCTGTGCCTGCAATGCCAGGTGTCGGGATCGGAGGCATCATTCCTGAATATCCCATCAGAGGCCCATGCCCATGGCTGCCGGAGAACGACCTAAGACCAAATCAAATGTCAACTCCATCGTTCCTGTGTCTTCCTCCTCATATCCGTCGCGGTGTGCGTACCTGAGAGGCGGCGGTGTTGCGGCCAGTGATGTCAGCGACGAGAGCCCCGGCAGAGCTGGTCGTGGTTCTGAGTGGTACCCTCGGCCCAGACTCAGACTCGCGCTGCGGGTGTGGAATTGCGGTTGACTGAAAAAGAAGCCATGCGAAGTTGGCGGATGGGTCGATGACGGCCGCGAGATGTCCCTGTCATATCCCGCCGATGGCAACGGCGAGCGCCCTCTCACATCTCGCGGATGGTCTCGTCGGCCGGTGCTGTATTCCTCCAATCTGGTCTCACTCAACGGCGTCGACGGTGGCCGGTAAGTTGGGTCAATGGGAGAGGCCCGGAAGAGCGGAGGAGCGACTGCGGACGCCGTCTTCGATACTGGTTGAGACCAAACCGTGGTCTCGGCGGATCTGGTCGATCAGAGACTCTGTGCTGGGCGAACAACGACGATACCACCGGTAGCATTTACCATGAAATCCACGGCAATGGACGACAACGCAGCCTCGTGGAAACGACGAACAAGAAACAGGTGCTATCGCAGATCTGAAGAGAGAGGAGGCGGCGAGGAACGTCTATCGATAGACGGGAGCCTCAAGGCTTTTGCTGTGCCCAATACAATCTCAGAATCAGGGGTCTCGCGAATCCAGGATTCCAGGCGACGAGCATATTGGTCCCGCCGGCCCGCCTAACAACATGTCTAATTGCGCCGTGTCGGAGCATGGACGCGTCTGTTGAGATCACCCGCGCGATGCGCACCTGGCAAGTAATCGTCTTCAAACTAGGCACGTAGTAGTCTGTCCTCTGGTCCAACCGGGGGTCCAGCTGGTATGCATGCCATATCCGGGTCACCGGCCGACAGCTGCAAGCAGCCGCCAGCGAACATTATTGACAATTTGACACTGGCCTCTGGAATCTTGTCGATTCGTCCTTAGTGCTACCGCGCAACGGTAAGGAGGCAGTTGGCTGATTCGGCGCGTCCTCAAATCTGGGGAAAGAGGAAAGAGATTGATGCAATCTCGAACAGTGGAGGCCCGGTTTCCGACGCGCCCCCTTTTTCGCGCCCGTGGCCGTGTGGCGCCGTCACGATTCCGCCGCCCTGGGCTCCGCGGTCAAATTTCCATTCGGAATCGGCTGCAGCCGCGGTGAGCCTTTTGAGCTGATAATAATCACGATTCACGATTCACGACGGGCGATGCCATTTGATGGCTGATGGCTGATGGGTGGTGGCTTGACAAGTGACAATCCGCCAAGCACGTTGCGGCGGACATTTCGAGTGGTGGTAAATGAGCCCAATGTTAGATGGCAGCAGTCAATCAAGCTCGTCAAGTCATCGATGCCTTCAGCAGGCTCCTGGGGCGCGTTTCCCGCCGAGACAGCAGCAAATAAAGTAGCACTGCCCGTGTCACGCGTGTCAATGTAGATCAGAGCCCCGTAGTCCGAGATTGACAGCACGCGTTCGTTCCAGAATTTCATCGGGCATGGGTTGTGAGGCTGTGGCTGATGCATCCCGGCTAGCGAGCATCCTAGCGAGGGAGGCGTATCGCTATCATCCTCAATCCAATCCTACGAGTATATACGGGGCCGACTCGAACGAGCTTTTATGCTTCCTTATCCAAGCACCAAGAATTTCTTGCTTGGTATAATTGATAGCCAGAGCTGTTCAAGCTCCTGAAGTCTTCCTGTGGAAACCGATGATGGCCATTTATTGCCTGCATGTTGTAGTATTTATAGTCGCCCAAGCCAGAAGATGAGGTCAGACACGAGAGTGTATCACTACTACCCGGAGGACGACAACTCGAGATAACGTCATACGGTAATAAGAACACCGTTGCTGCTTTGCACGAGAACACACGCATCTTTAAAGGGCTGTGAGAGACACACTCTCCTCTGGCGCAAGGCTGCTACGTATTCCGAGGTCGTCTCAGGAGACCGGGGACTGAATCAATGCGATAAGAACAGGCAGCAACCAATTTGAAAGGCTTCTCGCAGATACGGAGCACAGTACGTACACCCAGGGGCGAATGACGGGAGCTGGAGGTTTTCAAGTCGTAGAGGAGGAATCCACCTCTGACAACTGTCGAACAAACTCTTGTCCTGTCTGAAGGAGTAATCCTGTTCATTCGCTGACTCCTGACTCCGGACTCCGATTTTCTCCTTTTTATATTGCGCTTGAGGGTGTCGTGCTCCGACGTATGACTTCCAGCCAATCAGCAGCCACAGAATCAGGCAAGGCCACCTATAGGCCAGCGGCATCGGCAACCACTGACCAGGCTGCATACTTGGTCCGACTCCCTTGGTACCAAGTTGCCAGTCGAAAGTCCCCGAGCCGCAGTTGGCGAGGCTCAAAGATTCCAGAAATCCGTCTGTCTGGGAACGTGGCTCCGAAGATCATTCCTTGTGGCTGCCCCGTCCAGACTTCCCTTTTGGACGAAAGTCATCTTCGATACAACACTGAGTTAGGGCCAAATCCATCTTCGGCATGTGAGACTCTCCCGGCCGGTTCCTTGACTCTTCTCATCACCCAGCACTCCTCGCTGGGCACCTCTGCACAACATGCCTCGACAAAGACCAACCTCCGGCTACGCTCGTCTGGCTCAAGCCGACGACGACGACGGACCTCTGGCCGAAGATGATTCCGGCGACGAGACGTACCAGAACTCGCCCATCACCACCCGATATGCCTCCATCCAGCCCGCCCCTCGAGAACACATGCGGCACGACCACCGCCGAAGACCTGCGAGACGAATGCGAAGTAACTCGTCCGGCGTGGACATCAAGGCCATCAATGCTCGCCTGGAGAGATGGGCCGAAGAGATCGCATCCAAGTTTAAGATCACCTCGGTCCGTGGCAAGACGCAGGCAGAAGAACTGTTAGAGATACACCATACCGTTTTCCAGGCTCCGCCGGGCGTGCGTCCCTATACTGCCCAGCAGCTGGCTGCCTACAATGCCGCAGAGTCCGAGCGGTTGACCCCATCGCAATTCGAAGACATTGTCGAAAGCGTCCGCGTTGCAATCGAACTGGGAACCCATCCCAAAATGATCTCCCAAGGCAGCTCCGGCAGCTACTTTGCCCGAAACACTGACGGAAAGGTGGTTGGCGTTTTCAAGCCAAAGGATGAAGAACCATATGCCTCGAGAAACCCCAAATGGACCAAATGGATTCACCGGAATCTCTTCCCCTTCGCGTTCGGTCGGGCCTGTCTCATCCCGAATTTGTCCTACGTCTCCGAGGCTGCGGCATACGTGCTTGACGTTCAACTGAGAACCTATATGGTCCCTTACACGGACGTGGTCTGGTTGTCTTCGAAATCCTTCTTTTATGATTTCTGGGAGCGGCGAAGTAAAAAAGGCCTTCCGGCCAAACCGGGCAGTTTTCAGGTCTTCTTGAAGGGATTCAAGGACGCAAACATCTTCCTCCGTGAGAACCCATGGCCAGATCAAGCAACTGAGTTTCGGGACGACCTAGAGCACACGAGTAAAAGACGGCGTTTGACCAACTGCTTCCCCGGTGGAAGCAATTCGGATGATGAAGATGATGGCGCGCCGCGGATAGTTGTGTCGCCTCCACCGCAGGAAACGCCGAAATTCCACTGGACCCCAACAATCAAACAAGCCTTCCGAGAAGAGCTGGAAAAGCTGGTCATCCTGGATTATATCATGAGAAATACTGACCGAGGGTTGGACAACTGGATGATCAAGATCGATTGGAAGACGGAGGAAGTCTCAATTGTGGCCGAGCCCCCGAAACCGAATGCTCCGGCTGAAAATGGAGATGCCCAAACCCCGCCGGTGTCTTCAAGCCCTCAACAGCGGCCTGAATCAAACACTTCGCGCCCTTATCGGAGGTATGAGGCCATGGAAAGCCGGTCAGGGACCCCTTCCAATGCGAGAGACGAAAAATATGCTTCGATTTCGATCGGTGCCATCGACAACAGTCTTTCATGGCCTTGGAAACACCCTGACGCAGTAAGTACCAATGTTCCCCCTTGTCGTGCTCAAGGCTAACACCCTCCAAGTGGCGTAGTTTCCCCTTTGGCTGGCTTTTCCTCCCTGTCTCTCTGATCGGACAGCCTTTCTCGCAGAAGACTCGAGAGCATTTCCTACCCTTACTGACTTCAACGGCATGGTGGAGTGAAACGCAATTGGCCCTTCGAAGGGTCTTTGCCATCGATGCTGACTTCAAGGAGAGCATGTTTGCCCGCCAAATTGCCGTCATGAAAGGCCAGGCGTGGAATGTCGTTGAAACCCTTAAACAAGAAGACCACGGCCCGCTGGAATTGACGAGACGGGCCCGAGTCTGTGTGTGGGACGATCTGGTTGATGTACCGGTGGCGATCCCATTGCGTGTACCGTCGAGCGAGATGAGCCGCAAAGCCGCTCGCATCGACCAAGAAGAAGAGATGGATATTGGTGCATCGTACGCTTCCGCGCCGCCCGGGAGATCGGCCCAGCAGCACGATCTCCTCGGCTCACCGACGGGCGAATTGCCCAATCCCAACCGTTTCGACCTCACACGCGAAGACAGCACCGCCGACATAGGATACATGCCGGGCGAAGAAGGGGCCAGCGGACCCCTAACCATGGGCGGCTTCGACTCGACCGACTTCGCCAGAGAAGCACGCACCAGCCTAGGCCAGAGCTCGACCCTCCCGACCCGACCCGCGGCCAAGGGCAAAGCACGATTCAGCTTCGACTTCACCCGCAGCGAGGCCACCACCACGAAGGACCGACTACGCAGACAACGATCGGCCTCGACCCGCAGCGGCAGACAACCCGCCATTGTCTACGAAGGGGACGACCTCGAGGGTGACCTGGGCTACGCGGCCGCCAGCGACATGGACCAGCACAAACGCAAAGTCATCGTCGAGAGACTGGAGATGGTGAAGAGTAAGAAACCGGTGTTCACATGGTGTTGAAGACATTCAACCCCCATCCAAAATTAAAATACAAAAGAAGAGGTGATCGTCAATTGGTTTTGGTTCACTCTATAGACGAGGCACAAACCCCTCCTCCACTTTCCGCATTGAAAAAACAACCCAAGGATTAAAGAAAATGGGGCGCCATGTATAAGGAAGGGATAGTGAAAACAACAATCATACATACCTGGTAGCATTGCAATTGCCGCATTGCCGTTTCGCCGGGGTTATTGGGACGGATGGGATGGATTGCATCTTGTTTTGTATGTGGGACGTTGGGATTCACTTTTCGTCGCATCCTCGGATAGGGCGGTTTCCATCCCATTCCTCGGCTTCTCGTCTAGAATCTAGAATCTAGAATCTAGAATCTACAATACACACCTCCTCCCTCTCCGAGGCTGCTAGAAACCTAAGATTTGAAAAAGGGAAAGGGAAGAAAATAAATGTATCGGATAAACTGTGTCAACTCAGCGTGGACTGTACTACCTGGTACTTTACTGGCTTCGCTCCTGATATAAGATAAGACTATTGTAGTTTGTCAACAACCAGCGCCCTCGCGCCCGTCCACCGGTAGTATCCAGGAAACGCCAGCCCAGCCAGAGGAAAGTCCTGCGTAGGTCCACTCGGTGGACTCATGGCGATCGATGTATGAAGACGAAAGCAAAGCGGGTTTCGAGGTCTGCGCTGTTTGACTCCATGCGAGTTCACCATGCAGCTATCACCGGTTCAAGCCAACATGTATGTGTTCTGCTGCTCCGTCTGCCGTTGTGAACACCCCTATCATCTCTCCTCCCTTGTTGGGTATTATCGTTCTCGTCGTGATTATCGTACCACAGAAGGAAAAAACCGGGAAAGTCAAGGAGGAGCTGGAGGAGAGAGATCCCGCGCGCGAACGAGGATGACGGCGGCCAGATACTTTGGGTGCCGCCATCTTCCCAATGCGCGACTATGCTTCGTCTCCTGCCCTCCTTCCTTCGTTGATCTCTTCACGAGAAATCCTCTTCCTCCTTCTCGATGGCGTTCTTGATCCGAACTAGCAGCGTAGTCTTCCACTTGTCCAACTTACTCAGCTGGTCGAACTGGAACAACTTGTCGGTGAAACTTTCTTGATCGCCCTCCTCCACGGCGCCGAGTAGATCAGTAAGGAGCATGTTTTCGCGCGTCGATGCGAACCCGTTATCCAATTCGCGGTAGTGTTCCAGCGCGCGTCTCGTAGCCACCTGGTCGCCGGCAGCGAGGTGACAGATACCGGCCTTCAGGAAGTAATCCTTAACGCTCCACTTCATAAGGTTATTGTTGATGCTCGACTTCGCCACGGTCTCGAGCTTCGCGATCGCGGTCTGATAGTCACCCTCGAGCGCCGCCAGGTCCGCCACCTTCAGGTACAGCTTGTTGGCCAGGGCCTCGGCGTTATCGCTTTCGTACCACTGTGCCGCCGTCTCGTAGGCTTCCAACGCCTTCTTCTGGTCTCCGATCTCCATCTCGTACACCTCGGCCAGGTTCTGTTGGTGTGTGGCCGCTCGGCGGAAGTTGCCCTTGACCGTGTAATGTGCAATAGCTTGTGCGAGGACTCGGGCCGCGTCCTGCGGTGAATCCTTGCGGTATACTTTGAAGGCCTCAGTCAGGGTGTTGGCCATATCATCCGGCTCGTTGAGTTTGCCCTGTTGTATCGAGGCAGCCTTTTCAAAGGCCTGGCCGGCTTCATAATCTGATCAAAGCCAGGACACACGTCAGTCCTCTGGGGTTTCCCGCAATGGATTCTCGAGTATTGAGGGCGGTCTGCTTACTCTGCTTCTGTACCCGGAAGGCATTGGCTGCTTGTGTATACAGATCTGCTGTATTTTCCCATTTCTCTTGTCGCCCACCAAATAAACTAAATCCACCGGAGGCTCCTTGGGCGGCCTTGTCGGCCTTCTGCAGCAATACTCTGGGGTCTTGAGCCATGGTTAAGGAGGTGTGTCGAGGGCGGGGTGATTGGGGACGTGGACTGCAGCGGTAATATGATGTTCGCGGCCGCCTTTAGGATTGAGGAGAAGTATTCAAGTGATCAAGAAGAACGGCGCATCCAGTTCGGTTGGAATGCGTGTCGTTTGGAAGGACGGTGCAACGTGAAAGGTGAAGGGAGCCTTGCGTAAGGCACTTGGGTCGACCAAATGAAGCCCCGCTGTCATTTGCCCAGGAACTTCGAGTCGCTTGCCGCTTTTAACTCTGCGCTGCGCATCTCCAAGTCGCGGTACATTTGCTGCTTCTCCTCACCGCAGACGAGACAGACGAGATCTTCTTGAAACTTCCCGTCCACAACGACGCCCATGTTGCCAGGGGCCTGGAAACAGACAAACAAAGGTCCATATCCTCAGCATGCCTCGGATCCCGAGACATGGACTCAGCATCCGTACAGAATTGTCCGGCCCATTGAGGAGTCCCGACCGAGACAAGTCTCTCCGCCTCGTCAAGCACATTGAGATCAAATCCCAGATCCAGCAACTACTAGAGAAGCCAACATGGTCCGTGACGTCTTTGATGCCGCCGTCGACTCTGAAGCCTAAGTCTCCATCCACTCCCAAGGAAGGGCAGCGAAAAGACCCTGGGTCGCAAGCCCCTCTACCATCAGACGGGGAGGAAGAGATCACAGTGGAAAAGCTACACCACCTCCTCCGCCTCTCAGCGCTGCCCATCCCGAAGTATCCCGATCAGACACAACGTATGCTCCAAGCCCTGCGCGAGCAGCTACACTTTGTGCGGGAAATACAAAAGGTCGACACGAGAGGCGTGGAACCACTGGTCGCGATCCGGGACGAGACGGCCGAGGCACGAGAAGAGCGAACAATCACGAAGGAAAGTCTTGCCGCGTTCATCGCGCTGGAGGAGAAAAAAGGGAGGAACGGGACAATTCGGCGTCTCAAGGATGCAGGTGCCGAGAAGCAACGGGGCGAGGATCAGCTCAAGGATCCGTTCGCCATGGGCGAGGGCGCCGATAGTCGGCGTATGGGACGGTATTTCGTCGTGAAAAGGAAGGAGAAGGACAAGGAGAAGGAGTCCTTGATGGCCAAAGGAGCAGACATGGATGTGGATTCGGCCGTGGATCACAAGGCACCAACAATCCAGCCGAAAGACATCGCCCATCAAAGGCATGGGTCGGAGAAGGTTGACGACAGGTCGCGGAAGCATGCGAACGAGCAGGCTGGAGATTGAACAGGGCACATCCGCACTCCAACAGGCTGCCACGTCGTCTTTCCTTCTTGGAATGGAGGGCTCGCGTGTTCGTCGAGGGTCTGAAGCAGCACCTTCTAAAGTGCAATCGCCAGCACCGACGGTGAAGAATCCAAACTGGTGGGAACAACTATGATGAAGACACAAGACACCACCACAACACCTGTCTCCAGAAAGCTCCTCGCAATGTGCCAAGCGTGCCCAGCAGGTGGCCAACCGCCATTGGGAAAGCAACATATCATCCATTCAAGAGGAATGCCCCTGTCCCAAGCGGCCCCGGACTCTCCATTCCCGATCCCACACTCCTCATCATCCCCCGGACCCCTGAGGCAAAACCAGAGGTTGTGAGCCAACATACTCACGGTGGTGATGTGGTTCTGATATGCTATGATACAGCAGGACCAGATCAATTCAGCCGCCAATTCAGGGAACATCCATCCACAAGAGAGTGAACGAAAGCCAGGGATGGACGTCGACGACTCAGCGACATCCACAGCCACATAGGAAGGGACACATACGTCGACCGCCCCCATTTCGTTGCCTTTCCTTTCGAGTTGAAAAATCATCTTCAACTGAAGGAGGGGTATACTGTATTCTTACTTATTAAATTAAAAAGGTAGCTAAAACTGCTGAAAAAGTAAAATTATAATTAAGTACAACTAAATCTATCTACAACCCTTTCATAGGGTATTCATCCATCCACCCTCCCACCCAAGTATACTGTGTCCAAGTCAGGCATCCATTCATGGAGGACAAGTACACAGAAGTACCAGGGCCAGCAAGGTAAAGTAAGATACCATAATCCTACTGGTGTACATAGGTACATAGATAGATAGGTACATATGTCCAATCCAACTCAAGGTAAGGTATTCAAACAAATCCACTGGAATACCTCGGGTACCTCATGTAGTTACCTCAGGTTAGGTAGATAACCATGTCAAGGTATCATTGTTCCAGCTCTGCCCAGCACAGGTCAGACTCAAAAATCCCGCCTTGTTTCCTTCATTCATGACTTCTCAAATTCCTCATACCGTAACAATGTTACTCAAATGGGCTCAATGCTCCAACAAAAGAAAAACCCAACACCCCTTCCCTTTGTTCCCCCTTCATTCTCCACTTAAGGATCAGGAAGATAAAATGGGCCACTGCCCTTCCACACGAGAAAAGGGAAAGAAAGGTCGGGTTTGAGTTTCGGAGGGAAAAACAAACTATAGACCCGCAGCTACCATCAGGAGGTAGCCGATGGTGATGACGAGGAGAAAGGAGATGAGGGACGCGGGGATGCCGCGGGTCAGGAAGTGTTTGACCTGGAGATAGCGCACGCCTGTTTCGGGGACTTCCATCATGATGGCGGCTGTTGATTTTTGGTAAGTTCGTTAGCGAAAGGAGAACAGAGAAAAAAAAGGAGGAATAGGGCAGGCGGGAGAAAAGAGAAAATTTAGGGGAATCACTCACTCATATTGGGGAACCCGCTGGTCGGTAGACCCATGGCGACCGAGCACATGAGAGCGGCGCCCATGACGAGTAGATTCGGATGGGGTTCGTTCATGCTCTCGCCGACCTGGTGTACGAGCGGGAGGATGATCAGCGCGGCGACAGTGTGGGAAATAAAGGTGGCGACCACCAGGACCAGCGCCGAGAAGACGACAAGAACCCCGTACACGGACAAATCTTGCACTTGTTCCGTGATGCCTTTGGCAATGGTGTGCAGCAGACCGGACGACGAGACGGCACGGCCCAGACTGAGACCGCCCGCAGCGAGAATAATGATGGTCCAGAGGAAGTTGTTGAAGTCTTCTTTGGTGAGGATGCCGGTACCGAAGAAGAGGACGAGCGGGATGATCGCGATGACGCCCATGTCGCCGAACACGCTTTCCAGTTGGTGCGAGAGGCACCACAGGATGATGGTGGCAAAGGTGACGAAGAGGATGAAATACTGCACGCCACTCAGCTTGTCCTTCATCGCCCGGATGGGCACAATGGTTGTTCCCCGGCCGGGCTTGAAGGAGACGAGGAGCAACAGCCAAATGGCAATGATGCTGAGGATGCAAACTGGCAGGGCGATGAAGAACCAGATGCCCCAACTGGGGGCGGGTTTCATGTTCTGCAAGGCGATGATGTTTTGTGGTGACGCGATCGGAGAGGCGGCGCCGCCAATATTGGCCGCCAAAGCGATGCCCAAGATCAGAGCCTTGGACATGTTGCTGTCCGAAGGCAGATTACGGAGCAAGGGTTGGATGATACTGAAGCACAGGACCGGCGCGGCCACGTTGGAGATCCACATGCTCAGGAACATGCTGACGAACATGTTGGTGATGAGGACATTGCGGGCCTTGGTGCCAGCCTTGCTGAGGATGAAGGTCGCCATCATCTTAGCAATGTGATATTTCGATAGAGCTGCGGCGATGGTGAAGCCGCCGAGCAGCAACATGATGACCGGCGTCCACATGGCCGCGAAGACGGCTTTGGTGGCGTCTTTAGAGTTGAGGCGTTCATGCGGCTGGTCGTCTGAGCGCAAGATTCGAAGCACGACGACCAAGAATGGCACGAGCATGGATGTGACGAAGAGAGGGATTACTTCGGTGGCCCAGAGTAACGAGACAAAGACCAGCATGGCCAGGCAATTCTGCTGTTCCGTTTTCTTCATGATCGGCACGTAGAGCATGGCCACGAAGATGCCGAGGATGGTAACCAGGGCGAAGAAGGTGCTGCTGAACAACCACTTGGGGCATCGATATCTCCCCATGGGCGTGCGGAACTCCTTTGTGTCCAGGGCTTCACGATCACCTTGCAATCGTGCATTCGACGCACCCTGCGCGCCTCCCAGGAGGGTTTGTTTGATGCCGAAGTTGGCCGCCTGGGCCTTGCGTTCGATTCCAATCATCTCTCGCCAGACCGTGTTCCTCTCCCAGACGACATGCTCTCGCAGATGAAGACGCAGTTCACGCCGGGCCAGGCTCTGATCACCCTTGGTGACGACGTCGGCGTAGACCTTTTCCACCTTGACGATGTTTTCGTCGAGATGGGTCATGGTCTTTTCTTGGAAGGGATAGGATGGGTTGACCGACTTCTCCATGTAGGCCTTGCGGATATCTCGGTTGCAGACCTTGTCGTACTTCTTGGAGGCCTTCTTAAAGCCGGTCTGGTTGAGTTGAATAAACGACTTCAACTCGCAAAGCGAGACGTACAGGCCGATGGCCCGCTTCTTCAAGTTGATTCCAGAGTCATACAATGCGGACAGCTGGCCTGGGTCGGATGCCTCCAACTCCAGCGCCATGCTCGGTCTCCTCCTCAGAAACTGGGGAGTATCTGGGAATGTGAGGTCCTCTCGAGACTCGGTCATGGCTGAGTGATCTGACGCACCGCCATGCCACATGCTCTTGCTGCGCTGCTTGGACGAGGGTCGGGTCTTCTTGAGCATGGTGTGGTTATCTTCAAGGTCGCTATCGCTGTCGTCCTCGTCGGCCTCTTCGATGCTCACACTCATGGTGGAGGCACGCCGGCGCCGGGTCCGAAAGGGCGAGTTGAAGAGACTGTTGGACCTTGTGGTCTTGCGCCGGTTCTCCACATCGACCACCTCTTCCATGTCGATGCCATTTGTCTCGGCCTTGTAGCTCTCGGTATCTTGGATCAGATCTTCCACCTCGCCATATACCTCGAGTTCCTTCAGGCGATAGAAGGAACAGACCTTGTCCAACTCGGCATCGAGCATGCGCTTGAAGGTGGTGTCGGGGTCGAGCGATCCCCCCAGCAGAGCGGTGCTTTCCTCATCTGCGTGCGTCTCGCCCGGAGGCTTGTTGATCTGCTTCTCGAGGGTGTAGATGAGTTTTTTCAGGTTGCTGTAGGAGATGTAGTTGCTGCTCCAGTCCGGAACGGCATTGAACTGGATGCTGTGTGAGAACTTCATGTCTTCGTGTTCGGATAGTTCTTCGAGCTTGTGGATTCTTTTCTGCCGTCGCCGGGCTTCCTTTTCTGTCCCTGAGGACGGTGCCTTGTGGCCGCTATCGAGGGGGACGAGTTCGATGGACTGGGCACCCGTGCGGGTATCAGTTGTAGGAGGATTAGTCGATGAGTGAGCCGCGGGGTTGCGAGGCTGCGTCCCGCGCATTCGACATGGGATGGAGGAGTGATTCGGTGTGATGCGAGTTCTTTTCCACGCAGGCGGCGATCGATGGTGGCCGCGGGGACGATGGAAAAGGTACGACGAGGATCTAGTATGTAGGGGCTCTCGCACGGACTCGCGGTTGTACGGCTGCTACGGCAGGGTCTTCAGGGCTGGTTCATCGAATCGACGGCGGGATGGTGTGGTGTGGTGTGGTGTGGTGTACTCCGTACGTAGTGTGTGTGTGTCGCCTTCTAATTGTGGTCTTCGGGTCAACGAGTGAGAGTGTGATCTGAGTCAGGGTAAGGCAACGCCAGGCATGCTGAGCCGAAGGGATGAGCGGTTAAGTTCAATCAGGTCAGGGCCGTTTGGCGAGGAGGGGATCTTCGTCCCGTGGCGTGGCTGGCGACTGGGTAGTGGACGGGAAGCGATGGAATTAGAGGTTAGGAACCCCCCCAGTAGTGCCTAGGGTGCCTAGGGGCCCAAACAGTGGGGAAAAAGGCCTTAGGCAAGGAGATCGACGACCAAACCTGGAAGCCAAAGGCCAGGACTTCGCAAGATACACAGACTGTAGCGATGTAGGATGGAGATGCACCGCTGTTGCAGTGTTGATCTGATTCGTCTCAGGAGCCAGCACACTCCCTTCTTTTCCTGTTTCCTTTCAGAAGACAATCAGGTCAGTAAATGCCTCAAAGGGGAGAAAAATCAAATGAAACATGCACAGGCACAAAAAAAGCAATACTCCGTCCGGGAGGCAAAAGGAAAGAAAATTAGGATTTTCACTGCAAGAAATAAATAAAATGGATCCATCTTCTTTCTATACCTGCTTCAGCCTTGCCAGCAGCCACTCATTCACGAACTTCTCTGAGGCCAGCTCTTCGTCTATCAGCCCAAAGGCTCGGTCCATGATCATCGCATCGTGAGCCTCGCCCGCAGCGTCGAGGTACTCGAGCTCGGGATTGTGGACCTTCATCGTCTCGACCAGGTCCCGGATATCGTCCACGAGGATCTCATCGGAGCCAGCCACGATGCCCAAGTGTTCGATGTGCAGGTCCTTCCACCACTCGGCCGGCGCGTCCTTGGGATGGTTGTAGTTGTCGCGCACACTCTTGCCCATCAGATTGTCCGACCAGACACGGAGGGTGCCCGCGTGCAGGGCGTCCTTCTTGGAGTTGCGCCGGAAGGCCTCGGCGTTTTGGTCGAAGGTCACCCAGGGGGAGACGATGACCGCCCCGGCCAGGTTGCCCGAGAGAGACAGCAATGGCACCGCGTGGTTGACATGGCTCAGGTGAGATAGTATAGCGAGTGTGAGGTTGCCTCCGGCTGAATCACCGCCGAGGATGATCTAGAGCCCGCGGTGCGACGGGGGTCAGTTCAATTGATCTTGATACATGGCAGAGAGATTCACGATCGAGGTAAGCCTCACCTGCGACGGTTGTAATCCCGAATTCAACAGATATTGCACCCCCTCGACACCCTGTTTGAGTTGATGAGGATAGGACGCATGGGGAGCCAGTTCTATATTCTACAGTCAACCTCCTCGTCTGCTAGGGGGTACAGAGCACGGATTTGCAATAGAGCTTACCGTATTCCAAGATCATAACGCGGAGCTGTAGCCCATTCTTCTCTGCCAACTTGATGAAGCTCAAGAGTAAGGCAAAATGCGCCTCTGTAGCAGAGCCAGCATAACCACCGCCTAACGGAAGCAAAAGATTAGCATCGCTTTCTCCGTAGGCAATCAATAGCGGAAACCCATACCATGAAACCACAACAAAGTCTTCGTCGCCGTCTTAGGCCCCAGAAAGCATCCGATCGCATCGTGCTTCAGCTCCACGACCTCCGGCTCGAGCTTATTCTTCTTCATAAAGCTCTTGTAGGCTTCGGTCGTGGTTTCAGACGTCGCTCTGTCGCCATCGGTCAGTCAGTCGATCAATCGATTCGCCCCCAGCAAACCAGTGCTGCTTCCAGTTGGGTCGCCCAGCGGCAGTGGGCGAAAGATATGGAGAGCCAGAGAGGGAGAGAGAGAGAGAGAGAGAGCGCGCGCGCGTACTGCATATGATGCACCGAGATCAACGGGAAGACCGAGCGAGTCGTGCTGTAGACGACATGTTTCTTGTAATTTTTGGGAGCATCGTCGCCGCGCGACCACCCTGTCAAGGACGTCCATGCCAATGTTGCAGCTGTGCGAGAGAGACACGACCGGCGTATGTGTCAGTTTTGCAATATATATAT
The DNA here is from genome assembly GCA_001599775.1 of Exophiala alcalophila. NCBI lineage: Eukaryota > Fungi > Ascomycota > Eurotiomycetes > Chaetothyriales > Herpotrichiellaceae > Exophiala > Exophiala alcalophila. Next base: position 5,088,590 of record BCHY01000001.1, read on the forward strand.
ATATAAATGTTTGGGGGGAAGCTTTTTGTAGATATCTTCGCAAAACGGGAGGATTGGACGGAGTAGGAGACATCACAACGCAGCGACAAACACACCAGCGTGAGAAATCGCATAGGCCAACGTGAAGTAGTCGCCGGTGGACAACTGGGGCTTTTCCTTCTTCATTGTTGAGACTTGTCGGATTGTAGGATCCTTTAAAGTCGGGATGTTCCGTTCAGATACAGACAGATCCAGTCCCGTCTGTCCACGCGTCTGAGAAAAGAGAGGGGGATACAGAAAGGACGATGTAAAGTGAAGGGAGAAGAATCAGGATAAGTGTATGTAGACGGCAGAGAGGGAAAGGCGGGCTGAGGCAACAGCAAACTTCCTTATATTATTTATTACCTTTGAGTCTTCGGTCTCGGTTAATCCCAGGCGGCAGAGGAGAATGGGCCAAAGCTTAATAAACTGACGAGCGAGCCGCGAGCGACGAGGGAGTCCAAGAGAAGATGTTCGACAAGGTACTAGTACGGAGTACTACCTGGAATCCTTCCTTCGTTCGTTTCCCCTCCCACTCGCTTGGCCCGAGCCAGTGCTGGTGCTGGTGTTGGTGCAGGTTGGTGGACCAATTGACAAGGTATGGATGAGTTGAGTTGTAAAGGTACCTACGGAACAGGCTGAAGAGGCGACTGTACATACTGTTGCTGCCTAAGATATTAGGTACATACGTACCTTACGTACCTCTCTGTCATCTACTCCGCCTCCGCCTCATCCACCTCCTCGTACTCCGGGGTACTTAGTCCTACTCATACCTCCCCATAAGCCCATCAGCTTACCTACAAATCTTGCGGGAGGAGAGCTCGCCCAGCCCGTCTCGATTCGGGCATGGATTCAATGGACGCCGTCTTCACTTCCCAACGGGCCGCGTCAGATGACAAATGCCCACCGCATTAGTACGTGCATGGCCAAGGGCGTTGCGATTCGCTTTATCTTCTAGGCAGGAGTAGGCACCAGGCGGTCCGCGTCACATGGAGGAAGACAGCATGACATGGGAGTTGTATGTTGACCGATCATGGCTGTTACTCGTATCTCTTGTCGCGATAGAAAGATAGGAAGATATGAAATGTAATGTGATGTTATGATCTAGAGTAATATGCAAGACGACCGCTGGACGACAAAATTCAACGCTTGCTGCCTTGTCCGTTCCTTTGCCTTCCCTTCTCCCAACCAGCCTGATCGTAGTCAAGTCACCCGCAAAGATAAAAAGAAGAAGAGAGGGAATGCTCTCCGTTCGTTTCTCTCACGACAAGTCAAATCCGGCCCCGGAATTGACCGCGTACAACAGTTTCTCCCGCATCGTCTTGATGTCGCCGTAGCGCGGCAGCTTGAGCAGATTCACGCAAGTGCTGGTGCTCGGAAGACGCGCCTGGTCCTCGCTGGAGTCGCGGATGCTGAACTTCGGGTTCAAATGGCTGAAGCCCAGGAGAGGCGCCCGCGGAGTACTCGTCACAAACTTGAGCACTTTCCGCCGGTCCTCGTCGTCCATGTCCTGGAGTGCTTTCCAGAACATCTGCACCGTCGGGTGCTCGAGGCCATCGTCGCCAATCGTGTAGACTCCGCCGTACTGCGTGTTCCGTCGCAAGTCCGCAATGTCGAGCTCCGAGTTGTCTCCTCCCACCAGCTTCTGGAGCTCCTTCTGATTGAACATTGCGAGCCACATCGGCTGCACGATGTGGCCCAGTCCTTTCAAGAACGCGTCCGTCACGGCCTTGGGTTGCTGCTGTAATCTATATCTCACCATGCGATCGATATACAAGAGTCGGTTGGTGTTGGTCACAGGAATATTGGAGCCGTCCCGCATCAGCTCCGTCGTGATAGTACGATGGGTTTCCACCCCGTGCTCGTCCACCATCGTAAGCGTGTCCGTCACCGTAAAGTCGAGCCCAAAGTCGCTTTCCACGTCGCCAGGATAGTTCTTAAGCTTCAAAAGACCATGATATAGTTCTTCGTCATATTCTCGGAGATCGTTGATCGTGGCGCGATATGCAGACTCGTTGGAGCCCACGGTAGTCCCACCCGTCAAGGCCCATTTCAGCAAGAAGAATCCGGCGAAGCTGACGTCGATCAAGATCCCTTCGTAGAGACACTTGCCCACAACTCGTCCCAGGAATTGGAAGTGGCGAAGAAATTCCGACATTGGGTAATCAAATCCTTCCGAGTTGGGCTTTCGCCCTGCCTGTTTGAGGTATTCGGCCGTCTCCTGGTAGATCAAAGGATTTGGATACAGGTACCGTTGCGCGTTTTCCTTGAACATGGCCAGGCTCGCATCGGGGTCAAACGCTTCGCTCGTCACGCTCATGAGAAATTCCTTGGTCACGCCGCCGCCGTCGATGCCGGCTTCAGGAGCCCCAAACTTGTCGATGAAAGTAATCTGAATCGGCTCCTTGAGGCCCTCTCCAAGACCGTAGAAGGCTTCGTAGGCATCTTCAAATACGCTTTCGCGACGAATCTCGGCGTGATGCCGGCTGATGATATCCAGCCCTCTAGGCCGTCCATCTGCCCCTCGCCCTTGTGTCGTCGTGGCCACGTTCATTCGCCAGGCGTCAGGATCCACTGCTCCGTTTCGTCGCCGGAATTGATCACGAGACACAAACTCACGGAAGATTTGCACCCTCGTTTCAAAAGGAATGAAGAAAGGGAGATTGCGGAGAATCTCGAGCCGTGGCGCAAGAGACTCAAGCTGTCGCTTCTTCTGGGCGTGTATGCGTTGTTGCTCCATGCGATCTCCTTGTCGCGATGTCCTCGTTCGTGGCGTGTGCGACGGGCGAATACCAAACATCGTACTCAGCAGGGCTTCCCCGGCCGTGGATCCGGCTGACATGTCCATCTCGGCCACCTTATCAAGGTCGCCTTCTTGATCTTCATTATCTTCATCGCCGCCAATTTCATGTCGCTTCTCCTCTTCCGCCACCACTGCAGGAATGAATCCAGCCATGTTGACTTGGCTTGTCATCAGCCAATGATTCTTGGGCACAAAGGCCCGTCTGGAGTCTCTTTCATGTAGCATTCGTAGGACGCCGGTGACGAGACCTTTGAGATAGCCTTGTGATAGCCCATTCCCCGTCAGAGTCTGTTGCTTCTTCTCCGTGGTTCTGGAAGATGGCTGGCCTGGGCTTCCGAACAGTGCGGATATCCCACCTTCGTCCTCATTTTCATTGCTTTCCACCAGATCTGCCGCATGCCAGTATAAGGTGAAGGCCAGATTCTTGAGGAATGTCGTCATCAAAGCCACGTCTTCCAGAGGAAGCGCTCCTTTTCTTGACAACAGACTTGCCGGAGTGGCCATTGTCGCCCCGAACGTGTTGGATTTGTCCAGAGCGAAGAAGTCGTCGTCGTCCATGAATTTCAGGACAAACGTGTAGAGCTCAAGAAACAGCAGTATTATCCGCCATTCGTCTCGCCAACGGGCAATCTCCTCTTTCGTCAGCGGCGCTTGCCCAATTTGATTCGTTTCCGGCGCCGCTTCTCTCAGTAGTGACAGAATGTTCCGGTAATTCTGGGTCGCTTTGGTAAAGACGCTGGTCGACCGTGCCGTGCTCCAGAAATATCGGATAGTCGACATGTTGGTATCCGTGGTGGATCGAACGGAGCCTTGGTATAGAAACATTCGAATGTTCTGCGCTCGCGATGGAAAAGCTGTCAACAAGGCAACGGCGAAGTTCGCGAGTCGTTTCGCTGAATCAAAATCGGGACCAACAGCATTAGATCTCGTGGATGTCGACGAACCCATCTCCTGCAACACGTCCCTAACGTTCTCTTGTTCGGGTATGGTCAAGATCATCTCTCGCACAAAGTCTGGTAAAGGCTCTGCGGTGGTCTTGTTGCCGTCGCCGAACATTGGTTGGTCGGCCAGGTCTATTCGTTCCGCCACGTCGTTTGCACATTTTCCCAGAAGCGCGGATATAGCGTCGATGTATGAAGTTTGTCCGACGCAGCCCTTGTGCAATGCGTCGTGCATAAAAATCAGATGAGCCAGCTGCCACAACAGCCGCTCAGTGTTTAAAGGCACCTGCGCATTGGCTTCTGAGTCTTCGGTCTCCTTCACAATGGCCAACGAGAGTTCATTCAAATCCAGGACCATCGCAAGATCTTTTAGACTGTTCCTGGCACCGGAAAACGAATCTTGCGTGAGCAGTCTGGTCGCAAATGCGGCGTAGGCTGGCTCCTTTCGATCCCGAGGAGTAGTCAACAATGCCACGATGGCGTGTTTCACGCTCCGTTGCCACACATCTTCGGTCTGTGTCCGTATCGCACATTCGATTGCATCAAAGTATATCGACGAATGTCGCGCGATCTCATCGGGTACTATCCTTGACAACTCGGTGATCATATCCAGTAATCGCGGTCCGTAGGATACCTTTGCGATTGTTGATTCTTCGCTGACTGCGCTCTTCAAATGCCGGGCAATAACGAAACCCAGCCGGGACAGGTTGCGCCTCCAGACATCGTCCAGATCGACTTGTATCGTCTGTTTCAAGGCCTCTCCGAAGTAGACCAGTCGTAGTGTGTCCTCCTCATCCCTGACTCTGCCCTGCCGGAACTCTTGAAACCGAAGGAGTAGTCGTAACTGTAGGAGCAGGTCGGAGGAGTTTCGATAACCGGGGACCTCTCCGTCGGAATCCACAAGACGTTGGTAATCAACCTTGCCTTGCGTCCCCAATCGCTGCCGCTCATTCTCATCCCATGCCTGTCTCCAGATTGCTTTCTGTTTCCTCCGACTTGAGTGCCCACGCCATAATTTCTGTATCCTTCTCGTGGCATTCAGTCTCTCTCTTTCCTGCTGTCTCTTCACCCGGTCGGCTTGTGCCTGTGCCACAGGATTGTTGCCGCTTCCAGTACTGCCGGGCCCTGACTTTGGCAGGGCAGCCCAGGGATTCGTAGTCTGTCGACCGGAGAGGTTGACTTGCCGTGGCCTGCGAGCACTTCCCGTAAATGACTGGTGCATGATGGGTACAGGTGGCGGGGGGTGCTTGGAGGGGTCGGCGGAGGACTAGGCCTCGAGTTGGGCAGGTGAACTATCCGTTGGCCTCGATTGCGTCTATCGGGGGTGGAAGGGAAGTGATCTGCCAGACATGCTTGTCACGGACAATGGGAAGAGGGAGAGGAGAGGAGTTTGGTGTGAAAGAGAACGGAGGCAGAGGCGTACGGGGCAGAGAAACAGCGAGAGGCGGATGGAAATGAATCACGCACGCATTCGGATGGTGAACGCAGGCAGAGGCGAGGCTGACCTAATGATGTTGTTTCCGCCGTCATTTGACTGCGGAGATCCGCTTTTCACTTCCCGTGCGATTTACGGCCCCGTCTTGTCACTGTCACCTTCCATCGTCCGTCATTTAACCGCGTTTGTCCCTCGACATTTCTCCGCAACCTGCAACAAACTGTTGGCTGCGCACCAAGCTGCTAGACACAACAGTGCTCCAGCAACAAACATGTCGAGCGACATTCTCACCCAGCTTCAAACCTGCTACGATCAACTACTCACCCAATTCTTCTCGACCATCAGCTACCTCTCGCAAAGACACCCCCTGATCGCGCCGGACCCAGATCCAAACGACCCCTTCACGAACCCGCCGACCGCACTCACAGCGGCGTCGCAAACCCCCAATCCAGACAACACACAATCCAATGGCTCGCTGATTCAGCCTGGCCCGGAAGACACAGAGCGGTCCGCATACCCGCTGCGACCAGCCGCGCAACAGCAGTTTGCGAACGCACAGCGCGAACTGGCCGAAGACCTGGTTCAGAAAGGGCAGCAGATTGAGCTGTTGATCTCACGGTTACCGGGGGTCGGACGCGATGCGGAACAGCAGGCAGAGGACATCAAGGCGCTTGTAGAGAAGGTACGGGAGATGGAGGAGAAGAGAAAGGCAAAGAGAAAGGAGATGAGGGAGTGTGTGAAGAGGCTCGACGACGTCGTTCTCGGCATGTCGCAGAGTATCGATTATGGACAAACGAACGGCCACAAGCTGCAAAACGGGACGTGACAGCTGGCAATATTCTCCCAGACCGAGAGGGATCTGAGATCTCTGATTGAAAAGATTGGACGAAGGGGATGATTCTATTCTCCCTGGGCGGGACCGACCTTGTTCCGCGCTTTCCAACGCCACGCTTGATCCAACGATGAAGATATTCGACGCGACACATAACCACCGCGTTCCAAGGCACATAAATCCTCAACAGCACTCAGATGAGAGCGACTTTGGAACATCAAAGAGCCTCACAAGGACGGCCCGAGACCAAAATTCCACCTTGATGGACCGACTCGCAGCCCCTAGACCATCATACTCCGCCGCCGATTCAACGATCTCTCAGCCCTAGAACCCGCATTGGTGCTTGATGATGTTGAATTTCCCGGCGCGTTGCTCAGATTCTCCTCAATCCCAGTTGGAGTGTCTCCGCTGTCGAGATTCGAGGCGACGCTATTTGAACGCTTGCCGCCTCTCAGGTCGGCAGCAGACGCCGTGCTGGGTATTGATCTGTTCAGATTGGCAGCAGAACGAGGTCGAGGAGTAGCAGCTGATTTGGAATCCGAAGCTGCTGAAGAAGAGGAGGCTTGGCCACCTTTCGAGGACTCCCCAGTGGTAGAAATGCTGCTCGAAGACGAAGGCTGGACGGAATGTCTCCTACTCAATCCACTCATGGATGATTTCCGTTTAGCAGTCCCAGGTGCTGCCATTTCCGTTTCCGTTATCCCATCTTTTGACGTTGCCGAGTTTCTTCTTTCATCCATAGGAGAAGACGATGGAGGGTCGTAAATGCTCAGCCGGTCAACTGCGCGTCCCAAATCGTCCGCGGAATTGTCGTGCGGAGCTGGGCCACTGTCTCTGCTGCGCTGATTGATTTTCGTCCTTCCCCGGTCCCGCTCCTTCTCTTTCCTCTCTTTATCCCTCAATGGACTTGCTGGTTCTTCCTTCTTGGACATCGACATCGACAAGGGCATTTCTTTCCACCGCTCATCTCGTCTCGCGTCTTTCTCGAGTTTGTTCCTGATCACAGATCGATCTTGAGGCTCCTTCTCATCTTCGGACCTTCCTCGATCCATGCTGGCGGATCTCATGCCACCGTTCGCGTCGCTCTCCCGAGTCTTCTCGATGCCTTCCACTGCACCTACCAATTCTTTCCCGGGTCGCCTCATCTTGTCTCTCAGGTTAGGCTCTGCGTAGCTGATCGCCGGTCGTGCCCTGCGAGACCCTCGTCCGATACTCCCATTAAGAACATCTTCAACAGAGTTCAAAATTGCCGCTTCCTTGGCCTGATAACCTGTGCGAACCGATGGCTCGGTTGAAATGGGTGACAAAATGTCATCACCCACCGCCGCTGGGGTCTTTGGTGGCAGGGCCTTTGGCCCTTCATGATCATTGGAGTCCGCTCCGTCTCCAGTATCGACCGGTGGAAGAAATGTGGTTCGCCGTGTGGGCTTGCCCCCAGCTTGGTTGTGGTGGCCATCTCGATCGTCTTTGAGAACATCCAACTTCCCGGACACATGAACTCTCCTTTTCGTTGGTGAGTTCGTACTCTTAGGCGCAAGAATCTTCCTGGAGCCGCCTCCATTCTTCTGCGGGGAGGAGCCACCAGTCTCCATGGAATTTTCGTTCTCTCGTCCCGGCGGCCTTGTAAATCTGGACGCCTTCTTTCCCGCTGCAGATGAGTCCAGGACCTCCTGCCTTCTCTGGAATACGAAACCGTCGTCCAGATCTGGCTGGAGAGATGGCTCTTCAAGCTCCGATACGTCCAGTTTCCGTTTTGCTCCCGATTTCAACATCGCCGGAGTCGACTTCACTGGCTGCTCAGGCTCTAAGACTTCTTCGGTAGGCATGTCCTGTAGCAGAGCACTAGTCCGCCGTTTTCTCCTTCGCTCCAGAATCGTCGGCAATTGTATCATGTTGCCCCCACTGTCAACCTCAGACATCGCTGGTGCATCGAAGAGGATCGGTTCGGGCACGTCGAAATGGGCAATAGGTGGAGGACCCAGTTCTGGTGATTCAGAGGGTTCCTGCATGGCGGCCTCATCTCTCAGAGCCATAACTTCGGCGCTCTCAAGCGTCTTGCGCGGGAAGAGCTTATCCTCTGGAATGATTGGGAGTCTCCCGTCGAGCAGCTCCCCCCTCTCTTCCGCCATCGCTTCTCGCACTGACTGTCGGTTCTTCCAGTCCATCTCCGTGGAAGTGCTCGGGTTCACAGCCCTGCTTGCCCTGCTCTTCCGTCTACCCCTCCTGGCCGCCTTCTCAGGTATGTTTCCCATCTCGACGATCATAGATGCAACATCTTCCAGTTTCCTCTCCAGTCGATCCTTCAGATCCAAAATTTCTCGGTTGATACTGTTTGTCGCACGCCATCGTTCTGCTTCCGTCTGTGCGGCAATTGCTTGCTCCCTGAGCGAGATGTTTTCGGCGACGAGACGGGAGATTTCGATCTCGAGGTTGCGAATGCGCTGGGACTGGTTCGAGTTGACACGGGCGATCTCGCGGTTTTGGCGTATGAAGCGTCGCTTTACTATTCAGTGTCAGCATTGAGCGCGGTATGAACCTCAAGCGACAGTGCTGCGCTCGGTGAAAGAACTTACAGGCATCGACACTCTCGGGAGGCGGAGGCGCCGGTTCGTTGAGTTTAGCCATATCAAACAAAGCATATCACACCTTCGTCGCCTCCGTCTTCATAGACAAGCATGCCCAGAGCAGTATTGGGTTCAGTTTAATTCGATTCGGTGGCTGGTAGACCGCAAGAGGCCCGTGACGGTCCGTAGCGATGCTGCGTTGAAGTGATAGCAAAGTGAATCGCAATTGTTTTGGAGGTCGATTTCGATGTATACATTTCGCCTATCTGGGAATAGCGCAGATCTCAGGGTCCAATGGCGGACGCGTTCCGCGACGTGGAGACTTGGCGTCACAAGCAATGTCAAAACTGCTCGCATCTCACGTGCGGGCTCACCCCGGCCGCGCCGCTTTTATCCAACCTCACCTGGTCACTCACTTGTCGAACAAGCAGGAGCAGACAAGTCTTGACTCGAGTACAGGGCAGGAATTGGTGAAAGCGGAAAAAAAGGGTAGTACTACTGGTACTTCAAAGCCACTGTAGTGAATACATGCATTCTATCTAGGCAAGCTAGGATATGTGGCATTAGTATGCACTTCTCCCAGCCAGAACAGTTTTCACAATGCCCTTGTCAGCTAAGGCTTTGATGAGCGCAAAAAGCATACCATCACAGCCTGGACGAGCGAGGAGATTGACGTTGACAGGCATATACTCTGTTTGCTGGCTGATGGGGCTCTCGTACTCGACTTGTCCGATGGGAATGCTGACTTCCGGGCCTCCCGTGATTGGCGACAGGAAAACTGGGTTCAAGAAGTACTCCTGTAGTCTTTCCAGAATGATTGGTCCCGCCCCTGGCCTCTCGTTGAGATAGTCCTCTCGATAGCTTGCTAAACCGCGTGCTCCTGTTTCCAGAATCATGATACCATCGGAACAAGTGTCAAGTGACTTTTTAAACAAATTGTCGTTCAAAAGGTCTGCTAGCTCTTGCTTACCCTGCAGCATGGCACTGTAAGCGTCTTCGCTGATCGATGGGCCAATACTATACCAGGATCGGGTTTCGTTATCAAAAGGTGGATATCCTCGGCTCGGGTTCAAGGCTTCCCATCCCTCGATAAGCGCTGCACCGATGCCATGATACGAATCGTAGGCTACGCTCGTCTGAAAGAGGCCAAGAATTGATGCAGAGCTATTTGCGACTGGAAGGTCGGATTCTGTTAGAATTGTTGTGATGTTGACATCACTTCTAACCATTCCAAACTCTCGGCTCACAGCGTTGATGAAATCGTCGTATATTCTCTGCGCATCAGGATTTTCAAGTGGCCAGTAGTCGACAGGGTAGAGGAGCTTCTGCGGGAATGATACGAAAGTCTCGTTCGAAGGAGTCTCCCCCTCGGCATACCTACAAGAACTGTCAGTGGAGACCCGTCGATGCGACGGAACGATACGTACCAGAGAGGACCCACTGTCGCAAATAGGTGTGGGTCTCTGGTGAAGAACCCAGCTGTGTCGAATGGTATCCCAAGGGGCAGTACATTCGACATATCTTGCGCGCCCCAGGATGGTCTTACGCCGTAAGTACCTCCTAAGGATGCTGGAATTCGAACACTTCCACTAGTGTCACTCCCTATAGTAATATCAAGCCAGCTATACCCTGCGATCGCTGCGCCGCTTCCTGCAGACGAAACTCCGATTGAAAGTTGGCCGTCTCCACGAGGATTAAAGGGGTATTGATCATCTTGCCAATGCCGTGGTGGGATGCCAAAGGCAAATTGACTGGTTTTGGTAACGCCCTACAACAAGGATTAGATTCGGTGCACTATGAATTGATGAAAGAAGAGTGTTTTCTTACAACAAGCACAGCTCCCAATTCGATGAGTTGGGCAATAGACGTGGCCGTATTGTTGCGTTCGGGGTATACTGCAGCATGAGCCTTTGAGCCACCGGTAATTGCTATACCGTCGATGGCATAGAGATCTTTGACTGCGACCCGCAGTCCTGCTAGTGGTCGAGGATCGTCGATGCTGTAGAGTCGTGAGGGCACCGGCACAAGAAGGTTTCGATATCGTCCGCTATAGAGTGAAACAGAACCATAACTGCTGGAATGTTGCACAGGTGCTATAGCTTGAGTAAAGGCCTGTAAATTGTCGTCATAGAGTAGATATGCTCGCCTTGCATGGATACAACCATCCCTTATCGTAGAGAAATAAGGGCCCGTTTCCAGGTCCGTATCTGTGGAAGGCAGCAAGCCGAACAGCTCTGGCGTTGAGCTCGTGATCAGAACATCCGGTGTTACTGATAAATACTTTACACCTTGTTCTGCGAACCAGTTCATGGCGGAAATTTCAACTTGGCTGCCAGGAAGAGCTTGTAGGATGATCATTTCAAGAAACCTCGGCGACCATACATCGTCAAGTACTTCATATTGCCGCACCAGTCGTGAAAGGAGGTCATAAGTTATGTTTTGCTCTTGAGGCCGCATGATGGTGCTTGCAAGCCATTCTGTTTCGGTGAGGGATATTTCGCTGGATGGTTTTTGACATATTGTCGCAACGACAGGAGTTGCCACGTAGGATGTGAAATTGTTTGGCGCAGGTGAAAGGCTTGAGGCTGCAATCACTGGTGCTGAAGAAGACCCCCATGCTATGCCGCACAATGCGAGTAAAGCGAGGAGACTCAGGGGATAGATGGCTATCATGGCCGCAGCAAGTATTTCTCTCTAGAACTGGAAAGTATAAACAGACCAGGATCATGAATGGCTGATTCCGGCAAAATCGCCCCGTATACATAAGTATTTCTTAATCCCGAGCATCGGAAATCGATCGATTAATTCCTAGTTTATCGCCGTAAATGCAAGTTGCTGACAACGCTAAATAAGCTTATAGTCGATATAATTCCGATATCTATTGTATGATAAGGCCATTAGCTCGTTTATGAGTACACTAGCTACTAGAAAGATAAGGACTCAATAGTTCACCATAGACAAGGCCATTAGCTCGTTTATAAGTGCACTAGCAAGATATGGACTCAGTAGCTGAATAAGATCCGACTTGGATGTGACTCGAAATCGACGCCTGTCCAGCGCAGTCCAGAATTGTATGTTGAGATCACCGGTCTCTCTTTCGAGCCACTGGAACTTTTGGCCATCTTCGATCATTTCTGCCACTTCATCTTCGCTTGTATGGTCAGAAAACGTGACAGCCGTAAATCTCGAGACCCCTATATCAGAATTCGTTTGCCGCAGACTCCAGTCTGCATAGTGGAGCGCGACATGCCGAGCGGCGAAAACTGCACGAATGACCTGGGCAAAGCATGTGAAGCGCAATCCGTATCTCAGAGAGAAGTCCTGCAATCTGACGTCGGTATCTACATTGATTGGTAATGAAAGGTGAAGTCCACACTCTGAGTGGATTATCAGAAATGGGAGAGACGCAATAAAAGCGCTCGGCAAGCATTCAAATCGTACGCTCGGTAGGTCCATTGCCATGACGAGGTGAGAAGCCGCCGGGACTCCGTTTGGGATTCATACTGAAAGCGAGGCGATGCCGATAGAAATCCATGGAACTTTGGGCTTGTTTGTCTAATATCCGTCTGCACAACATGCGTGTACATTTCCATCCTGTTATATCTCTGAACGACCATGATCCACCAATGTTGGCCTTCGCCTTCGTGGAATTGACAGTTCGCATACCCGGCGGCCTCTCGAGCCCCTTACTCCATGAAATAGCTCGAGAGAGCGACACTCTCGGAATCTGTCTCAAAAAGGTACTCCACATCATCGTCGGATGGGATATCGCTCCAACGGTATCTCTCAGGCAACTCGTCGGAACTTTGGGATCTATCGAATAATATTAGCAAAGGTCAACGTTTCAGCGTGTCATCGCGGTGTTGACTGGGGGGGATAGATGGTTCAACAACCTCTGCCAACGAGGAGAAGGCCTGCCGGATGTTCTCGGAGGGTTCCAAGTGGTCCCGTAGTTCTTCCTCTTCATCTTCCAGATTTTCACGTATGGCCTTCCAGTACTCCGTTGTGACGGTCTCGGGGACTCGAGAAGAGTCTTCCCAGTACGGTTGTGTCTGTACAAGATACCTTACTGGTCCATCGTCCGTGAACCTTTGTGCTAGGATGCTTCGGGTATCTGCGTTAGAAAGACTGAGCTGAAGGTGCGAGGGTTCTGGCTCTCGGTTGTCAGGATTAGATAATTCCTCCACAGCCCCGCCTTCCGAGCTGTGAGGACTTGAAGGGCGCTCCTTTTCGTCGTTCTTACCATCCTTGGTAATTTGGCGAGACAGCATAAACTCAGTGACCAGAAACGTACTTATATATGGCTCCGTATACTACTGTGTGTTTGTGCAAGTTGACAACAGGGACAGCAAAATGAGGAAATGCAATCAGTGCAGAGATGTTAAGGAGGACTACCGAGAATAGGCAAAGCCGAGCGACAATCGATATCAGATAGTATTATAGTATTCGTTGAACCCCGGTCGTAAACTCGACACGAAGTATGAGAGAAGCTCCTGCACCTCGTATGCGTGTCGCAAGATATGGCCATATAGCTATCTTAGGCTTAGTAAGGTTATGTAGCGCTTATTCGTATTGTATATTAGTCGATCTATAATAGTGTCCCCCTCCCCTAGGCTTGTCGTTCTCGAGAAGATCGTCTATACGTAATAAAACGCGCGTATATAAGTCTTATTATACTACACGTAAGAACTATACCCTATTTACTATATATGCCCGATGCGATGATCAGCATACCCATTGACCGTGTGGCCTACCTTCCACCTTCCAAAGCGTTAAATCCGGGACGCTGCTTTTGAGCCGTTTCTCCAGCTTGATTGGGCCAGCGGTTGGCCGGAGTGGAGTGGCCCTCAGCTATGTCGCCCTGCAAGGCCCAATTACAGGGTTTGCGCCGGACTGCCAGCGGCCCCCACGACCGGTGAGACACATGTGATCGCTCACCCGACTCACCCTGACTCGCGCGCGCCCGGGGTGAGCACAGGGCGGCGTCACCCTCGTCCCCAAACGCGGTGAGTCGCGAGCAGTTTTCCCAACCCTTGGTGCTCGAACGATGCGGGCAATGAACATGTGCCTCTCTCAGATCTCTCTTTGAGCACCTGGACACTGCATTTATCAGTTCACCAACGCATTCGCATTAAGAACCGCGAGATCACCACCCACCATGTCCTACGCCCCTCGCCAACCCAACAACAACACCAACACGACCTCCTCCTCCCTCCGCCACGCCTCATCAGCCTCCACATCCACACACTCGCAATCGATCCTCCACGCCCGAATCGCCGCAAAGCGCGCCGAGCTAGACAACCTACGCCAACTGCGCGACCTGAGCGGCAACCTGGCGTCGCAGCTCGCGGGGCTGGAACAGAAACTGAGTACCCTGCGGGACGGGGCGCAGAGCGTGGCTCTCGTCCTTGCGAATTGGGATAATGTGTTGAGGGCGATCAATATGGCTGCGAGTGCGTGGTGTTACTCACACTGTCTCTCTCTATTCACTCGCTGCAAAAAGATTCGTCGAGTGTTATTGATGTCGGAGTTGCTAACTGCTCGCGAGATATAGTGCAAGTCCCCAAGCCGCCTGCCGCTGAGACCGAGAGCGATGAACAGACCGAGAGACCGGAGACGACGACGCCTGAACTCCCCGTGCCGCTGGTCAGGATACCCGTGCAACCACCTACAAAAGAGGGTGGTTGAAGATGGGAGAGAGGGGGACACCGATTGACCCCTGATAAATTGATGTGAATGATTTGACGAATATCTTAAATATACCACAAGGGCATGAAATCATCTTGCACGCTTCCTCTACGGGGACAGTATGTGCCTTCAACGACCATGGAAACCGACGACTAGACTTGTTTTGTGGTCATGGCTGGAATCTCAGCTAAGTAGGGGTTCGCTACGAAAGAGATAGCTACATAACCATACCAACAACGAGTGACGAACATTTTGAATGGCGCTCCGGAGGGCGACCAACGCTCGCTCGCCGAACCTGACTTTGTTGCCTAGTCTCTGACAGTGGTCCAATTCCAACCTCACAAAACCCTTAGTCAAATGCAATCCCATGCCCAACACCGGCGCTCGCTCAAAAGGGAGAAAACACAAATCAACCATACTTTCGTCGTGGAAGAGCCCAGTCAGTGGGCTCAAGAAGTTGCGACGGGATCCGCCTGGACACCCATCTTTGCCGCAACTTGTGCTGCCAATTTCTTCTTTTGCTTCTCCGCCCACTCTCGACTGGCTTGTCTGCCGCGCTCTGCTGCCTCAGCGCGAGCTTTGCGAGCGGCTTCTTCCTTTTCCTTTCTCTCCTTTTCTGCTTTCTCCATCTCGATTTTCACCCGGCTGAACACCTCCCTGCCCTTAGCCTTCTGTTGAGCTGCTTCTTCCTTGGTGACCGTCAGCTTCTGACCAGCAGCCAGTTGCACAGACGAGACTCGAGCCTTGATCGTGGTGGATCTTTCCATGACACTTGTTGACCGTCGTGCAGCCAAAGACGTCTTCGCCAGATCCGGCGTTGGCTTCGGATGGACCGATGAATGTCGAGGTTTGGGAGCGACATTTTCCTTGTTGACCCCATTGGCATAGATACTCATTCTCGCCTGACTGGCCCTATTTTCCCTGGGCACCACGCTCGGCCGAGATGCTTTGGCTGGCATGGGTCTTGCTTTGAAGGTCTTTCTCTCCTTCTCCGCTTCTTCTTCGCGTTTCAATCGCTCTTCTCTCTGGGCCTTGACCTTGGCTGATATCGCTTCTCCCGGCAGCGAGAATGTTGATCTTGTAGGGGGCTTTGCGGACCTCGCTGGAACAAACCCAGGTTTGCTTGTGGAAAGCGGCCCGCTAGGCACACGCTTTGTGGTGTTGGGCAAGGTCTTAGCAGCCGGAGAGTTTGAGAATGAGAGCGGTGGTTGCGATGGTACATATGTTGGTTTTGGTTTGACGCCATCGATGATAGGCTTGCTCAATCTTTTGCTAGCCACTGGCGCTTTTGGTGCTGGCTTCGCAAGCGACTCCCGCTTCGTGGTGGCGGGCTTTGGACGCTCAGCCGGGATCGCGGCGGTTGCAGGCTTCGTGGGCGAGATCCGTGGTGTACGCGACGGTGTTTGGCTTGTTTTCTTCAGAGTAGCTGGCGTTTGACTGGCCCTCTTCAGAGCAGCTGGTGTGTGACTTGTTCTGTTGAGAGTAGCTGGCGTGTGGCTGGTTCTGTTTAGAGTTGCCGGCGTCTTTCGTTCAAACGTACGGTTCCCCCGGGCAGGAGTAGCTGTCCGTGGTTTGACGGGAGATTCGACCCTGAGTTCCTCTATAACCGGCAGCTTCTCGGAGATCTCTTCGATGGCGTCCTCCAAAGCATCAATTGCCGCGACCGAATCCTCTATTCTCAGAGCCACTGGGCTGTCGCGTTCCGCCATCGCGTTGGGTGACTTGCTCTCGGCAGATTGAGTCTGAATCTTGCTGGGCGATCTTGACGTGATCTGTTCAACAAACGAATCCTCGCCAGCGTCGTCACTGAAGGTCTCAACACCTTCTACGGGTGGATGGACGGCAGGATCGAATTTTGGTGTCTTTGGAGGATCGGAGCGAAGGGCCTGGGGAGTTGACGGTGTGGAAAGGGGCTGGCCTCTGTCAGGCGATGCATCCACGGTCACCGTGGAGATGTGAAGCTGAAGATGGGAAGATTCGTGTTCGACAGTGACAGACCCTGGGTTGTTTTGACAGCTGGAGATGTCATCAGAGCATTGGTCGAGGTCAATGTCCTTGCGTTCTGCAGCCACTTCCTGCTGGTGATCTTCAGGCACCCCTTGGAGCTCCTCGTGTCCCTCGTCCTTCGCCAGCTCTTCAGACGATGATGTCCTCCTTGTGTCCCTCTCCTGTTCGTTGTTCTCGGCCTTCTTCGCGATTGTAGTCTGTTCGTCGGTCGGAACTTCATCTGGGGTTGGGTAGTTCTCGTGGGTTATGTCCTTGAGCACTGGGCGCGACAGATCCTGGTCAGCGCAGGGGTTGGGGGATTCTGGCGCGCTCTGCGTGTCAGCGTCTTCGTGGATGAACTGCGGATCTTCCTGAGCCTGAGCTCGCAAGGCAGCGCGCGTCATACGCATGATGGATGAGTCGTTGAGTACAAGGTACTATGAGTAGGTTGAATGTGTTGCAAGGCTTTCCCAATAATGGGTACGAAGTCGGTGATTATGAGTTTGAGAAGGTATGCATTGCAGTGTGGTTCATGGATTCTACTGCTGCCATGACGCGGTTATGTTTGGCTGCAGTGTTGGCCGGGGCAACCAGAGACCCCAGCCAATCAACGCCAATATTCAGCCAGGCGTCCGATCTATGATTGGCGCATTGAATGCACATCACGTGATCCGCGTTTCAACGTCTTCACCTGACAGAGAAGGCCTCCTCGTGTAATTCCCAAGATATTCACAGTCTACCTATACCGTCCGTCTTCCTTTCTAAATCGAGGCAAAGGCAAGAACGCCCACAATGCTCAACGCAGCCATGCCCATACAACTCTGTTCCCGAAGTGAGAATGCCATGTTGCCGGGGGTAGAGGTGGGCGTTGCGGTACCGCTGGTTTCTGCACCAGGACCGAAGCTGAACGAGTCTCCCGTGGACGTGGTGGAAGCAGACTCGGTAGCATCAGCAGGAGGGCCAAAGGAGAAGGGATCTCTTGTGGTGGTAGGCCCGTTGCTGCCGTTGTTAAACAGCACATCCTTGACCCAATCAGCCGCGACGCCGGTGTAGATATCGAAGTAGTTCAAGTGGGTTTCGACATCGAAGGGCCCCTCATTCGCGGCACAGACTGGGTCGGTGGACACGCAGTATGATTGCATGCGGTCTGCGTATTTGTCCAGGTTGGCCAACATCTCTGGCGTTCGCGGCCAAGTGCTGCTACCATTCTTGCCGGAGAAGGCGTTGTACGGTTGTCCTCCTGTATATCGGACGTCGCCCCAGGAAAGCAGCGCGCCAACTGGATCGAGGTGATTGTGGTCAGCTTGTATTTCTTGTGATATGCGGGCGCGCATTGCTCTACTTACTGTTCTTCCCAGGGCTCACGGCAGGATCCAGGGGCCCATTGTCGGGTTGCACGCAGTCGTGGTCCAGGAAGTTGGCCTTGCCGCCTCCGCCTCCGATAAGATCGGTCACCACCTGCCCGCCCTGGGAGTAGCCACTCATGACGAGTTTGGAATCCGGGCAGCGGTCCGCATACGCGGTCAGCTGGGCGAGCCCATTGACCACGCCCTCCCGCACAGAGTCGCAGTAGTTCGACCCCTCAGGGTTTGTAAAGTGGATATCCTCGTAGTCGCAGCTGTCGAGACCGTCGCAGATGGCTGCGGCCAGCGTCCCCTGTCGTCCCGGTTCGGGCTCGTTGTTGCCCTTGGCCAGGAAAATGTGCACATCTGTGCATGGCGAGTCCTGTCGCTGCAGCAGGGGAGAGGACGCGGTTGCCGTCGAAGCCGAGCACGCGAGCGCGAAACTCAGCGCAACGATCCGGGACAGACACATTCCCGCCATGATTAACACGGCGCGTTTGAGAAGAGGAGACACAGCAACATCAGGGACGCAGGGAGTAATAAACCCGCGTGCATCCGCCGAGACGATGTTGAAGAAAAAGCACTTGTATCTGCAGTGGCGTGAACTGATGCTTGGCTGGCAGGATGTCTCAGGCGGCTCCAATCTCCAACACTTTTATTATGACAAGACTCGGCCTTGTTTCCTGCTCCGTGACCAGTTCGCGCAGGTCAGGGGCAGCAACATACGTAATAGGTTAGCAATACTTTAATAGAGATGGTTTGCTTGATGATCGGTTTCGCTTATTTTAAGCTTATCTATTCTTGGATTGACAATTGTACATTTGTACAGAGAGGGGATGGATGCAATTAGGGAAAGATAGACTGTACGAGTAGGCTTTTGATGCGAAAATGGCTGTTCAGAGACACTGATAAGGCTTTCGGGATTTCATCTCACAGTTACTACTTACATTATCTGCTCCAGTATGGGTGTAAGAAATTGACTGACTGGTAAATAAATTCGCTTGGGCAGCTTCCACTTGTAGCCTACAACAATGAAGTAATAGTAGTAGGTACGCATTCTTCTATCGTCTCTGGAACTAATGGGCATTACGCCGGGAGATCACTCCGGTTTCCTGAGGGTTATTTGTAAACAAAGTGCTCGTGCTGCAGCCTTTATCGCCATGAAAGCCATATGAGCAAGCGAACTGTCAGTTGGCGAGGACTAATATTAGAGGTGTCAGCTGTCAACAACCACGTCGTTGCTTAGTACTCGTGCTGTAGTCTTCAACCTCATGAAAATGATAAAAGCCATGCGAGCAAGCGACCTGTTGTTTGCGAGAACCTAATAATAGAGGGAGCTAACTGTCAAGGCTCACGTCGTTGACTCTAACCGAGGAACAAAAGCACAACAACTGCATCTTCTTCAGTCTTGCATGATTCTATACATCCCATTTTTAGTAGTCGACTTTCCCCAGCTTGACGTAGCATTGCTTGGGCGTCTTTGCCAATTTGCTGACATAGTCAAACGAGCTCAGTTCAGGAGGCGTCTCCTGGAACTCGAAGTTCCAGAGCAGCATGACCATGATGATCCTCAGTTGCAGATAGGCCAGTCGTCGGCCAAAACACCCCCGAGGGCCTAGTCCGAATGAGAGCTGCGGGCCGGCATGGGCGTCGAAAACCTCCTTCTCGGTGTCCGGGTCCTGGACGAGCCACCGTTCCGGCCGGAAGGTATTCATGTCGGCGGTATCTGATTCCCACGTGTCTGCTTGGTTGTTCGCTTTGAGACTGGATTCGCTGCGCAGCGCGTCAGGTACCGAGAATGGTGTCGCGAAGTAACCCGGTCCAGCATGCCAGAGAAGGACGTCGGTGCCCTTGGGGATATTGTGCCCGAAAATGGGAGCGTCCATCATCGTTTTCCGAGGTACGGAGCTGAAGATGTTCGCTTTGCGCGTCATTTCCTCGATCGCGGCGTCGAGGTAAGGGATTGGCGTCTTCACGATCTCTTCGAGGTTCGGATTTCGATGCTCTGCGAGTGCTTTGGGGTAAGCCTCCCGCAGGCACGCTCGCAGCACCGACTGTGGACCTTGGCTGACTGTAAAGTTTTTGATGGACCACAGTAAGGTAGTGCTCGTGGTATCGTGGCCGGCGAGTAGAAATCCAAATATCTGGACGATGAAACAGTTACGAAAGGGCTGAGCAACTTTTGGCGTGACGTACCTCATCATAGATCGTGCGAGAGTCGTACACCGGTTTCCTCCCTTCCTTCTGGGCAGCGGCGTGTTCACGTTGAAGAATGTGCTCAAGGGCAGACCGCTGCCCCTTTTGACCAATCGAGATGCGGTCGACCGCCTCTTTGATGTAACCTGCGATCATCTTTTCCTTTTGGGCGCGGGCCTCCTTCATATGCTTCTTCCGTAGGAGGAACCAATGCGCAAGACGCGGAATTGTTGACTTAGAGCAAACTTCTATCGACTCCGTGAGGGTAACAATGGCTTCAAACGCGGCGGGCCGAGGATTGGTCGGGAAGATCACAGAAGCATTGGGATCTTGAGGGAGCTCGACCTCACTCAAGGCAGCAATATTCCTGAGCTGAGTGGACATGGTGCTGTCCTTGACGTCCAGTCCAAATGTAGCGGCAAAAATAGTGTCTAATGCCTCATCGAAAACATCGGTAGAAAAAGAGAAGGGGTGTCCTTTGGCAAGGCGTATCTTTTCGGACCATAGCTGGACAAAGGTCACGACGTTCTGGTAGATCTGTGGTGCCGACACCTCGTGCAGAAATCCCGGTGTCATAAGATCCCTCAGCAGGGAACGGTTGTTCTTGAATCTGGTGTCCGTAGATCTCATTGAGATGTGGAAGCTGGGCATCAGTCCGATGAACAGATCTCCCATAATATCGCTGCGGTCGAACTCCCGAGTTCGGCGAAGGAGAATATCCTGGGATTCCCGGTAGTCGGCTACAATGACCCAGGGCTTCTTGAAGGGCCTCGCCCACACCTGGATGATTGGGGATTGGTGTTTCACGAGTTGTTCCGAAATCCATGGCCAAAATTTCCCTGTTCGTTTGAGATATCCCAAAATCTCGGGGACGTCACCCAGCAGGGAAAGGGTAGCAGATTCGTTATAGGGAATCCCAGGAATTGGCTTGGGAAGTGCCCATCGATACCCAAGGAAGAGGATGAAGGGGAGGCCGACGACGATGAATCCGAACAGGGCATGCATTCTGCTTGATCGACTCGAGAACCGGTCGTAAGTATGATCCAGTTATGGGCGTGGGCGAAAGCTGCCACGGTTAACAGGTGCCCGAGATCGAGCAACAACTGTATCCGGAGCAGCACCAAGGATATATATATCTGACACTGTTGTTCCGTAACGGGCAAAATATAGAATGCAACGGTGATAAAAAGCGCCGGAGTCCCATGCTGACGCCTTCGGTTATCAAGCTACCTAATCAGCACCACGTCGCAGTTAGGCTGACAGCCAATAGACAGCCAATAGACAACTACTCGAAGTCCTCGTTATGAAGGATTGGTGCCGAATTCTTGAAATTGTGGGAACGGTCATATGCCTGTTGCCGCCGCACCAATGGATTGTCAAGTATCATGTATACCAAGCGCGTCTGGTGTCAGACGCGGGATCTGCGAGGGAGGCCCGATGCCAGGATTAAAGGGTCGGAGCCGAGAGATGTTCTGAGCAACAAGGTTGCACACAGAAGATAGGGGCTTGGGCAAGAGACTTTAACTGAGGGTTTGGTGGAAGAGGGAGAGACAAGAGTTCAATGGGGATCAGATGCTCGACTTGCGCCAGTTGGGGATACGTGACTGTCCGGATCCCTCAGCCTTGTTCCGGGTATCGTAACCTCCAGGGCTAAGTGTTGGCAATTCTCGCCGTCAGCCGCAAAGATGTCGAAGATAGGTAGTGACTTGAGTGACTCGCCACGTCGACTTCTGCCGTAAAAGCAAGTAAGCGATCGTTTGCCGGGCTTATCTTTTATGCTGGGCCAATTCGGATTTCGAGTGGTGGGTAGTATCAGAACAGTGGCGCGGTCCTCGCTTCCCGGGACAGACTCGTGGGTATAGCGCCCTACCGACTTATCACGATCAGAGCACCCCTAATACACCTTATGAAGGTGCAAACACCGTTTGCTTTTATCGAATTGAAGATTGGATTACGTCCTGGAAACAGCCACGAAAGAAGTCGAGGCAGGGAGGAACAGGGAGAGGACGAGGGCAACGAAAGAGCAGGTTATCCGAGAAAGCCCCAAACTCGCCAAACATGCCTAAATCGACATCACCCCACGTGATCGTGCTCTTTATCGAAGCCTCCGATTTCCAGCCAGACGTCTTCCCTCTGTCCATTCCATTCCTCTCCTCTCATATGCTGACGCCAACCCTTCCTCCTATCTCACCATTAGACTCGAGCCTACGACGGACGCGTTGATTTCCGATTACAGAAGATACGATTCGATCTCCGGACCAAGCGGACGGCCTGGTGGTCGGTCCTCCGTCGCGTCTGTCGGTCCGAAGCCGGCTAATGGGGCCACGGTACAACCTGACCAGGTAGTACTAGTAGTATGGCTCGAGCACGCGCGGACACGGGGAGTTTCCCCAAGGAACCTCACTCTGTGTCTCTGAAGGGTGCGTTAACAGACTGAGACTCGGTGGGAGCGCCAGTCCGAGGAAACATTTTGACATTAATCCAATTCAATTCTCCGTTCGCTAATACGAATACTTTTACACTTTAGTTCTAAGGTTTGTTTTTCCCTTTCGAGGTCGCTCGCTGTTTCAGCCTGTTTCTCATGGCCTTATGTGACTTCAGACTCTCACGCCCATCATTGGCGCTTCAACACCCTTTACCTCGCGAAAGCGACAGCAAAATACCACATGCCGCTTCGCTGGCATATCCTTCCGAGATCGCGGATCAAGAGTACGGCATTTCAAGCAGTCTCAGCCTTCCGCCATCCTTCGGCTCCGCGCATGTTGGCGAGACTTTCTCTTGCGCACTTTGTGCCAACAATGAACTCCTCGCCGGGAGGACGTTCAAGAAGGTCTCGGGCACGAGAATCTTGGCCGAAATGCAAACGCCGTCGCAATCTGTGCCGCTCGAGTTGTTGGCTGCCGCTGGGACTGATGAAGACCAGGACCCTTCCGAGCCCGGTAGTGCGTTGCAGACAATCATTCGATTTGACTTGAAAGAAGAGGGGAACCATGTGCTGGCCGTCAATGTAACGTACACAGAAACCACCTCGGGGGAGGGTCAAGCAACCGGCGGGAGAGTCAGGTCGTTTCGGAAGTTGTACCAGTTCCTCGCGCAGCCCTGTATGAGCGTGCGAACCAAGGCGACGGAATTGACGCCAGTTGAGGTCCCTGACAAAGCACACGGCCCATATGGCAGAGCGACCTTGTTGCGGTACATTCTGGAAGCACAGTTGGAAAACGTCTCGGATGCTGCAGTTATTCTCGAAGACACGAGACTGCAAGCAAGGGCGCCGTTCCGGTCAACATCGCTGAACTGGGATTCTGAGAAGGACGCCGACGTGCCCCCAGAGCACCCCATTCTGAAACCTCGGGACGTGATTCAGGTTGCTTTCCTCGTCGAGCAAGGACAAGGCGTCTCAGAAGGCCTGGAGGATCTCAGAGACAGTATGAGGCGGGAGGGCAGAGCGTTAGTTGGCCAGCTTGCGATCCAATGGCGAACGACAATGGGGGAGCGCGGCTGGTTGAGCACGGGAAATCTTTTGACACGACGAAGAGCTTCGTGAAGGAGTTTTGGAAGACGCCATTTGTGGCGACGGCTTGCTGCCAATGAAACAGGATCTGAAATCTTTGACAGACTCAGGTTAGGGAGCATGCATGCTCAGCCCATTCATTCTCGCATTCAGAGCACTGACTCTCATCTTCTTTGGCATGGCTGGTAGATCTGGGGCCTTTTCGTCCTGATTGAACAACCCTTCTTCCAGTTTTGCCGGGGTCCGAGTAATGATGGTGTGGTAATCCCGCCCTTTTGCCGCGGGGCCCAGATCTGGCCGTTCAGTACTAGATGGCGTTGAAATGACTCGCCATTGGTGCTGAGATTTGTCAGATAGGATGTCCGGTCGAAGGCTCCCTGAAGAGGACCGTGGGACAAAACTCTTTCGATTGAAACCGAGACCTGGAAGCGATGCTCGTAGTAGACCGGCTCGGCCACGCTTCGCCATGATAATGGCATCGAAAAGAGCAATTGCCGGAGTGAATGCCTTCTCCTCGCGATCCATGATGAACTCGTTCCAAGCTTGTGTTTGCTGGAGCATCTCCATATATGCCGCATGATCTGGCGGCAGGCTCCTGACAAATGCATCATGGTTGAAGGAATATGCTGATCCGAGCTTCTGCTTCTGAGGGGGAGCGGGCCCCATGAACTTGCGGTAGGTGTAAAACAAGCTGGCGAGGCATCGCACAAAAGCGGCTCGAATTTGATCAGGGTAGAAGGCGGCAGAGCAGACGATATGAATTTGCGGGGCACATCGGTCGTGTACAACGAATCCACAGCCCGAGCATCGGTAGTAGCCATCTTGAGCCGCCTCGTCACAAAGCACACACGTTGATGGCCCATCTCCAGCCTTCCACTGTAGGCAGTGCCCCTCGGAATAATATTTCCCTTCCCCATTCGTCACCGGCTGCGCAGGCGGGATGCCTGGCATGATTGTTGACGCTGCCAAAGTCGACTGAGCATAAACAGACGGCGCGTAAACGGATCCATTCCTCGGATCGGACAGAGAGGTACTGGAGGGGCTGTTGTTGTGTTTCACAAATGGAATGCTGGCCTTTCGTCCCATATGAGTAGATCCAGAGAAACTCTTTTTGGAGAATGAATCAAAGTGGCCTGATCTCTTTTCCCGTAGCGAGGTCTGGAGGGCATATCCAGAGTCCGTCCGAGACACTCCGGATCCGGGAGGGAGGGGGAAATGTCCTGTGATCGGAGACTGGCCGTCCGACTCTGTGAATGTAGAATACCGGGCAGTAGACGTTGTTGTCGGTCTGTCTGCGCTTTTCCCCCTTGTTGGACCAGCAGGGAGGAAAACGTTCAGCATTGGAGCACGGCGTATTGTGTCTGACGCTGCTTGGGCACCGAAAGCGGTTGAACTCAGACTCGCGAGTTTGTCAAGGTTTGTAGATTTCGCGATCGCGGTGAAGACGGATTCATTCTCTGCAGAGAACGCATCATATGGATATGTCTCAACCGCATACGCCGGGGGCCCAGGCGTCACACCAAAAGTGTGATGGATCGGAGCCGCTTGGTAAAGGAGAGACATTAACTTTCGGCGTTGCTGTTTGGGAAGAAATGGCGGTGGCGCGGTGCTGTGTACTTCATTCTTGTCCAGATCAACCAAAACATAGTCGTCATCTGGAAGGGCATACTTCTCATATTTTCGATCGATGCCACAAATGTAAGGACACGGGGCGTCCAATGCCTGGACCAGGCGAGCAGGCAGCACCGGGATATACACTCCAGCCCACTCCAGCGGCCAAATTAGTTCCAAGATGGTCTTGCTGACCAGCTGCAGCATCGAGACATGAGTGGAAAGCATGATGATCCTAGATTCGGCCAAGACGTACTCCAGCAGAAGGATGATGTTGGGGATGGTGAGTGCTTTGAACAATGGGTATAGATCGGTCGTGCGGCTGCCCGGAAGCTCATTTGCGGCTTCCTTCTTCGCATACAGCTGCAATTCACGGATCGAAACCTGGACCTGGATTTTGGAGGATATTGGGTTGGGCGCTTCCAGGCAGAGGGTTGCCACATATCTTTCCAATGGCTGCCACATACCGACTTTCGGAGAGCTCGCAGGAACGCGCAACACTCCGCCGTCGGTCATTGGAACCACGACCGCTCGTAGCCATTGCCTCCAGAAACTGGCCATGCTGCTCTCTCTGCCCAGGACACCATAAGCTCTCGGAATCCAGAAGCGTGTCTCACCACCATTGAGCCCCTGGATGTTCGATGCCGAGCCGCGGCGCAAGGGTCTGAGCATGTCGGACATGAGAGTAATCTTTTCCTCGACGGCGCTTATTTCGTCTTCTAGGGCTTCCCTCTCCCCAGAATCTTGAGAGCTTTGAGGGAGCTGAGCCAACAACCTTGATAAACTCGCACTCTCGGCCGCTAGTCGCTCTGCCAGAGATGCTGCCATTTCCCTCTCGGCTTCGGACATGTTAGAACCGATCCAGTGCTCACACTTTTTCTCCATGTCGGCGGCAATCTGGCGACTCACGGGAATCCAGACGGTAACCGTGACGGCGGTCAACCGGGAGTTATCGGCGCCAGTCATGGAAAATTCATGCCACGTCGACCTTGGCTTGACATCGGATGACACGATTTTGATGTCGTTTGGAAAGGCGAACATGGGGACATATTCTGGGAATGGGCCTCTCCTTAAGGTGGTGTCTAGAGTGGTAGTTCGCGGATAACGTTCGAGTAAGACCGGTTCGAATTTACGAGCCAGGGGATGCTGATCTGGGGAGCTTTGAAACGCTTCGGGATTGGGGATGACAGAATTGTAACTGCTCATTCTGCGAGAAGTGCGAGTGGAAGTTTTTCGAGCGATGGATGGTTGGCGTTTGGTGCTGGACATGTCCTTGAAGGACATGTGTCTGCGAATACTGCCAAAGTTGCGATTGGGAGACGGATTCGCCTCTTCCGGAACCACGATTTTCTGGGTCTTACGGCGGGATAGAGATGGAGCGGGCTTGGGAGGGTCTGCTGGGTTGAATGTCAGATCCACAAAGAAGGCATCGCGGTCGGTGGCGAACTTCTTCATGGCTTTGTCAAAGTCGACGTCGGAGATGGTGGTAGTGGTGGTAGCGGCTGCAGGATCAGGGGGATGGCCTGGCGCAGACGTCGTGGGCCGAATTGTGAGGCTGCTGCGCTTGCTTTCTGGATAGGGAGTCTCGTCAAGACTCTGGATGGTCTCCCGCGCCTCGTCAGAAAGTTGGGATAGCCGTTTATAGGAATCGTGTCTGCCATGACCGCGTCGATAGGAGTTACGTTTGGCATGACTGGCGGGTTGGATTGAAGACCGAGGAGACGGTAAGATGGAGAAGCGGTCATTTTCAGAAGTAGCCTCTTCTTGAATTGCAAAATCGGCGCTGTTGGAGTCGATGAGATCGTATGACCATCGCTGCTGAGAGAATGCGTCGACCAGTTGCTGACTGTCTAACCCAGCAATCCAGAAGTAGTCCGCGAGGGGCCGAGAAGATTCGGAGGCCTCTATTGATGGCATGGCTGATGTCTCGGGATGGAGAAAATTCGCCGGAGAACGGGTCTAGAATTGCGGACTCGTCATCGGAAGGGCCAATGATTTCGTTCGCGGAGGGAAATGTATAGAGATTGCGACAACACGAGTTGAGTCGAGAGTAGTAGCAGCGATTTCCTATAGATTCCTTGTCATGATGAATTGAACAAGTGGACTGTGTGCTGAAATGCCTTTGGGGTTCGGACGTCAAATTGCAGGGGACATTCTTCACCCAAGACAGACCGTCGGTCGGGAGTCCGTGCCCCTTGGGGGACAACGCCAAACGGGAGACCGAGATGTGGCTTGACCCAGTCTTCGCGCGCAGCGATTGAGTTGCCGCAAGGGTCGCATGAAGTCTGCCCGAATTGTCGTCAATCGATGGGGTGAGGAGGTGGAAGGGAGTCTTTTTTAAGATACGGAGCACGTAGTTGAGAAGATGTGGACTAAGGCTTGGAGAGTGCAGGGATAGGTGCCTCTGGGAAGGCGATTAAAGCCGGGGACCATGCAAGCCCAGGATAGGGAGGAGTCTTTGGGGCAGACTAGCATGAGGAGGAGGCGTAAAGGCGGGCGGACAGGGCGCACAAATCGACGAGTCGGGCGATCGAGGGACAGTCAAGACGGGCGGGAGAGATCAGGGATGATGGTGGATCAGTGGAGGGCGATCCAGAACGAGGTGGTAGCGATGGGAAAAGGAGAAGTGTGGCGGTAGGAGGAGTAGTCGCAGGCTAGTAGTAGTGGTCAAGGAGGAGAGACCTGGATGTCCTCAATCAATCAGCATTGATAATGATAGTACGAGTGAATACTAAAGAGGCGCCTCAAAGGTGAACAAGATGGTCGCCATCTGAGCAGTGCGGCGCGAATTGACAAATTGACATGAGCGTTTGCTTACTGTGAGAACTTGGCTCACTCACCGTCAGTCTTGCAGACTCAGGATTTGATTTTCGAAGCCTTTGGCGCTCAAGTCCCAGGCGCACACTTTGCCGCGTCGGGATTAGAGTTTTTGCAGCGCGTTGTGCGGCGCGTCTCACGAGTCACTGGCAGCAACGCGTCGCGTCATTCGATCTTGGAAGTTCTGGAGGGGCGCGTAAGAGTGAGTACAGCGGCATCTCGTGCAGCCGTCTGTACCTAGGTAGTCATGTACTCCTTACCTACCTTTCGTATCTTACCAAGTACGTGTAGGTAGGTAGGTACCTTACATATGAACAGAAAAGCACCTTGGGTGCATATCATGTTAAGTCTGTTTCATTTCTCGCACTTATTGAGAACTTCCTGGACACTGAAGATGCACATGCGTGTCGCCTCCCACCCCAAGTCGAGATTCTGCAAGCTGCAGTGACTCCCGTCCCATCACCATCACCATCACCTTCCTTCCGTTTCGAGACCTATCACAAATCCTCCGAGATGCAGCTGCCCGCCTTACTTGACTCACGTACGGGTAGGGTAGTACAAGTGATCGTATGATCTGAAGCCCCGTCTCCTGATCTAGTGCTTGGATACGACGCAACCGTGCGCAGCTTCTATTACATACGTAATGTCTCCGGGACCACCGGCTCCTTCGCAGCGGCGCAGTTTGCGTTGCACAACATAACATGACTTGATCTCTTCCTCTTCTCTGCAGGGCTTCCACCAACATCAACTTCTGTTTCGACCTTTCGATTCTGCTCGCCAGCTTCTTAGGATACGGTCGTCCACAATCATGTCCTCCTCTACCACCACGACACTGGGTCTACGCCCAAGCCTTGCTCTCACCGTGCCTTTGATCTCCTCCTCCCTGACCGTTTTCTATGCCATTGTTGAGCCGACCGTCTTCCACTGCTTCCTGCAAGCTGCTAAGCAAGACCTTCCTGCCACCAGCAAAGTCATCCGCCATTGGTGGTCCAACTTCCTTCCTCCGGGTCTCGTCATGATTTTCGGCACCACTCTTCCCGGCATCATTGGCGGCGTGTATGCGCGGCGACATTTCCCTTACGGCAGCCTACAATGGAACCTCTGTGTTGCCGGTGCAACCTTGACTCTGGGCCATTTCGCCTTTGGCCCGGCTGTGGCCCAAACGATCAAACATATCTGCGATGAGGAGGTCGAGAAAAGGGGCGAGACAATGGATTATGTCCGGCGATGGCAGAAGATTCATCTCTGGAGAACGCTGTTGGTAGATGTGCCTGCAATGGTCTGCTTCTATTGGGTGGCTTTTGGTCAATAGGAGGGTACTGGGTACAATTCAACTATTTGTGGCCGGCGATAGCTGGTTGTTCACTTGCGCCCGCTGAACTGTTCCTTCGTCACTCCCACCGCCCCCAGGTCCAGCCTGGCATAGGCCGGACGGCCCTTGGCTGCGCGCCGGACGACCTCCGCCTTCAGAGTCACCCTCTCCGTCTTGTTCTCCTTCGCCTCCTCGTTGCCAGCCTTGCCCTTGCCGCGTTGCTGCTTGGGCGCCCCTCGAGCCAACTTCTTACCTTCCGACTTAGGCGTGCCCTTGGGTTCCTTCTCCTTCTTCATTTTCTCCAGGATCTCGTTGATGGCATGGTCAAATTCGGGGAGCTCTTCTCTCAATGTCGAGTAGGCCCCCCGGCCCTTCAGTCTCTTCTCGAAGATCCGCGTGGCCACATGCTCGGCAAGGAACTTCTTCAGTTCTGGCCGAGGAGGTTTCAGGAGGTACAAGGCTCGTACATCTTCAGAGTGGATTTGAAATTGTTCAATCGCTTGCATGCGCTTGATCGCTACTTTTTCCAGCTGGCGACATCCAATGGTGCGAGCGCAACCACGGAGTTGGTATAGGTAGGCGTATGGCTTGAGGTCAGGACATGGGATTGGCACGAACCCTTTGCGTTTGTTGCGCGCCAGCATCCAGGTGACAATATCTCGGTACATTTCGAATTTGGCGCCGCCAATGACCGTGACCGTCCCTGGTGTTTGTCCGACAGCCTTGGAGGTATCACCAACAAATGGCTTGTCGATAGCTTTCAGTTGGCGCTTCCAGAGGGCGGAGAAAACCCTAGCGACACTCTTTGGAAAGCCTTCACAAAGTACACGTGGTTCAGCGGCCTTGTCCTCCTTGTAGAGGATCGTGATCTTTTCATGTTCCGTCAGGCTGTGTCCGGGGCTATGGCGTCAGTGGATGTGGTGAGGCATACAGCGAAGACCTTTCAGGGCACTGAAGACTCATTGCTCGATGGTAAGACTTACCTTTGAAGTTGGGTGGGAGATTGAGGAACAAATGAAGGTGACATCTCGGGCAAGTTTGGCTTGGATCGGACTGGATGTCTTGTGGTATTCTGTGCCTTGCTATTTGCTCTTTGCGGGAAATCGAAGCAAGTCCCCTAAAGGATAGCGACGGGTCGATCTATTATTGGGAGACACCGAGTGAGGCTGTGTAGCGTGGCGTTATTGTTCCGATCTGAGATCGGCTTCGGCGATGAGATGGTTTCGAAGATGACGAGAAAGGTAGGTCGACTCGACACCGATGATGTTGTTGCGAAGGCTAGCTCAAAGATCTGTTCAAGAGACAACTCGAGCAACTTTGAACCTGGCTGGAGGTATGGCACGCGTTCTAGGAGGGAAGACTCAATCTGAAGAAGAGGTGGGACGAACAGAAGAAAAGAGAAGAGAAGTTTGTTTCTATGAGTGTGACGGCGTTTGACACCTGCAAGTAACCAGGTTGTCTATTTACTTACCTGGTACTTCTCTTCATGCGCATCTCGCCAGCCTTATGTGCATCAAAGAGCCAAGAATACGGGTGTGGTGCGGTGCGGCAAGGCTGCGACTTTGTCAGGGGCGGGCAGGCAGGGTGCGGGTGCGGCGGCGTGAGAGTTTGATTCAGCTCACCTGGATGAGGTCGGGCAAGGCTGTGTGAATGATTGATCCAGAGGCTGTCTGGGTTCAGGGCAAATGGTGTTTTCTGTATACCAATCTGGAGAAAGTATTATTTATATTTGTAGCCTTATCAACCAGACACTAGACAGGGAGATTCAGGAGGTGAAGACTATGATATATTTGAGAGAAAAGGGTGACAGCATTTTTCTATTATCAATAGTGAATGGACAACGTGATTCGTTTCACCATATCATATTGTTTCATGCCCATATTGATCCGGTATTCATATTGTTCCTAGCCGGAGTACACAAGCATTCAGACTGTGATAATATCAGAATCTCACACACGGTTACACGGAAGAGCTCCACGCTCCAACATTTCTTCGAAGGTGAATCCCGAGAAGTAGTAAATATCCACATATACATATACGTTACATATGGAGAAGGAATTCCAAGCACCAGACTCAGTAGATACTAGAAATACATCCCGATCCCGAAACAAGTCATAGATCCCAGATCCAGGTTCCGTTGGGGGAACCGATCCCATTGCTAAATTCAAATTGCTCACGGGGTAATAATAAGTAGGTAGAATAGGGATAATACAGGAAATGAGAGGGATGTCGACCCCCTCCCTTCATGGTGGTCTGTCTCGCCTTTCAACTCTTCAATTTCGCCGGCGGCCTTGAGGCGGTGTTTGTCTTGGATTGCGTCTGAGTCTGAGTCTTCGGCGTCACATTTCCGGTATTAGAATCGGCAGCAGGCTTCTTGAAGGTTGGTTTCAAGGCAGATGGAGTCGTCTTCGTCGCAGTTGCTTTCAGCGTAGGAGGAGGTTTCGAGGCAGGCTTCGATGCAGCAGATACAGATGGAGGCTTCTTCACCGCGACTGCCGTGCCGCCGCCACTCGGTTTATTTATTTTCGGAGTGCTGCCGGGGTCCGCCTTCGGTGTAGTGGTTGGCACTTTAGATGATGGGTTTGCTTTCTTGGTCGTGGTCGTCGAGAGAGGTTTCGGCTGACTTTGATCTGGCTTTTGAGGTGTCGAAGTCGGTTGTGTTTGTTGGGGTTTCTTGATCGATGTTTTGGCTGTAGACGACACGGATGGTGTCGTGGTGGTGGCTGGTTTCTTCACAGTGGATGTCGTTGACGGCTTTGGTTTCGATGACAAGACGGTGGAGGACGCTGTAGCTGGTGGTTTCGATTTGGCAGGCTGGGCCTTTGCAGTCGTGGGTTTCACTGCTTTCTTACTCGCCGCCGTCGTCCCCGTCTGGATTGGTACGCTGGGCTTCTTCGCTGGCTTTAAAGAGGTGGTCGACTTCTGCGCCGTGAGTGTCTTGGTCGAAGTAGCTTTCTTCGTGACCGCAGTGGACGGCTGGGCTGTCGACGACGGCTTCGCTTTGGTCGCACTTCCAACGCTGGCAGGCTTCTTCGGTCCAGAACCCACACCTTTCGCAGACGAAGAGTTCACTGAAGCAACTGCCGTGGAGGCATCACTTGACAAAGTAACCACCGTTCCATATCGGCTATTCTCTTCGGCTTTCACGGCGTTCCAAAAGTCTCCTCTCCGAGCTGTGTTGTTCACTTTCGTCGTCGTTGGAGCGGATTTCTTTTGCTCAGCGGCTTTTAGATCCTTCCAGAACGTCCCCTGCGAGTGTTTGGGATCGTTAGATACAATAGAGCCGAGTCTGCTTTTCTCCTCTGCCTGTAGCTGGTCCCAGAATGTGGCCTTTGTCGCCGCCGCAGTACCTGCTCCGTTGGTGATTGGCCGAAGGGGACCGTTTACAACACCAGCCACGCCGCTTTGCATTCTCCGGGATTCTTCCATAGCAAGTTGCTGCATAAACGTCTGTTGTTTGCTGGTGATGCTCTCAGTGACCATCTTCTGCGGATCGGAAAGGAACTGCTGCAGGAAGTCACCTCTGTTGAGCAGTGTCTGCGCGGACGGCGAGTTGAGTAACTTCTGGACGGCCATCATGCCAGACTTGAATGTTTCCTGCTGCTGTGCAGGCTCAAAGAAGGAGTCAAGCGTCAAGCCCCCGAGGGCGTTGGACACGGACTTGGCCTCTCTGCCAGCCTGAACGCCGGCGTTTTTAAGGTCCTGGGTCCCGGATTGCAGGGCTTCTTTGTTGATGCTCTTCCAGAAGCGTTGAGGCAGATCGCCGTAGAAGACGTACAGGATCATGGCGAGAATTCCCATGGGGGCGAAAATCTGAAGAAACTCGTACCAATGGCTTGCCCTAATGGGAACTTGCAGGTGGCCACAGCCCCGAAGGATTTTGCCAGACCTGTACTTGGTGGCACCTTTGTCGGCTGGGAAGCTTCCGTTCTGATAGTAATGTTCGATCAATAGGTCCTTCTCGCGCCAGCGAGCAGTGAGCCACAGAGCAAAAATTTTGTCGTCGTGCAGTGGGACGTCCTTCACCGCAAATCGTCGCCAGTACATGCTCACGGACTTCGGGGGCCGACCTTCGAGATAGCCTGACTGTAGGGTGAAGATGTCCTGGGCATATTGGCCTCGAGGAACGCCTTCGTATGCAACCGTGCAGTCGTAGAGATAGTCGACCGTACCTCTGAGCTCCTCCAGGCAAAACTGTAAGCCGGTGCTCCGCGGTAAGAGGACATGTCGCGTGTCGGTAATGCCGTTCTTCTTTGCCCACGCGGCACTCTTCTCGCGCGTAGAAGGGGCCAGGTTGGTGCCTTCAGGAAAGAGAAGAAGCCACATGGGATCTGTAGGTTTGTTGAGCTTCTGCAGGGCGCTGGCCATGTTGGGTCTGTCCTCTTCCCAATTCCGCTTGAGAAAGATAAACTGGCTCAACTGCATCCCCCAGCCCAGGACGGGGATCTTCCTCAGGGATTCCTTGAGGATGATATACAGGCGTCCATGCATCCCGTTGCAATACGCAATCCACCACAGATATAACCAGTCGGTGTAGATTTGATGGTTGGCCATTAGAACGATCCTTTCGGGGAAGTCCAAGATGAGGTTGCCATCGGTAGACTTGAGCAATTGCCCTCGAACTGACGCATCACCGGAGACAATGACTTTGGTGGGCGCGAATGTTTGCGTCAAGGTCATGGTCAACAGCCCGAAGGACTGTTTGGTGAAGGCGATCCATGCGTTGTACCAATCCTCGTTGATCACTTTCAACGGAGATCCGAGAAACTGCGAGAGGTTGATTGCCAAAGCGCCGGACAGAAAATACGTCGACAATGCGAGCGCTCTTGATGCCACTGAGTACTGGCCTTTGGCAAGAGGCACACGATCCGGCCTCGACTCCAGCGCGAAGCCAGCGGCCGGCTCGAGGGGTGGTTTGACCAGAGACATGGTCGGCGAAGGGTTATCTCGACGGCGAGACTTGATTCTTCATCGTTGTGTGATCACGTCAAGTTGCAACATATCCAAAACATCTACCTCTTCTAGAGCAATGGAAACGAAGTTCGGGGAAGGCTGGGCTTCGACAAACGCCACTCTGACGTTCACAGACACCCTGAGTCTGCATCGCCGGCCGTGAATGGTCTGGTCTCTGCATCGACTGTGGCGCTGACTGCCCGTTTGGAAGGCCCCGTTGAGTGTTGCCAGCCTCTGGAGTGATCAGAGGCGAGCAGCGAATGACGGCGGTGCCCGCCCGTACAGCCTGGGGCGTCCGTATCTCATTGTGGGCGGCATCAGCGATCGAGGCGGGTTCATTGGGAGGATTCGACGCAGGGTCAAGAGTTGACAGGGAGCAAAGCAGGGAATTGCAGGGAAAAGGCGGAAAAGTGGCGGTGCGTGTCCAGTTGCAATGCCGATGACGTTCGCGGATCGAGAGTCTCGAGTCTCCCATCATCGCAGCCAGGCCAATTCTCGATTCCTCCATCATATAGCCAGCCGGGTTCTTCTTCCGATCGAGGGAGACACAGTCATTTACCTGGTAGAAATCAGGGGTCATCTCCGGTATTTATCAGTGCTGCGTCCGCATCCCTTCTCTTGTCTCTTGTTTCCTGTCATCTATTTATCTAGCCACTCTCCCTCAGTCACCCACCGGCTGAGAGCAGCTGTCCCAATGCCTAACATATCCTTTGACATCTTCTTCGATAAGGACTTTATCAACATCACCGCCACTCGAGGACACACCGCCCCGAAGGTCAAACCCGAGTGGAAAGTCCGCACTGCTCCCAAGTTGCCCCCCAAGCCAACGCCCGAAGACCACAGCGGGGCTCCCCGACCTCAGCCTCGACAGAAGTTGACTTCTACGCGTCAATCTCTGGCACCGAAGCCCTCACAGGGTCAATCCGCCGGCGAGAAGAACGCCTCGTATTCCGACGCAAGTTCGCAGACCGGTGACGCAAAGGACAAGCCCAAGCGGAAGCCTCCCAAGCTCGGTCCTCGAAAATCAGCATCTACTTCCTAAACAATGGCCACTCAGTGGGTGTTGGACAAGGTCTCTGAGGCTCTTGCCCCTACGGTATCAAGCACGGTAGCGACCGCAGGAACATTCATGGGCGGAGCGGTGAACGCGGTGGGCAACAGCATCAACGGCGTAGGAGAGGGGATCAACAACTCGATTCGACGGTACGGCGATGGGGTGAAGGACTACGGCAATGGACTGATGGACTGGACACAGGCCGGCGGCGTCCGGGCAGCCACGGCCAGCAACCCTCTGGGCCTGGGGTCGACGGCGGCGGGTGGCAAGAACCAAGTGACGAGCCCGCGGATCTATCGCGCCCCCTATCAGAGCGGTGCATCCAAGGCCTTGACGACGACCAGCAAGACGTCGGCGCCGCAGAAGAAGAGGATCGAAGGCGGAACCCCGAAGAAGGCTCTACCGGCTCCTGGTGGGCCCAAGAAGTCGTCTGCTGCTCCAGTCAAGAAGACGGCCTCCTCTGGTGCACCCAAGCCCGTCCAGAGCGCGGCCAAAACAAGCACGACCCCGAATCCGGGAGCCATGAGGAAGAAGCCAGGCGAGAGTCCTGCCATGAAGAAGTCGACGGGGGCTGCCACCAAAACCCAGCAGGCGTCGTCGGTCAAGAAGTCGACTCCAAGCAAGCCGGCCGCAGCGAAGGCGACCGGTCAAAAGGCCCAGGGGAATCATGTGGCGGCAGCGAATCCATTGGGCCTTTCATTTTGAGAGGACACAGAGAGAGACCGATACAGGATGAAATGGAGGCGAACACGATGAGATGAGATGGAGTGCCCTGTACGAGTTAGCATGACTTACTGTTTTCGATATCTTGTGTCTCCTTTTGTCTGCTGGTATCCGAACGATGGATCATCGGATATACCATTAAAAACCAATCAAGCAATGTAACGGTAACGGATGTCTGTTTCCGAGCCCCCTCTCAAGTCTGCGGGAGCCGGATCCTGAATGAATAATCGGGAGAGCGTGTCAGTGGCTGTGATTGCTTGCAGCGTATACTGTATGTCCTTGTGTGACTCTCTTACTGCGGGGAGCCAGGAATCGTACTCGAAGCATCCACACATCCCGACGCACAACCGAAGTGACGTCCCTTTACGCCGATCAGACTTGCCGACATTGTCATCCAGCACGCCCTCCCGCTCGGTTCGCACGCCAACTCATTGCTCACTGCTCACCCCATAGGTATTATTGGCTTATGACAAGATAAAATCTTCTTAAGTTTTTGATTACGGGGGTCCTCGCAGAAGAAGCTGGATGTTGATCCCCAAGTCGGTGGATTGACGATTGGCTTTCGACGGCTGACCAATATTCAAATTGATATATAGGTCCAAGATCCATCCAGCCTTGGTGCTTCACTACTGTCTCTACAAGGTTGAAGTCGACGACTCACGAGTCACAAGCTCTTGACATTCACCCATTCCCATCCTGACCATCATCGACCCTCAACCTGACCACTGATCCTGTCCTACCATCTTCGATCACCCTAATCAGACAGGGAATACCCAAACCAAAGCCTAACGGTTCACAATGGCAGAGATTGAACCATTCAAGATCTCGGTGTCGGATTCAGAGCTGGCAGACCTAAAGACGCGACTGTCGCTGGCGCGGTTCCCAGACGAAGTCGAGGGTGCAGCATGGGACTACGGAGCCCCGTTGGCGGACGTGCAACGACTGACCAAGTACTGGAAGGACGAGTTCGACTGGCGCGCAGCGGAGGAGAAACTGAACAAACTGCCCCAGTTCACAACTTCGATCAAGTGCGACGGCGACTATGAGCCGCTCAAAATCCACTTCATTCACCAACGGTCGACGGTGGCCAACGCGATCCCTTTGCTCTTCGTCCACGGCTGGCCAGGGAGCTTCCTGGAGGCGAGCAAGATCTGGGACAAGCTCCCCTCGCCGCCAGCTGGGTCATCGGCGCCGGCATTCCACTTCGTCGCGCTGTCTCTCCCGGGGTACGGGTTCTCCCAGGGCTCGCGCAAACGCGGCTTCGCGCTCGCTCAGTACGCCGAGACGTGCCACCGACTGATGCAGCGCCTCGGGTACACCGAGTACGTGACGCAGGGCGGCGACTGGGGCTACTACATCACGCGGACCATCAGCCTGCTGTACCCTCAGTACTGCAGGGCGACACACGTCAACATGGACCAAGGCGATCCGCCCAAGTTCCTCAGCCAGCCCGGTCTGGCTCTCTCGCACGCCGTCACGCCATACACGGCGGCCGAAGAGGCAGGCTTGAAGCGCACGAGTTGGTTCCTGAAGGAAGGATCGGGATACCGCGCACAGCAATCGACCAAGCCCCAGACGCTGGGCTACGCGCTGGCCGACTCCCCCGTCGGATTATTGTCGTGGATCTACGAGAAACTGCACGACTGGACAGATTCATACCCGTGGACATCCGACGAAATCTGCACCTGGGTAGGCGTGTACTGGTTCAGCGCCGCCGGACCGGCAGCCGCTCTGCGCATCTACTACGAGGCCACGCACGATTGGGACCCGCCCGCGACGCGGGTGACGCGCGACCGGACGCGCCAGTGGATCGGCGGCGGCGTCAAGTTGGGCCTGTCGCATTCGCCGCAGGAGTTGAGGGTGTTGCCGTCTGTGTGGACGCGGACGCAGGGGGATGTGGTCTTTGAAAGGTCCCATGATAAAGGGGGGCATTTCTTCGCTTGGGAGACGCCGGATCATTTGATCGAGGATGTTAGGGAGATGTTTGGGAAGAAGGGAGGTGCTGCTGCTGTTGTTAAGGGGAAGGATGGGTATTGAGTTCATATGCTCTCTCTCGGTTTAAACGCAATCAATGTGTGGGTGTGTGTCTCTAATCGAGGCTCAAAATGCGAACGACAAGGGGGCGTTTTCAATACCAGAAGCCAATAGGTATAGGTAGTCGAATCAGAAAACGACTGCTGAATGCAAAGGAATAAAAAGGGAATATGCTCATTCATGTCTATCCTATTTCCCTTTCCCTCAGAAGAAGCTGATTTTGTTCATCTCTTATTTGATTACAATCATGATCATATCACCATGACAGATCTCATCTCCCACCATCCCATCTGGCGAGGTCCCCATCCCTTCTTTCCCTTGATCAATCATAACTTCCCACCCCTCCTCCTCTCCACAGCATCCCTCAACACCTGAATGACATGACCAGGATCCTTGGCCCCAAACACCGCACTCCCCGCGACAATCACATTCGCACCCGCGTCCGCAGCCTGATCGATCGTCCCTTCGCCCAGGCCACCGTCGACTTCGATGTTGAGGTCCGGATACCGCTCGCGCACGGCGGTTACTTTGGGGAGTTCGCTTGCCATGAACTTTTGGCCGCCGAAGCCGGGGTGGACGGTCATGATGAGGACCATCTACGAGGAGAGCGAGAGGATGGGGTTAGTAGATGTAAATGGTGACTGGCTGTCATGTAGGAGGAAGGGAGGAGATATAGACTTACATCCGGCCGTTCCTTCTCGTCCGGGTTCTCCAAGATCTCCCACAGCACGTCGACGCTGGTGTCCGGTTTGATAGCAATCCCAGCCTGCATCCCGAGTTCGTGGATGTATCGAATCAGTGCCTTCGGGGATGTCGGCGTCGTGGTCGTCTTGTCGGCGGGCTCTGTCGCTGCCACCGAAGTGACGGCCGCTTCGTAGTGAAAGCAGTACAAGTCGCAGCCGGCGTCGCGGAAGGTTGAGACCCATCGGTGTGGCTGGGAGGGGAGGGTTGGTGTTAGTTTAATGGAAAGAAGGCAGGGCGGCGGGAGATGGTGATAGAGAGGAGAGTGTGTCTATGTCTGGATTGCTTTCTCACACTCCCCTCTCGGGAAAACTCACCTCAGCGATCATCATATGGCAATCGAAAGTGCCTCTTCCACCAGCAGTCTTGGGCCTCTCGACATGCGATCGGATCTTGGACACAACGGGGGCGCCGAAGGTGATGTTTGGGACGAAGTGGCCGTCCATCTGTTATGTGTGAAACCGTCAACCATCTATTGCTGTACTTGTTTTTGACCAAGTCTTCCTTCCTCTCTTTATGTGTTCATCTTTCTGTCCTCATCTCCTCTTCTCTTCTCTTTTCCCTTGACATGCTCGACATGGGAAACCTAAACGACTTCGGGGGAGGAGGTCGAACGTACAATATCGACATGCAACCAATCGCTGCCCTGGTCCATCGTCGTTGAACACGCCTCGCCCAACGCGGCGAAGTCGGCGCTCAGGATCGACGGCGCGATGATCGCGGGAGGAGACATCGTGTCGTTTCTAGTTCTTGTATAATTTCTTATGCCCGACTTTTCACACGCCCGAGTCCAAGTTGGAATTGAATATCGCGTTCGACGACGGCCGTGAAGAAAGTCTTCACGATCGGGAGGGGAAGGTAGTCAGTCGGTGATTTGCCCGGCGGGGTGATGAGGGAGGGCGACAGGATACCCGGAGAAAGATCGTCGACTGTGGTCCAAGCTGCAGATACACACGGAAGGGGAATCTTGATGCCAAAGAAGCCGCGGTGGAAGGTCAGAGATTCGAACTCTTGTCCTGTATCAAGTCAAGTCGAGCTGTTGGGAGGTCGACTTGGATCTGTCCGGCGCATTGGAGGAACAATTTGTTGCTGCTACTAATTATTGGGGAAGCCGGCGACTGGTGTCTGCGTCATTGGTTCACAGTGAGGGGCAACAAATCAGTGATCCGATACGATACTTTCAGGCTGCCAGAGGGCCAGGCTCCGTGCAAAAGGGGCCCGAGGAGCCCGTCCAGGCATGGAAAATAATGGCTTACGGCACGCTGAGTTGAGCACACCAAAACCATCGTAATCACCATTCGAATCGCGTTGGAATTTGCATTGGCATACAAAGTCATATCAAAACTCATCATCAAAGTATCCGCCCCATAAATTCCCAACAATGACTGACAACTGGAACAAGCCCGATCGCTCGGTGCAGTATTGTACAATGTATCTTGGGTGTTGAAACGACAATACTCTCGGTCGGGCTGGATCAAAGCTCGAGATCTCTCACAAGAACCTCCCAGAAAGAGAAAAAGAAGACGATGCAGGCTCAGACAATAAGCGAAAGTTGCCTGGACAAGAACAAATCCCGTAAGTCATTGCATTCGTGAAACTCCTGACAAGACGTGATACCTCCAAACAAATCATCATGGCTGTCGTTGATAGTAAGAGAATTCGTTGAAATGACCGCCCATGGGATCAGTGACATAGACCAAAAAGACGACCATCCCCCTTCAGTAGTGCACGCATTGTTGGCACATCTGCCGAGTGCGTGTGTGTCGACACTCCGGGGTCAGACGAAGAAACTGGTGGGAGAATTGATCGCCGGCCCCGTCTAGCATTTGACTGGCAGTGACGCTCTGAGAGGTGAAGAACTCGGAATATTGGCTCGACAGGAGCGAACGCTCGCCGTTGGTTGGGGCCGGAGTATGGACAAGCATAGAATCGGTGTCGAAACCGGGGATCACCATACCCGAAGAGTCTTCTTGGGGGGACATGTGGTCGAGGCTGTCGGGCGAACTCAAGAATTGATGCCATGGATGGTCGATGTCCTCAGACATTGTCGACTCGGCATATTGGGTTCGAGTTCCACGGTTGATGTTGATGTCGAGATTAAGGCGTCGAGCCGTCAAATGATCATTGAGACGATCATGCATCTCGAAGCTGTTGTTGAAGCTTTGTTGATCCTGATAATGAGAATCCTCGGTGCCAAGTGATGAACCAGCATATCTTGAGACAGTGTCGAGAAGGCCATTTTCAGGGCTCAGAACACCTGGATGACCTCCCTGACCATTGTAAGTCTCCCGGTTGGACTCGACCTTGATCGGTTTGCTTCGTGGACAAGAGCAGGTTCGACAGTTACAGCAACAGTCATGGTGGCCACCCGAACAGCAAGTGGCCGAGCGGGCGTTTGCAGTGTCTTCTTTGGATTTCTTGGTGGAAGGAGCAGGGGCAGAAGCACGACGATGGGGGAAATCGAATGGGCCATCAAAGACGACGGCCCGTGACTGGTATGGTGACATTGGTGTGGCAGAAATACGAGACGGAATTCTGGAGTCTGTGGAGGCTCATGCAGGGATAATGAAGCCGAAGTTTTGGTTGTTAGTGGAGTGGTACAGTGTAAGATATAGAAACAAGTAGGTATATATTGGTGGTACACAATAATACAGCTGGTTTGGTGACAAGAAGGCAAGAAGAGGACAAGAAGAGGTCCGGAAGAGATGAGATGTCTCTTTGAAAGGCTGGATAGAGGAGGATGATATAGAGCGACCGAGGTGTCGTCGGACCGGTGGAGGTCGCCGAAGGACAGCATTGATAGACATGGTCAGGTGGTTTGTGGCCTGAAAAGGGAGGGGCTCCGGTGCCGAAGGGCGCCAGATTGACTCACCAGATAGGACCGGGATAGCGAAAGAATGAGGCAGACGGCGACAAGGCCGGATGGGATTGGATGGTTGGAGGCGGCCTTTGGCTGAAACTCAGCCTCAGGCGGAAGGAAACTCGGTATTGAGATGCCAATCCGAACCACTGGGACGTGGGGGGATAGACACGCGCCGTAGCGGATTGGGTGTATTCAAGGACTATCGATCCCGAAGGACAGAAAAGGGCCGGGCATATCTCAGGGTTTGTTTGTAATGCGATGTGTCTGCAATCTGGAGTCTTCAAGAGGGCAGTGCAAGTATCCGAGGCAAGCACCGGGGGAAGGGATTCCAGTTCCCGTTTGGGGCCAACGAGGGCAGAGAGACGGGAATGAAGAGAGGGGAAGAGACAGCGAGTACGAGCGGCATTGAGTGATCGGATAACGTGACGAAGGAGCTATGCAGCTCAAACGACGGCCCGCGGCAGGTAGGAGTCGATGATGATAGGAATAGGAAACTTTGAAAACGGATACCAACGGTTGACGGTGGAGGATGCCAGGAAGCAAGACCAGGAGCTAAGAAGATCGCGGGGAGAGCCGGGGGTCCAAAAGAAAAGGGCAGCTGACTTGATGGATTCCAGCGCGTTGGAGGCTTGGGATTGCGGGATTGAAACAACCGAGGACGAAGAGAGAGAAGGGACAGCCAGACAAAAATTCCAAACGGACCTTTTAATGCAGGGACAGATGTTTTCGTTGATGAATGGAAGTTGAATAACGATTTATGACCCTGAGGCTCTGAGGTCATTTGGGTCATTTGGGTTCATTTGGGGTCATTTCCCCGACGGTTTGGGCGGCGAGTGACCCGAATGGCCGCCTTGTTTTAACTGAGGAGCTGACTGGCTGCTTGGTTAGTATGAGGACGGAAGGCACGCACTGGGCAAACTGGGCAAACCGGTGAACAGTGGCAGTGCTCTTCTACTATCAATTTCTTCCCCTCCCCGTCATTAATTACCAGCTTCGTTCTCTTACGGCAATAACGGGAAGTTCAGCTCAAACTTCAAAGTTCAAACCCCACCATCATCTTCCTTCCCTCTCGACTCTCCCTCTTGTCTCGTCTCATCTTGTGTCCCCGCTCCAGCCTCAGGTCTTCGACGCTACTTTGTGACAGGCTTCCATCGCGTGTTCTTCCATTCCTTCTAGCGTGCTTCTGAGTTCTGTGGTCTCTGCGTGTTCGTTCCTTCTTCTGCAGCATCATGGATCCTGCATCCGCATCATGCATTCCCACTGCTTCCTCCCCACTATAACCCTTTCTTTTGGACTTTCTTCGCCAGGCTGAACGCCGATTGTAGCCGTCCCTCTCATCCACTGACGGAATATATTCCACTCCTCGAGCCTCGACATGTGTTCTGTGCTTCATTTGGGAGATCTAGTACATACTCTAGATCCACCAGAGGTACTGTGTACGCGTACTCACGACAGGACTTTACCTATGAAACTCAATGTCCAAAGTACCAGGTACGTACTGTACGTACATCTTACCTTCTGACCCGTCATGAATGCCTCGGTTGACCTTCATATGTCCTTGTTAGTAGCGCTGATCCAAATGATCCGAGCAATATTGTCCACCTCGGTCTCACAGAAGCCGAAGTAGAAGGCTGTCGCTTATCTCCATTTGAACTGCATGCACACATGTGCACCCTCCCTCTCATCTGCCTGTCCGCTTCTTTCTTCCGCTTTGCTTCCGGATCCGAGCCTCGAAGGGCCGTTAAACGAGATGCTCTCCGGGTCCGAGACTCGAGTAAGCAGTGAATGTGGCTGCGGTTGTGTTTTATGTTCGTACTGAACCTCCTTCAGGACACAGAGAGCACGCATACCACTCACTCGTCATGCTTCCATTGTTGTCCCGTCCACGGTCCGGCCTCTCGTCTTGACTCATGACGTTTGCTGGCGCTTGATAATCACCGGATGCTCATCATGGCCATCTCATCCCGTCGGGCAACAGACACCCGGCCACCGGTCCTGGCTACTGACTAGTACTGACAAACGCACGCATGCATCACACATCATCCACCCTCACCCTCACCCTCACCCTCACCACATTCCGTGCCGTTTATTTTTATTCTTATCCGCGCGCATCCCGATACGAAGCAAGCTCGCAAGTCAAGTTCGCCTACTGCCAGTTGCCAGTTACCCGCTAACCACCGGCCCCTCGGCATCCGTCACCATGCATGCAACATGCATCCAATGCCTTCTCCCTTACTCGTACTCGCAAAGTACACACCACTAGCAGGACCTGGTACTCTACTAGCACACTACTCTACGTAAAGGAAGAAAGCACCAAGGGGCATTTTGAAAGACAAAGTCAAGGGCTGGGCCGTAAGCGAAGCCAGATACCTAGTAGGCTGATGATTTGATCAATTGGAATTGAATGGATCATGATCATCGGTCCCATCATCCATGCCGCGCGTGTGTGTGGACCATAAGATCCTTGTCTTCGGCATGCTCCGATGGCCCCCCCTCCCATCCCTTCCCTTTACATCCTCTCCTCTCCTTATGTACCTTACAATTATACGGAGGTACGTATTCCGCACTCAGATTCCCAGAACTCGGCAGGGGTTTGATCGACAAGATAAAGTACGACCCGTCTCATCCATGCCTTTCGATTAGAGTACAGTACATACTCGTACGCCTTCATTCACATCTTCATCTCATACATCTATCTCGCTTAGGCATGCTTGCCGGGCTGGCTGACCACATACTCTACTCTACTCTACTCTACATTCTTTACACTTCACACTTTATCACTCCCACTCGCACTCGTAAAGTAAAGTAAAGTAGAGTTTCCTTTCCCCCGTATTTGCCATGCCATCAAAGCCGTGCGAATGCCATGCCTCATGCCAGATGTCGTGCATGCCCCTGCTCCGCCCGCTTCTTCTGTTCAATTCGATCAAATCACTCGTTCTCTTGCTCGAACAAACTTACTCGTAGGTATACTTTCTTGTCGTTCTCGTCTAGTAACCTGTCCCTGTCATCGTCCAATCCTATCGTCTTGCGCCACTGCTCGCAACTTTCACCATTTCCTGATACGAGATCTGACAAGACAAGTGTGTTCAAGTGGCTTTGCCCTTTTGATTTGTGTTTACGAAGCCTGCTTAATAGTGGCAAGTACTGGAGTATGGAGAAGCTATCATCATATCGCGGGTACCTCTCCCGTCTGGCGGCCTCGTCCGTCTTGCCACTCGGTGTTTTCTGAAATTCTGACTTGCTCCTCATGGATTCCTTCCTTTCACAATGCCTGTCAAAGCCCCGGCATTCATAGCCGAAGTCAGCTCTCCATCTTGACTCAAAACACCGCAGG
Organism: Exophiala alcalophila; assembly: GCA_001599775.1. Classification (NCBI taxonomy): domain Eukaryota; kingdom Fungi; phylum Ascomycota; class Eurotiomycetes; order Chaetothyriales; family Herpotrichiellaceae; genus Exophiala; species Exophiala alcalophila. The sequence goes on from BCHY01000001.1 coordinate 5,133,349, forward strand.
CGGCTCTCGAACATGTGTCTGCTTCAAAGATACCCATACACTGTGTATGTAGATCGTAATTTCGTCAAACCCAATCCCAACAGATACCAGAATAATGCAATGCCACTTTTCATTTCACATCAAAGAAATGGGTATCAAAACACGCCCAAGTCCTATGTAGATCGCGAAAGATCTGTCCGTCCTGTGGCCGTCCAAAATCGACAAAGCCGGTCCCAAACAAGGCTCCAGCCTTACATGACTTCGGAGAAGTATCGCTTGCTCGTATTCCTCACCGGAGATCGTGGATCCGGTGGTAGCGGCCCGCTGTGATGGACCACGTGTGGTCGAAACACCGCATCGACCGGTGGCATCCAGTCATCCAGCCCCAACGGGAAGTACTCGTAGTTCTGGTCCGGGCTTTCTCCATCCGCGGCGTACGATAATCCCGATTTCGTGGGCACAAGTTCCGGCCTCGGTGCCATCCCCTGTCCATTCATCACCGCCGTAGAGCTCGGGGCACTGGTCATCGATGTTTGATGCGCATGGATTCGGGGCCGTTGCAGCCCGGCCTGATTGCCAATCTGTCCGGGCGAAGTAGTAGTATGATTCGTGTACGACCCGGTCTGGCCTTTGTTGACCAACGAAGGCGACGGATTCGATGTAGGAGGTCGGGATGAATGTCTCGACCCTTGTTGTGCAGCCGCGTAAGGGCTGCCTTCGTCGTCGCTGCCAAAGTGTAAGCTCAGCGGTCGGCCTGCCGTCGTCATCTCCTGTGGGAAGGTGAACGGAAACGTCCCGGGCGTTCCCAGTTCGGGTGTACTGTCCGGGAAAGCTGGCACCGCGGGAGGATGGAGAGGTGCAGAGTAGGAATTTGCCGTCAGTGAATCGGGAACCTCTTGGCTGAGCCAGTTCCCGGTGTCACTCTCCCCCGGTTTCATATCCACCGTCTCATATCCGAACATCATCGAGGGGATTTCTTCAGGCGGCGTCTTCACCTTGGGCGCCGAGGTGACTTGAGGGACAGATGTCTGACTGGTCGCGGCGCGAGACCCTGATGGCAGGTGTTTGCGAGCTGTCGAACTGCTGCTCAAAGGGAGGTCTTTGCGGGCGGCAAAGTTCCGGGGACTTCTCCCGCGCACGATGACGGCCCCTGAATGGGCCTCTGCAATCGAGATCTTTCCACCCGTCGATAGCGATGCCATAATCTTCAAATGGAGCGTGAAATGCTGTTGCAACTCCTTCCGGCGCCCGTTGTTGGCCGTGGCAATACGGAATTGAAGTCTCTTCCACTGAATGGGAAACGTGGTGAAATCTGTGTCCAGCTCCTGGCCCGACATTTTGTCTAGCGGAATCGTTGGAGGCTCCCTTTCCACCTTGTCCTCTGGTTTGGCCGGTTCTCCGCTGGCGGGCGTCTTCCACGGTACGGAAATGATCTTGACCGAATTACCCTCCACCGACTCTGTCGCGGAGACTGCCAGCTCCAACTCGTAGATGGGAATTCTTGAGCCGTCATCGGTAAAGACGTATCTCAGATTCCTCGGTAACGTCACCGACCCTGTGATCTGAAAAAGGTTGCGCCGGTAGCAAGTGAGTTCGGGAGGAGGGGGAGGCGCATCGGGAGTTGCAGGCCACTGAGACTCGGCCAAAAAGAACATGCCGTGGAGTTGAGCATTGATGTTGACGGATGATCGCCGGAACGAATCGTCGAGTAGAGTGAAGTTGTACTGCGGCATGGAAAAGCTGAGATATTTGCTGTCGCGGTCTATTGAGGGACTGTCGGGGAGACCTTCAGTGGGCAGTCGATCGAACTGGGCCATTGTCCCTTCGGCGAACGGGTCTTCGAAACCTGACGAGTAGTTCTTCATCATGGCCGAATGTTGCAGGCTTGTCGGCGGCACAAAACCAAGCTCATCGCCACTATAAAGACGGCCGGGTCAGACCTCAAGACGTCACAACACAGGGAAGATGCGAAAACATACCTCATATACGGTTCCGAGTCAAAGTTGGAGTATTGGTCTTGTAGATCCATCACCGAAGGCACACTCATATAGTCCAGATTCTGCATGTTTCCGCCCCCAAAGGGCATCGGACTGTGCAAGTAAGGCATTGCGAGAGGATCGTAGCCGTCCATGGTGGAGGCCATGCGCGGGGGTGAGCGCGACGGGGAGAGGTTGAGTTATGGAGGTTGTGGTGTCGGCGCAAGACAACAAGAGAGATGGAGAAGAAGTGAGACAAAGATTTCCTGGAGATTGGTCAAGAAGGAGAGTCGGCTATTCTTTTCTGCATTCTCGAGAGCAGCAAACTGCTCAGCGGAGGCGCCACCGTCGTCGAAGAGGCCGGAAGAGAAGGACCGGACTGCTGATGAGTCGGATGCGGGTGGTGGTGCTGCTGCGTGGTTAATCAGCAAATGGCGAGTTTGGCGAGCTTGAAGTTAACGAATGCCGAGATGCTGAGATGCTGAGTTGCTGAGTTGCTGAGATGTTATGCTGCTGTACCTGGATGCGGGTGATGCAAGAAGTGCAGAATGCGGGAGACAGCGCGTCAATTATGCTCAAATGTCAGAGAGCAGGTCGAAGCCAAAACAGCCCAGGCCGACAGAAAGAGCGTCAAGTTGCTCGAGGCGAGTGAGCTCAGAGGCTGAGAAGCGTGTGGGCGGAATGGTTCAGAGTGAGAGTCTGAGCGTGGCCCCGAGTCGGCGTTGGACAGGCACGGACGGTGAGGAGAGATGGACGAGGATACTGCACGCGAGATGGCTGTGGCAGTCGAGCGTCCGCAGCTTGGCGGGCGGGCGAATGAGAAGCTCGGGGAGGATGAGACTCGGAGGGAGAGGAGGAAGTCTGAGGCCCAGAGGAAGCAGAACTCTGAAGGGGCAAATAGTAGAAGATGTCAATAGAAAAGTTAAATGTCGCAATTATTGGTCTTCCTGTTTGGACAGGGAAGAAAAGCAGGAGGAGAGAGCCGGAGGAGGGTGGGCGGAGAGAGAAGTGAATATTGGGAGTTGATGGGTGGTGGTGATAGCGGCGATAGCGGCTGCTGCTTTGAGTCGCGAGCGCGAGCGCGAGAGCGAAGGCGAGGGCGAGCTTCGAGAAGGAGACGGGGAGACTGGGGCCTCAGGCTTCGGGCGGAGAACGAGATGGCGACAGTACTCGTAAGGTACAGGTACCTTTAGTGGAGGATGACGACGATGCTCGGAAAGGGTGCCGGGGCAAGATGGCGTAGGGACAGCCAGCCAGGTACTGACAGCACCGTAGGTATGTATATACGACGCCGCAGGTACATGTACAAGAACGTGTGCTGCTCCTCCACCTGCTCATGCGATGCTAATGCTAATGCTAATGCTAATAATACAACCGACTCTTCAAGAGAGAGAGAGAGAGAGAGAGATTCTGTCAATGTAGCAGCTCGTTCGTAGTGCTACATACGTAAGGTACTTGTCAGTTCCAAGCGCGGGAACTGTCAATGCCCTTCACCAATTCCTGGCACGAGCGCCCACCAGGAAGGAGCCTGGAAGCGAGTGCCTGCACCCAGTGAACGCCCATGGTACCGATAGTCCAAATCGACTAGTATCTCTCTCCGGGCTCAGGGCTACTAGTAAGTAGCCTCCAACCAGGACCTCCTTCCTTCGCTGTTCGCTTGTTCTCTTTTTCTCTGTCATCTTTTCCTCCTTTCCTCTTTTTTCCATCCCTCCGATGCAGGTGACCACCGGGGCGAGGGGTGCTGCGAGCCAGGAGGCAGACTTTCCGCGCCAGGCACCGGAAAGGGTGGACTTGGGCGAGCGGTGAACAATGGGGGCAGGGGCCCGGGCACGGCTAAGGTTTGGGTGGCTGGGTCGGTAGAAGGAGCCAAAACCCTTCTAGAAGGACACACCTTCGTCACTAGGCTCTAGGCTCTAGGCACTAGGGGCACCCTGGCACAGTGGCACCTGCTGAGCCTCCCTAGCCTGCGGTGCCACTGGGGGAAAAGGGCAGCTGGAGGCATTTAGGCTTAGCCTGAGTGGGCATTTATTGGGCGATGGGCAGGGGCGGTGGGGGCGCCGCACCTTCTCTTTCGCCATGATCAATCCTTCTGCCTTCAATGTCTTGCCCCAATAATGACCAATAATGCCCAATACCCGGGAAGAGGACTTTGTCGCTGGCAAACACGCACAAGGGTTGAGACCCAGAGCCGGTGGAAGAGAGACACAGCGACAGTCACACACGGTGCGAGGGCCAAACTGGGGAGGGGGCGAGCAGATTTCAAGTTCCCAGTTCCCACCGCACTGGACTAGTACTATGAGAACTCTCCCTTCGGGCCCTTCAACCCCGACTCTGCGCTGAACCGCGGCATGGGGAGCCTAAACTCTGTCTTTTGGCTTTCTCTGCTAGCCCGAGTCTCGCAAGTCGCAACTCCCGAGAAGGTCGATGTTAATGGTGGTTTGTCCTCCGTAGTACGTACAAGGACGGGTGATGTGTTTGGATCATGCAGCTGGGGACTGCCAGCTGCAGCCCTCATGCATCGAAGCAGCCTGTGGAAACTTGGAAGCCTTCGAAGCCTGGCCGATTAGCCGCATCCTCGTTAGCCGCTGGCCGTGTTCGGTGGAGGTGTGGATGAGACTTGGACCGGGAGACCGCGAGACAGCGAAACCTGTGGATGTTGTTTGTCAGGCCTCGCAGTCTCTGTGGGCAGGATTCGTGCAAAATGCAGCAGGCTGCACAGCTAGTCTGATCCTCCCGTGTTTCAATCGCTGATCATCGCAGCGCCCGAAAGCCTGACACGCATAACCTAAGAACGGCGGGCGGCTGGCTCTGACGCACCACGCATGTGCATGCCCGCTGGGGCAAGGCGGATTTCTTGTCCTCTGGGGGCTGGCACGACTGACAGGCTACTCTACAGGCCCCGGCCCCCAAACGCCTGGCATCGGGCTTCGCAAAGATCATGATTCATGGCACGCACGCACCTCAACGGCCAACTAGCATCCAGCAGTGAGCAGCAGCTCAGTCTCACTGCTGCTCGTACTCGTGCTGCGTCTGCGTCGGGCTGATCTCTCGTCTTGACCAGAAACTATCACTCGCGTTCGAACTCTTGACTCTTGACCACTGCCTCCAAACAGTAACCCGGTGCGGCCGTCTCTGATGCTCGGTCTTGGAGCCACGAGCTGACGCGACGCACGCGGCCATTTGGTCTTCAAGTTCTTGACAATTTGCCAGGCACCAAATGGCAGACGCCAGCAGATTGATTATCCGGACCGGCCTGGTGAGCCCGACGCTTCAACGGTACTGCTTGTGCTACTCACTCGTATGGAGGCTGCTGGCAGTGGCGGTCAGATCGCCTCTGCACGGAGTTTGCCTATCCACACGCCTAGCCCTCGCTCTCGCCCTCGCCCGTCAGTCATTCTTTCTCCCGAGTCGTTGCGGCATGCGGAGGATCAACCGTTGCGAGCGATAGCGCAAGATCCCATCATCCATGCCGACCTTCGGGTCCCATGACGTTTTGGCTATCAGCCCACCTCGCTTGTGGCCGGGCTAAATCCGCACCATTTTGGAGAATTCCGTAGATGGTGAAAGCAGTGATACTGTATGTAGGTCAGAGACAACAGCCCTTGTATTGCAATTGCGGCTTCCTTTCCGGACTGGTCGCAGCAGCTGGGGATTCGGCAGGGGCATTCGGGATCGGCCCAGCAAAGAATGCACATCGCCCACCCGCCAAGTGCACGTATGCACGAACCAGATGGCAAGCAATCAAAACTCGTCGGCGACTCCAGTTTGGCAGTCGTAGACTCGTCACTGCCAGACCAGTCTCAGTCTCCAGAAAAAACTCTTTCGATCTTCCTATCCCGGATGTTCCGTGCTGCCGTATCCCTCTTCTCAGCCTAGCTTCCCATCCCACATGCGCACTACGCAGTATTTATGCTATACGAGCAATCGCGGTTCACAACTCCCGCCCACTGGCCACTGCCCAGCCGACCTGTAAACTCGAATCTGAGATCGGTCCTCTCCTTCTTACTCGTCCACGAATGACCCGGGTCTACCAGCTCAAATACTGGCTTCCTAGATCACCCCAGGGTCCAGGGGTACCCCCATCTGCAGATTTTGATCTGTCTCTCGCGTCTTGAACGAAGAGCGCAGCCTCGCCCCTATGGCCCACTCCACCTCTTTCAAGCCCATATGCTCAAAAGTCACCGACAAATGAACTTGCACACTCTCTCGCCCCCTTTCTCTTATCACCTATGGGGACTGCCTCTCGCCATCTTACAATTGATAACGCAGGCCATCTACCGTGATACACGGCCCGCCGCGATCGTGATTCACGGTCGTCTCAAGCCATGAAGGCCGTCAAGGGTCCGGCTCGGCGCTTACTCTGCCCCGTAAGTATGGTCTCGCTCCAGTATCGGGCGAAGTTCTCACTATTATTGTTCGAGACGCGGCGGCGCCGGTCAAGTTGCTCGATGACCGGAGACCAGATCAAAGAGACCACATGCCAATCGCACAATCCCGGTGGGGCGTCATCTCTTGTCATGGGATGTCCCCAGCCGAACTTGTTGATAACGGCTTGATCCGACGGCCCCTTATCCCGTCAACCAGTTTCCCGTCGAGGTATTCCGGGAGATGATGCCCCATTTCCTCGTCGGCTGGTGCGTTCGGGAGAGTATGCGTTCATTCACGTGCCCGACATCATCGTCCAGTGCACCGGATCGCTCGAGATCTCATCGAAGCTGGTGTTGATCGTGAAGCCCAGCGCCTTCAATCCGTTCACCGTGGCGTCTTCTCGAGTCTGTCTCAATCAGCAAACCACTCTCACCTCACAACAGAGAGCCAACTTACATAATCCAGGATCAGCGTTCGTAGGCCCTGTTTCTTGAATTGGCGGATCCCCAGAAGGACGAGGCCTTGGAACAACGACATCCGGTCACTGAACATGGTCGAGATCACCGGGCAAGAGATACAAGCCATCCCCGCTTGTTTGTAGAGGGCGGGAATGAACTGAGCGATTTTCGACTCGGCGCGACAGATCAAAATGCTCCCCAGGACAGATTGATCACTGGTCCGTTTCGCTCGAATGATGCCGCATCCGTCTTTGTTCCCCAGGGCGGTTCGATAAATCCCTTCGACGTCAGTTCTGGCGCATCGCTTGAGATGCTCCATCATGACTTCCGTATACTCGGCACCGTAGACGAGATCATACTTGACCTCGGGATTCGTCAATGCATGCCCCAGTCCTTCAGGGGGCGACCAGATTGACAAGTCCTGAATGATCATGCTGGAGACTGGTGTTGAAAGCGACACGTTCCATCCCAGTTTGGCGAACCACTGGCGCAACCGTTTGGATTCCACAGGGTCGAGTTTGGGAATTCCAGGGTAAATGCTTGGGAATCTCACCCCGAGCTGAAATTTGGTGATGCCCTTCTTCTGCAGCAATGCCCGCACGGCACGGTCGTGGAGGGAATGTCCAATCGAGAGATGCCGACGCGCAGGGTCAACGAGGATGGCTCCAATATGGCCTACGCCATTGGCTTTATAGTAGTATGTGGTGCAGAACCCGAACAACTCCTTGGTACTGCTATTTCTTACCACAAAATGAGCTTCTTCGACCTCCGGGTCGCGAAGGAGGAAGGTACTGGTGCTGGTATTTCTCAGCGCAGACGCGTGAAGGGAGGGTTCGTTCTGACAGAGAACGAGCAGGGTGTCCAGGGCTGCTGAATCTCGTTCCTCGCTGAAGATTTCCACAAGCCATTGTTGCCGCGTCTGGCTGGTCTGTGTTTTCCGGCTGAACGAGCCTGGCAGGACTCCCGATGGACTGAGCTCGCCGTACAACACTTGCACTAGAGCCTGGAGCGCAATGTCGGTGAAATCGTAGGTGCACACATAGGTCCCGATGGACTTGTCGGCGGCGAAATCAAACGGAGAACTGACCGCGACCACGACGCAAGGCTTTTCTCGAGGAATTCCATCTGCGCCGACCGCCAATTTGCACAGCATTGAGATGTGTTTTGCAAATGCATTCTGGTACATATTTCTCCCCGCGTCAGCGGTCACGACCACGACGCCCTGAGCTCGATTCAGCAAGTTCTCATGCAGCGGTCGGACGCCATTTGCGGTGTACGAAGTATGAGAGGTTTTCCCATTTCGGTACCGGGCCAAGGTGCGTCCAAATTCTCGAAAGACCTGTTCACCGCTCATGATCGATGCATTGGTGTCGATACTCGGGCTTCTTCCCCAGTTCCCTGTGGAGCCCTCGCTCTGCAAGAGACGAAACAGGGCGGATGCAGGTAGTGGTTTGACCAGCGGGGTCAGGACGAGGAGTTCGTCTTCGGGCCTGAGAACGCCTGAAAGGGGGAGAATATGATTCTGGTCTCGAACCAGCGTGATCGATTTATTGTATGCGGCGGTCGAGAGACTGGTGTGCAGGGGTCCCAATCGCGTAAGATTCTCGATTCCGGCCGGCGAAAAGGCCTTTTCCCACGATGTGTAATTTCTTTTCATGTTCAGAATTCTCTGGACAGACTCCTGAACTCGAAATCTCTCGATCATTCCGTTGTCCAGACCCGCCTTAAGCCCATTGATGGCGTCCTCCTGGACGGATAGCGTTCGACATGTGAGGATCAGATCGCAGCCAGCTTTGAAAGCCATGACGGTCCCGCCACTGATACCAATGTTGCGGCTTAGGGCTTCCATTTCCAGGCACTCCGAGAGAACGACGCCTTCGAATCGCATTTCGTGCCGCAGTAGGTCTCTGACTATCTGTTCAGAGAGACATGCGTGCATCACGTTAACCTGAGATGAGGCCATGGCGACTCCGCCGACCATCATGGCGTCGATCCCTTGCGCGATGGCAGTGCGGAAAGGCACGAGAGCATTCTGACTCAGGTTCTCGAGCGAGTCTGTGATTGTGGGCACGTCGTCTGGAACGCCGAAGAACTCCAGATTGCCATACGAAGGGAAATGCTTGCCGCAGGTTGCTACTCCGCCTTCTTGAAATCCTTTCATGGATTCGATCCCATAGGCAGAAACTTCGTCCGGGTCGTCGCCTATCGATCGGACCCCGAGAGGTTGATTCCTAGCATTAGTGAGGACGTCAAGCACGGGGCCCAAAATCCAATTAATACCACACGAGTTCAACTCCTGAGCAGTCGCTCGGGCGATGTCTCTGGACAGCTTCTTCGAGCCCGTGGCAGCCAAGCCCATGGCACTAGGGAACTGTCGGATGTAGACATCATCGTAGAGACTGTTGACGCCGCCATTCTCCTGGTCCAAGGCAATCAGGAGAGGCACTGGATGGCCAGCCTGGTGAGCGAGACTTTGCAAGTCGAAGATGAGCTGTGTCGCCTGTTCGGCAGCTACTTCAATGTCAGTGTCATTCCGACGAGACAGCGACGAGCACAAGCAAGCAAAGACACGAGACGAGAGGACAAGGGAAGCCACATTTGAGGTTTTGGGCCTTGAGAAGTATCGAGCCTACGTGATACTTCTCAATCAGGACCTTGACTTGCTCGGTGATGGAGGTGCCATCAAAGCCCATCATAAACAACTGGCCGAGCTGCCTGTGAATATATAGGTCAGTCAATGGACGGGCGAGATGACACCGTGGAGCCTGGACATCGCATACCTCGATTCGTCCCACAGGGTAGGCAGATCCCCGTTGGTGGCCATGGCCATGATGGTAGGAGGTAGGTGATTCCCCACATGCACCGTGATTGGATGAGAGGGAGGTGAGCAGGAAGTCGGACGAGAGAGGAATGGAGCAGAGGGCTGAGAATCGGATTCCGGACAGAAACCGGAAGTAGGGGAGCCTGGAGAGCTGCTGGGGGTGTCAAGGTTCGGGTTGGCGTTTGCCCATGTGCAGGCGCAGGCGCATCGCGTGGGAGAGGCTGCGGGCGAGTGAGGGACGGGTGGTGTGGGAGCGTGGAAACGTGGAAACGAGGTGATGTTGCATTTGTGCACCACAACGTTGTTGCGCGTTGTGATTTGGGTTGCGTTCGGAGAGAGGGTGAATGTAATGCTGGAGAAAGGGAAAAGAGAAAAAAAGACGGGCAGGGTGGCATTCACTCTGGCTGGGCCAATCAAGTTGTGCGCGGAGCACGAACATGTAGTATCGGGGGCCTGGGCTCGAGCAGCTCCCGAGCGAGCGGCTGAGAGTGAGAGAGTGTGAGAGTCTGAGAACGGCGACACGGTTGCATTGGCGGCAATATCACGTGATGGCGATGATAGCTACGGCAGAGCACAGTATCCCGGCACGCACCATCCTGATAGCATCACGTTACTTTCCTTTCCGCAGGCCTTGATAAGATCCGCGGTGCCAGTAGAGTGACTCAGGTTGCCTGTATGGTGTCCTTCGTCCTAACCTGCCCATCTGCCTCATCGGTTGGATGACACGACATGCAACTGTTACACCCAAACCTCCCACCTCCCTCCCACCTCACGCCTCCCACCTCGCCCCAGGGCGACTCACTTGCCTTATCGCGCCTCTTGTTTGCTCCTCTGCAGATGCTGATGTGCCCTTCTCCGCATGATGGCTGCCCCTGGTCCTCTGATCATCTGGTCATTGCCGGCTCGCCTTCCAGGCTACGTCAAGGTCGGTCACCTCATTTCTACCCGCTCACCCCCCGCCCGTCTGTCGGTCTTTTTCTTGCTGTAGACACCCTCCTCTTCCTCCCCGTGTGCTCTACCACCCTTCGATTCGGCCCAGACATCCATCGCAATGAAGGTCATCATCCGCGACAGTGCCGACGGTGCGTCCAAGTACGCGGCCAGCCATATCATCAATCGCATCAACGCCTTTGCACCCACCGCCGAGAAGCCCTTTGTGCTCGGCCTGCCCACGGGTAGCAGTCCAGAAATCATTTACAAATATCTGGTCCAAGCGCACAAGGCTGGCGAGGTCTCCTTCGCCAATGTCGTGACGTTCAACATGGACGAATATGTTGCCCTGCCGGAAGACCACCCCGAGTCCTATCACAGCTTCATGTACAAGCACTTCTTTGCCCACATCGACATCAACCCTGCCAACGTCAATCTCCTCAACGGCAACGCGCCGGACCTCCAGGCCGAATGTGCTGCGTATGAAGAGAAGATTGCCCGGGCCGGTGGGATCGACCTCTTTCTCGGGGGCATTGGCCCCGACGGACACATCGCGTTCAACGAGCCGGGCTCGTCGCTGAGGTCGCGGACGAGGGTCAAGACGCTGGCGGAGGACACAATCCGGGCCAACTCGCGCTTCTTCGGGGGCGATTTGAGTCTGGTTCCGAAGCAGGCGCTGACTGTTGGCGTCCAAACGGTCATGGATGCGAGAGAAGTGATGGTGATTGTCCTCGGCGCCAACAAGGCCATTGCCCTGGCCAAAACCATCGAGGGGAATGTGAGCCAAATGTGGACCGCCAGCGCCCTGCAGTTGCACGAGCAAGCGATGGTCATCTGTGACGAAGCTGCCACGGAGGAAATGCTAGTGAAAACGGTCAAAGTGAGCTTCCCCATACTTTTCTGGCGGAGATGTAACAGACTTCCCATGTCTCTCTTTGCCCTCCCCCGAGCATCGCTGATGAATTCGTCGTGGCAACAGTACTTCAAGAGCATCGAGCAAGTCTCGTCCGAACAAGAAACCGCCAAGGCGACTCTGCAGCCGCGATCGGCAGTACAGACGGAGAACTGGCGGGGCGCGTTGAAAGAACTGAGAATCGACACCGACAAGAAGGAACAGGTGGAGATGGACGAGGGCGAACTGACGCCAGACAGCATGTCTTCTCGGCTGGTGGATTCGGCGATCGGAATGAACGACAAGAAGATGGACGATTTCATCTTCGACCGGATGGGTTCGCGTGTGTCCACTTTTGCTGCATGATCTGTCGATGCATCTCGCACACCGATCTCTCATTTGCTTTTTGTGAAACACGATTTTCCGCATTGAGACAGAATGCAAGATCAACTGGGTTACCTGACAGGATGAATTTTGCGAGGAAATACCATCAAGGCAAGGCGTTCTGGGTCAAGGGGGGTTTGGTCAAAAAGAACGCATCAATTTTGTTCATACCTACAGAAACCATAGCAAAAGAATGGACCACGTCCAAGTATAAGCCACAAATAGGCGCCCAGCATCGGATCCTGTGAACGACGGCATTCGTTGTCGCTCCGCTATAATTTCGCAAAGACGGTCGGCACACTCCCGCCCATTTCGACGAGAGTGCTCTTGTTACGGACCCAGGCCTCGAGGCCGCGTCGTCCGTTCTCGACGCCGACGCCGCTCTGCTTCCAGCCGCCCACGGCCATCTCGGCGGGCGACTCGCCCCAAGTGTTAATCCACGTGATGCCGGCCTGTAACCGCCTGACGACGTCGTGGCATTGGTTGATATCGGAACCAAAGACGCCGGCGGCGAGGCCGAGTTCGGTGGCGTTGGCGCGGCTCACGGCCTCGTCGACGGATGAGTAGGACAAAATCGACATGACGGGCCCGAAGATCTCTTCTCGCACGATCTTCATCGTGTCCGTGCAGTCTGTGAACACGGTCGGACGGACCCAGAACCCTTGCTTCAACGACGCGGGAAGGTTCTCTGGCTGGCCCGGTCCGCCGTACAGCAGGGTCGCCTTGTCGACGTTGATGCCGTGCTCGATGTAGCGGACGACTTTGCCGTGGTGGATCTTGCTGACCAAGGGGCCGAAATTGGTGTTCATGTCCATGAGGTCCCCGGCACGGATGTACTGCAATTTCTTGACCAGAGCGCGCTCGAAGGCTGCTTTCATCTGGGCTGGCACAAATACCCTCGTCCCGTTCGTGCAGACTTGGCCTGTGCTGAAGAAGTTCGCCATGAGGGCCCCGTCGACGGCCTGCTCGAGGTCGACCTGGGGCAGGATGATGACGGGGCTTTTGCCCCCGAGTTCCATCGTCACATACTTCATCTCCCCCGCGGCCGACCCGGCCACTTTGCGGCCCGTCGATACCTGGCCGGTGAAGCTGACTTTGGCGATGTCGGGGTGCTTCGTTAAGTATCCGCCCACGTCGCCGGCGCCGTACACAACGTTGAACACTCCGTCAGGCAGTCCGGCTTCCTTGTAGACCTCGGCGAGGAACTGGCCATGAAGCGGCGTCACCTCCGACGGCTTGTAGACCATTGCGTTTCCGGCAGCCAGGCACGGCGCCGACTTCCACAATGCGATTTGGATCGGGTAGTTCCATGCTCCGATCCCCGCGCAGACCCCCAGGGCCTCCTTGGATGTGTACACCCAGGCGGAGTCGCGCAGTCGAAAGGATTCCCCGTTCAGTCCGCCTGAGCCCACCATGTTGGCGAAATACTCGAGCACATCGGCGCCGGTGACAATGTCGACGGTCGACGTCTCCGAATACGGCTTGCCCGTGTCGAGTGTTTCGATCTTGGCGAGCTCGTCGTTTCGCGAGCGGAGGATTGCGACAGCCTTCAGGAGGATGCGCGACCTCTCAACGGGAGGCGTGCTGGACCATGACGGAAAGGCCTTTTTGGCCGAGTCTATGGCCGCGTCGACGGCTGAGTTGGACGAAGCGTGGATTTTGCACACGGGCTTGCCTGTCGAAGGGTCGACGGAGTGGAATGTGCTGGACGATGCTGACGACGGCTGGGATTGTCCAGCGTAGAACGTGTGGCGATCTGAGAGCAACAACATCCTTCCTGGCGAAAGGCAGGTAAAGAAAGCTCTGAAAGCTCTGTCTCCGCTATCTCGTCCTATTCCCTTGAGAGATCGGAGCTGGTCTCACCAAACCTCGGGGACGTTCCGCGTTATGCAGCAACAGTATCAGATACTGGCAGTGGGAGGGAGCAGCTATCGGGTTTGGCAAACGCAGGGGTCTTGGACGCTGTGATTGATGATGCTGCCGGGTGGACGAGGCGGGCAATCGACGAGGGTCGAGATCACGGATGGAGCTTTGATCGGTGAGCGTTCACACTGCGTAGATTGAGAGGCACATGAGATAGTTGCTCCGTACACATCTGGAGTGATCAGTAAGAGGAGTTGGAGTTGCCAGAGGCGCACGTGATCGGCTCGGCGCTGCCTCAGCTCCGGAAGAATTGGATATTGGTCATTGGCCGCTGATTTAGACTTCAAATCTCAGCAAAACTGATACTAGTCATCGTAGCTACTATTGGCTAATACTGGGCATTAGTGGAGCTAACTGCGTCACCGCAGACCCCAAAGTGCAGGAGCAACCGGCCCATCAGCCCACACAGCCTATCCGTGACCCCGGTACTCGAGAAGTGGCAGATCTTGGCACTCACTCCTCCTCCGGGCTCCTCCTCCTCCTCCTGCGATCCTACCGCTACAACCATCGACGATACTTTGCGAAGCCCAATCCGTGTTTCTTTTCCCCTTGCAGGCATCCGAATCCTGCCTTCCAACCTCCGACCGAAGACCGATTGCTTTCCTATCTCCCGTTTCGCCTAGCGAATCCTCCAATGAGTCTAGAATTTTCCTTATCACCCACAGAGACGGTCCTCGACCGCTACAGAGTTTCAACGTCGCGCTCAGACAGCGAGCCATGCAAATTCCCTCTTCTTGCGGTAATCAGTACCCAAGCCTCCTCCACCCAAGCTTCCAAGAACACCGCGGGCCTCCGCATGTCTCCTCTACGAGTACGAGTCCGAGTCCGGATCTTCCACACCGCTGCCGTACCCGCCGTGCGCCTCTTTCCACGTTCTCTACCTTTTGCCACGAGTACTACGTAGTACGTCCCATAGGCCCCACGCTCGAAGCCCTCGCACACGATCCCTGCAGCGCATGGTCCACACAGTCCTCAGCCCAGCATACTGTGCCCCTCTTCACTGGTCAGCTTCCAGCTAGTCCTGGAAGATCGCTAGCTTGCTCGTTACTCAAGGTTATGGGACCGGATGCTCGTAGGACTCCTCTTGCTGCTCGATCTCTGAAACCTTTTCTGTCGTGTGACTTTGACAAGACATATCTGCGTCCCTGTTGTTCTATTTATCGCGAAGCAGCTTGGGTTTCAAGGACTCGACACTCTCCAAGACAACTGTACAGCAGCCTGCTCCGATTCGCTCCATCATGACTACGAATCAGCTCAACACTTCAGAGGTCGATAGCTATGACTATCTCATTGTGGGAGGTGGCACCGCCGTGAGTTTCCCCGGATTTCAATGTCAGAGTCAGTCAAAGGGACGAAATTTAGAATGTCATGGAGGGTTCGGTGTCTTTGAACAAAGCCCATCCGAGTAGAAATACTGACCTGGGCTCTCCTGGCAGGGCTGTGTTATCGCTGCACGTTTGGCGGAATATCTCCCCGACAAGAAGATCCTCCTGATCGAGGCTGGCCCAAGCGACTTCATGGACGACCGAGTCCTGGATCTCAAGCAATGGCTCAATCTTCTTGGTGGTGAGCTCGACTATGACTATGGAACCACAGAGCAGCCGATGGGTATGTTGACAACGCTATTCCTCCGTCCCTCTCTCTAACCGCCCGCTTCAGGAAATTCGCACATCAGACACTCTCGAGCCAAAGTACTGGGCGGCTGCTCAAGCCATAACACCCTGATCTCGTTCCGTCCATTTGAGTATGACTGCAAGATCTGGGAGTCCCTCGGTGCCAAAGGCTGGTCCTTCCCCATGTTTATGCGTGTGCTCAACAACCTCCGCAACACGGTGCAGCCGGTTCATTCGCGGCACCGCAACAAGTTGTGTAAGGACTGGGTCGAGTCGTGCAGCACCGCCATGAACATTCCCGTTGTCCATGATTTCAACAAAGAGATCGCCACCACGGGCTCTTTGAAGGAATGTGTCGGCTTCTTCTCCGTCAGCTACAATCCAGACGATGGCCGACGATCCAGCGCAAGCGTGGCCTACATCCATCCCATCCTCCGCGGCGACGAGCAGCGCCCGAACCTCAAGATCTTGACCAACGCATGGGTCTCCAAGATCAACGTTGATGCCGACGTTGTCAAGGGCATCAGCCTGACTCTCCAATCCGGTCAAAAACTCACCCTGACCGCCCGGACCGAGACTATCCTCTGCGCTGGCGCGGTTGACACTCCCCGCCTGATGCTGTTGTCCGGCCTGGGCCCGGCGGAACAGTTGTCTTCGCTCTCCATCCCGGTGGTGAAGGATCTTCCCGGCGTTGGCGAGAACTTGCTTGATCACCCGGAAACCATCATCATCTGGGAACTCAACCAGCCAGTTCCTCCAAACCAGACCACCATGGACTCGGACGCTGGCATATTCCTCCGCCGACAGACGCATGACGCGGCCGGTTCCAAATCGACCCCTACCAACCCCAAAGCCCTGCCTGATGGCGACATCGCAGATGTCATGATGCATTGTTACCAGATCCCGTTCTGTCTCAACACCACGCGTCTGGGGTACGACACCCCGATCGATGCCTTTTGTATGACGCCCAACATCCCGCGCCCGCGCTCAAGAGGAAAACTGTACCTCACCTCCTCCGACCCAACCGTCAAACCAGCATTGGACTTCCGTTACTTCACGGACCCGGAGGGATACGATGCCGCGACATTTGTTTTCGGAATCAAGGCCGCTCGACGTATTGCCGAACAGTCCCCGTTCAAGGAATGGATCAAGCGCGAGGTGGCCCCTGGCCCAGCAGTTCAGTCTGACGAAGCCCTTAGCGAATATGCCCGGAAAGTTGCGCACACGGTGTACCACCCTGCTGGGACGACCAAGATGGGCGACGTGTCCAGCGATAAATTGGCCGTCGTGGACGAGCATTTGCGTGTTCGGGGCTTGAAGAAGCTGAGGATTGCCGACGCTGGGGTCTTCCCAGCCATGACCACTATCAACCCCATGCTGACTGTCCTGGGCATTGGCGAACGATGCGCCGAGCTGATTGCTCTCGAGGCCGGCTGGAAGGGCCTGGAAGGTGTGCAGAAAGTGGCCCCAGGCGGCGCGGTTCGTGCGCTGTTGTAGAACCGTCGATCCAGAAGGACTTGCTGGGAATCCTCCTCGACCCAATGTCGGCATGCACTGCCATGGAACGAACTTGAAGAGATGCGGATTCACTCCTTGTATATCTGGAACAGTCAATATTTACCTCTCCAGTGCTCCATGCGCGAACCTGGCGCTATTCGGATTGCGACACCCTCATTTGTGTGATCGATCCCATGCCTTCGACAACGATGACAATTTGAACGATATCTATATTCATCTCTGTGTGCTCAAATTGGACTAACAGAACCCAATCCCTATTGCGACTTTGGCGTTCCGGATGATGACAAGGACGAGGAGGGAGCGACTTTCATTCTTCATTCGCCTAAGGAGGCACATAGTCATGCCCGATATAGCCCTCGACTTGCAAAAGTCGTCCTGCCTCATGGGAATCGAAAGTCTATATAGGTATTCTAGTGAATATACCCATCATTGCACAATTAAGCGCCAATGAATGACCTTTGCGAGCCCGGAGCACAGATTTTGCAGGCGTGGGCGTTGCTGTACCCAGTGAACTATAACCGTCATCCAATCCAATTTTCTTCATTATGTATTCATTCATCTTACTCCCACAAGGCAGGAGGTACTGTTCGGACTCCCGCACTTCTATCAAAATTCAATCCAATGGAACATTGGAAGTTCTAGACTCGGTTTGCATCGCTTCATTTCATTTCGAATACAATGCATTAATAAAGTACCGATTATGGCATCCATTCATCCATCCGTCCTCGTATCACCTCACCGACGTTGGGCGCCCATGATCCAGAGGGAACCGAAGGGGGAAAGGCCCTGGGATCATGCGCCGCGGCCGCCGTGATGAACATCCATCAAAAACTTGGAGAGATGGATACTAGGTACTACTAAAGGAGCTTCGTCCGGAAAAATTACTCGAATACAAAAGGGGTATGCTTGTGTGTCTCCCGATCCGTGCCTTTGACCAATCTCGCCAGTACATCCGCCAGACGCCAGACACCAGTTGTTCCATGCAGACCAGACCATACGAAACACACTCCATGCACCAGAGACGAAGGCAAAGATACACGCTGAGCTCCGTCTACTCAGCATCCTTTGGGGATGTCTCCTTCGTGGCTTCTTCCTCTGCAACCTTGTCTGCGCTGGCGCCGGTACCGGTAGCCGCAACAGCAGCTGCGGCGAGGGATTTCGCACTGGCTTGTCCTTCCTCGACGACCGCACTGTCTTCTTCATCGTCTTCCTCGTCTTCCTCTTTGATGCTCAGCTTCTTCTCCAGCGCGCGGATCTCCTCGGGACTCGCTTCACCGATGTCGCTACCACGGTGCTGACGGTGGTGGCTTTGACTCGATATGCTGGACGTCGAACTGATCTCGGACTCTGGCACTGCCACGTCCGGATGGGAGGAAGTTGGCGCTTTCTCTTCGAGGACCGTCTCGCTTTGTTCCAGCGCCGTGACGTCGCTGAGCCGAGATTTGGCTTTTGTCGTGCTGCTGGAGCGGCGGAGGTCGAGAAGTTGCGCTTGCGTCGAAGAGGATATGTCGTCTTTGGGTTTGGACGTTGTTTCGTCTTCGGCATCGGCAATCTTGTCGACTGAGGTCTTCTTTACGCCCTCGGATGCAAGCTGTGCGGGCGTCTTTGCTGCAGTCGTCTCAGCTGCTGTATCGGCAGACTCGGCCGCGGCATCTGCGCTCAGTTTGGTAGCTGCTGGGACGGGTGTTTGCTCTGTGGTTGTGGGCTCCTTTGTAGGTACCTGCGCAGCTGTTACGGGTTGTTTCTTCTGCGCCGCTTTGGCTGCGGCTTCAGCACCCAGTTGTCGGAGCGCCAGGTTCATCGGCGACTGGGAGGATTTCGCCGCAGCTCCCGTCGACTTGTCCTCCGAGGCTGGGGGGTTCTTCTCCTTCTCTCTACCTGCCGGCTCCGAGATCGAGATGTGGCGGGTTTCTGATGAAGCGCGCGAGGGAGGACCTGAGGATGCGTTGCTGGCAGCAGGCGGAAAGGGAGCAAGGGTGGAGGGTGTTGCGATAGGTATAGCTCCTAGCTCATCGGCCGCTTCGATCTGTTCCTGAAGCTCGCCATACTCGTTCCATTCTTCTATCTGCTCGAGATCCTGCGCGGGGGATCATTAGCTAGAGGTCATAAAGTCGGAGCTCTATTTCACACATACCCCAATGATATTGCCATATTTGACGAGACCAGGCAGCTTTCTTCCCTTGGATCTCCGGCCCCATAGCATGCGAGCCTTTTCATCCGTAGCACAATCTAGTGCTCGGAATGGAATCTTGTTTGCCTTGAGGATGGTCTCTAATCTTGAGGTTGCGGTGATGATATGGGACGATCCGGCTGTCAAGGAGGTGTAGAGGAACAGAGTTGGATCTGTTGAGTAGGAGGTGGCCGCCATGATGGGCCGGCCGGAAGGAGAGGAGCTTCGTAGGAGGTAGTTGTCGAGACCAGGCAGTGATCGAGAGGCACGATTGTGGTGGGAGCAGGGCGTGGAGAGAGCAGAGGCACCGAGGGGTAAATGTGATGGCGCTGAGGGAATTTACTCCGGTCTTGTGACGAAGCTCGAGAACAAGGGGAAGATTCAAGAGAGAGAAAGACACGGCGAGGCTGATCAGAAGCAAGCAGGAGAGCGAGAAGAGCGACGGCGATTACTCGAAAGTGCGCAGTGGATGAATTTGGTGTTTTGGGTGAATGATCGTCACCGTCCGTTGCCCAGCGCGTGCGTCTCTGTTTCGTCTGTTTCGCCCTGCGCCCGCCGTCATTCATCGACGTCGTGTCATGCCGATTGGGATTTTCTCTGTCCCACTATCAAGTTTTCGGTTCTGCCCCGTCACGAGCACAGTGAGTCTGATCATTGATGTCACTACTAGTACTGCGACCTTCATCTACTGCCGCAGCCGGGGGACTGCCTCATTGAAGACGCCCTCCGGATCATACTTGTTCTTCAGATCCATCACGAATTGCCAGTTATCCCCAAAGCACTGGCTGACATTGGTGTCCCGGGTCTGCGTCAGCGAGACATACGTCGAGTTCAGAGCCTCGCCTGTGCCTCTCAGCCCCTCATACAGCTCTCGATAACGCTCCCGGGAGGCGACGTGGTTGCTCTCGTTCGCGGCGATCCCGATGAGTTCAATCACGGAATGCGCGACCCGCGTGCCGAAACAAGATCCGGAATTGGGCTGCGCGGACGGCCCTCGCATCTCGTGAACCAGCAGGGTATTGGCTGAGTCGGGCGGCGGCTTCGACATGAAGTCTGCAATGACATCCACCGTCTTGGGCGAGAGCGACTCGAAGCTGACGGCATTGTCGGCGTCGTAGCCATAAACCCGGTTCGGGACCAATGCCGCAAAGAAGTTGTTCCATTCAGCTGGGGTCATATCTTTGATCAGGGACACATCGGTGTCTCCTAGCTGGCTCAGCTGCTGAAGATACTCCTTGCCAGCAACCTTGTCGGGAGAGCTCCACACAAAGTACACGGTGAACACCCATCCCTGTTCGGGATCAGAATACCAGAATGGCGACACTGCACCGTACGGAGGCTTTGCCAGTGCATTGTATCCGGAGAAGTACCTCTGGAGAGTTTCTCTCATGTTCGTCGACTTGAACACGATCGGACCGGCCAAAACCTGTTGCACTCTTGTCAGATCTCGACCCTTTCGTGTGGTGTGGGAGAAACTTACCGTGTCCAGCGGATAGACCTTGACCCCCAACTCGACTATGATGCCGAAGTTGCCCCCAGCACCTCGAATCCCTTTCAGCAGCTCAGCGTCGGCTTCAACGATGTCTCCCTGCCAGGTCACGACCTGAGCCCTCACGAGCTGATCGGTCCCAAGACCATAGTTCGGAGCAAACCATCCGTACCCGCCCATCATCGACCACCCAGCGTATCCAATGTCCGGTAAGTAGCCGAACGGCGTGACCAGATTGTGCAAGGTCAACTCTTTGATCAGGTCCCCGACCAACACGCCTCCCGCAACCGTCGCCGTGCATCGATCCTCGGCCAACGCGATCGAGTTCATCGACCGCATGTCGATGACCAGAGCTCCGTCCACCACGCTCCGGCCAAAGACATCATGCCCTCCTGTCCTGACGCTGATCTTGACAGCATGGGCATGTGCAGCCTTGACGAACGTCGCGACGTGACTGGCACTCGTTGGCCGAGCAATGGCAATGGGCATTGCTGGAGTCTGCACGTACGTTGCACGGACATTGGTCCAGTTGGCCGCGGTAGGTAGAATGACCTCGAGGTCAGGCTGCTGCTGCAGCTCTTGCAGGAGAGGATGCACTGCTGAAGCCATGACTCGAGCTGTCAATGCTGCTAAGGTGACGACAAAGGTAAACTTCATCAACTGAATCTTTGGAAATGGTAGGTTGGGTATGGAATGGAAAAGAGCTTTCTGGAAGAGAGATTGTCCTGGACAATTTCCTTTGAAGACAGTCGACCGAAGCATATATATATCACTTCGTCCGCCTTCCAAAGAGTTTGATCATGAATGTTGTCCTTCGTTTTCCAGACAAGTCCTCATCCTAACTGTCAGCTTACCTCCATCCTCGTCCTCGAACGCATCAAAGTCATGGTTCTCAAGGATCTACAAGGCTTGTGGCGGGAATGATTTGAATACCGTCGTTCCCCTTACTCTATTTGTTTTGCGGTTTCATTTGCACCACGACTGCCAAGGCACATCAAAGGGTGTCGGTCGATGTTGATTCTTTCTTGACCCCCGGACCGGGTCGTTTGTCAGACTTAGACTATGCTCTTTGCTTTGTAATTTGTTAGCGGTCGTGCTACGTGGCTGTGGCCACTACTTTAGCACGTAATGGTACTGTAGAGTGTGCTCTTAGCTGAGTGTCCGAGACATTTACACAAATAGGTATCAGTCCCGTTTGGGAAACCCACTACTGAATACGGGAATTTTTCTTATTCATCTGGTTGGAGAGTGCGGACTCGGAGTACATGATCCGGGGTATCAAAAATGTACCCATCAACTTCAATTTTCCTTGCCAGCGTACCTGTTGCCTTGATTTGGCTGCCGCTCTCCAGAAAGGCCAAAAAATAGAACGAAAGCGATCGTCGGACGGACTGACTGAAGATGCAGCCAAGATGAGGTTTCTTCAGCTTCAAGAAGTCGGAACACGAGAGTCTTGGAGAAACCAGAAGAGACGGCATTTCATCTCTCCGCCATCTATCGTCGACTGCCACCTCTGGACCGTCGATCGGGTGTGACGAATCTAATACTCTGGACCCCCGGCAGTTCCCGATCTGGCTTGCCAAGTTGCCATTGATTCATTAAAAGAATGCGAAAATCCATCGCATCCAGTTGACGAGGGTGTCATTCTGGAGTGGCCTTGATCCACACCCAGATGACCTACTATCAACATAATCGACGTATGAAGCTGTGTGATGTTTCGCAGGGTTATGAACAGTTTGGTGTGAAGTGAACTGTTCTTGATGTTGGCGAGGCTGAACGGGAAAAGAGAGCTTTGCCCCTGATTGGTCAGCCTTGCGTCCTCGGATCCTCACTGTTAGATCGAGCGATTTGAATTCATTTGAAGGCTTAATTGCAGTTGTATAGGCTTGATTTGGTGTTGTGGTTCACTCTGGCAGGAGGCCAAAAACGCTGAACCTCCTGTAAGAGATTTTCTATCTGTGTGGCCCAGCAAATGCGCGCTAAGCCTAATTGGGAAGCCCTTTGGTCCAACACTCACATACAATTTCATCTGATTGGGGATCGTCACCGCATGTACTGCAATCGCTTCGATCCTCCACATGATTTCCACCAGGGAAAAATGGGACGTTGAAGCGCGAGTCCTCCTGGGCTCTAATGCGCCTCGGCTTGGATTCATCGCCCTGTATCAGCTTGCTCATCACCGGGTTCGGGCACTGAGACTGCCCTATCGCCAAGCGGCGTATGAATCGTCGCCGTTCGCTCTCCTCCCATGTATTTGCAGGGTGATCTTTTCCCGGATCAGAAATGAATCCGAAACGCCAGCCGAACGCTCCAGGGATCCGCGATATCCTGGCTTTCTCCTCCGGCAGCAACATCTTGAGAGACGAGTAAAGTGCAGCTGCAAGGTCTTGCCCGCGTGAGGTCTCTAAGTCGTACAGCGGGCGTTTCAAGAAATGGCCAAGGTATCGACGTGGGAAGATTTGCGATGTTTGAAGGGCTTCCGGCAGGTCTAGAAAACGATCCAGCATTCGTGGAGACCATTTTAATAGAGCCACATGGCCTTCCTTGCATCTCTCGCAATCTTTCAAGTTGTCCAAAATTTTGAAGACTCCAGCCGATTCAAATGATTCCAAGGCATGCGGGATCTTATCCGGAACAGGTTCTGGGATAATAACCCATGAATGACTTGACGTAACGATCCAGGCGTCGATGGTCCCCTTTTGACTCATTCCTCCGAGGGAGCTGATGAATTCTCCGATGGAGCCGTCGGGCATATAGTGGATGGTGTTCCGAGAGTACGATATTCCATCTTTCTGGACCTGAGTGAGATACGCATGTTGAAATAAGCTGCAAGAGCACAAGAACTTATTTTCCCGAGCGTTGTCAAGATCGATACTGTAGTAAAGGTCGACTTCACGACTCCATACCATGTATGGTTTCAGCATATTCAAGAACTCAGCACTTGCATTGAATCCAAAGCGTTGCAGATAGTGACAGAGTGCGATGGTTGATGCAGCTATCGATTTCTCTGAGTCGAGGTTCTCCAGCTTCGTCTGAATGTATTCGGTCAACTCGTGGATAGCGCCATTCAGGCAGGTGATGTTCTGCACAGGTGAGAGCTCCGCCGAGGCCAGCAACCTGTTCCTGACGATCGGCTTATAGCCTATGAGGTTGATAGCAGGCACCGTCAAGATCCCTGTTTGTGCTTGATTCAGGGCGAAGAAGGTATCAATAAGAGCTGTTGTTGTTTTTGTCCAGGCTTTTGCTTCCGCCACAAGACGTGCAAATTCAAGCGGTCGCGCTTGGGAGAGTAATTGTTGACGCGGAGGCCTCAACATTGTTCTGAGCACCGATGCAGCGGTGAGACGCATTGCGGCTTCTCCGTCAGATACTTTGCATCTTTCAAACTCCACCATTGCCTCGCTATCTTCTCTAAGAAAGTCCTGTGCACTGCGGTGAATGAATTGCGGAAGCAGGGCGTCTGCCTTGGCCAATTCATTGTACTGATAGTCACCAAGGGAAGGGAATGATGAGGTCCAAAGTCGCTCAACGTAAATAATCTCAACGAGACCTGAGCAGCGAGCTACAATGTTGGATTCAAATTCGGCCGCCATGAGGTTAAGGGACACCAAGAACGCCTCATCGAGGCCATGAGGAAATCTTGGGAACAACTCGCTTGGGTCCAGTGAAGCCACAAGCAACTCAAATAGAGTAACATGCGGCCATGACATCAATTCAGAACCATCCCTAGGTCTGGTCCCACCACTTCGAATCCTGAGACAGAAGTCGAGCAGTCGTAAATATGGTTTTGGGTGTTTTAGATAGAATTTGTCTTGCCGCTGTAGCATGGTCCGGAATAGGCCGTTGAGCTCGCTTGGACATTCAGCGAGCCGCCGCTTGAGGTCCTCGTCCTTGTCTCCGTTCTCCATACCAGTCCGCAGATCTGCAGACACAAGGGCCGCCCAAAGAAAGACACCTTCGGCACGACGTGCTATGTCATCAACGTACTTGAAACCACGAGTGTTGTAGAGTTTTCGATGGCATGTGTCCTGGATATCCTCATAATTGAAATCTTGTAAACGTAAGGATGGCATCCTCACTAGGGTTTGAAGAAAAAGGTTCTCGGGTCTGCTGGAGCAACAGACTTTGACATTGCTGTGGTCATGTGCAAAAGACAGAACAACATCCAATAGAAGTCGCCGGTCACTTTCCATTTCGTCCAGACCATCGATCAAGAGAAAGTAGACTTTGGCCGAATGTCGAAGCAAATACTCAAACCACGATTTCAATTCGTTGTCGGTCCAGGACTGGGCGCGAGATCCAGGAGGGACAAGCGCAGACCGCAAGGTTGGCGGCGCTGTTTTGTCTTGGTTGTTACGAATTTGCTGCACAAGGTCGTCATCCGAGTCCAGGATCTGAAAGCACAATGATCTCCAAAAGCCTTGCATTGACTTGAGGAGCTCGCTTGAAGCAGGTCTGAAGAACCAAAAAGAGAGGAGGCGAAGCGGAGTAGGGCCGGCCCAACATTCCAAGTACTTGCGACCTTCTCCACCAGGTTGGAGGGTTTGATAGACGAAATCCATGAGAGTGGATTTGCCAGATCCTGGCTTCCCACTGACCCAATAGACGCCATTGCTGTTTTCAAGCCAGTCCACAAATTTATGCTCTCTGTCAGAAGGATCAAGTATCCAAGAACATGTCTGGCCCATGTCGCCAGCCTGTCGCTGAATCATATTGAGACGCTCTTTCATCTGTGGAAAGGCCAAGGCATCCAGGAGCCGCGCTGTCAGGTCCTCATCCTTCGTCTCCTGCCTGCCCTGCTCGAGCACTTCATCCTGCGCGCCGAGGCGGTTGATGATGTTGGCCTCAGAGTTGTTGATAGCAGAAGGAATATCGATCGACACCATTCTCAGCCCTCGCTCGAGTAAGGCATCTTGAGCTTCCAACTGCGTAGACACTTGGGTAGTCGAAGCTTCGATGAAATTAACGATATCCCGCGAGAGCAATTGCTGGCGATCCAGAACTCGAGTCACAATGTCTTTCTGGCCTTGAGAAAGGATCTGAAACTCCTTTCTTCTCACCGCGTCAGACTCGCCGGCTTTGAGACTAGCATGGTCTATTAGTAGGTGTAGGCGCAGTGGTGAAACGATTCTAATGAGCATTTTGAACAGCCATTGACAAGGAAAGTCCAATGTCATTGAACAACATCTGAAGGAAGAGCCATAGTTTATAAGACAGCAGACCGTTGTAAAATAGAATTCCTGTCCCGACACCGACGCAAATGACACAGGAGAAGACAAAAGCTGAACTCACTAAAGGTCCTTCAAGAGGCCTGACAGTAGGGCCGCTTCTTGCTGCGCCAGTTTTTTTTGCAGACGATCGACGGCCCTTTTGTTGTAAGGATATTTCAGCGTCACAATGAAAGCATCAAAAAACTGTTTATTGCCCGGTCTCTTTGGGAGTTTAAGTTGGCTGAGGATCGTTGTCAGCTCCGTGGCTGCAAGGGACGCATTGGCGGCAATTTCTACTAGGTGCGTGGGACGGGAAGAGGACGGCGCGGGTCTTTGCTGCTGGAGCATGGCTTCGAGGTCCTTGTTAGCGGCTGCAATGTGATCGGCGTACTTCTCAATTTCGTTGTTTTGATCAAGGGAACCCCGCTTGTACAACTCTTTCCATACTTTCGCAGCTTCGATGGCTTGCTCAACCAGCTGTAAGACATTGCAGGCAAGGGAGAGAGCGCTGACTGGCTCCATCATCGAAGTGTAACAGACAGAGGCGGCTGTGTTTGGGCACTCTGGAGAAATTGAAGCTGATCACAGTTTCGAAGTCTGTGCTGTTGCACCGATGCTAGCATTGATAATGGAAGCTTGCAGACTGCGCTCCGCTCAACGATATTAAAAATGAAGAAGATAAGGCAGGCTGGCGGCATCTGAGCCGCAGTCAGGCTGAAGTCGAGTCTGCCTGCTTCCATGGCGATTAGTCGAGGACGGCCATTGGGCGAACATGCATGATGCATGACCAGTTGCCCGACGTCTGCGCCATCGTGAATCAGCCTCGTTGTTGACTCGCAGGACTTCGGGCTCCAAGCCGCATTAATGAGTTTAGTGTTATCGCGGCCTGATACGTGGCGCCTTACTGTGCTTGACGCGCCTGAAACTCAAAAACAAGTGAGTCGTGAGTTCTGACTTCAAGTTGTTGTACTCTGCAACCTCAGGCAAGAAAGGTCTGCGCTGAAGATCGGTTACCGGCTAAGCAGTCAAAGAAGGAGAAACCTGACAAGGCTGCGGTGGAAAGGCCCAATTGTGAGTACGTAAGGCTGTCTCCAGCTCAAGTTGCTGGAGAGATTGTTGTTCCCATACGGATACGAGCAGAGGAACTCTTTCTGTCGGATATTATCATGTCGGACCGAGGGACACGGGCGCTCCAACAATGGCTTCGCCAACTCCACAGCCGGTAGCCTCGCGGACGCCGGGTATGTGGAACCCCACGTTCCCCGCTTCTAGGTAGTCAACTGAACAGATGCGAGTACGGAGGATAAAGCCATATAACTCCAGTGCATTCAAGCAGGTGTCTGTTATTCTCTTCGAAGAGAACTGATTGCCACCAATATTTAACTCGCTACTCTCTGGAAACTTTTGCAACACCAGCAAGCGGACAAGCATGAGCTCCGGCCCCAAACTCCCGCCATGCCAGCGGCACATCACAACACATAGGGCCGACGGCAAGAGCATTCACCGAGAGTCAGGCACACCGGCATCTTTCAAGGTGCCCAGGACGGGGACAATGGCCCGGTCGTACTCAGTTGAGAAGGTTCCCGCTCAACTGGACGGAGAGGCCGACTTGGAGGCTTTCAAGAATGGTAAAGGACCCGGCAGCCAGAAGCGGAAGGAGATCGTGGTCCCGGAGGGCGCAAACCTCAACGTGGTTGACTTTGAGCCTGGAGGCATCACGGCATTCCACCAGACCGTCTCCATCGACTTCTCTATCTGTACCAACGGAACGATTGATCACGAACTAGATAGCGGGGAAATCACTCGCTTGTACCCAGGGGTAAGTTTGCGTGATCCCTCTCAAATGAACGCACAGAATGCATTGAACATGTAGTGAAATGCTAACACTCCTCGCTCGTTGCCAGGATCATATAGTGCAGCGTGGGACAATGCATAGATGGATCAACGCGTCTCAGACAGAACCCGCCCGTCTGGTCGCGGTCGTAATTAGTTGCGAGCCATTCCTCGTGGGGGGCAAGCTTCTGAAGGAAATGAGCATTCCAAGCAAAAGGCTGACCGGTGCAAAGCTATGAGTGAAGCCAGGATTTTGAGATGATGGCACTCGTAAAGACCACACAGTGGGCTGATAAGTCTGGAGCCTAGAGTCCCTGAAAGTTAACAACAATATCGAATTCATCAACAAGAGTCTGTATTTAAGACACGGTTCTTTTGTCTCCACCGAAGAATTGGCAAATACGAACCAAATCTATCGAAATGTTGCAGACCCTGCCCAGGTTTATTAATTGAAGGATAAGAATATGCAGGCGACACAGCTGTTTCAGCACCATCACCAGGCCAATTGCCCGTCCGATGATCCTCTTTCAGTGTCAAATACAAGGAAGCACAGTTACCGCAGCCACCACAGAGACGACAGCTCCAGGAACATATATAGGGTCTTACAGAGTGGATCTGCTACTTGACATTCTTTTAGTCGAACGTTCAAAATATAGAGATCAGTGACTGTTCGTTCGCTCAGCACCGCGGCGCCTGGCGGGCGAGAGCGCAACCGACCGAATGCGGACAGTCGCCTCCATTCGACTACCCTCATTGGTCAGAAGATGTATCCCGCTCCACTCCTGGAGACCTCAGTCTCGGATCCCCTCTCTTCAGGCTTCTCAAACCTGCTGCTCCTGAAGTTCTCAAAGCCAAAACCGGGCAGGTAAGCGGCTGATGCTCTATTTAGCTCCATCACTTATCATATACTCGAGGTCACTTTGTTGTCTTTGAATGAGCTTCTGTGCCCAATGCTCGTGCAACCCTAACCCTACATTCGACGACCGCAGGCTTGGACGACGGCGATGAAGCGCGTTGAGGCACCGTAAAGAACATCAACTTTTATCAACCACAATCTTGGGAAGGCGGGAAGAGGCCGGGTTTGATATCCAAGGGTTGGGTTGGCCAAGTCCAAAGTCCATTGTCCAAGGAAGGGCCAAGACGCATAGGCTATTTGGATACTCCTGTTGACCCACATGCACGAATCACGACTTCTATACAAGACTGTTAAGATATATGGTCCCCACTTGAATTCTTAACAAGACTCTTGGGAACCTCGAAGACAGCCACATGGCATGAAGCGGCCAAACTGGCCAAGATCCACGGCCGTCGAGTTCGCCGTCTGGGTACTCCCCATTGCCCCCTTTTGAAAGATCAAGGTGAGTCGAGACCAGAAGATACGGACTACTCCGTCTTGTCTCGTGCAGAGAGTGAAGATGTCTGCCGTGCAAGAAGGCGGGATCGGGTGTGCTATACTGCGATGGAGGGTATGTTTTCTGGGGTGCGGCGCGCTCTGCTGACAACCCCGATATCTGATATCGGCAATCTCTATCGGGAGGCATCCCATGCTGCTCATGTGGCGGGAAACACGGTATCTCAACCCTGATCGATCGCCCTGTTATCTTGTTATCTTCGTTGCCCAGGCCATCATAGCCCTGTCCATATGAGCTATACACCAGTTGGCAGAAGGACGATCAGTTAAGTATTTATCGTTTGATATTCCTCCCATGTGAAGGACCCAGAACACCTCCTCATCAGCCATCTTCGCTGGCAATTTCTAACCTCCTTCCCCCCCAATTGAGTCGAACACTCTTCCAGTGGCTCGCGCACACACCCACAAGCCCACCATGTCTATGGACTCCGATCTCAAGACCAAGGAGGCTGACCTCACCGTCAGCCCCGCCACCAACGACAGCGGAGTGGGAGACCTGAGCGAACACTCGTTCTGGATGAAAGCGCGACGATGGATCCGTACCATCGGCGCTGAAGAGCTGGGTATCGAACGCATCACCGAAGACATGCGCACAAACCAGAACCCTCTCGACCTGTTCACCGTCTTCTTCGCGGCCAACTGCAACGTCGGCGCCCTCGCTCTGGGATTCCTGGGTCCTACCTTGTTTGGCCTGGGATGGTGGGACTCCTTCTGCTGTGTGCTGTTCTTCAACCTCTTCGGCGCCATCGTGCCGGCCATCGCGGCGCCCTTTGGCCCCAAGTTAGGCCTGCGAACCATGATCCTCCCCAGATACTGTTTTGGCTGGTGGCCGGCCAAGGTCCTGGCCATCCTCAACTGCGTCAACCAGATCGGCTGGGCCGTGGTGAAATCCATCTCCAGCGCGTCCGTCATGTACGACGTCACGGACGGAAGACTACCACTGGCAGTCTGCGTGCTCATTATCGACCTGACAGCCATCATCATCGGCCTCTTCGGCTACAGAATCCTCCACAACTACGACAGATACGCATGGATCGTCATGCTGGTGTGCTTCATCATCCTCGCCGGCTTCGGAGGCAACAACTTCGTCAACATCCCCATGGGCACGGGGTCCATCGAGGCATCTAACGTCCTCTCCTTCGGCACAGCCATCATCGGCTACGAAGTCGCATGGCTCCCCGTCGTCGCCGACTACGGCGTCTACATGCGCGAGACCACCAAGCCCAAAAAGGCCTTCACCTTCGCCTACGGAGGCTTCTTCCTCAGCCAGTTCTTCGTCGAGCTCCTCGGCGTCGCCGTCGGCACGCTGGCCATGTCCTCGAACCCGCTCTTCACCGACGCCTACGCCTCACGCGGCATCGGCGGCCTAATCGGCGCCGCCTTCCAGGCCCATGGATCCGGCGCTCGTGGATTTGGAAAATTCGTCGGCATGCTTCTCAGTCTGTCGTGTATCCCCGTGCTCACTATCAATGTCTACTCCCTCGGCCTGAGCGTGCAGATGGTCTCGCAGAAGCTCCTGATCGTCCCGCGTCTGGTGTGGTCGCTGATCGGTGGCTCCATCTTCCTGGCAGCTGGTATCGCGGGCCGTGAGCATCTGGAGCAAGTGATGCAGAATTTCCTTCTGGTGTGCGCTTACTGGATCACGCCTTTCTGCACCATCTTCATCGCAGAGCACTATATCTGGAGACGCGAATATCGCTATGACCTCGAGGCTTGGAATGATCGGACGAAGCTCCCCTTTGGTCTGGCTGCCTCGTTTGCCTGGATTGTCGGGACGATTTTGAGTATCCTGAACATGAGCCAAGCGTGGTGGGTTGGACCTATCGCTGCCGGTATTGGAGACAGTCCCTACGGAACTGATATTAGCTGGATTCTCGCCATTGTCTCCAGTTTGATCATCTATGTTCCCTTGAGGATGTGGGAGCAGAAGAAATGGGGCCGCTTTTGAATCGGCTGTTCCTATGTTATATTTGATTTATCATCTGAAGGAGGCGGATCGGAATATCTATGTAGATTTGTAGGGTTGGGGAGATGCTGGAGAGATTTTCATATCTTTCTTTATCTTTAGTTATGTGACATAAGTTCTACAACACATGAAATACAGATCTTACCCGGCTATAGAAATGTCTGATTCTCCGAATACATAAATAGTCCTACAGCCCAGTGGAACTTCATGGAGTGTTACAATACAGGTAGTCTGTCCATTCTGTCACTAGAACCCAAGTTTTGTTCTGTATATGCCTGTCATGATAGCTTTTTGCCATTCCGAGCTGAATTCATCAAATACTCCCATTATCTACCTTACACACCCGAAGTCTTTCCCTCCGCCCGCAATTTATCATACCGGAGCACCGACATAAGCAGCACCTGGACTCCCAGGACACAGTCTTCAGGTCCACAGTACTCGACCGGCGTATGGCTCAGTCCCTCCCTCGTGGGCGTGAAGATCATGCCCGTCGGACAGCGCCGACTAACGTTGAAAGCATCGTGCCCCGCTCCACTGACCATCCTCTTCCACAGCGCGCCGCCGTCCTCCGAAGCTTGCGCCGGCGTAAGTGATAAGCACGCTTCCTGCGCAGAGGCCTCGACCACGGCTACGCACTCTGGGTGGAACGTCACGGCGGAACTGGCGGCTAGTTGCTTCCACTCTACCACCACGCCTCTCTCGCTGTCCTCTGTCGCGATGCTTGCGAAGGCCTTGCGGCACGCGGCCTCGACGTCTGCCAGTGTGCTGTCGGACGGGTGCCGCATGTCGATGGTGAAGCGGCCGGTGTGGCCTACCGTATTGACACTGCCTGGATCGGTATTGAATTGGCCTGTCGTGATCAGAGCGCCGGCTTGCTTTGCAATCCGGTTCGACTCGACGACCATCTTCGCAGCTGCGAGGACGGCATCGTGGCGGGCGCTGATCGGTGTCGTGCCGGCGTGGCAGTCTCGGCCTTTGACTGTGACTTCAAACCATTTGTATGCCTGTCCGCCCGTCACCACGCCAATCCTGCGGCCTTCGTCTTCGAGGATCGGGCCTTGTTCGATGTGTAGCTCGAAGTATGCCCCGATGGGCAGAGCCTCGTAGGAAGATGGAGTTGTACCGAGGAATCCAATCCGTTCCAGCTCGTCCTTCATCGTATGTCGCTCGCCGTCCGGACTGTTGGTGATCTCCATACAGTTCCATGCCGCTTCCAGCTGTATATTGCCGGCCCAGACGCCCGAGGCTATCGTGATGACAGGAAATCGTGCTCCTTCCTCGCTGTTGGAACGTAAGTATTAGCTTTGTCAATTGGATCTAATCCGCCGAGACATCTCTTACTTCGTCCAGTTGACGACTCCTATATCGCCTTCAGTCTCGATACCATTCTCCTCGAGAGTCCTCAGAACCTCAAGTCCTCCCAAGACTCCAAGAATGCCATCGTATCTGCCCCCCGTGGGTTGAGTGTCCAGATGAGAACCCATGACGATCGGGGGTTTGGCCGAACTCTTCCCCCGTCGAATCGCGAAGATGTTGCCCATCTGGTCGACCGTCACGTCGCAGCCGATCGACTTTGTCTGCTGGATGAACCAGTTCCGAACGTCCTTGTCGGCGTCACTGAGCGCCAGGCGAGCCATACCGGTCTCGGTGGGATGTCTGCCGTTACCCGCACACTGTCAGATTCGATTTTCGTCGCACAATGAACGATTCGCCTGGAAATACTCACTCGCCCCACGGATGTGCCTTTCCAAAGTCGCATGATTCGTGTAGTGAGGACATCAATCTGGCTCCATCCACCTTTGGAGCAGTGGTTTCGGGGACTGAAGGCTGGCATGAATGTGAGCTCCGTAGCACCTGCTTTTGACCCTCGGTGAGCTGCATCTTTGTAAGAGGAAATCACCCTGACAGAAAGCAAGAACAGAGAAATCATAGAGTGCAAGTCCGATGCGGAAATGTCTCCATGCTCGATTGAAATCTCTCAATTGAAAACCAGCATTGGTCGGTCGTCCCTATGCGGCCGAATTCGTGCAGGAGCTCTCATCTCAGGCAGATAGAGAGAGACCCGCCCCCAGCCTCGGGCGATTGTCTTTGCCTCTTGCCAGCAGGAACGAGATCAATTGGCACATAGTAGCTAAAAGTCGCATCTAGATTCAAAAGATCTGATCTGAGTGTTGACGGGCCAGGATAAGGATAAGGATCTGACGATATGGGGTTCAAGGCCGTAGGCCGTGACCTCCGCCGTTGACAGTTGACACGGCCAAGGCGCGCGTATCTAAGGATGCCGGCGGCGAACGGTCAATACTCACTGTGCAAGACATGATTATCACAGTCTGGCGGCCAATGAGCTTGGCAATCTGTTATGTAGAGTCAGTCCCCTGGGTACTCTACTGTTCTCATGATTTACTCTATTCCTTTGCAGGCTTCAGCTAGGAGCAGCTGCAGTCGACTCGTCGGTAAGTTGAAAGTCATACCCACGCATTCCTGTTCGTCTGGTCGGCCGCACTTGACCTGTCATCCTTTGAAGTCCCTTGAAAGGGGTGGTTGGGTCATCGTGCGATGTTTGTGTAACGGTGAACTCAGGCAGCAGCCAAAGGGGGGAAAGGGGGAGGGGAGGGCTCTGGTCCATTTCAACGCCTCTCCAGCCTTACTCTGGGCTGCCTTAATGTGCTAGCTGTTCCTGCAGTTGGACGGCTGCATAGGTTCTCAGTCAGCCAACTTCCATTGATCAAGTTTTCTCTCGAACTCGAGTAGCTCTGATGGGGTCACGAAAGAGTCAATCTCCTTCCTTATCGCGAGCTTGAGTGCACGTCGTTGCAGCGCAAATTCATCCATTGGGACCCAACCATCTCTAGAGACAGGAATGTTGCAAGCCTGGAGGAGATCTTGAAATTCATTGTAGTATTTTCCGTCCCTCTGGTGCCTCTCCAACTCATCGCTTTCGATATTGATTGGACATGGCAGACCGACATCTTTCTCAGAGATGAAGAAAGACCAGCGTTTTTGGATACGGAAAAGCGTATCTCTGAGGAAAGTGGCGTCGACATCTCGATTTGAAGACATCCGGGAGTGGAACGCAATTTGTTTGCGAAGAGGTGCGAGTTCTCTGTCCTCGAGCAAAGCCTTAAGGTCGGGCTCGCTATCTTGGAGATCGAGGAGGTAATAGTGCTGACACATTGATTGGAGAAACCTTTCCCAAACTTCAAGCTGTCTTGCTTCAGGTACACTTGATGGATCTTCTGGAAGCTCTAGGAGAATTTCCTCGTCGTCCACTTGAATAAACTGAGGGACTCGTGCAGCCAGGAAAGTAGGTAAGATGTTGGCGTCTTGCCAGTCAATGAGGCAAGAGATTTTTCCGTCCGGCAAGACAAATATATTACCATGGTGAAGATCTGGGTGCCAGAGTAGTGGCTGGTTCTGGCTCACAGACCGTGGGATAAGGTATGGTATTGCGGTGCAAAGTGTCTCAAGCATCTCAGTCACGGCAGTAGCGGAATTGTCGCTGACGGTGTTGACTGGGAATGTGAATGCTTCATCAGACCTTTTGTCTGGGCCTTGGTTCAACACAATCTGTGCCATTGAAGAGCGCGCGTTGGAGGTGAGGTACTCTTGCGGATTGTTCCCTAGTTCGTAAGCTGCCGAACAGCGATGTCTGCCTCCCGAGACTTACAAGGACCGCAATCCACACCAGAGGCAGCTATGCCAGTTCCGATGAAGTGCTGGTGCGTCAGTGGACCGATGCAGTACTTTTGTGCTCCAACTGAAGACAGAGGTAGGTGACGCGAGATTCCAAGTCGCGCTGTATCGCCAGAAAAATAAAGGCTCCCGTATCCGCTGAAGGTGCTTTGGACTGAGAGGAGTCGCTTTTGTATTGAGAGAATCTCATCCACAACTAGGAACTTTGCTCGATGGTCGAAAATAGACCACTCCATATTCAGCGGGCGGCCCTGGGCTTCTTCCATGACGACGTATTCGCACCCGACTGGGTTGTCGCTGCAATCACTCCATGAGAACACCCTGGGGACGGGCAACTCCAGCTCGGACCGCAGGAAGTCAAGCGTAGCCACTTCGCTTGCAGTGACTAGGCGAGGCGGATGCACTGGATCGGGAATCTTGACTATCAATCGTTGCTTGCCCACAACAGCGAGAAAGACTTTGTTGGTCCCGCCCTCTGCAAGCTTCTCAAACCGATCAAGCGCAGCGCCCGCTACTGGTCCTGCAGCCTTGAGGACAACATCTTCCAGAGCCTTCAAGTTGAATGTCCGGGTGTGTTCTTGCTGCCTGCGGCGCTCATTCCACAGCCAGCGACCTGTAGTGGGGATGAAAAGCTCCGAAGGGTCACTGAGTCCGGTTCGTTGCAACCGTCGCAGGAGAGTGGTCATCGGTCTGAGTGAGAGTCGGCTTCCTCTGCCAGGTCGCATTCGCGCAGGTCAGCCAGGAAGGGGAAACCAGAATTCCTGATTCACCGCCGCTAAGGTTCAGCGTTAGGCGAGTTGAAGACAAGAGGCCGTGAGACCCACGAGTATAGAGGAAGGAGAGTGGACAATGTGGACAACACACTTATTTAGACAGGCAGACGGCGCAATCTTGGCGGCGGCACGGTATCGGGAGAGATGCTTGTTGAGATACCGCTAGTGCATTCCTGGTAATTTGCAAGGCGCTAGCGACCTTAAGCCCAAAAGAAGCATTTCTTAGTACCCCTTCCCTCACATTGTATTTCACACTCCGTCCTGCGTACCTTACAATACCCTGTGTACTTGATCCAAGAAGGAGCAGGTGTACATAGTACCAAAGGTACCTGGATATCAGGGGCAGTCACTGTAGCGGGAGCTTTCATCTATTCCTGTCTGTACAGCGCACGGCTTTGCTTCAAATGCCCTTTGAATAATTCGGAAGCTGGGGAGACACCCCGCTTCGAGATGGGTCTTTCACTAAGGTAACGAGGGCCGAGCCCGCTCCTTTACCGAAACGAACTCGGAACTCCATTGACAAGACGCCAAGGGACAAGACTCATGGCGTCGGAACAGGGAAACTTCCCTTCACTTCACATCTCTTCTAATCCTCGGGCCTTTCGAATCAGGACACATGTGTATGCGCTGAAGATCTCTCCTTCCGGTGTTGGCTTGAATCTTCAAGGGAGAGATGCCTGTACCGCACGCACCGCCACTCGACCTTTCCGAACAGGAGAACTCCTTCTCAGCGGAGGCCTTTGCAGCTCGGAAATATCGCTCCAAACGACAACGACCTTGTGATCTGTGTCGCAATCGCAAGGTCCACTGCAAGATCGTGACCATTGGGACTGCCTGTGAGCTGTGTCGAAAGCTCGGCCGCGATTGTACTTTTGTGCTCCAGCCACCGAAACGACGCCCGAGGCAAATCGATGGCCGGGAAGGAGACACGAACGGCCATGCGATAAAGGATCAGTCGCCGCGAGGCCCAAGGCAACCAAGCGCTGAAGTCGTCCACAACAATGGCATGCAGCATGCAGCTGAGACCGAGGACGATGAAGCGATAGCATCGCCAAACTACGATGACACGCACTTCTTCGACGATCAAGTGCTCCCATCCCCGTTCGCCAACATCGATTGGTCTTATCTTGAGCTAAATATCTGTAAGATGACCGAACTGTGTTCCCTACCTTGAGCCGTCAATCTGACCCATATCTGGTGACAGCTCCCACGAGAGACGACTATGAGCTTGCAGGACCGCAATCGGCCGAGCGAGGGCCAGTGTCTGACTCGTCACCTGTCTCCCCGTGGGATCAGATTTCATCCCGACAGGCAGGCGATGCGCAATCTCAGCCGCAGCCCAATGAAGTATTCGAAGATCGCCCTCTAAATGGTGACCCGAACGCAGCATTGTCGGCCCAAGAGCGATTAACGGGGAACGACAATGACTGGTCGGACGCCTTCTCTCTCGACCGAAGGCCAGGCTACTCGTCGCAGCTGATAGGGGCTTCGAACGAGACCGATCCTTTCCTGCTTCGCCACTATGTCTATGACCGGGTCGATACGTTCAGAATGTTCAAACTGGACTTCCGGAAGGTCACGGACGATGCCTTTCTTCAACACCAAGCCGCCTCAAAGAGCGATTCCATGCCTGGTCCGCAACTTCACGCCAGCGAAGTACCTACCCAATTTGTGATGATCAATGAGACCATTTGCGAGGAAGATATAGAAACTATCGACAAGGATTTTTCAGGCTACAGGACTGAGTCGCAAGACGCTGAGCTGCTGCAGAGTGTCGTGGCCCCCGATCTAGGGACGCGGCTGTTAGAACTGTGGGTGAAGAGAACTTCCGCTTGCCGAATTGTGAGCATCATACTGATTCAAATTCCCCAGATTTTTCAAATTCGTCCAGCCATCCTATCCCGTTCTCTCACACAGAGACTGCGAAGAGCTTGTGGCGGGGAAAGGCCAGACACTCCCTACGGGTCTCACAGCCGCCGTGTATGCGTTGGCTGCACCGTTTTATTTCCTGGATGATGAACTCTGTGTAGGCAAGGGCTACCAGCCTCCATCTTCAGAGGACTTATGGAGAATCGCCCACCGAAGCTTGCAGAGGAACTTCCAGAAGTCCCACCTCTCACTCGTTCAACTGGGCCTCTTGCTCCTGCATCGTCCTCCGCAAAACTATGCTGTGGGCGATTCAGCAGGCTCTTGGGCACTGGCCTGCTCGGTGTTGGCTGCCGCGGAGAGTCTGGGTCTGAACCTCGATCCGAGTGATTGGCGCCTACCACAGCATGAAATCCAGTTACGAAGGAGGCTCTGGTGGTTGGTCTACACCGAGCATACATGGCGTGCCATGGTCTTGGGTCGTCCGTCGCACATCAACCCTCACAATTGGAGTGTATCAGACTTGACCCTCGGCGACTTCGAAAGCGACGATTCCATGGATGAGGAAGTTCGCAGCTACAACCAGGCGCAGCGTCCCTACTTGCTTGCCATGTGCAGTCTGAGTCAGATCGCCAACGACATCTTGTCAAGCCTCTAGTAAGTAATCCCTCCCGGCGATCCAGGATGGTAGGGCGTGGGATATTCTGCTAACCATGTCGGTCTCCGGCTGCAGTTCGATTCATTCGATGCGCCACTCAGGCAATCTGAGCCAACTCCTCGCCATCGCCCATCCTCTGAGAATCAGATTACAGCAATGGCGACAGGATATGCCGCCCGGGGTACTAAAGCCTGCCCATGAGATATCCGACGATGAAGGACTTGAACACACGGGTCCCGTGCGCCTGACTTACCTATCTTTAGAGCTCATGATATTCAGAGCATTGCTTCGCCCGCTGTCTTCTCAAACATGCGGTGAAGACCAAGCAGGTCAGGGACCGCAGGCAACCATCTTCAAAAACTCCCAGACCTGCGCGAAGTTGATCATGGAGCTGGTTGCGACGCTGCAAGCTCGTCATTTTGCTTGCTTTTGGCCTTCATGTAAGTTGCTCTCATGACGGCCTCATTCCATGAAAATATCCGTTCTTTCATTGGATTGTATTTTGAGATCCTAACACCCCACATAGACACACGATACCAACTCTCTTACATGTCGAATTTCGTCATGCTGCTCTTTGTCCAGTCGCCATCGGATGAGGTTGCGAGGGAGAACAAGGTGCTCCTGGAAAAATGGCGAAACACCATCCGAATGCAATCAAGGGCGTGGCCCGTCTTGAAGTTGGCCATGATGAGATTGAACGCCATCGTCTGGACCGGACTCGATCAGATTGTCGGCTGGGCTGGGAAGGAGAGTCCCGCAGGCAAAGTCGTCGAAGAACAGGCGTTGCAGAAGCCTCATAGACGTGGATGAATGATAAACGATAAACGATACAGCGAACCACTTGGATCTGGATCTGGATCATACTAAATTACATTCTTTGTACTGTGAGCGAAACCAGAGGGAAATGATACGAAGACAAGTAATCTCAGCCTTGCGAATCCCTCCAACAAGATAAAACACATCGTTGTGACCGCCGCAACAATCGCACATCACGGACCTACTCCCTCCCTAATCCGTCGTTTCGCCGATCACCCTCTCGCCGTCTTTCATGACAGCAAGAGAGAGATAGCAGCCCTGTCAGCGCCCAGCGCGGCCATGCGAAGTTCAAGACCCGCCAAGCGCCTCCGCTGCCCTCCTGGACCGCTTGGAAAAGGACTCCGTGCTGATGAGTCCAAGTTCTCGGCGAGTTTGGCGAGCATTTATTTATAACGGTCTGATATCACGGAGTAGCCCGCACGCCACGGCCTTCGCTTTACGAGAATGTATTGTGTATGACTATGCCGCCGCGCCCTGTGCGGCGTGCAGCGTGCGCAAATCGAATCACAACAAGATGCGGCAGGCAGGCGATACATTAAGAATATCAACCGATTCTCTACCATCCTGGTTAGAGTTTCGCAGCCGCAGCCGCCGATGATAATAGAGGCGGGGGAAGGGGACTTTCTCTTTTCTCTTCTCTCATCGATCCCTGGATCGTTTTCTTATCAAAGCTCACTGGCAGTCAGTCTCCAAGCCCGATGCCCAGGGCAGCCAGCCATGGATGAAGTGATATCACCCGCAACCCCAGCCCATTGTCAGACAACAGCCTTCTTGGGCATGTGCAAGACTGTCTGAATCGCTTCCACCACCATCTTGCTGGGGAGATATCCTGTGGGATTCATACCCGAACTCAACATACAGATTTGCAATTCATCTTGACGACGTCTGAATTTGGTGCCCCTTCTCACTAGACCTAGACCATGCGCGGGGGACTTTGAGTTGTTATCTCGATGAGGTGGATTATCTTCCTGTGCTTCCTGAGCTTTAGGAAGTGAATGAGATTATATGTTGATAGATCCAATGAATTATTGAACAGACCAAAGACAAACCGACCGCGTGGTACAGAAAACAATAAAGGGGTCCATTACTGTTGATTTCTCCCATCTTGTGCTAACAAAGTCCCCAACAGCGCCATCAAACAGCAAAACGACTCATATCTGTTTCACTTCCCCTTCTTCCCCTCAGAAGATACCCGTTTGATATCCGCATTGACCTTCTCAATCGCCTTACGAGCGCCATCCCACTTCTTCCTCCGCCCATTACTATCGAACAACCGATACAGATGCGGACTCAAGATACCATCCATCAACATCCGACTGAACTCTCGGTCCTCCCACCAGAGTTTCCACGTCGCCAGGGAGAACGAGAATGGGGAGATGGAGAGGTGCGCGGCGAGGCGCACGCCGGCCATTTCTTCTACCCACGCCATCCACTGTGGATTCTGGACCCAGCGCGGGTTGAGGGGACCGCGCGCGAGGAGGGCCTGCACAGTGTCGAGATGGGATTCGACGCTGCGCACCATCTCCGTGCGTGGTGGGAATTTTGGCTTGTTCGGCCCCTGCCCGGTCTGCCATAGCTGGGCGATGGCCATGGAGGCGAGGTCGAAGGTCTGGAATGCCGGGGCGGCTAGCGTCGCGGTTCCGATGAAGGCCAGGCTTTCGGGGAAGTCGAGCGAGAAAATGTTATGATATAGTACCGGCACTTGCAGGCGTCGCTGCATGTTCAGTCTACCTGATCGCGCTTTGCCCGAGAGTTGTCGCTTCGTTGCCAAAGGATGTTTTGTCGGGTCGTGGTCGCCGAGAAAGCCGTAGTCGGTGCTATAGCCGGTGCAGAAGATGATGGCGTCGACGTCGACTTTTTTGCCGTCGTTGAGCTCGACGGTCGAAGCGCCGATGATGGCACGCGGAGTGGAGACAGACACGACCTGGCCCGATTCGAGACATGACACGAGATCGTCGGATATGATGGGTATATGATGGATCAACGGGGGCGCGGGGGACAGCTTCCACTCCGGCCGCATGGTGTATGAGGCATTCTGGGCCGCCGTCACCACCTTGTAGACCATCATGCTGGCCAGCGAGGGTAAATTGTTCTCCATGAACGCGTGGATGGCCATCTTGCGGTATGTGAAGGCATGGTCAAATGCCGTGCCGTCGGGTTTGAACCGGGGCAACTGTGTGCGTCGTGATCTAGTTAGTTGCAATTACATCTCGATGGTGTCAGGGTCACAAATCCTCACCACAAAAGTTCCGGTTGAATGTGACAGATACACTCTACTTGCAACTCCAGCCAGAGATGTTGCGGTATCTGCCGCCGTGCTTCCAAGGCCAACGACAAGAACTCGCTGGTTCCGGAATGCCTCTGGACTGTGGTGGGCCAGGATCAATATAAACTCACAAAATCAACGGGCAGCTGGCTTACACTTTGTATGCCAAAGAATGAAGAATTCTCCCTTTGAACATGTCCTGATTTTCCAATACTGGCATGTTCGGGATATTGTTGACTCCATTTGCAACCACAAGCTTGTCGACGGCGGTTTCGGTTACCTTGTCCTGGCCATCTCTGGTGGTGACGATCCATTTCTGGGCGTCGTCGTCTCTAGCGACACTGACCACGGTGTGGTTGAGGCGGAATCGAGGTTCGAGCTGGAAGTGGTCTGCATAGGCCTCGAGATATTTCTGGACTTCTACGGCCGATGGATAAGGTGAGCTGCCCTCGGGGAAAGGGAAATCGGTGAAGCAGCCTCGTTCTTTTGAAATGTTGACTTGAGTGAATTCCATCACCGAAGTCTTTGACTCTCCGGTATAGCGCCACAGGCCACCGATGTAGCTGTTCCGCTCAAAGCCGACGACATCGAAGCCTTCCTCGGCCAGGTTTTTCACCGTTACCAACCCCAAGGCCCCTTTCGACGCATGTGATTAGGTTGTGTTCCGCTTCAGTGGGAGATGTGAGAAAATCATACCCAGTCCGATTACTGCGACCTTAGTGCCCACCATTGCCATTGTTCCCTGTCCGTTCGCTTGAGGAGGACTGCCATCGCGTCGAAGGAAATTCTCAGGCATATCCAGCCTTAAGTAAGTATTGAGTAACGGCAACGCCAAGTTTGAGTCGGGTTTGGATCAACATAGTTCACATGTGACAGGACTCTAATTCGCGTCAGCGCACTGCCGCCATGAAGCAGCGTTCCTCTCTCGTCAAGAGAGAAGTCCGTGTAACTGTTTCTATGGGGCTTTCCAGGCAGACGCCCGACATCGGCGAGCGTGGGGCACTGCGAGGCTCGGCTCACCACACTCCCAGGTGAGGCGGGAGGGATAGGAGAAAAGGCACCGTCTAAAAAGCAGTGGTTGAGTGTTCCAATACCTTTCTAGATTCGTACGCTGTAAGCAGGATACGTATAGTAGCAAGTGAGGAGGGAAAGCAAACACCACGGTGAAGATAAAGTTTAGTGCAGGCTTCTCCAGGCGTGTCGATAAGCGATAAAGCCCCGGAGTCTTGGCCTACGGCACGGAGCCCGAGCATTCAAGGTGTGTGTGTGCGTGTGCACCTTCCCATACAATTTACTATGTGAAGGTGCACACATCATCATCATGACTTTTCAAGGCCTCGGAAGCGATACCCAGCGGACCACTCTGACTTCTCCTCCCTGAGCACCACGTCCATGAGGCAGGCATTGAGCTCCGGGACTTCGGATCGCACCTTCAAGCTTCCTTCCGTCAATGCCACTGACATGGCCGCAGACGAGCGCGGAGTCACGGATCACAGATCCAATCATCCCATTTGGGACCCTCCCTGGATTTGGGAACTCGAATCGTATCGGCATTCGACGTATTCTCTCGGCGTCGCGTCGCTCGAGCCTGGGTGAGCCTTATCAATCAAAACTCAATTGACCCTTTTTCCAGCTGGGGAGGATGGTGGCTTGTTTGGACCCCTGGTCGGGGGTTAACCTCTTACAGGTGCAGCGTCGCAGTGACTGTGCAGTGTGCATCCCCATGTTCCCAGTTCCTCCCCCGCGAGACGCCTGAATGGCCTTCACCCATTCAGTTGCAGCCTGAGCCGCCCCGGATGCCGGATTCGAGATCCACCGACCCCGGTGACATGCTCGAAACCAGTCTGGGGAATTGATGCGTGGATGGACCGTTGGATGGTGGATGTTGGAGGATGGATGATGGTAGGATGAATAACGAACGACTGGACCCTCGATTTCCCCTCGCAATTGGAACCTGGAGCCTCCATCTCTCCCACCGGCTTCCCACAGTCACCACCCACCACCACCCACCGTCTCCTCCCTGCGACATGACCTATTCCCTACCTACTTAGTACTAACTGACGTATAAGTACCTTCCTGGCCTCGCCGGCCACCAAAGCAGAAAAGCCTCCCGGTGCCACAAGTCTTGTTGATGCTTGGTCTCTTGGCCATTTTCACTACTGACCTCTATCCATCTACATATTTGGTACTTTTGTTAACAGTTCCCATCCTTCGCCCTCGAGACACATCCTCCCTTCCACTACTATTGACTGCCTCTGTACAGAGAGAGCGGAAGAAGAAAGCCTTCAAGCACCCTTCGCACGCCTCTTCCGTCTCCTTCCAAGAACCTTCATCACACCCAACCCACCACACAGAACCCCACCTCCACCACACAACACAATGGTGAACAACGCCATCGTCGTCCCCGTCGCCGTGTTGGCCTCCATCAGCGTCGCTATGTTCGTCTTCATCTGGTGGTGGTTCCCGCGCCACTACCGAAGTGGCGTTAACATGGATCTCGACATCATGGACGAGGAGCAACGACAAATGTCCGAAGGGGGCGACCCAACACAGCCACGACGACCGATGACCCTCGACGAACGTGTCGCCATTGCCAAAGCGCAACTGCGGCGCTCTGGCATCAATCCGAACGCGCCGCCGTGAGCTTTGATCCCAGAAGAAGAAAGACTTGATACATGAAGTGGAATGGAATGCGGGCCTACAACCCTGTTGACCTCCTTCCTTCACCATGTCAATCTCAATATCCATACCTCTTTCGGAATCGAAAGCCCTCGAGACACGCTCTGAAGGCCAGCCCTCCAGAGCCACTCACATTCTATTACAATGCATGCATTGCGGCGCATGCGGTATACCAGGACGGGTCACAGCAATCATTCATTGCAAACAGCAACAGCAACTTCAGGCGTCGGGGGGAAATATTGTACGTAATATATCTCAAACCACATGTAAGGGTGGATGGATCATGGGTCAGTGCCAGGTATACAGGGTATGCATAGGTAATACATGCTGGTAACCATCCATCCAAAGGCGGAGGAGATGAATGCACAGAGGGGGCAGTGCCCTCTCTCTCACTCTGTCCCTCCCTGTTGCGTGTATCAGTCAGAGCTCAGTGGCAGCTGGATGACGATTCTTTTATCGTCTGAATCATTCTTTTGTCTTCGCGTTGTAGTGGTCATGATCATCAGCCTCGTAAAACCCAGATCATCCAGGATCTTCGTAGATAACTCATCAAACACCTTCCCCAATCGTTCCCATGCATCGCTGACCGACGAACAAGGGCGCGCTAGATCAATCCACACTCCAACCCAACACGCAACGCAAGGACAGGTAGCTTTCTACCCAAACCCTTCCCCAACAGAGACATTAATCTCCCTCCTCTTCTGACGATCGATCCTGGGCTCCGACGACGCCGCGGGACTCATGGCCTCGATCTTCTGCAACAAACTCCCGTCCGTGAACTCGCTCGTCGGAGTCATGTCGAGCAATGGTTTTCCG
Organism: Exophiala alcalophila; assembly: GCA_001599775.1. NCBI lineage: Eukaryota > Fungi > Ascomycota > Eurotiomycetes > Chaetothyriales > Herpotrichiellaceae > Exophiala > Exophiala alcalophila. The sequence goes on from BCHY01000001.1 coordinate 5,177,857, forward strand.
TCCGCTCCCACTGCCCTTCCGCCTCGACCACCGGCGGATCGAATTCCAGCACCAGCCTGAGATCGACGACTGGCGCTGCGGGCGATCAGGCCTGTGCTGCTGAAGGGGCTGGCGTCTGACGCGTCGTACGTCGGGCTCGCTGTTGAGTTCCCCGTCGCCGTCGCCGTCACCGACGGTGAGTCGAAGTTCAACAGTCGTCGTGGGTACGCGTTGGGCGGTGCGCCACCTCCACCTCCACCGCCAGTTCTCGGTGGTCGTTTGGGGCTGCTGGGCGGGTTGCTTGCGATGGTGGTGCTTGGTCTCTCAGACGACGACGAGGCAAAGTCGACCAGCGGCCTCGCGGCGACATTATCTCCGGGAGATGGCCGCCGACTGAGGAGAGCTTCAAACTCGGGCTTTCGTACCACGCCCTCAACACTTGATCTCGACGGGCTGAAGTCAAGTAATGGCTTCAAAGATCCCTGCATGTACGGCGCAGAGTCCCTCGAGCTCCTTGTCCCCGGTCTGCTCCCTGCCGGCTGCGACTGGAGGAGCCTGGATGCTGATACTGATGCAGACGCTGGTTCGGTCGGTTTCTGTTGACCTTCTCCGAGCATGTTGACCAAATACCAGCTCCGCCATGAGTGGACAGCCTGGTACCACCTGTCGGCGGTTTCTTTCTCCTTGGTACAGAAGAAGTGAACAAAGTTGGTCCCCTCGAGGAACATGGCACTTTTCTCCTGGCTCTTGAGTGCAAAGCATAGCTTTTTCGGTGGCTTCAGCTTCCGCATCTGTTTTGCCGTCGGCGTGTACACGTCGAAATCCGAGACATGACAGATCTTCGTGGCATCGAGACCGTGCTCGTTCTTGGATATGGTCACCTGTCCATCTTCTCTTAATCGGAGCCATCGCTTGTCCCATTTCCCGGGTTTCTGTGAGTGATAGAGTTGAACGCTGGTTCCTGACGGTTGGTGGCGAGGCGCTTCTGTCTCCTGAAGGCCCAGGGTCGCACATTCACTCGCAGTCATGATCAGGAGGTGGTGCTGTTCGTCCGTGTCCCATGAGTTCATCACATCCCGTATTCGCTCGTACCTCCGCAATGGCCTGTCCAGTCCAAGCTGCGAGAAAGATTCCACAAGGACGGCGGTTCGGGGATCAATCGCTTCTGAGATGCACGTTGCGGCGGAGTTCAAGACATCCTTGCATGTGGTGGAGGGTGTGACAGGGAGAGTAATGAGCGTTTCCTTACATTTGACGCTTACTCGTCTGTCACCAGCATTCACCGCGGAGACCGGGGCATCGAAGTTGGGCTTGCCTCTGGACGGCAGGGCCTTTGGAGTTTCTTCGACTCTCCCTGCGCCAATGTTTCTGGAAAGTCTTCGCTGCGGTACCCGCTGCTCCTCAGATGCTGGTGGAGTGCGCAGCCTAGTCTTCGCCTTTTCGTAGCTTTGAGGACGCGGTCCACCTATTGCCAGAGTTCGTGACCTCTTTGGCAACTCAGAGGAAGTTTCCTGGGCAGTTCTCGATCTTGGGGGATCGTCACTGAGAACTGGGTTCTCTCTCTTTTGTGTAGTCTTCTCTTCCTCCGCTTTGGCTTCTGTTTCGCGACTCTGGGTTTCTGCGGCCAACTTGTGCTCTCTTTGTCTCTCGCGCCTCTCTCGGTCTTCATGTTGGCGTTTCGCCTCTTGTCGCCGTAGAGCTCTCAGGCGATCACCCTCTCCTTCGAGGATCAGCCGCGCCTCTTCGCGAGCAGCCTCATATGATCGTCGAGGTTTCTCTGGTGGGGAGGATTTTGGGCTAGCGGGTTGCCATCGCGATGTTTCTCGACTGCCAGTCGCCTTGACATTTGGGCTATGGCCATGCTTTACGGCCTCTCTCCGCCTGCCACTTTCTGTGATTTCTTCTCGTCCACTTGCCTCTCGATCGCTCTCATCTGCATTGTGATTCCGCGCCGGAGGATGTTCTGTTCGTAGAGTCGGGGGAGGGTCTCGCACAGGTAAGACTGCAGGCACCGGCGGTACAGGACATGTTTGCTCTTCAGGGTTATGTCTCCGACGATACCTCGACGGCACTCGCGTCAAGGAGGTCTGCGCCGTCTGCGGCAAAGGGGGTGGGGGACTCTGACGCTCAGCGTCTTCGGTAGCAGGTTTGGCCCTGCGCACTGATCTGTAGCGCAAGAACTTTTGCGGCGACGCAGGCGCGTCTGAACTCGCAGCGTTCATGATGAAGCCAATGGCTGGGGATGAGGCGACGGGTTGATAACCATCGTCTCGACACCTAAAGTGGGCGACAGGCGAAGCGCGTCGTGTCTTTTAACAGGATCAAATAGGAGATGTCGCGTGTGGGTGGGTAATGTGGCTCCGAAAACCAAGGAGACTTGCAGAGTCGCATCCGCCCGCCCTTGTTGATCATCCGCGAGCGGGCGCGTGCTGACTGCTCGGTTGCGACGGTTGGGTGGTAAAGTTTGTGGAGTCTGGACAACGGACAAGGCTGAGAATCCCGGAATACATGGTTTCTCCACGCCGCCCGCAGCCTTGCTGGTGATGACCCCTGTACATACATACTTCTCTGAGGTTGAAGTTGAAGTTGCAGCTTGATTTTGGTATTCTCTGATTCACAGCATATTTCTACCTATTTCCCCCGGTTGTTCTATCGATGTAGCACAGCGAAGCCTCCAATGCCTTGACCATCCTTAGTAGACTCGCCCACGACTATGCACCATCGTCCACAAGGACTCCATTCTGTGGCTCTTGAGCAAAAGAGCGCTGCATTTCCCTTAAACTGCATCTCTGTTAACGAGGCCTTTGCATGGGGCTTCACGGGCATATGTGCATCGTGAATAGGATATCTTTCCTGATCTCGGATTGGAAACGGCGCATCTGCGGTCGATTCGAAATTCTCGGTGGTTGCAACAGGAGAACTTGGGCAGTGTCCTCCTCCTGGGCTCATGTTCGACGTGGCTGACATGGGAGACTCGGCATCGCGCCATGGTTCGGATTTGACTGCGTGGCTGAGTCGTCCTGAGGGCTTCTTGACCGGGACAGCAAGGCCCTTTCTCTTCTTTTTGGCTGCCGGCGGCGGTTTTGCTTTATCCAGGCCGCCTGCGTGCCCGAGTGAGAGCCTCTCCAGGTCCCAAAACCGAAGTTCTGAGCCTGCGTTGGCAAAGGCCAGGACGGGATGAATGTCCGGGTTGGCGGGCGAGGGCATCAGCAACCCGAAGCGAAGGTAGAACTGGTCGACCATGGGGGTCTCGAATTCCAGGAGCCTTGTATACAGAGGCTGACTCTGAAATTCATCTGCCACTTCGATGTCCACAATACCAGTTCCATGATCAGTAACTGTCCGCATGAAGCCATTGCGCGTATCAAGATAATCTTCAATCTTGGGGGCTGTTATCGGGTCCGGCGGGGGCTGGCTTGCGTCGAAGCCAGTCATTTTCCAAAGCACTATCTTGTTCTCGCCAGCCGCCTTGGACAGGATCAGGTCGCCGAAGAATCTCGCACAGTCCACGAAATTAGAGTGTACCGATGCACTGCTGAAATGAGGGTAGTAGATCGTTAAAAGTTCATGAGAACTCCGCGCTCTGTGCTTCGGCGAAATATCGTCCCAAAACTCTGACCCGTCCGCAAGATCGGGAATGGTCCACACGCACATTCGTTGGTCATGTCCTCCGGTCACCAAGTATCGTCCGCTTGCGTGCCATGACACGGTAAGGACTCCCTCGCAATGGCCGGTGCCTTGACCGCAGATGATGATTGTGGTTGATTCGGAACGATGGGCGTGTCGTCGTAAATCCCATATCCGAAGGCTCTTATCCATCGAAGCGGTGGCGATAATCCAGGGGTACAAAGGATGGGTAGCGATGTCATTGATAGTGCCATAGCCATGGCCCACAAGGGTGGTGAAGCGTTCCCCTTGGACGGCATCGATCACTTTCACAATGCCCGAACCACCAGCCACGGCGAGCAAAGGCCGGCGCTGATCGATGTAGCACCAAGAACAAGAATTCAGGCCCGGGGAGGCCAGTGCTCGCGTTTCCTCTTCGTCCACCAACTCATGCAGCATTGTGACGAGAACACTGCTTTGATTTGACAAGCGGCCAACCAAGACCTTCCTCTGGGTCGCAATGGCAAACACGGGTTCATCTGCGGGAGGTGGCAAGTAGGGACAGAATTTGACATCGAAGAATGAGAACCGATCGGTTTCGGTAGGAGTCTTGAATCTGTACTTCATTCTCGGAAGTGCAAATCCCCGCTTTGATGCGCTGGAAGACTCCATTGTTCCTCAAAGTAGTCGGATGTCGATGTCCTTTGTGCCAGATTTGAGGCGATGCGGCTGGGTGGAGGAGCAGTAGCACACACAGAGAGAGAGAGAGGTACGGAGAGTCAAGGCAAACTTCCACGTCGAGCTTTCATGTTGCTGTTTGTCACCTTTCTCTCGCTCCCGGAAAATAGCTCTCGCGGAAAAAGATGCTGCGATGGTGTTGAGCTCTCTTCCCTGTCACTTTTGCGCGTGCCTCATTCACATGTATGACTTCTGGCTCTGCCTTCTGTGGACGAGTCTATTAGGGAAGCGACTGTTGGCGTTCTTTAACGATGTCCATCATTGTTCTGGCCCCGCTGTAGATAAGGGGAAAACAAGGCCGCGTTGTGTTTGGGTTCAAGGGGTTTGATGCGCCGCAACGCGTTTTTTGGCCGTTGAGACTCGTCACGTGACCAGAAGATTCCCCCAGAGTGTGTGTTCGTCCGTCTCGCAGATGCCACATCACAGATCGTAAGATGGCAGACAGTGAAGATCCACGCAGTCACTGGCCAGCGAAAAGGAAGAGTGTTACAACTTCATTATGGTGATACATTTGTCCTCGAACTAGCCAAGTATTCATTATGGTTGCCCACATCCAACCCTCGTCAATCCCATAAATACCACGGCTATTTCGTCGGTAATTCTCAGATTGGGTATTTTGTCAGTTTTGAATCTTTGATATCGTTAAGTCAGTTATTCGTAATCTGCTTCTTTCTGTTCTTTGAAGGTTTCTCTCGGGTTCCTGCCTCAAGCTCTTTCCACACCTGACCAAGTTTCGGCGCATAATACCCGTCGCTCCAGACAAACTCTTCCAAGTTCGTCAGCTCCTCCTCCCACCAGTGATCGGACCACTCGTCTGCCCCAAATTTGGCACTGATGATGCCCTGGAGACAGTTCAGGGCCCAGGACCGTCCATCGAAGGGCCATGGAGTCGTAACCAGGGCAAAAAGGACCCATCGCAGGACATCCAGCAAGCCAAACCAGACTTCGAACAGGTCCTGTGCACGCAGTAGGTTACACAGCTGGGTGCACATGTGTTTCGTCAATGTTGGAACATAATTCGACCAGGTCACCGGATACTCGACAATCCTTGCGGCCAGCAGAGCACATTTCGACACAGTGTTTTCATCCAGCATCTGTGCGTGGATGATGGCGAAAAGCTCGTCCACTCGATCCCGACGATAATAGAGATATTCTTGGCTGGCAGTTGGGCGCAAGGCCGGCCGCTGAACGCGAACCGGCAGAGAATGCATCGCTTCATGCAACGACAGCAGCTCGCAAGTGTCCAGAGCGTATTCCAGAACCTGGGCACTAATCACGGGCTCTGGGCCTCGTTGGATGCGTGTAAATCCCGAGCCATATCTCAGCCATGCAGGTCGGCAAAACTGTTGTAGTCGTGGTTTTGGGCTGACGTAGGTTGGCGGTGTTCCGAGCATGGTTGAACAGAGGCGATCGACGTGAATGACATATGCGAGAGCAAATGTCAGGTTATGAATACCGCCTCTGGAAGCAATCAGGCGACGCATGGCGTTCCAGTTCATCGACAGCTCGTTGAATCTGCCATAGGTCGCACTATACGACAGGAGGATGCACAAGATCAAAAGGGCAATCTCGATGTGTGCCGGTTCAGAAGGGCCTTTGCCCGAGTTGGCCGCCAGCTGAGTGCGGAAAATTTTGATCAGTTGTGTGTACAGACCGAGGGAGAAGATTGTTTCTTCAAAAGAGCCCCGCGAAATTGCGATGTCGGTTTGAGCTTGGGTAATAAGGCCCATGCAGTATGTTTGGTTGGTCAAGGCCACAGTTAGCATGTGGTTTTTATAGTTGGGCATCTGTCGAGGACCGCGAAACAGGTCGGCAAGTTTGTCAAACACCGTGTCAAAGAAATGGTGGAAGAGTGCTCGGCGGTTGGGCTCCAAGGAGTCTTCGATAGGAAGAAGAGGGAATTGATCAACTCCATCTCGTTCAATCTTGTCGATACCACTGTCCGCAACCTTTGGTTTGCCGCGTTTTGCGTGCAGAGCATCGGAGTCGAGAGTTGTCTTGCCGGAAGACAGGTCATACAGTAGGTGACTTGTCAATTGGCAGTTGCGGTTCGGGCACAGCGGTACTCTACATCGTTGAGGATTCAGCAGCTGTTTGGCCGTCGATGTCGATGTTGCTGTTGCTATCTTTGACGCTCGAGCGGGATGGCCGATAGCGCGGAGAGTGATCGACCCTGAATCTGAACCTAAACTCGGACCTGACCCTGACCCTGACATGGAGTCCTCATCTGCTGAACTGCTCAGGAATGGTTGGACGGTCAATAGCGCGGCGGTCATTCTGCAGAGTCGAGTATAAGGTCCTGCTCCTGCATGCTTTTGGAGCTCGAGGACATACCAGCCATATCATAGCATGGAGGAGGAGGGAAACATTTTAACCCTGATGCGTGGAGAAGTGCTGCGTCACCGGATGATGGGCGATGGAGGTCTCGTCGCCGAAGCTCGCCAGAGGCGCTTTTAGCGGCAGCTGTCAGGGACGGGAAGGCTCAGCTGGCGTTCCCCGGCTCCAATGGCACCTCTCGAGTCTCCATCCGCATTATTCACGCGTGGCTGCGAGCCTGCGACGAGTTTGCCACTCTGGACGTCCCCTGTCCCAGTCTGTCTCTTGTTTGGGCTGGGCGTCTGACTTTGGCGGCTCGCGTTTCAGGCAAGCATCGGATTCGGCATTGGGCGTCGAGTTTTTATGGGCCGCTATCGAGCCCGAGGGGCCCTGAGGGTGGGAAGTGGCCCTGGAGCGGCGTAGCCGAAGCCCCCTTAGCCAGAGCTCAGGTCACCGATGATCAGTGCTGACTACTCGTACTGCGAGCCTGGAGGAGCGTCAACAAGGGTCTCTCCCGGAGGATTCTTGGGCCATTGGCCCGTTACCCCGTATTCGGCCACAGAGGGAAATTCCTCTTCAGGGGAGAGTGTGGATGGCGCGATGTCGTTGAAGTACGTAGAAGGCTGGCTGGGCGCAGCCCGAGTGCTGTGGCTTGCAGAAAAGGAGAAGATGAGGGAGGGTGTGACGCCATTGTGAAGAATCTGGGAGGAATCCGTGCGTGCTGCTTGCTGTCCTGGTTCTAGTAGTCGCTCAGTAGTGCTCAACCCGGGCCGGGAAGAACTTGTTTCCGCAGTCACAATCCTTGGCGCCGCCTTTGATGTGAAAGTGTGCAGCAACTTCAGCCTGACCATCACCAACCAGGCTTTGCAGACTCGTTCAGCTTTCTCTCACCGCCATCATCAACAAGCTCGTCAATTCGACGCCCGGGCCTTTGTGACTTCGTGTTGCGGCGCCTTGCCATCATGGTGTCTGCTCATTACACACAGAGCTCTCCCGAGCAGATCAAACACGACCTGGAGAGCCAATTCTTGTCCCCTCCAACCACCTTTAGCCCCGAATGGCTGAACAAACTCCAGCAGCGATGGGACTATCAATCGCCAACCTACGATCAGCTATGCCAGCTGGCTCCCACCCAGACAAGGACAGTCACTCGTTTCACTCGGGAAGGACTTGAAGGCCGGGTGACTGGCTATAGGCAGGTTACCGTTCCCGCCTCAAGTGCCACTGCGAAAAACTCTACGTCCCTCCTTCGCAGACCAGCAAACCGAGCAAATTTCGTACGTGGCGCGGCAGGCTTCTTTCCGTTTGCACCTGGCGGTCTGGATGGTGTGGATGCCATTCAAGCATACGAGGACCAGGCGAGACTAGAGGGCGAGACCCGTCCAGCCCGAAAATCCGGGGCTCTGGATCGTATTATCAATTTCGGCGCCGATGATGCCTTGCTTTCCGTGCCCCCCGGATTCGCGAGAGGTATGACGTTTGCCGATAGCAAGAACAGCGAAGCTCGAATTGATGCCAAGGACGTGGAAAATGCATTGGAGGAGGATGGAGACGGAGATGCCGACGAACCCTACATCATCGGCCAAGACGCCAATGGGGACACGGCACGGGCACGTGGACACGGCACAGTCGGCCTGGAGGACGAGGATGAGGAAGAGCAAGATCCTGACCTTGACGACATCCTTCCCAACGAATTTCCTTCGCTCGAGCCTCACGGCGAGTTGTTATCTGCGTCATCTAAGAAACATGGAAAGGAATGGGCCCATGTGGTGGACATCAACAAAGACATTACCAACTTCCATGAACTGGTTCCAGAGATGGCCCGGACATGGCCGTTCGAGTTGGACACGTTCCAGAAGGAGGCTGTTTACCATCTTGAAAGCGGCGATTCTGTGTTCGTGGCTGCACACACCTCTGCCGGTAAGACTGTTGTCGCAGAATATGCCATTGCTCTCGCAGCCAAGCATATGACGAAGGCGATATACACATCCCCAATCAAGGCCCTCTCCAATCAAAAGTTTCGCGATTTCAAGACTGTCTTTGATGATGTGGGCATCTTAACCGGCGACGTGCAAATCAACCCAGAGGCCAGTTGCCTGATCATGACCACAGAAATTCTGAGGAGCATGCTTTACCGCGGTGCCGACCTCATCCGAGATGTTGAATTTGTGATCTTCGACGAAGTGCACTATGTGAATGATTTGGAACGAGGTGTGGTGTGGGAGGAAGTGATTATCATGCTTCCTGAACACGTCACTCTCATTCTTCTTTCAGCCACAGTCCCCAATACTTATGAGTTCGCCTCATGGGTAGGTCGCACCAAAAAGAAGAACATCTACGTTATCTCAACACCGAAGAGACCTGTGCCACTTGAGCACTATCTCTGGGCAGGGAAGGAAATGCACAAGATTGTCGACTCCGAGAAGAGATTTCTCACAAAGGGTTGGAAAACTGCCAACGACATCTTGTCGGGCCTGGACAAGGTTAAGGAACAGAAAGCTATCGAGGCACAAACACCCGGTCGCGGCGGTGCAGGTCAACGCGGAGGCCGTGGTCAACAACGCGGCGGGGCGCCAACTCAAAGAGGCGGGCCACAGCAGCGTGGGCGCGGCCAAGTGGCAAACCGTGGTCAAGGTAATATTGCGCGAACTGGCCGAGGCGGGGGGAGGACTACCGCCGCACAAGACCGAAACATCTGGGTCCATCTCGTTCAGCATTTGCGCAAGGACAACCTGCTGCCGGCCTGTATCTTTGTGTTCTCAAAAAAGAGATGCGAAGAAAATGCAGATTCGCTTTCTAATCAAGACTTCTGTACGGCAGCAGAGAAGAGTGCCATTCACATGACGATTGAGAGGTCGATTGCAAGACTGAAACCCGAAGACCGTGTTTTGCCGCAGATCAGAAGACTACGTGAGATGCTTGGCCGAGGCGTTGCGGTGCATCACGGAGGTCTCCTACCGATTGTCAAGGAGATCGTGGAGATATTGTTCGCAAAGACCCTGGTGAAGGTGCTGTTCGCAACGGAGACGTTTGCTATGGGCTTAAATCTTCCAACGCGGACAGTCGTCTTCTCCGGATACCGCAAGCACGATGGACGCGACTTTCGAAATCTAATGCCAGGCGAGTATACTCAAATGGCTGGACGAGCCGGGCGTCGAGGTCTTGACACCGTTGGGACCGTCATCATTGTTGCCCCTGGAAAGACGGAGGCCCCACCCGCCGCGGAACTGAGCCAAATGATTACAGGGCCTGCTACAAAGCTTCGCAGCCAGTTCCGACTTCATTACAACATGATGCTCAACCTCATGCGCGTGGAAGCGTTGAAGATTGAGGAAATGATCAAACGCAGCTTTTCCGAGAATGCAACACAAGCGCTGTTGCCCCAGCACGAGAAGCAAGTCGCACTATCCCAAGCGAGCCTCGACAAAATCAAGCGTGAGCCCTGTGACATATGCGATGTTGACCTACAAGCCTGCCACGAAGGCGCGATGATGTTTGAAAAACTAACCAAGGAACTCCATATCAATCTGATGGCATCTCCTGTTGGACGGCGACTCTGCACGGCCCGGAGGTTGATTGTGTTCAAGAAAGTAAGCGAGGCAAACGAATTCTTCTTCCTTCAACCTTTACTGACTTGCATAGGACGGCATGCGTATGGTGGGCGTACTTCTCGAAGACGGACTACGAGGCGGGCCCAGCCCTCATTTCAAAGTCTTTGGGATATCGGTTATCGACGCCAAACGATCAACACGAGATCTACTTCCATACCTTCCGACATTCCGGACTTTGTTCTCTCCCCTACCCGATCAGGCTGCCCAGGTGAAAGGCGAAGTTGTCCAAGTTTCCCTGGACGAATTGGAATGTGTTACCCAAACGGTTGTCAAGGTCAGAGGCCCTCACTGGTATATCAAAGTCCCGAAAGGTAATACTTACTGTCTTGAATTATAGGTCGATGTGCGATCGTTACTAAACTCACTGCTAGTTCAACAGCAGTTTGCTGAAGAAGATTTCACCAACCTCTATTCTTCGTGGAGCTCGAGTGCGTGGGATGAGCAAGAATGGGGCAAAGTGCGCGAACTAAACATTCGCGAGCTGTTGGCGGAGCGGAAGAAGGCGGCCGAGATGGTTGAGCGTTCAAAGTGTCGCCAGTGTCCGAATTTCTTGAAACACTATGGGATGCAGCACGACGAGTGGCTAATCAAGGAGAACATCGATGCTCTGAAAATGCTCATGTCCGACCAGAACCTGTCGCTGTTACCGGATTACCAGCAGAGATCGGAAGTATTGAAGGATCTCGGCTTCATCGACCAGGAGTCTCGAGTTCAACTCAAGGGCAAGGTGGCCTGCGAAGTCCACTCGGCTGACGAATTGGTACTCACGGAACTTATCCTCGAGAATGTGTTGGCGGCATTTGAACCCGAAGAGATTGTGGCTCTTCTGTCTGCATTCGTGTTTCAAGAGAAGACGGATAGCGAGCCGCAGTTGAGCGAAACCCTGAATCGCGGCAAGGAGGCTATCATCAGCATAGCGGAAAGAGTCAACCACTACCAAATCCTACACCAAGTCATCCTATCGTCGGACGATGCCAACGACTTTGTGTCTCGGCCGAGGTTCGGGCTCGTTGAAGTTGTCTACGAATGGGCAAGAGGGATGTCCTTCAATCGCATCACTGACCTGACCGATGTCATGGAAGGAACGATTGTGCGAGTCGTGACAAGACTCGACGAGACATGCAGGGAGGTCATGAGCGCGGCAAGGCTGATTGGGGACCCTGGGTTGTATCAGAAGATGGAAAAGGCCCGGGAATTGATCAGACGAGATGTCGTGTTCACCGCGAGTCTGTACATGTGAGGTGCGATTGCCTACGTCTTCGGACGTTATGGATGATCGCGACCGTCTCGAGGTTGGGCATTCATGACGAACTGAGCGGAGGGCTGTAAACCCCTGCTGCGCCCTTGTACGATACTCAGAGACATGAAGCTTCCAAAATAGAGTTCTGTTAGCATCAATCCAAGATCTCCGTCCGGGACTCGCCTGACGAGTCAGTGACCAAAAGTCATCCCTTTTCGAATCCATTGATAAAGAATCGAGACAAACTCGTGGCTTTAAGTTACTACTACTCAACCATCAACCGATCAACCTACGTTTACCGAGACTTCCGCTCAAACGCCGGCGGAACCGCCCTTTTAGGCTTTACTGGGCACAGTACTGCCTATCCAGTCTCTTAACTCAACCCGTGTTTCAGCATCCCTTAACTTTTTAGGAAGGTTCGGCACAATCCGTGACTCGCGACTCGTGGGGTTCCTTGACTGGAGTCACTGGATACCGATTCTGACTCGTAAAGTTACTTGGAAATCTCCGAACATTGTCCTTTTTTAAATTCCTTTTCCCTTCTCTCCGCTTTTTTGAGTTGGGTTCACCAAGAAACCAGTGGCGAATATATCATTGGACCGCAAACTTAGTCTGTAGAGCCCATCTTGACAAGTTGACAAAGCCGATCGAAGGAGATTCCTAGCGAGCGAGCGAGCGAGACGGGGACAGAGACCAGAGTCCAGAGACAGAGACAGAGACAGACGAAGACAACGAATTGCGACCCCGGAGACAATGGCGGCAACAACGACACCGAAGCTCTCCACGACGGATGATCTGATCGTCTGCGCCGGCTGCGGCGCGCAGTACGATGTCGATGACAAGACTGGGTTGGATGAGTGCCGCATTTGCGAGGTGAGAGAATGGGACACACATCTATCTCCATGGTCTCCCGGCCATGTGGCAACCTCCTGCTAAACAATCCGCAACCAGGACCCGCGACAATTCATCCCACCAGAGGGCTACGAGTTCACGACCCTCGGCAAACTCCAGCGGTCCGGACGATACAGGAACGTCTTTGAGCCGTGCGCTCGTAACGAGACTGTTGTTGAGATTCACACTGAGCCGAAGGTATCACTCACTTACTTGATCATTGCCTGCCTGCCTTCCCACCACACGGAGGAGTCAGATCTTCTGAGTGATTTTTCTTTCCCTCGTCTCGTGGTGTGCTGTGCTGATGCAAACGCCCATGAAAATATGTAGTTCGGCATCGGCCAGCGAGCGTGTCTCATCCAGACGCCAAATGGCAATGTTCTTTGGGATCTGGTTGCGTATCTCGACCAGGACACGGTTGACAAGGTGAGTTGAGTTATTTACTTGGGTCCAACTCTTCCATGATCGCATCATCACCGGTAAAACAGCAAGTTATTATTTCGGATGGATGGATGGATATCTGAGCGAGCGAGCCGTGCAGATGATGGCACCAGGTTTAGTCAAAATGCGTGACACTGACGAGGAACACGACTCAGATCGTTGAACTGGGCGGCCTGAAGTTCATCATCATTTCTCATCCTCATTTCTACACGTAAGCAAAAAACACCCGCAATTCTTTTCCCTCCATATCCATCGATCCGCACTCCCATTCTCCATGGACAATTCGTGCTCCTGACACCGACGCCCCCAGAACATGGGCGGACTGGTCCTCCACATTCAAGTGCCCCGTATACATGACCGAGGTGGACTCGGTGTGGGCGAACCGGAAAAATTCGCCCTCGGCGACATTGAAGCTGTTGACAGACCAGACCACCGAACTCCTTCCAGGTCTCACGTCAGTCATCTGCGGAGGCCACTTCCCCGGCAGCCAGGTGCTGCATTCCGCGCCGCCAAACACTCCGATCCCCACGCTCTTTGTCGCCGACACCATTTTCGCAGTCGCTTCGGCACATAATCCGGACCCCGGGAAGCGAAAGGATACCATCTCGTACCAGTTCTTGTGGAGTATCCCCAACTTCATCCCCTTGCCGCCGGATACGGTCATGAAGATATGGAAGGCGCTGAGACCGTACGACTTCAAGGCCACGTATGGGGTCATGGCCAAAGTCTCCAATGTTTGTGAGTGGTTTTTTGTTTGGGAAACTTCCCTTGTCGGCGAGGCATTTGCTGACGCCGTGAACTTGCACTCGGACAGTCGAAAAGCCCGGGTACAGCCTGAGTCTCAAGGGAATGGTCCTCCAGAGCGCAAAGATCACTGTCAAGGCCATGGGGTATGCTGAGCACGACATATTTGCCGAGGAGCTGTAAGCTGTGAGCTGAGGATCAAGCTGTCTCTTCTGGCTTCTTCGTTGCGTCGGCGTCAGAAGGCAATTTCGCACGCTGAAATAATCTCGAGTGCGCTTTTAAATTCCCCCTCCAGCCAGTATCTGAGGAATGGCATTCCTGGCTGAAGACAAGGTCGTTATGAGGAAAGTCCTGTGTCTGTTCTCTCAAACCAACAGGACGGCGTTCAGGCAACCATCCCGGCTGGGGTCGTTGGTGACTTGGGCATATTTTCCCCAGACAACCTTTCCGCCGGTCGTGACGAGTCCCAATTCTGAAACATTGACTTCGATGACAGTTCCTTTCGTCAAAACCCCTAGTTGCGTGTAGAGAGGATTCTGTGGGTTTTTCTTGACGCTGATAATCGGCAGTTGAACGGTCACTCCCAGCTCGGGATGCGTCACGTTGGCTTTCTTGTATCGCAGACCCATCGGGCGGATGAAGCGTTCGTATTTCACCGGTCGTCTCGTGAAATCCGGGCCCACAAAGGTCGGCTGTGTGATCATACGCTTCCAGCTCTTCTTCGCCGTCTTCTTTCCGGTCTTGACCACCTTGAACATTTCCTCCTCACTGATTCCCTTGACCTTCGGTAGTGGCACGGAAAACTTGGCCGCTTTCTCGGCTCGCTTGTTCTTGATCGCACTTGAAAGGGCCTTCGCATTGTTGGCCTGGGATCGGTCAAGCAGGTAGTTGGGTAGAGGCGTGGACGAAGGCTCGTTCGGTGCTGCGGACTTGACATCTCGTTCCTCTTGGGCCTTGATGGCCTTCTTCATCTGGATTTTCTCGGCATGGCGCTTCTTCTGGTGCAATTTGGCTCTCAGGCCACGCAGATTCTGCGCTTTCTCAGACTGTGCATGGCCTTCTCTCGCCTGTCGCTTTCGCACTCGTTCGTCATGGTCGAGGCGTTTGCCGTGCTGCTTTTGCCAGCGCTCGATATACTCGTTTTGGGGCATGGCAAGAAATTGGCTGCCTCAGCGTGGCAGGAGCTATCGAGAAGGGTGTGGGAGGGAGGAGGAGTTAGAAGGATTTGAGTGCTAAAGAGACGAGGCTGGAAGGCAGTCAAGTTGAAACTTTCCGCCAAAAATTTTGGACAAAGTCACGTGTGCCAAGCTATGCACTATCTTATCTCCACGTGATCTGAAACTCCGTGGAGAAGGTCCAACTCGGGACACTTCTTCATCCCTTCTGTCTTATCATTGAAGTGAGCATGACACCGTGGACTTCCTTGCCTTATCCAACCCTAGAAAGATCAGATCACACGAAAAATGCTTGCGGTGCAGGGATGAAGTCCCCGAGCCAGAAGCTGAGAACGACATGAGCCTGAGAGTTGCAACTTGTCCCCCCCAGCTCTCTCGCATTGACGGAACGTGCAGAGGGCCAGGCCTCTCCTTCGAGCACGCTGTTCCAACTTCCAAGGTAAGGCTGCTGGGCAGCATGGAGCCTGGAGGGAGGGCCAGCTTATCCGAGGTGTTTTGGGCCGGTTCGAAGTTGACAGGTGAGTTGATGGCCCATGGCCCATGCCCACGGGTCGTGGTAATGGTATTACAGCGGAACACGCCTAGCCTCACTTGGAATGGAGCAAAGACCAGAGATAAGCAGACGGTGCGATATTTCCTCGCTCCATCTTGTTCCAGCTAAGATCACAACCTTCCGCGGATCTTTGATGATCTTAGATCATGGATGTGTGATTGAGGCAGCCCCATACTTCTCGAGAGTCTTCTTTGCTGCTGATAATGCTCACTTACGCACTCTCTGATGACGCTGTTGCAGTTGGTTGGTCTTATACGGCCTCCCTCGTTGTCCCGCCTTCATGTTGTGTACCCACACTAGCGTCGTGGCTTTTTGCTCTTGAAGAATACCTGTGCCATCGCACTGGGAGAACCGCCCCCTGAGCCCCAGTTCTTGTCTTTCTTTTATTTCATCACTCTACACCTATGTCGAATAATCATGGAACTTTAACATCTGGCTGGAAAATCACGACATCGGGCGTTGACGAAGACGACAAGATGGAAGGTTCCAAGACCTGCCCTGCTGATAGCCCCAGACAGGCTAAAGCATCAGAAATCCAGAAGGAGGGAGGTCGCCTCCCTCCATCACCTCCATCAACAGATGACAATGTATCAGATCCAGGCGACGATACGGTGGAAATCCCAATGCCGCCCCCGACAACGATCCCTACCGAGACGCTAGACATAGATTTGAAGACACCTGATAGCCACGTCCCGCGAGATCCCAGGCTTATCAGACTCACCGGAGTGCATCCCTTCAACGTTGAGGCACCTCTGACGCCTCTCTTCAACGAAGGATTCCTTACCAGCCCCGAGTTGTTCTACGTCAGAAATCATGGAGCTGTGCCCCAGGTCAGAGACGAAGACATCATTGATTGGAAATTTACAGTGGAAGGGCTCGTCGACAACCCAATGACGATATCCCTCCGACAGTTGATGACTGAATACGAGCAAGTGACTTATCCGATCACGTTGGTATGTGCAGGTAATCGGCGGAAAGAACAGAACATGGTCCGGAAAAGCAAAGGCTTCTCATGGGGTGCTGCTGGGCTTTCGACCGCTCTATTCACAGGAGTCGTCATGTCAGACGTGATCAAACGCGCCCGACCAAAGAGAAAGGCCAGGTACGTCTGTATGGAAGGCGCCGATAAGCTTCCCAACGGGTGTTATGGGACCTCGGTGAAGCTGAACTGGGCCATGGATCCCAACCGTGGGTTCATGCTTGCCTACAAAATGAACGGCGAGACATTGAGGCCGGACCATGGGAAGCCATTGCGTGCAGTTATCCCCGGCCAGATCGGCGGTCGATCCGTCAAGTGGTTGACGAAACTCATTGTCACCGATGCCCCCAGCGACAACTGGTACCATATATACGACAATCGCGTACTCCCCACGATGGTGTCGCCCGAAGAATCGGCGAACAACTCAAAATGGTGGATGGACGACAGATACGCCATTTATGACCTCAGTCCCAACTCGGCCATCTGCTATCCCGAACACAACGAGCAACTCTGCCTGGCTGGTACCTCAGATACTTATCGCGCCAGGGGATACGCATATAGCGGCGGAGGCCGACGCATCACACGAGTCGAGATATCCTTGGACAAGGGCACAACTTGGCGCCTCGCTGAAATTGAGTATGCAGAAGATCGATATCGTGATGTGGAGAAGGATCTATTTGGAGGCCGACTCGATATGTCGTGGCGTGAGACGTGCTTCTGCTGGTGCTTTTGGTCGATAGAGCTGCCTACCGGTGACCTTGCGGCAGCCAAAGACATCTTTGTGCGAGCGATGGACGAGAGCATGAATGTCCAACCACGAGACATGTACTGGTCTGTTCTCGGAATGATGAACAATCCATGGTTTCGCGTTACAATCTCGATCGAGGGTGACTACCTTCGCTTTGAACACCCTACGCTGCCCGCCCTCATGCCTGGCGGTTGGATGGAAAGAGTCAAGAAGGCCGGTGGCAACCTCGCCAACGGCTTTTGGGGCGAAAAACTCGAAGGTGAAGAAGAAGTGCTTTCGGATGAGGCGGCACCCAAAGAGATCTCCATGGTCAAGGAAGGCCTCAAAAACCTAATCACGATTGACGAACTGCGGAAACACGACTCTGAGAAGCAACCGTGGTTTGTGGTCAAAGGGGAGGTCTACGACGGCACAGCATTCCTCGATGGCCATCCAGGTGGTGCACAGAGCATCATATCCGCGGCGGGACTGGACAGCACGGAGGAGTTCATGGCCATTCACAGCGAAACCGCAAAGGCTATGATGCCTACATACCATATCGGCTCTCTGGATGACGCTGCAAAGACCACCCTCGCGGCTGGTGAAGCGGAGCCTGAGCAACCGACACAACCTTCAGAGAAGTTCCTGGACTCCAAAATTTGGAAGAAGGCAGTCCTTCATGGCAAGAAAATAGTTTCTTGGGACACTCGAATATTCACCTACAAGCTGGAGCATACCGCACAGCATCTTGGTCTCCCTGTTGGCAAACATCTGATGGTGAGGCTCAGAGACCCTGCAACACGCGAGTCTATCATCCGCAGCTACACCCCGATCTCCGAGATCAATGATCAGGGGTTCATGGACATGCTTGTCAAGGTCTACTTCGCTGATCCAAACGGCAAGGGGGGCAAGATGTCCCAAGCCATGGACTCGATTCCCATCGGACATTTTATCGAAATGAAAGGGCCCATCGGCAAATTCGAGTACCTTGGAAATGGCAGATGCTCCATCCAGAACAAGGAAAGATCTGTGAAGTCATTTGTGATGATATGCGGCGGAAGTGGTATTACGCCTATCTACCAAGTGTTTCGCTCTATTATTCGGAATACCGACGACCCAACACAATGCACTATCTTTGACGGGAATCGGCTGTTTGAAGACATCCTCTGTAAAGAGGAACTTGACGCTTTGTCTGAGGGCAATGATCACAGAGCCAGGATCCTCCATACCCTTACCAAAGCTCCGGACGACTGGACAGGTCTTCGAGGACGTATCACGGGCAAGCTGGTCCAGGAGCACTGTACCAGGACAGAGGATGCACTGGTCTTACTGTGTGGTCCCGAGGCGATGGAAAAGGCCATGCACAAGGCCCTCCTGGAACTTGGATGGAGTGATGACCAACTGGTATTCTTCTGAATGGCCGGTCAAATGAGTGTCCGACCTGAGCGACGCCGCGGAGAATAGAACCCAAAAACGACACCTGCAAGTTAGCATGGTCAGGGCGTTGGTTTGGGTGCCTACAACGTGGTCCAGACTCCACACCCGCGAGCTGGTTGATTTGCCACGCGCTGGGAACGCAAAAATTCCGGGCTGATGCTGTCTCCTTGGAGATACAGCATACATGATTGCTTGCTGATGGCAGAACTAGAAGATGGAGCGGCGAGTTCCTATTGCCAAATGGAGAATCCCACATACATCCGAGGAGCATTACGGAGTACATATTGGCCTTATACATATACACGAGGATTACGTGAACCCGCATCCTGGAGATTGATACCGGTTTACAGTACGTGACGGGTTTCTCGGTCTTATCGGTCGAGATCGAGGCCCGAGCAATATTGAGCGATGTTATCGCAACCAGTCACACATCCCGCTTTTCTCATCTCCCAAGGCTCAATCCCTTATCTCGGAGAATAAGTAGCGAATGATCTGCCGGCCTCATTTCAACAAAGATATTGTACCGTGGAGAAAGCGATCTTCAATATGGGACTTTATCCTTGCCGTTGTCTGCAAGGTTTGTCCGATTGCTCGACTGCTAACAGGGAACAGGAAATGACATTGCATAGTTCTTCATTGGCTCTTCAAACCCGTCCTGCACATTGCATTTCCTTTCTAATCTGGCCCCCCAGTTGAGCCTTGCTGATAAGGCGTCTCATATCTTTTGTTGGCTGGATGATCTGATGCTTCTATCCCCGCGGACTCGTGCTTCACGAGGGTGGCGTCAGACGTGACAGATCCATGATGTACAAACAATGATATCTGCCGATTCGGCTCTGACTTTCGTTCGCTGCATGAAGACTGATTTGTGCTCCCCTTTCTAACTGCGGACGCTCCTTCTTCGTGTTCATTCTACATGTATTTCCTTTGATTCTTCCTGCTCTCGGGAGGCGAGTTCAGTGACTGACAGACTGTTAACTCGTTTCGAAGGATATGTCTTGGGCTACGTCCTCTCCAGGCATGGCTATCAGCCGACAGCCTCCTGGCACAGAGGTCAATGGTGATGCTCCTGCGGCTGAAGGGCAGAGGAAAAGGCAGAACGTGGTTGTTGTCGGCTTGGGCATGGTCGGCATCGCGTTTGTGTAAGTCGCCGTTCTTGGGAGACGTCGTCGAATGGGCGCATTTAGCTAATAAGAGGCTCACAGGGAGAAACTATTGAAACTGGATGCGAAACGGAAAGAGTACGACGTGGTTGTGATCGGCGAGGAGCCCCATCTTGCATACAATCGTGTCGGCTTGACGAGCTTCTTCCAACACCGAGAAGTCGAATCCCTCTATCTCAATCAGGAGTCGTGGTACAAAGAGCATGCCTCAAGTTTCAGCTATCACATCAACACGCTGGTCACCGAGATCAAACCAGAGGAGAAAGTCGTCATAACCTCCAAAGGAGACTCGGTCAGCTACGACATTCTTGTTCTGGCAACTGGCTCTGATGCCCTCCTCCCACGACATACCCCAGGCCACGATGCCAAAGGTGTCTTCGTCTACAGAACAATCGACGACTTACAAAGACTGATTAGCTTCGCGCCAACAGTAAAGAACACCACCGGTTGCGTTGTTGGAGGAGGGTTGCTGGGTCTGGAAGCGGCCAAAGCAATGATGGACCTTGAGACATTTCAGCACGTCAAGCTCATCGAAAGGAACAGATGGGTTCTTTCCCGCCAACTTGACGGGGATGCTGGCGGCATGGTTGTAGACCTTGTCCGTAATCTTGGACTCGACGTTATGCTCAGCAAGCGAGTCGGCAAGATCCTGACTGATGCGGACAACGCTGTCAAAGGTGTTGTGTTTGAGGATGGCGAAGAGATGGAATGCAGCTGTGTCATGTTTGCAATCGGGATCAAAGCTCGAGACGAACTGGCCAGAAAAGCCGGTTTGAAATGTGCTGATCGTGGAGGTGGTATTACGATCGACAATGACCTGAGGACAAGCGATCCCAACATTTACGCCATTGGCGAATGCGCCAGCTGGGAGAGCCAGACGTTTGGTCTGATTGCGCCGGGTGTCGAACAGGCCGACGTTCTCTCGTTCAACCTCACACAGGCCAAGGTGCACAAACCGAGAACGTTCCAGCGACCAGATCTGAGCACCAAGCTCAAGTTGCTGGGTGTGGAAGTTGCCAGCTTCGGGGACTTTTTTGCCGACAGAGACGGCCCGAAAGATTTGCCCAAGAGGCATACCAAGCGAGAAGCAAAGAATGACGCCGGAGGTGAAGACAAAGTCAAGACCCTCACTACAGGGCCGTCCCCTCCGGCTGTGAAGGCACTCACCTATAAAGACCCCTTCTCCGCCGTCTACAAGAAATACCTCTTTACCATGGATGGCAAGTACCTGCTTGGTGGGATGATGATCGGAGACACCAGAGACTACGTCAAGCTGGTCCCGATGGTCAAGAACAAGAAAGCTCTGGACGTTTCGCCATCCCAGTTCATCGTTGGAGCTTCGAAAGACGGGGAAGAGAACGCCGACGACCTCACAGACGATACGCAGATCTGCTCGTGTCACAACGTGACCAAGGGCGATGTCAGCAGTGTGGTCAAAGATGGCTCTTGCAAGTCAATTGGGGAAGTCAAATCTTGCACAAAGGCCGGAACAGGCTGCGGAGGCTGCATGCCACTCGTGCAATCCATCTTCAATCAAGCCATGAAAGATATGGGCAATGAGGTCTTGAACCACGTCTGTCCTCACTTCCAGTACTCTCGAGCCGACCTCTACAACATCATCTATGTGAAAAAGTTGAAGACATTCGGCGAGGTCATGAAAGACGTTGGCAAAGATCCAGACAGCCTTGGATGCGAGGTTTGTAAACCGGCTGTTGGGTCGATTCTTGCCGGCATGTTCAATAAGCATGTACTCGACAAACCCCTGCGCGGCCTTCAAGATACAAACGACAAGTACCTGGCCAATATCCAACGGAACGGCACATTCTCTGTTGTCCCTCGCGTCTCCGGCGGTGAGATCACCCCCGAGAAGCTGATAGTGATTGGCCAAGTTGCCAAAAAGTACGGCCTGTACACCAAGATCACCGGCGGACAGCGCATCGACATGTTCGGGGCCAAAAAGCAAGACCTCCTGGACATTTGGTCGGAGCTCGTCGCTGGCGGGATGGAGTCGGGTCACGCTTACGCCAAATCTCTCCGGACAGTCAAGTCCTGCGTCGGAACGACGTGGTGTCGCTTCGGCATTGGAGACTCGGTCGGCCTCGCGGTCAGATTGGAAGAGAGATACAAGTCGATTCGATCACCGCACAAAATGAAGGGAGGTGTCTCTGGATGCGTGCGCGAGTGCGCGGAAGCCCAAAACAAGGACTTTGGCCTCATCGCGACCGAAAAGGGGTTCAACATCTTTGTCGGAGGCAACGGAGGAGCAACTCCGAGACACTCGGAACTCCTCGCCAAGGATGTTCCTCCCGACGATGTGATCCCCATCCTTGACCGATACCTGATGCTCTACATCCGTACTGCAGATCGACTCCAGAGGACTGCCCGGTGGGTGGAGCAACTGCCCGGCGGCATCAACTACCTTCGAGAGGTGGTTCTGGAAGACAAGCTTGGAATCTGCACCGAGCTTGAGAAGCAGATGCAGGAGCTCGTGGGGACATTCTTCTGCGAATGGACCGAGACTTTGAACGATCCGGAGAAACGCAAGGCTTTCCAGCAATTCGCAAACTCGTCGGACAACCAAGAGCCTGCAGTGGAAAAGGTCGAAGAAAGAGGCCAATCGCGGCCGGCCTACTGGGCGAATGATTCAGCCTATAACGATTTCAAGGGCACACGATGGACCAGCCTCTCGTGGCAGCCGATCGTCGAGGCGAACAAGTTCCAGGATGTGGACACGGGCTCATCGCAGACCGTCATCCGAGGGGACACTCAACTGGCGATCTTCAAACTGAAGGGTCAATACTACGCCAGCCAACAGATGTGCCCGCATCGCCGCACATTCGGACTGTCGGACGGGCTGGTCGGCGAGACGGGCGGTGGCGACTGCAAGGACAGCAAACTCTACGTCAGCTGCCCGTACCATAAGAGGAACTTCCAACTGAACGGCGACGTGAACTTCGACAAGAAGGACTCCGGCGCGGGCTCCTGCTCCACCGACAACAGCATGTCCATCGCGACGTTCCAGGCCGAAGAGCGCGACGACGGCTGGGTGTATCTCAAGCTGCCGCCTGTGCAGGAGCTGGACAACGTGCTCGGGACGAGCAGGTGGGTTGTCAAGAAGGAGGAAGGCACGAAGCCGTTTGAGAGTCTCGATAGGAAACTGGGCTTGAACAAGGGTCTGCGGCCAAATAGGACGATTGGGGGCATGCCGGGTACGGGCAACATGAATGCCTCGCGGCCGGTGGGCGTCGTGGCGCAGAAGAGGATTGATTGGTAATTGGCTAATTACTTACATGATAGACAAGAGATACAAAATGATGAATGATGCGAACAAACTAGGTACTATGTATGAATTGAAGATGTATTCCGGGCTTCGCTATCCCACGAGGCTGCGAGGCTGCGAGGCTGTGAGGCAGAGTAGAATGGACCAATCAAATCCTTTATCACCGGCATGTCCGGCCTGACGAAACAATCAAAGCACTTTTCGTCGCTTGGCCACGCTGACCATTACTCCTGAGCAGTCTGTACATGTGAACGCTACCTTACAATAGTCCCTCGATCTTTCAGGCCATGTTTTGCACAGATTGATTATCGATTTTATAGCCTGCGACTCCTCGGCGGCCTCGGAATCGGTCGGCTCTCCAGATTCGCCGCTGTGGTTTTGCGAGCTCTCGACCACAGACACGGACACGGACATCTTGCGAGAGCTGCGAATGATGGGAGTGCGATTCCCACCCGGACAGGGGCAGTATGGCTCCATTGTGCTCCTGGCCGGGCTCTTCCTGGAATTGGCTGCAGCCTTTTACACTGTCCCCAACTTTGTGAGGGACAATGGTACGTACCTTACTAGTAGGCGAAGAAGAGATGGACTTCCTTCCCACTCTTGACTTCAGTCGCTCACTCACTCACTTGCCTTGCCCCATCAACAGCTCCGATCATATGGCTACACTCCGGTGACCCGTTCATGCCGAGCGATATCCTGACCCACGTCCTGCACACCGCACCGTGGATCGATTTCAACGCCATGCCGGAGATCGCAACGACGCCCTTGGATCTGAACAACCTGTCCGTGCTGAACGACTACGGGCACTCCGGCCGAGACGTCTATCTCACATCCCTGGACGACGTCTCCCTTTTACCGGACTGGGTCCTGGGCGAGACGCCCGATCCCTCTGGGAACTTGCACAATTCCACCGCGTGTGCGGTGGTCATCGTCGAGCGGGCGGCAGGAGATCTCGACGCCTTCTACTTTTACTTCTACTCGTGGAATGAAGGCGCGGATATCGAGCAGGTCCTCCCGCCTTTGGACCGGATCTTTCCGGATAGTCAGCCGGGAGATCATTTTGGAAATCATCTTGGTGACTGGTAAGGGGTTTTCTTGATGATCTCCGATTTTTTGACACTCACTTCGGGGGTAGGGAACATAATATGATTCGGTTCAAGGATGGGAAGCCGATCGGGATATACTTCAGCCAGCATACGAGTGGTGACTCTTGCGACTGGGAGGATGAAGCGTGCTTTTCAAAGCAAGGAGATAGAGTGGGTGACTGAGACATCTGCTAAACTTGCAATCACTGACTCGGTTGTGCAGCCGGTGGTATTCAGTGCTCGAGGGTCGCATGCCAACTATCCCACTGAAGGGTGAGAGCCGTCCTCAAGAATATTTCTCTACGTCTTGAAACTCATTCTGGAACAGGAGCCATATACACGACGAAGCACTCATCGACGTTGCCGACAAAGGGCGCCAATGGGACCCCGTCTCGATGGCATACTTCTTCAAATACGAACCTTCCACAGACACATTTACGGCCGCAGAACCAGGAACCGACCCGACAGACTGGCTGCACTTCACGGGTCAATGGGGCGACAAGACGTTCAACGACTCGGACGCGCGACAGAAGACGGTACCATACTTCGGCCTGAAGAAATACAACAGCGGGCCCACGGGTCCGAAATTCAAACAGTTGGTGCGAAAGGGACTGTTGCCAGATGTCAAGGAGAAGCCCAGCCTCATGAAGACGTTGGTGCATTGGTACCTGGGCATGTACGGATGCTGTCTGAAGGGCATCAACCCCTGGGTGGTTGTCGTTTCTGTGCTGCTCGTCCTTGCGGTAACGACGTTCCTGTGCGTCTTCACGGTCAGAAGGGTCGGCCCGCGGGCGACGAGATGGGTGATGGCAAAGGTCAAGAGTCAGCGACAACGGCAGCGGCAGCAGAAGGAAGAGGCCGGCGGTTCGGAGTTGCATCTTCGACTGCTCGATCCTGAGCGGGCCGAGGCGGAAGATGAGACGTAGTGTTTATGTATTAGACACGGTGTCTTTGATAGATTATAGAAGGCCTATTTGGATAGAGACGGGGCATGTCGGAGTCATCTCCTTCCTGTTTTGAGCCTCTCGGGCGTTTCCCGCCGCAAGGCTGCAGCGACGAGGCTGCGTGTCCCTCATTTGTCAGCACCACAATATGTGCTCCGTACTCCGTAAGTCCAGATTTATCAGAGCCCCTGGACAGGCTGTCAGTAGTGTCAAGACTCGGGACTCACTCTCAATAGAATACAGCAATAACAAAGTAAAAGCAGGGGGGATTTATCCTCCTCATGGTGTGATGTGAAGGGTGGTATGATAGGTGATAGGATTCAAGTGGCCATTGCGGCTGGTGGTGGCTGCTGCGCCTCGTGCGGCTGCAACGCTTCGCAAGGGGAATGTGCCAGTGCCCAGTACTAGTAGTGTCAGTGCCACTGCGCCGTCATCTCGGATGTGGACAGTTTGTTCATTAAACTTATTCTACGTACCTATTATTATTGTTTAGTCATGAGAGGACCTGGGGGACCAAACGAAAGGACTGCAGGGAATGAATGACACCGACACAAGACACGGTATGACATGACATCGCGCAGTCAGTCTCATCAGTCTCACCGGTCGAGACTTCCGCATACATACATTATTACATGCTTTACCGGCATTCGAGAATCCAAGAATAATTCTCAACTCCCTGTCCATCTTTGTTAATTTCTCACCATCCCTCTCTCTCTCTCTCTTCCATTTGCGTCTTCTCTCACTCTTTCTTCCCTCATATCATATATGAGTTGAGTCTCTGCCTCGCCGGCTACCAACATGCGTTTGCAACACGCCTCCCCGTTTTTCCTCGCCGTCTACCTCTTCCTCCGACCACAATGCGTCCGGGCAGAGGCCCGATGCGCCATCGACCCCAATTCGATCGTTAGCGATGCCTGCACCTCCTACTCCGATCTCGAGACCCTAAATGCCGAACTCTCTCCCTCGCTGGAGGAGTTGACCCAGCGAACCGACTTCTTCGCCTACTATCGTTTAAACCTGTACAACAAAGTCTGTCCCTTTTGGAGCGATGAAAACTCCATGTGCGGCAACCGTGCGTGTGCCGTAGAAACAATAGAAGACGAGAGCGACATACCGCTGATCTGGCGAGCCGAAGAGTTGAGCAAACTCGAGGGTGCGAGGGCGAAGCACCCGGGGCTGGCCCAGCAGCGAGAAAGACCCAAGAATCGGCCGCTGCAATTCCAGCTGGGTGAGGACGTGGATGAATCCTGTGTGCTGGAGGAAGACGATGAGTGTGATCGAAGAGATTACTGTGTCCCTGAAGATGAGGGTGAAGCGGCCAAGGGAGACTATGTCAGTCTGGTCAACAACACAGAAAGATATACCGGGTACTCTGGCCTGGGTGCGCGGCAAGTCTGGGACGCGATTTACAAGGAGAACTGCTTCTCTGCAACGACGTCCCAGTACTCCGCCCTGAAGCCGAAGCCACAGCAGGCGGCGCAGAATCTGAAGAATGTGTTCCAAGAGTACGGTCGACAGCACGTGGACGCCACCGACGATATGTACCCCCTCGACGATGAGTGCCTCGAACAGCGAGCGTTCTACCGCATTGTCAGTGGGATGCACGCCTCGATTTCCACCCATCTGTGCTGGGACTTTTTCAACCAGACAACGGGCGAATGGGTCCACAACCTGGATTGTTACAAGGAGCGCCTGCATGTCTTTCCTGAACGGATTTCGAATGTCTACTTCAACTATGCCATTCTGACGAGGGCGATCGCAAAGATTCGCAAACATCTCGAGTCATACACTTTCTGCTCCGGCGACACAGAGCAGGATTTCCAGACGAAACAGAAAGTCCTTGAGTTGGCCGACCGAGCAGCAGCGGCGCCTCACACTTTTGACGAATCGATCATGTTCCAGGACCCGGCGGTGCTGGATCTCAAGGAAGATTTCCGCAACCGTTTCCGCAATGTGTCGAGATTGATGGACTGTGTGGGCTGTGACAAATGTCGACTCTGGGGCAAAGTGCAGACCGGCGGGTATGGCGCCGCCTTGAAGATCCTGTTCGAGTTCGACGAGACCAAGAACGGCGAAAATCCTCACCTTCGACGAACCGAGCTCGTTGCTCTTGTCAACACTCTCGGCCGTGTCAGCCACAGTCTGGATGCTATTCAAAAATTCCGAGCCGCCGTTAACACGGGAGACCTCAGCCTCTTGGACGTTAAGGGGCCTCTTCCCCGGACCGAAGAGGTGGTCGTCAAGGAAGAAGTCCAGGAGCTCGACGAAGCCGACCATACGGAAGACATTGATGACCTAAACGACGATTCTTACGACCACACCGAACAAACCCCTCAGAAAACGATCTCGGAAGAATTCTGGTCGGAATTGGATCTGGTGTGGCGAGCATACAAGATGGTTCTGAGGAGTTGGGCAGAGATACCCTTCAAATTCTTCGCTATCTTCGTTATGGAGATGAATCGTCTGTGGAACTTCTGGCTGGGCCTCCCTGTACCGGATCGCTCATGGGAGCTTCATTTCCCGAGCAAAGATGAGCTGTAAAAGAAAGTTGCAGCAAAATTGGCATAGACAAAGGATGAAAGGACCAAATTCACGGAATTTAGCGAGTGTATTGCATAGCGAGATGGAGTTTTGGGTCTGACTGGCTACCTTAGATTTGATATGATACAATACAACCCGGGACGTCTGCATGTATGACGATCTTCTGACTGAGAACAACAAGACGTGTTCCTTTTGCGAAGCCCAAGATTATTGATGATGGTGGTGGTGAGTAATGAATCCTCGACTCGCGTGGTGAAGGAGGATGTCGGCAATTGACCAATCACCACGTCGGTTGTCCCTCGCAACCACATTCGACCAAACATGGAATTCTTCCTCCTGAAACTACTACTAACCGTGAACACTTGTCGCAAAACGCGTCTATTCTTTCTTCATCCAAGTCAGTTGTACGAAAACGCGTCTTGAAACCCAATATTCTCTTTCAGTTTCTTCCTTTTTGGTTATTGAAGCGAGAGCAGAATCATTGATGATCGACGGCACTCCACCAGACTCGTGCGGCCCGGTGGTGTTAAAGGAAGCAATCAATGCTGTCTCATCAGTTGAATGTGTCGGGGACGCCGTGTCCCATCCCACCAGCAGCAACAGCAGCTCAACAGCGACACTTTCGTCATTCTGCGCGTGACTCTCTGGTTTCTGCTACCAACGCGATTGAGGAAGAAGAAGAAGACACGGGGACGATTGAATTCACATCGGCTTTTCGAGAGTCATGGCGCTCCACGAAGCCGCGACGACGGCAGACTCAGATCGCTGCGACGTCGACGTCGAGACATGGGTCTGAGTTCGCGATTCATGAAGATGTTGTCGCCTCCGTCGCCGTTGTTGGGGAGGCCTCAATTGGTGGTGGTCGCGGTGTGAAACCGGCTTTGGCTCGACTTGCTCGAAGAGGTGTGATATCTCAGCCGCCGCAACGACCGAAGAACAACATCATCAACAGTAACAACAATCGTGTCTCATTCGCGCCGACCGCTGGTAGTGAAATACAACCCACTCCTGCGTGGCAGTCTAGTCAATCGGCAGGCTCCAAGGTCGAAAGATCCTCGATCAATCCTCGACGGCTCTCTCAGGCCCCGCGCCGTCCGGTGATTGTCACGACGACGACGACGGCGATGACGGAAGAGCGTCGTTTGGATCCGCTTACTGAAGATGACAGCCACGATGATGATGGGTATGAAGACCAAGCCGAGGGAGCATTTGAGACGACGATAGGAATGGAGGACTCTATGGCGGCAGCGCCGACCATGACAATGACAATGCCGACGATGACGCTGATGGCCCCGAAACCAGCGCGCAGAGGGACGATTTACATCCCCAACGACGACACGACCATGCCGAGCATGTACATGGGGATATTCAGTCCGATCAAAGACCTTGAGGCGCGGCGGATGGCGCACCAGCAAATCAGTGAACCCGGCGATGGCCTTGTGGAGGCTGATCTCAGTATGGATATCACAGGGATAGCAGCGCAGATGGCGAGGAAGAGGGTCCCTCATCACTACCAGCAACAAAAGCAGTGGAGACATCAAACCAACGCCGTGGCACCGACGCCTGCACCTCTCTCTCCAAAGAGAACAAGACCACCGCCCGCTGCTGCTACCGGCGGCCGTGGAGCATTACAAACCACGCGTCGGAATGTGCAGGGACAAGCCGTCGTTGAAGACCGCTGGGGTCAGGGTGGTGGTAAGGAGAATGTACCACCCGGCAGCGGGATGGCGATGAAGATGAATGCCTCCTGGAAGTGTGACTATGATCTCGTGCGAGAAGATGGTTTCCAGAAGACCAAACCGGCCCCGAATAGGACGACGACGACCGCCTCTACGATCCAGGAGAAAGCCGGCTTGAAAGGCTCGTCTGTCTTGGTCAAGGGTCTCCAAGTCAGGAACTTGAACCTGACTTCTGATCTCGAACTGGACCTGGATTTGGACCTGGACTTGGATCTCTCGCGACCAAGCTCCATGGATGCCTCGAATATCAGCACTGAAACCAACAACAAGGTCAATGTCATACCCACAAAGCCAACGACGTCGAAGCCCTACGCCCAAACAGCAAGTTCTCTATCACGCATGGCAGAGAAGAAGACCACGACGAAGAAAAGCACAAGCGAACAACGCCGCCCAAACCATATCTGGAACAACAACAATAACAGAAAAGAGCCGCGAGGGAAACCGTTGCAACAATCCAACGCCTCCACTGCCACAACCTCACTGCACAACAATGAATACCAGCCCACGAGAAGACCGAAACCCGCTGTACCAACTCGGTTCGTGGTTCCGCAGATCGCACCGACATCCATCTCGACGTCTTCTACGTCCACGACGGCAGAGTCATCATCATCATCATCATACCCGCTCCTGCAAGACGGTCTGGTCCATCCGGCAATGTACGAGGATAACTGGCTTCAGCACCAAGAGATCGCCATCACGCAGCTCGTGAATAATCTGTTTTCGATCTCTTCGCCCGGCGGTCAACCTGCTGTCCACGATGGGAGCGGAAATGGGGTTAAGGATATCCAACAAGGAATGGAGATAGAGCAGGAAGTGACGCTCCGCGGCCACCTACTCGCAAGCTACGCCGATGCTGAAATGGCGATCCTCTACAAGAGACTGCAGGCCGCAATGCTCTACGGCGCGCTGAGTCTGCCGACTGAAGTGCTCAAAGGCGCGTCCAGACTGCATTCGGACTTGGGCAGACGGAAAGCGTTTACGGACTTGTGGCTCGAGACTTATGATCTGGCGTGTCTTCGGTCCGCGCTGGAAGTCGTTGTCGGAAGGGAGTGCAGCGGTGCGAGAGGGTCTTCTCCTTCGACGCGACGCAGTGATGGTGGTGTGGGTGACGATGCCAGTCGACCGGCGGTGCAGCGGTTTATCGAATTGTTCTTGATCAGAAATGAAGATGGCAGAGCCGACGACACTTCCGCAGCATCGGATCGGGCGTCGTGGTCTTACCAACGCACTGTTCTTCGCAGTTTGATGCTGATCAAGCTCTTGGATACGACGAAAGCATCTACGACAACTGCGAGTCCAGTTCTCAACGGTTGCCTTTTCAGAGCGTCCTCGACGTACAAGTCTTCCGTCGGCGTGGTCAAGGGCCTCTTTCAACTTTTGAACCCCAGTGCCGGCGATCCAATCCGTGCATTGAACCATATCGGCTACCACGTCACACATCTGCAATATCCCCTCGAAGAATACACTTACAGCATCGATAACCTGGCGGTCGACCTGCGCGACGGAGTGCGCCTTACCAGACTCGTGGAGCTACTGCTCTATCCATCGGCCTCGAGATTTGTCAGTCAATTCGCAGACTCTGACTCAACGACCACGGTGCTTCTTCCTACGGGCGAAGTACTTTCTTTGACAGAGGGAGAACGAGACTGGCCGTTGTCTCAGCATCTCAAATTCCCCTGCCTGGGTCGAGCAACGAAGCTGTACAATGTTCAGATCGCCCTGAGTGCTTTGCAAGGAGTCAAGGGGATGGGGGCTCTTCTTGGAGATATCAGCCCCGAAGACATCGTCGATGGCTTCCGGGAAAAGACGGTGAAGCTACTTTGGGGCTTGACTAGCAAGTGGGGCCTGTGTGGGCTTGTGGACTGGGAAGACGTTGAGCGCGAGATCAAGAGGCTCTGTCGGGCGACTGGGGACCACGACAACGACTTCTTCGACTTGCTAGAGGATGAAGATGGACATGCACGATACAAGATGTTGCTCAAATCATGGGCGCAAGCCATCGCCAGCAAGGACGGGGTTGTGGTCAAGAACTTGACAACGAGTTTCTCGGACGGACGGGTCTTTGAGGCCATTGTGGACGAATACGAAGGATACCTCACCTGCGACGGGCCCTTGAACAAGAGCCGCCCACTGAGCGAACGACTTCGACGGCTTGGATGCAGTGAGCAATTTGCCGGCCTATTCTCGACATCGGAGTCGTCGGCTATCCGGACCCATATTTTTGATCGTGATTTCATCCTGGCGGCCCTGGCATTCCTCTGTTCCAGGCTGCTGGGTCCGTCAAAGGCGGGCAGGGCCGCGGTGACGATCCAGAAGGCGTGGCGCCAGCATTGGGGAAGAGTGGTGGGCTCGCGGAAGCGTTGGCTGAAGACGGTTGCAGAGGGATGTGCCGATGCCGCGCAAGGAAGGGAACGAGCCAGACAGATGGAGGAGCAGACGCAGTTGTGCCACGCCATGGATCGTGCAGGTCTAGACGGGCAGCAGCAGATGAAGTCCCCCGAGCGAACGGAGGAAGACATTTGGTTGAACTTGTGACGTGGTCTCGAGGTGGGAACTTGGAGAGGACTGCCAGGATGCCTACTGGGAGTCAGAGAAGATACTAGCAATGTTGCACAGCAGGACGGTTGCCAGACGGAGCAAGCGGCGATGGCAAGGGATAGAAAATGGCGGCTGTTTCGATGTGGGTGTTTTGAGCGACAGGGAAGAAGACAACGCAGGCATGCATAAGGTGCCATGTACTACTAGTAGTAGTCAGCTTTGTGGTGCTTTCACGACGGAATGACTTGACGAAAGATACGAAGTATATACACACTTACTGGGGACAACTCACCGAGTACCTTATGTAGATATCCGCATGGCATTGATGATTGACACGGTCTGATACCGACGGACCTGTGTGACGTTAAGGTACGTAGCAGAGAAGAAGAGAGGTGCAGTGCAGCGAAAAGTGAAGGCCAAGTGAGGTGAAGTGAGGTGAAAAGAGGTAGTCGGGCAGTCGCGCCCACTGTTTCCTCCGCCTGTTTGTCTGAACTGGTACCTTCCTTCGGTTCACTTGTACCATGATATCTCTCGCTCGACTCTACGAACTATTTCCTTCCTGCTTTAATTCTTCTATCCTCTCATTTCCTCACCTTCCTCACAACACCCAAGAATACCTTACTTCATATTGCTTGCTCTATCCTCTTTAGCTTAATAATCACTTCCCCTCCGCGCCTAACTGTCGATCCTACAGATCTTGCTCATGCCTCCCCTGCATTTCAACTTTGTTGCTGCCCAAACACCCCGATCGCCTTGATCGCCATCGGCCGGCTGTCTGCGTCTCCCCTCCGAGCTTCCCCGTCCACAACCTGCGCTCGGCCTGGTGAGCCATCACCCTTTTAAGCCGCAGGTCACTCCTTGCTACGGGCCTCGCCAGGTGCTTAGGTCCAGTGACAGCGGCGACTCGGTGAGCCCAAGTGGTCCATCGTGTCGCTAATGCGGTACTCTGTACGTACACCTGCATCAGGGCTCCGAACGGAGTCTTACTCTCAAATTCCCAAACAACCCTTGCTCTGCGGTATCGACCGACCGGCGACGACGCGACCCGACAGCCTGGTTGTCCACACCATCACAACCCCAGCCCCCCTCGAAATCACTGTGCTGCAGCCTGCTGTGGCTCCTGAGAGGCCGAGTCTGCGTCGTCTCTGCACACTCTGCAGGCCTGCCTCGAATCACCACCAGAGTGACCAGATTAGCGTCGCAATTTGGACTGGTCCAGGCCAACGAGCAGTACTACAGGCTGCTGCAGACTGAGGCGGCGGCAGCAGGCCCTCGTGTCCGTCCGCTGGCGGCCTGCGCGCATTCTTCGCCCCCAGTCAAAGAGTGGGTTGAGTCTCCAGCTCCATTGGCATCTCCAGCACCAACCCGCCCATTCGGCTCCGGAGGGCTTGCAACTACGCCCATCTTTCTTCCTGTGCTGTTCTGCAGGGAACAACGATCCAGTTTTCAAGAGTCCCGGCAGTTTGGGTACGAATTTTCTTTGGCCAGTCAGTCTCCCAAGCCAGGCCGCAGTTGTCAACCGTGCTGGTCGTTTGGTTCGTGGTACTTTACAACTCCTGCTTCCGGTTCGTGGTTTTCCCTATCAAGTTGGCATCATTCTGACGAGGTGACCAGGTGAGAGGAAGCAGGGAATTGTGAATCGTGATCCATCCCCTCCCTCGCTCGGTGTCCCCAGCATAATAGCCTTCCACCGCCTCGCCTCCACCCATCTCCAATCTATCGAGAACCCATTCCTCTTCCCGCCTTTCTGACCCAGCATGGCTTCTTCACCAATATCAACTCTTCCTCCAGAAGTCTTGCACCAGGTGCTCACCTACCTCCCCATTGCCACACTTCTCAGGTTTGCACAGACTTCAAAGCAAAGCTACGAGGCGTCCATCCTCGCCCTGCAGAATCTTCAACTTGCCATCTTCCCTCGCGAGATCCATGGCACCTTAGCATTTCTCAGCTCCTCCTCCTTAGAAGGGTTTGAATCCGTGGTTGGTGATGACAATGGCAACAGCAAAAACCCTTCTCGAAATCAAATCACCATCCCGTCGCCCTTGTCAGCATCCCTGATCGGCGACAAGAGGTCGAAGAACCCAGTCCTCAACCCTGCCCAGTTCCGGGAACAGCTCTTCCATCTGCAAAATGCCCTGGCATGCTCAATCCTATCTACTCCGGCCCTCGCCAACCTTCACTCCTTGACTCTTCACTTCTATCAAATCACCTCCCCCACGCTGACCGAAATCCTGGCCACGCATTTTCCAAATCTGCAATCTCTCCGTCTGAATTTCTGTCATCCATACATCCACGACTCATGCCTCCCTGCCAAATACTGGACAGATCCGCAGTTTCTTCGAGGCAGTCCCATCTGGAATGCTCTGGCCGGAATTGGCGCCGCGAGCGCGGCCAGTCTAAGGCTGAGGAAGCTGGAAAAGCTGACACTCGAGCGTGCTGGGATTACCAGCGTCCAGCTCCGGCGTTGGATCGAGAACAATCCACGACTGAACCAGTTGACCTTGCGAAACGTGGTAGGCGTGGATGCTGAGTTCGTCCAGTGGCTTGGGGACCATTACGGTGGTGACAAGAAGGCAGACGGACGGAGCTCGGAAATGACCCCGTTGGTTAAGTTGAAGACTCTCGTACTTGAGCACTGCTCCTCCCTATTCATCAAATCCATCGAGGAGCTCGGATGGCTTGACTCGCTTTTCGGCTCTCGCCAATTGCAACTCGATGAGGAAGAACCAGGTTCCGGCCTGGAGGTTCTCTCCTTGAACGGCTCTGAATCTGTCTCCACCACCTTCCTGTGTGCCTATCTTGAGACCACGCGTCCACCAGTACAGCACCTTACGTTACCCGACGGTCAAATTTTGGTTTCAAAAACGCGGTCACGAGCTGACTCAAATTCGTCCACTGAATCCCAGGACATTCATATCGACGGCCAGCAACGGGCCACGTTCAGTCAACGGGTCACAGCGGGGCTCGCCGGAACAACGCAAGATTTGATCAACATCACCAACGGCGAGACCTCAAACCCGAACATAGCGGGTTTGAACATCGGCGTCACTGGTGGATCTGAAAGCGGGCGCGACGAAGATGGAAATAGAGAGTCGCCCGTATCATATCTTCGCAGAATGTCACATAGCAGGACTCGGAAGATACAATCTTATCGACCAGGGCAAGGAGGGTGGATTGAACCGGATAGGCGTGCGCGATGAAGAGAATCTCTGGGCGACGAAAGAGATTTAAACAATGGACGGTCAAAGAAAATAAGAGTCGAGCATCCAGGAGTTCCAAACGACAGTCGGAGATCTTGCGTGTTGAAGGTTCTCCAGGCGCGGCTTTTCTTCAGCCTTTGGATACGTCTCTTTTCAGATTTCTGATTGCTCCTCTCGTGTATCAGTCCTGATCATCAACACTCGACAACGAGATTCTCTCAGCTGACACCACTTCTCAAGGCTTCCAAAGTCGCATTCAGACACTTCAGTCTGTCTGCCAGAGCTTTCACCCTCAGAGAAGGCGACAAGTTCCGACTTGCCAGCCTCGGGGACAACCACGCTGAAATGCGAAAGCGAACTGCTTGATGCGCTGGTCTTCTGGCACAGTGCCTGCGGCTAACAGGCATTGGGAAGGATGGCTACAACCCTCAGAACGGGCAGCAGGTTGCATGTTGTGTGGCAGGATGTTCACTCTTGGACGGCATCGTCATTGAGGGTTTGCACGGGACTTTTGACCGGGAATTCACCGTACACAGCCGCTTCTCCAACCCTAATGATGGTGTAACGAGGTCTGTCGGGCTACTTGTGTGTTCTGGGATACTCGCACGCCGACTCAGTGGGTGAAAGAAGGCGCCTCCTATATCGTCATCTAAAGAGCAAGGTTATCATATAATCCTCATGGGCTCTGAGATTAAATCCTTTCCTCTGAGAAAGAATGATGAAAGGTCGAAGAAGACAGTTTAGATATTAGTCTGTTACATCTGGCTCTCAATTGCTTTCTCACATTTCGTTTACATTCCTCGCGTATGTTCTGTATTCGAGATTCTTGCCGTTAACAAAAATCCCGAACTCGTAAATTATATTTCTGAGGCCAAGGTGAACAATCCACTCAGAAGACAGACCGCTTGCCAATTAGCTATGCGTATAGAAAGAAGCCTGGCGAGTCCTGAAGTTTCAGATACCATGGTTAGTTTATGCCAGATACACATACTGGTCGAAGTTGTAAACTGGACGGAGGACTCGTAGTCTGCTGGCGAGGCTGTAGCTGGGTAGCCTTGTCACGTGAATTGGCGTTCGACTTCGAGTCTCCGACGCGACCTGCGCGTCAAGAGGTCAAGACGGATACTCAACTTCACGTTCCAACACTCAATCCACTGCTGTCCTTCCCGTTGCTTTTCTGTCCAGATCTTCAAGATGGAGGACTCTTTATACGACACATCCTGGCTCCTACACCGAATTACCAAACTGACACCGTTGCTGTCTGCCCTCCTGGACCCGCCTGCGCCCACAGTCGAAGGTGCACGTAAACAACAAGCGCAACTCTCCATGCACGCCGATGCGTTTCTCGATTATCTGCGCGACAACCGCCCACGGTACGAGGATGAGGAAGAGAGGGCGAAATTCGGCGGACTGAGACAGTGTTCATGGAAGAAGCTGGAGACACATGCAACGGTCGAGGGTGGTGGACACAATCATCATCGCAATAATGGTTCTTCGTCCGCGTTCGAAGCAGGAAGGAAGCGGAAGAGAGACGCGCAGGATGATGGAGACCCCTTGAGCAGTCGGGGTCTCATGATATCGCTTGTGTACGAGAAGACGACGTACAAGTGTATCATCTACGCCGTTTCCTCTTCAGGGTCATCATCATCAGCCGCTCCCAAGCGCATGCGGGCTGGGACCAAAACCAGCACCAACACCGCCACGAGCACTGGTGTCTCGAGGGGATCACCAGACGAATTAGCCATCTTACTCGCGAAGACATCCCCATCCGTGCTGAAGACACTCACGACTTACCTGTGCGACACTTTCGCCCTCTCCGGGAGCGGCGGCGTGGAACCTCTCAAATTTCCCTCCAGTTTCATCCAATCCACCCTAGAGACGCACCTGATGACACTCTACGAGGGCATATCGTCCAAGTATGGCAATGGCGATAATTCGCACGATGCCCCAGCCATGTACCCGGGTGATAACAGCAGCACTCTTCACGAACTCGCGAGCACGATCGGCACGGTGAAACTCACGATCTCATTCTCCGGGCCTGTGGCACCGAGTTTGAGGAGTCTCGAAGTCGCGGTTGGGCTGCCTGCTTTGTTGGGCGCGTTCACGCGTATCCAAACCCAACCCCACGCGCCGTCATCGCATGCGAAAGAGAACAAGGAGAAGGAGACGTTCCTCGGCTTCCTCTATGGCTGGATCCTGAACAAGACTGGGTTGCGGCTACCTGGTCTCGACGACGCCTCCGCCGCCGGGGGAGTCGATGACGACGAGGAGAAAGAGAACAACGTCAAAGCCCAAGTTTCGAACAGCAACGATCGCTCGCCGACAGACGAAGAGGACGAAGCGGTTTCGGCGGATAATGAACACACTCCGCAATCGAAAGAGGCGGCACCCGAGAAGAAACCAGCTCCTCCGCTCAGAGTATCAAGGATATCGACCGCTTCATACGCAATCTCCGTTGACCAACGCCTGAAATGCTCGTTGAAGGCTGTCGAGGCTGTTGACGACGACGATGATGACGATGATGACAACAACGACGCAAGTGAGAGTGCAAAAGAAAAAGAAAAGGCCAAAAAGCGACGAAACTGTGTCCGCGTGGCGAATGAGCATCTACTCCTTGCTATCTTGAATGAAGCGCGGCGGCAGGGTATTGAGTGAGTGAGTGAGGAGTGCGAAGACCGAATAGCGAAGAGTTGGATGAGACGAGACGAGACGGGATGGGAATGGGAATGAATTCCTGTACTTCATGATGACTTGAACGACTGTGATGATTCCCATAGGATACCAGGATACTAGAGCAGCACATGTGATCAATTTCCATTCCATTGTCTACATAAATCTCCCATTTCGACAATGTCAACGTCAGCGTCTGTCATCATTGGGCGATATAAACCATCCATCCATCCATCCACAAAAAGGGTCCTTGAGTCTCTTCTACTCCAAGAGCCCCTTTATGGTTTCGCGCCATCTACTGTACTGTAAACAATTTCATTCATTGCCAAATCAAGCAATGCTCGCGCGGATCGGATCGCTAATACTAAAAAAGATGAAGAAACTCAAAAAGGGCCAGATGGACAGTGTCGTGGGCTCCGAAACAGAAGTCGTCGGAAGCTCAATTGGATTGGGTAGACTCCCCAGCTTCAGGGGCGGTGGAAAACGGTGGCACTCCATCGTCACCTCAACCCCCCGGTATCCGACGTCCGCTTCTGGGGACTGTTCACACCGCTCCCCAGACCCGAGGGGCCGCCCGTGTAAGCCGACTCGAATTCGCCACGAAGATTGTCGACGAGCTTTTGGACCCCGTCAATCTCAGCGCTCAGATCCTCGACGTTGCTCGCCAATGCTGCGACCTCGTCGAACTTGCGACGTCGATTCGCATCCGCAATCATCTCCTGGACCATGAACTTTTGTTCCTCGAGTACGATGAGCCGTTCGCGCAGCGACTTCTCTTCGGCTTCGAGTTCCGAAACCCGCGACGACCCGAAGCTCGTGACCGAGATGTTCGATGAGCTGTCGTGTCGCATGTGGGCGCGATTGAGAACTGCGAGGGAGGCGCGCGGATTACCGCTGTTCTGGGTCAGGTCGGGCTTCACAGGCGAAGTATTGGTGCCATGTGGCGTGGCGTGTTTGAGGATTTTGGGGAGCGTTTTCAGGGGGAGCATGTGAAGATGGAGGAATTGCGAGGCGTTTTGGTGAATGGCCTTCTGCAGTTTCAGTTGGGTTGGAGACTGGCTGGGCATATCTCGTATTCGTCGAGCCGCTGTGTCGTACTGCGTGAACGAATCCATAAGCCGTTTCCGCGTCCGTGAGGCGTCGGATATCTGAGAGGAGGAAGGCGGGTGGTCCGGATCTTGCAGAGCCAGAAGGAGTTTCTGGAACTTGGGGAGCAGAAGACGGATGCCGCGTTCGAACTGGAGTAGATTGCTGTATGACCTACTGAAGGCTTCAATTGCAGGCGAGGTGAGAGAAGACTGGAAATCCCTGTGTGAGAATATCGTCTGGTTACATTCCTTGCAGAGTCGGATGTCCAGGGCGATCGCGCCGTTAGGAGATGGCTTTTCTGTGACGGAGAGGCGATTGTTAGCTGCCACTTGAAATCAGTACAGATGAGACGGAGAGGAAAAGGCGACGGCGGGACATACTGGTAGCCACATTCAGCCCTATCAAAGTCGAACACTCAGTGGCCGGATCTCCACAGACAACCTTCCCGCAAGTCCTGCAATGATGCCGTCGGAAAGTGTATTGAGAGAAGTCTTGCTGGCAATAGGGGCACCTCTGGACATCAGCATCGGTTTGCCACGTCACAACACTTTGTTCAAGCGCCTTCCGCGGATCATTTTGGCCCCAGTTGATTGACCATCTCTTGTTGTTGGTCGGTTGAGGAATCTCGTCCGGAGGGTTGGCGAGCAGTTGTGTTAACCTCGACAGTCTCTTCTCTAACCTAGAGACTTCCATCTCATGCTGGCCGACCTTCTTCCGCCTCACAGCCTCAAAGGCACTCATTCGGTCTCGCTCCAGACCACGTCTGTCCATATAGCCTTCCCGGCTCTTGTAGCATGTCTCGCACACTCGGTACCAGAGACCTCGAACGGGCTCGTGCTGTGCAGACCTCGATAACCTCATTTGATACATCGTATGCTCATCGCAGAACAGTTTTCCGCAGTGCCGGCAGTTGACAACCCCTGTTGTGGTCGTCCCCAGCCTCTTCTCGCAAGTTGGATCCGAGCACCCATCGTAGCCCGTCCGCTTCTGCCAGTGTTGTTTCGTAATGATGTCGTCGGGATCAACAACGGCTGGTGCAGGTTTCGGCGGAGGCAGAGGCGCAGAATTATCTCTGGGCTCTCTTACCACCGTATCCGTCCTGGGTGTAGGGGTACTGCTTCTGACCATGTCGTGGTTCGACTCAAAGACATCCAGCCCCTTGAGTTTCTGATTCAAAACCGCCAGCGGTTGGAACTTCTTCGCCTTGACCATTTGTTGCTTGAACCAGTCCTTCACCTCATCTTGTTGCTCCTCCTCTATCTCTTTGTGTGCGTCGTCGAGATGGCGATTCAATTGTAACAAGGTGACCATCTCCTCGTTGCAGATGGGGCAGACCAGGCGGTCCAGCGCCCCGGCCGCTGACATGGACAGATCTGGAGGCCCATGGTCAAGAGAGACTCGGCCTGCGATATCTTGCGGATCGGACGACGGCGGTGTAGAGTTGCCGCTCTCAGAGGTATCCAAGGACACACTGGACGTCGAAGGGGAGAGGACATGGGCGGGGAGGGGAGAGGTGGGTTTCGGCGGAGGAGCAGGCGGTCCTAGGGTTCTTCCACTGCCCAACACCCTGCCGCCACCGATGGTGCGCTGGGACATTGCGCTGAGGAATTGGCTTCCATGAAGCCTCGTGGGTTGAGACGGTCAAGAGTGGCAGGACAGGTGTAGGGAGGACGGAAACAAGACGAGGGGCAGGCAAAGCGGACTGTCGAGAATGTGTTGGCGGAGCAGGCGGGAGGCAGTTGGAGTTGGAGTTGCAGACAGACGCCTAATAGTACCTAAGGGAGGGGATCCCCCTAGTAGTACGTCTAGGGAGCCTAAGGAGCCTGTGATGCTTCTGAGTGGCCCGTTGTCCCAGTGGCTGCTTAGTCATCTATAACAACCCTCGTGCACGAGGCTGGATCTCGAAGGTGGACGTCTCGATCTACGACTACGAGGATAATTCGCAAGGCTAAAGTAATGATTTGGATGCTGCTGCAGATCTATCATGACCTATCTGACGTCCTATGAGCTGTCCCGTTCCGAAGAATTCGGCGATTCCTCAGCCCTCGCTCAAGTACTCTTTCCAGCGTCCTCCTTGAGGCTCACAATCCGATTCAGAACAATCTTCCCAGCTGCATCATCCGTGTCCTTGTCCATGCAGAAGTAGCCTGTCCGCATCGCCTGAAATCTGACCGACTCCAGCCCGCACTTCTCCTTTTTCTCACCCGCTTCTTCAGGCCAAGGCGCTCTCTCGCGCACCTCCTTCAACCCGACCTCAGCCACTGCATTGGGATACACTTTCAGACTGTCTTCGTTCAGGTCCGCCATGAAGCTTGGCTCCACAGCCTCGGGATTGTCTGACTTGAAGAGCGGCTTGAACACCCGAACTTCACAGTTCATGGGAGACCCATGCTCTGGGGAATCTGCAACCCAGTGGATGTAGGCTTTAGGTTTCTTGATCTTCTCTCCTTCCGCCGGTTTATCGTACTTGGCATGGATTTCCGTCACCAGACCGGTGGCGTCGTCCTTCTTGAAGCTGGTTGCGATGATCGGGTAGGGGACCTTAAGGAGGCCAACAGGCTTTCCAGGCGCCATTCGGAAGAAGTCCTTGCTGTCAACTTCCCTGAAGTCATCACGCTCAATGTAGACCCTCTTTGTGAATGGGAGCTTGTGGGTGCCCATATCGACATCTTTAGGACCAAAAGCATTCTCCAACTCCTCAAAGTGGTCGTCCGCAAGGTCGTCGATGATAACGAGAATAGGATCCAGAACAACCATCAGACGAGGAACGGTCTGGTCCAGATACTTGCGAACCGACTGCTCGAAGCGTACGATCTGAATGTTGATCTTTGCAGTGGTGACACCAAGCTCGTTGACAAACGAAAGGATAGCACCAGGAGGGATTCCTCTTCGCCGCAGGGCGACCAGCGTGTACAACCGAGGATCGTCCCAGCCCTTCACGATCTTGTCATCAACGAGTTTCTTGATCTTTCTCTTTGACAGAACAGTGCCGGAGACATTCAAACGGCCGTATTCTCTCTGCATGGGTTTGTGGGGCACGTCAACCGTGTTGTTCAGCCATTCATACGAAACTCGCGACAGAATGAATTCGGTGGTGCAGAGGGAATGCGTTATGCCCTCGAAGCTGTCGCAGAGGCAGTGTGTGAAGTCGTAGGTAGGATAGATCCTCCATTTGTCCCCGGTCCGGTGATGAGGCTTCTCCAAGACGCGGTACGCGACGAGATCCCACATCTGTGGGTTGCCATCCGTGAGATCTTGCTTCATCCGCAGAAATGCCTCTCTTGGTTTGTATTTACCATCTTTCATGGCTCTGAACTCGGCCAGAGACTCTTCGATGGGTCGATTCCGATGAGGGCAGGCGTATCGCTCATGCTTGTTCTTGACGTCTGTCCCGCCTCGTTGGTCTTTGAGCTCGTCATCGGTACAATGGCAGACATAGGCGCCATCCAGCGTAATAAGCTTTTCTGCGAGCTCGTAGAGCCGGTCGAAGCAATCGCTGGAATAAGTGATCAAGGCCGGGTCGAAGCCGAGCCATCGCACGATATCCTCAATCGCGGTGAAATAGATCTCTTCCTCCGCCTCGGGATTCGTATCGTCATATCGGAGATTACATTTTCCACCCCAGTATTTGGCAAAGCCAAAATTGATTGCAATGGCCTTGCTATGGCCGATGTGGAGGAAACCATTGGGCTCGGGAGGAAATCGAGTGACTACTGCCTCGTCTGATGGTCTTTCCTTTCTGACAGCTGCGAGCCATCCCTCCTTGAACATATGATCTGGATCAACCGGGCCTGATGGTGCAGCTGCTGGTTTGGGGACTTTCTCTGCCGGTGCTTTGGGCGCTTTGGGCGCTTTGGGTGCCTTGGGCTGTTTTGCTGGCTTCTCCTTCTTTGCTGCCTTGTCGGGAACTAGGTTCTCGACCTTCTCCTTCAGACGCTCCGGCAGTGGCTTGCTTGTGTCTGCTGGTTCAGCCATGATGGCCTGGAAATGTTCAACTTCGATCTGGTCCGCAGGGTCTGGGAGATGCTTCTTGTTGAGATAGTGAAGATAATGGCACGTGAGAAAAGAGAGTCAGGGTTAATCGCGGATGAGTGCTCAGAATCAGTGTTGCTGATGTCTTGGAAGCGGCAGTATTTGCGCTCTGGAGAGACTAGTGCTCGAATCTGTCAATTAGAACAGCGACAGATCTGGCTATTTGTCTGTTGAAGGTCGAGGCTGGCTGTGTTGGTGGTGAAAATGAGTCAGTTGGCGAACGAGGTGACAATCTCGACAAAAGGGAGCAAATATGCCAAGGCTAGATTCTTGGCAATTCTATCCCGCCGTTTTAAGGCTGCAAGGACCGATATGAACTCTCGACGGACCTCATATCACTGGAAATCACCACCACGCACTTCCTTATCGTTGTTCAGAACAACGCGTTTACAACCACGCTCAGATCTTGAACGAACCATCATCCAGATGTGTCTTCAGCCAGAGATCTCTACGTGGTGCACGTCGCAAGCAGCGAAACAATATTCCTTCGCTCCCATCGCACATGGCTCCTGAGCGTGTCTGACTCCAGGGTACATAGCCACTCCCGGTACCTCTACGCCTACGCCTCAAGTCCGAACATCTTGACAGCGTCTATTCCCTTCTGGATGGCCCATGACTCTGTGGACAAACAGTTATCCTTTGCGAGCGAAGGTACCTATTGCCATCCTTTCATTCCCAATTGCGTTTACTCACGTTTCCGGCATGTGTAGACTGCCGCACATGCAAACGTCG
Source organism: Exophiala alcalophila (assembly GCA_001599775.1). Classification (NCBI taxonomy): domain Eukaryota; kingdom Fungi; phylum Ascomycota; class Eurotiomycetes; order Chaetothyriales; family Herpotrichiellaceae; genus Exophiala; species Exophiala alcalophila. Next base: position 5,221,307 of record BCHY01000001.1, read on the forward strand.
CAGAATTTCCTGCGATCGTGCTTTACCCCAATGCCGGAAATGTGGAACCAGGAGCTTAGAGTGCCCTGGGTACGGCTTGACGTTGAAATGGATGGCATCTTCAACCCCGAATGTTCGACGGCATGAAAATGAGTCTCCCGCCAACCATTCGACTACTCAGATCGTTTCAAGACAGGCCAACTTTACTTTCAATCAGTCTCAGCTGGAAATTGATAACTCCCGGGCCAGTCAAGCCACCCCTGATCAGGATGAAAAAAGTGAACAGGCCACCTGCACGTTTGGATTGGTGAAGTACCTGTGCCACGATGGAAGTCCCTTCCAGGACCCGTTGTCACGCGAGCTTCTTCACCATTATGACAAAATCTTTGCGCCTCAGATGGTCTGGGTAGACTCCTCGGAGAACCCATGGCGCCAGACCATTATTCCGCTGGCGCTTCAGTCACCAGCTTTGATGATGTCAATATTCTCAGTTGCAGCGGGAGACATCTGGTCTAGACGAAATAACCCAGCTTCGCACCCGCTATGGGCAGGGTACCGAGAACATACAGTATCCCTTCTGACGAAACACCTACAAGCCGCAAATGACGGCGGGCGAGCGGTTAGCAACGCCCCTGCGACGGATCATCCAAGTACTGTTCTGGCAGCCGTTCTCCTTGCATTCGTGGGCCTGAGAGTAGGCAGACACGGAGAATGGAGGCTCCATCTCAAAGCAGCGTCGACAATGATAGAACATTGGAATTCATCGGTGCAGATTACCTTCCCAGAGCTGAGCAGCATCAAGGAGTTTTTGTTGCAAGAGTTGTATTTCTATAAGGTATGGACCTCAATCACCGCATTCAGGCCTGCAGATGAGTTCAGTGAAGAGCAATTCACACTCGGCAATCATGGCCCTTTCATCCAATATACCGGTATCCTTCAAAAGCTTGGGGAGATCGAACGTCGCAGAGGGGAGATGGCCCCTGGCACTGGTGCTCCGTGCGATCTCTCAATACCTTTGCTAGAGACGATTCTAGACGAAGCTCGAAAGCGTACAATGAGCTGCCGAGAATCAGTCACGGTCGATTCTCCAGCAGCTCGGAGGGTATTTGAGCTGGTGGCGGATATGTTACATCATGCCGGAATTCTCTTCGGCTGTAATGTTTTGGCCCGCGACCAATATTCCATTCGGGTACGGGAAATCTCCCGCAATCAGCTCTTCAACTCCCTCAAGACGATGCATATCTCCGAACTCAACGCCCAGGACCTCCCGTGGCCAGTTTTCATGGCGGGCACCGAATGCCGGGGCGATATCGAGAAGCAACATCTTGTTGAAGCAAGGATGCAAGAGATCATGAGGCTGAGTGGGCCCCTCCAACGCCCGAGAGCTCTGAGATTTCTTCGACATCTCTGGCACCTACAGGCTCAGACGCAATGCTCAGGGTGGATAAGCCTTGCACGGCTTTGGGCTGATAACGGCGAACCGCTCTTGCTCATATGAAGCTGGTGATGTTGACCTTGGGGCTTCTGAGTCCATCATCTCAATACCTATAGACTGAACTTGATTGACTTCCAGCAATAAACAGGCCACAAGCCGATGCTTTCGTCTCTGTCGTCTTGTAAAGCCTGTACTTTGACCTTAAAGCGGCATCGCTGACATCGTTTGTCACGTGACTCCGGCGAATCTGCCAAGCATTCAGGCGCCACCAATTGACGTCGACCAGCGCCGGCAGCTGCGCAATTGCGCCGCCCGGACGAGACGGAGACGGAGATGGAAGTTGTTGGAGCCAGCATGCGGCAACTTTTTTGAAGACACCTCTGTCCTCCAGACTTTCGCCGCCATCGCCAACTTCTGGGAGGTTTCCTTTTTGTTGCAAGCTCTCTTCACCAGTCGAGCTCTTGACTGACGCTCGCCATGGCGCAGAAATCGTATGTCTGATACCATACCGTTGGCGTTGTTTGCATCTAACAATCCTGCTCGCAGATCGAAACTCGTGGACAATGACCAGGTTCACAGCGCCAGCCTCCATAATCCCCTCCCGATCTTTCTAAAGGCATACGTGTGGCCATTCACAATTCTGTGGCCCATCTTCTTCGCCTTCTATCTGAATGAAGATCTCTACGACGATTACATTGACGGGCAAGAATGGACCTTCGTCTACGTGGCCACTATTGTCACCCTCCAGTCCCTGACCTGGCTCTCGACGAAATGGAGCGTCAACATGAAAACAACCTTCACCACCACGAAGGCCACATCGGTGCAGGATGCGCAATTGATCAAGATCGTACCGGTGGTAAATTCCGGGGCCCCTGCCATTTGCAAGCTGGATAAGGAGCCTGATGGGAGAATCTCGTTCCTCTTCCAGAAGAGACGGTTCGATTACCAGCCTGAGAAGGGCACCTTCGCTCCATTGGCATATGCCCTCGATTCCGAACAGAAGCCTTTACTCCGTGACTTTCAATTGTCCAAGGGCCTGACCTCGGAAGCCGAGTTGGCTCACGTTCACCAGCACTACGGCGACAACACTTTCGACATTCCCGTACCTACGTTTGTTGAGCTATGGAAGGAACACGCTGTCGCGCCGTTCTTCATCTTCCAGGTCTTTTGCGTCGGCCTTTGGTTGCTTGATGACTACTGGTACTACTCCCTATTTACCCTCTTTATGCTGGTTGCCTTCGAGAGCACGGTCGTTTGGCAGAGGCAGCGCACCCTCAACGAGTTCCGTGGAATGAGCATCAAACCATACGATATCTGGGTCTACCGCATTGGCAAATGGCTACAGATCAAGAGCGATAAATTGCTACCTGGAGATCTTGTTTCGGTGGGCCGAACTCAAGAGGATTCCGGAGTCGCATGTGATATGATTCTTATCGAAGGAACGGCCATTGTCAATGAAGCTATGCTTTCCGGAGAAAGTACGCCACTTTTGAAAGAGTCGGTTCTTCTCCGCCCAGGAGATGCAACCATCGAGCCTGAAGGTTTGGACAAGAACGCCTTTCTCTGGGGAGGCACCAAAGTGCTTCAAATCACCCATCCGCTCGCCAGTGAAGATGCTTCAGAGAATGTTCCAGTCGTCCAGTCCGGGGTACCGCCACCACCTGACAAGGGTGCATTGGCCGTTGTGTTGAAGACCGGATTCGAGACCAGCCAAGGTAGCCTTGTGCGCACCATGATCTACTCTACGGAGCGTGTTTCTGCCAACAACGCTGAGGCCTTGATCTTCATCTTGTTCCTTCTTATCTTCGCCATTGCAGCGTCAGGATATGTCTGGCAGGAGGGTGTGCGGAACAACAGAAAACGATCCAAGCTGCTTCTTGACTGCATCTTGATCGTCACGAGTGTTGTTCCGCCCGAGCTTCCAATGGAGCTGTCTTTGGCAGTCAACACCAGTCTTGCCGCTCTCAGCAAGTTCGCCATCTTTTGTACTGAGCCTTTCCGGATACCTTTCGCCGGACGCGTCGATATTGCTTGTTTCGACAAGACTGGAACCTTGACAGGCGAAGATCTCGTGGTGGATGGTATCGCCGGACTGGGTCTCGGAAAGAATGGTACCCAGCTGGAAGCAGATGGTGCAGAGTCCACCATTACGAAAGTACCAGATTGCGGTATTCATACCACCCTCGTCCTGGCTACCGCTCATGCCTTGGTCAAGCTTGACGAAGGCGACATTGTGGGCGATCCCATGGAAAAGGCCACCTTGACGGCGCTCAATTGGACACTTGGTAACAATGACACCTTGACGAGCACTCCTCCGCCCAAGTCCAAGAGGGCGAAGCCTGCATCTACCGGAGCTGCTTCACATATCGTCCAGATCAAGCGCCGGTTCCAATTTTCATCTGCTCTCAAGCGCCAAAGCTCCGTGGCCGCGGTATTGATGACCGATCCTAGCACTGGCCGAAAGGCCAAGGGTACTTTTGTTGCTGTGAAAGGTGCTCCCGAGACCATCCAAAAGATGCTGGTGGAAGCGCCCCCCAACTATGAGGAGACCTTCAAACATTTCACCAGGAACGGTGCCCGAGTCCTCGCCCTTGGTTACAAATACCTCTCAACTGATGCTGAACTTGGCCAAAAGCGTATCAATGACCTCAAGCGCGAGGATGTCGAATGCGATCTTCAATTTGCTGGCTTCCTGGTTCTGCAAACCCCGCTGAAGGAGGATGCAATCAGGGCAATTCAAATGTTGAATGAGAGCAGCCACCGCGTTGTGATGATCACTGGTGACAACCCTCTGACTGCGGTTCACGTGGCTCGACAGGTTGAAATCGTTGACCGGGATTGTCTGATTTTGGATGCTCCCGAACACGACGATTCGGGCACAAAGCTGGTCTGGCGCAGCGTGGACGAGAAGGTCATCATTCCAGTGGATCCATCCGCAGATCTTGATCCGAAAATCCTCGAGTCGAAGGACCTTTGCCTTACCGGTTATGCTCTTGCCAAATTCACGGGACAAAAGGCCTTCAATTCCTTACTCGAGCATACCTGGGTGTATGCGAGAGTGTCACCGAAGCAGAAGGAAGAGATTCTCATCGGCCTGAAAGACCTTGGCTATACCACACTGATGTGTGGTGATGGAACGAACGACGTCGGAGCTTTGAAACAGGCCCATATTGGTGTCGCCCTTCTCAACGGTTCTCAGGACGACCTTCAAAAGATTGGTGATCATTTTAGGACCACCAAAATGAAGGAGATCTACGAGAAACAAGCCCAGCTGATGAAACGATTTAACCAGCCAGCACCACCCGTCCCCATCGGCATTGCACATCTCTACCCACCTGGTCCCGGCAATCCTCACCACGAGAAGGCGATCAAGCAGCTCGCCGAAAAGAAAGGTATTGAGTTGGAGAATGGCGTCGCAGGAAACGGGGATATTGAAACCATTACCTCTCCGGGCGCCCAAGCAATTCAACAAGCCAATGTCAATCTTACTCCACAGCAGAGACGACAACAGGAAGCACAGCAGAAAGCTGCTAGTTGGGCCGATAAGTTCACGTCAGGCATGATGGAGACCGAACTTGATGATGGCGAACCTCCCACCATTAAGCTGGGTGATGCTTCCGTGGCTGCTCCGTTCACCAGTAAACTGGCCAACGTCATCGCCATTCCAAACATCATCCGCCAGGGACGCTGCACGCTGGTGGCCACCATTCAAATGTACAAGATTCTGGCCCTCAACTGCCTGATCAGTGCGTACAGTCTGTCAGTCATTTACCTAGCCGGGATCAAGTTCGGAGATGGCCAAGTCACCATCAGCGGGATGCTGATGTCGGTTTGTTTCCTCTCAATCTCCCGAGCGAAACCCGTCGAAGCGCTATCCAGAGAACGACCCCAGCCCAACATCTTGAACATGTACATCCTTGGATCTGTCTTGGGACAATTTGCAATCCACTGTGCGACTCTCATCTACCTCTCGAACGTGGTCTACTCGATTGTTCCACCGAGCCAAGAGATTGATCTTGAAGGCGAGTTTGAGCCATCTCTTCTCAACAGTGCAGTCTACCTCATGCAGCTCATTCAGCAAGTTTCCACGTTCGCCATCAACTACCAGGGACGTCCTTTCCGCGAGAGTATCCGAGAGAATCGTGGAATGTACTGGGGTCTTCTGGCTTGCTCCTTCGTTGCGTTCTCCGGCAGCACCGAGTTCCTCCCGGAGCTCAACGATAAATTGCGTCTGGTTCCGTTTACCTCTGAGTTCAAGTGGACCCTTACGACACTCATGATCGTCGACTATTGCGGATGCTGGGTCGTTGAGCAAGTATTCAAGTACCTGTTCAGTGATTTCCGGCCCAAGGACATCGCGATCAAGCGGCCTGACCAGGTGGAGAGAGATGACAAGCGACGGAAAGAGGCGGCGGAGAAGGCGGAACGGGAGCGGATTGAGGAGATTGAGCGGAAGAGGGGAGTTGCCAACAACACGAGCCCTCCCACCCGGCGCTAGGATGTCTGTCATTTGTGCCCGAGAAGATGCGTGGGTGGTGATAGAAAAAGCGCTCGCTGCGTGTTTGCCCCTTTTTTGACATAGAGCAGGCGAGGAACTGGCCGTACTGTTAATGCAGGTAGGACCTGGTACTTTTAGTTTGGACAGAGATAGAATTACAGGCGTATCCTCAATCAATAAATCGGCATCGGGTGCTGCCCCTGAACACGTACAGCCTCGTGAACAGTGAATAGTGAACTCGAGGCCATGGTACTCGTGATTCAGCAATGAGCATTCGGTATAACATACAAGCTAGCTATACAGGACTTGCAGAACCACAACAGATGTCTATCATCAGAGTGAGTACCTTCTACTAGTATTAGTACGTAGTCGACAAGGCCGCGGTTGATCGTCAGGCGCGCCAATCAATCAATCAATCAATTCCCTTGGGTAACGAACGACTCTTTGTTCGGCGTTCCCAAATACCGACCGTGCTAGGCATGTCGGTCTGTCTTCGGACCATCTCGACTCCTTCGGCGGCGGAATCTCAAGGAACGCACGATGACGCTCGACTCAAGCACAGCACTCCATCGTCGTTTCTTCTCTTTCTGATCATAGGACAGGATAAAGAAGGGCAGGGCTATTCTGGAAATCTTCCCGCCAGCCGAGACCTGGTTTATCCTTACCTACCTACGTGAGGAGCGATGCCGATGCCACCTGGCTGGGAATTGGTCAGCAGCATTGAAGGAGGGTTGGGTTGGGTTGAAAGATCTTTCTGCTGCGTACATATATCTCCTGCGGTATTATTGCTGTTTCCTTGTTTTCGGACGCTGTTGAGATAGACGGTGTTTTTGATATCGAGTCATATATAAATAGTCCGTACTTCCTCGCAGCGGCTGAAGCACCCACCAGGTGTGCGACATTCACCAAAGAAAACAGACATAACGACAACGCCATGCCTACAGCACTGGTAACCGGTGCGACGGGTATCACAGGACATGCGATCGTGGAACGATTGCTGGCGCTGCCGGAATGGACGCAAGTCACGACGCTGAGCCGAAGCCAGGCCGTGCCGTCGCACCCGAAGATCCGGCATGCGACGCTCGACCTGCAGGCGGATGCGGAAGAGATGGCTGTTTCGCTCAAGAGCCTGGGGAGCGCGGCGGCGCCAGAGTACGTCTTCTTCTGCGCGTATCTGGCGCGAGACACGGACGAGGAACTGGTGGCGGCGAACGGAGGCATGCTGCGGAACTTCCTCGAGGCGTTGCGTCTGACCGGGGCGATGGACGGGCCGTCGCCGGCGCTCAAACGGGTCTTGCTCGTCAACGGACTCAAGCAGTACTGCGTGCACATCGGCCAGGCCAAGCAGCCGATGCATGAGTCGGACCCGTGGCTCGAGGGCCCGCCGTGGCCGCCGAACTTCTACTACGCGCAGCAGCACATCCTGGCCGAGCAGGCGGAGCGCGACGCGGGCTCCTGGTCGTGGACGGTCACGTACCCGAACGACGTCGTCGGGGTGACGCGCGGGGCCAACTTCATGAACCTGGCGACGTCGCTGGCGCTGTATGCGAGCGTGTGCGCGGCGCAGCCGGGGAAAGAATTGCCCTATCCGGGGTCGAAGCGGAACTTCCTGTCCCTCAACACCTGGACGTCGGCCGAGCTGCACGCGGACTTTTGTCTTTGGGCGGTTCGTGAGCCTGGAGCCGCCAACCAGGGCTTCAACGTCTCCAACGGCGACACCGAGAGCTGGCAGAACCTCTGGCCCAAGCTGGCCGAGCGCTATGGCGCCGTCGTGCCCGCCGACATGTTTCCCGCGGGCGACTCGGATGAGAACATCCACGGAGCCCGTTACCGCGACTTCGAGCCCTGGCACCTCGACCTGCCGGCGCCGGTGCCGCTGTTCGCACACGCCGCGCGCATCGGGCTGAACGAAGACACCCTCCGCAAAGCCCACGGCGCGGTGCACGCTCAGATCGACCCGGTCAAGTGGGCGACGCGCCCGGAGGTCGTGGCCACGTGGACCCGGCTGCGCGACCGCTTCAGCATGTCCCAGGACACTTGGGACTCGGCGACCTGGCGATTCCTCTCCTTCCTGCTGGGCAGGGAGATTAACTGCGTCGTGAGCATGAGTAAGGCGCGCAAGTTGGGGTGGACCGGGTATGTGGACACCTGGGATTCATTTTGCAAGGTCTTTGACGCCCTGGAGCGCGAGGGTATCGTCCCTCCAGCTCGTGATTGAGTGCAAGAGACCGTATAGTAGTATATACTCTGATCTGTGTTTTCGGATTGAGGAATGGACCTGCTCCAGGGACGGACAGCCTTGCCGTTAAGACGCCTTGATCGACGATTGTGGTGGGCAAAACCTAAAGGCACAGAAGTAGCGCGGGTGGGGCGCCGGGATACGAGTCTGGGATATTGCCCTCGGCGTCGATCGCTCAATCGGGCACCATCATTAGAAATCGACAATCCACTCTCTGATTGCTGCCCCGAACGTTAAAGTTCCTTGAGCCCGCCTTGTCGACATGTAAAAGCGTGAATCATCTCGTTCCTGGGTCTCTTATCGTCACCGTTAACATCTGCACTGGTTCAGGTCCAGCTGGGCTCTTCTCGATGGCTCCCAGAACAGCCTTCGTGACGGGCGCCAATGGCTTCATCGGCTCCGCGGTATGCAGGGCATTCTCCCAGGCCGGATGGACGACGTATGGTCTGATGCGAAGCGACCGAAGTGCCGACGACCTCGCAAAGGAGGAAGTTATACCCATCATCGGTTCGGCAGCACATCCAGCCTCGGTTCTGCAGAAGCTGCCATCCGTGGTCGACGTGCTCGTGTCATGTTCCGAGGACTTAAACAACTATGAATCCCATTTCAAGGACGTGCTGGCCATGTTCAAGCAGATCAGCAAGGGCTCATTGGCCGCTTCAGGAGGATCAAAACCGCTCGTCATCTTCAGCAGTGGCTGTAAAGACTACGGCACCACGACGCTGCACGGGGAGCCGGACCTGGCGCCGCACACAGAACAGAGTCCTTTGAACCCTCCAGGACTGTTGGCCAAACGCACAGAAGCTGCCCTGCAGATGTTCACATACACCGACTTGTTCGATTGTGTGGTGACAAGGCCGACTACTCTCTTCGGTCACTCGGGCAGTCACTACTCATCCATCTTCGAGATCGCGGAACAAGCAAAGACGAACTCTGACGGAGTGTTGACAATCGAGAGCTATCCAAATGCAGTGCTCCATGGCACGCATGTCGATGACGTCGCTGCCGCGTATCTGACACTTGCACAGGTATCGCGGGAGGTCGTCTCCGGTCAGGTCTATAACATCTCGAGCCACCGGTACGAGACACTGAGCGAAATTGTGCCGGTGGTGGAAAGAAGCCACGGCATCAAAGTCCGGTTGGTCGATCCACCTCCTGGAGAGGTTTCATCCGTCAAGCTCAATTTCTTGTTCAACTTCCCTCAATGGGTCGATTCGGAAAAGCTGCGGAAACAGACCGGCTGGGTGGAAAAGAAACCCTTGTTCCATCAAGGGTATGATCTCTACCGGATGGCATATGAGGCCGCAGCCAAGCAGAAGACCACGTAGCACCAGCGGAGTGTACAGAGATCCGAGGGGGCAGCCCAGCCAGAAGAACGAAGGGAAGCAGCTGTGGTTTGTGCCAATTTCGTCGATTGGGGCATCAACTGCAGCTCCAGTGTGACCGCGAGAACGTTAGAGGAGCGTCCATCAACAGGGTTGAAGGCGGTGGATTCGCTTCTCATGCAGAAGAAGCAATGGCTCGACTTTCGATGAAGCCATTCGGTGTATTAAGGCTCTGTACTTGCAGCACGGCCGATGTTGCGGTAAAGAGGCTCAGAGGAAGTGGAGGTCCGAAGTCGGCATCCTGGGGCGGCCACAGGACATTGATCTCTGGCGGCAGCGGCAGTTGAATCGGCGGAGGACGCTCTTTCAATGTCGCACCCGAAGTCTTGCCATCAGTGTCGATGTAAATGTTGGTGTTGGTGTTGGTGTTGGCTGAACCAGGCCACGGAATGGGCTGCGGGCGTTTGCGCAGTACGAACACGGGCTTTTTGCCTTCTCTCTCCATTGTTTTGAACAGTAGGAGTGGCTTCTCATCGAACTCTATTTCGCGTTCCTCCTCCCCTTGGGAAACCATCAGTGAATAGGTAGTGTAGTCTCCGACGACACTATACCCGTGCAGAGCATGGCGTAGGACCTTGTGGCACGGCTCATCATACGACACACGAAATGTCTCAACGATATCGACAGGAGGGTCCTGTTTCATGGGATTGTCTTTCTTGCGAGATGCCTCGAGGCGTTGGGAGTGTTCAAGCTCCATCTTCTTCAAAATGGTTTTGATGACTTCAATATCGTGGCAGCAGTCACGGGCTTGTGCAGGAGCCAAGGAGATATCTGTCGTCGGTTGAGGAGGTCGGCTTGGAAGGCACTGGAATGGCACTTCCATATGTTCGAGGAGGCTTTTCCGCTCCTTCATTGGTTTTGCACCGTTCTTGTTGAACGAACTCGAAGGCAGAAAAACTGAAGAAGAGCTCTCTGTTGTCACCGATGACTCATTCTTTGCAAAAGTTTCAATGTTTGTGGTTTGGACAATATTTTTCTGCTCCAGCTGTGGTGATTCGAAGTGTTGATGAGGTTTGATGTCAAGGTGTTCGGCTGCTTGTCCCATTTCATCGGCATCCATGGCAACCCAAGAATCATCGCTTCCCCCATTGGAGAGGCGACGTCCATTCGAGGCCTCTGAAAGATTCGACTGGGAATCCACGTCGACCGTCGCAAGGGGGTCACTCTGATCTGTCCATTGGCGTAGTAGCTCGTCCGTCTGAAGGATTGAAAGCCGGCGATCTTCTGCAGCAGACGACTGAGAGTTTCTGACACTGTCGATCAGACTCAAGCGGTTGATGTGACGCCCTACCACAGTCGAAACTCGTTTGACGTGTTCTACCACGGGCCGATCTGGACTGTGAACAAAACCGTCAATGATTCGGGAGGACCGATTTCTGCGGTGCTTGATCCGGGCACCCTCGGGCGGGGGCGGCGACAGAGTCTCTGGAGGGGCTAATTCGACTGGCTCCAGCAAATCTTTCTCATTCATCAGTTCATCTTCAATGGCTGATAGTCGCTCTGAAGCTGCTTGTTGCGCCATAAACAGAGAGTGTGTCATCAGACGATCCTGGGCATCTTCATCGTCATCATCGACCAAAGACAATCTGAATGTATGTTAGCGAGATACCTTTGTCTTTTTGTCCAGTTTTTGAGTGCTCCTTACTGCTTGTTGGCGATTTTCTGGGCAAGAATAAGAGTAGTCAGCATTAGATGAAGGGTGGCGCCGCAAGTTTTGAGCTGCTCGTGGATCAGTAGGATCCGTTTCTCCTTGAAGAACCATTTCACTCGAGTTAAGAAGTCGAGCTGAGTATCCCCCTTTTGCAGTTTCTTCACGGTTCCTTCAAGCTCATCGAAGATGATTTGGCATCGGTCAACGACATCCTGGGCGGTCTGGATCGCGGAAAGGGAGATTCGGAATGCCCTGGCCTGGGTCAATGTGGACTGCACCTGTTTGAGGACGGAACAGAAAAGACTGATATCGGTTGCAAGAGATTTGACATCTTCAGAGGCCGATCCCAGAGTGCTGGCAAAGTCGTAGAGAGTCTTAGAGAGCGTCAATCCTCCACTGATGAGCCCGGCGATATTTTGGACGATGCAGAGAGCCTCCGCCATTCTCGACCAGGCCACGAACGGAGCCTGTTGCGGCCAGAGCCCCGTGGACGAGACATTCTCTACTTGTACTGTACTGTAGGCAGTAGCACAGCCCCCTGAGACAGGATGTACAATCAGATGGCAGCTGTAGTCGAAACACGCCACGGGGAACGCCAGGAAAGTCAGAAGTGGCAGAAGTGGGAGATTGTGGACGCCGTCGAGCCATGAAACAGTCGCCTAACGAGACTAACCGCATCCGGCGTCTTTCAGCCTCGCAGCCTCGTGAAGCAACCAACCTGAACATCGGGACAGTTCGCTGCTCAGCCTCATCAGCGTATCCTGAAGATACCTAGGCTCACAGCGGTCGAGGCCAGTGACAGACTCGTGTTGCCCGTTTGCCAAGTCACCCCCTCCGGCAGATATGTTTGAACATGGATAAAGCGGCTTCAACACAGCACGAGCGTCCGCGCTCAATATCGTGACACTTTCGCCCAACTCCTCGTGTGCTCCTCAGGCATCATCAGTATGTCCTCACGCCAACTCTTCCATTGTCCATGTCAAACACCACTCCCAGGCCCCGGAAAAACGGTTCCCCAAGCACCCACATATCTTTCATCCCACAGCCCATCCAGTCCTTCCGCAGTCCCATCTGGCTCTCCACCACAGTCCCGACACAATACCCCGTGCCGTCTGCGACTTTCCCCAGACTGAACCTGCCCCCGGCGGGTCCGTACAGCGCATCAGACGAGGTGCCTTCGCCGTTCATGTTCGGGAAGTTCCAGCCACCGATCTCCATGGCGATGTTGACGTGGTTCAAGCAGGGGAAAGCGAAGAAGGACTCGAAAGGTGGAGGGAGGCGTTTGGTGCCGCCGATGGATTCGTAAAAACGACGGGCCGCAAGGGGAGGCGCGAGGATGAATGGGACGTTGATGTCGAAGAGGATCGGTTGGTTTTTGAGAACCTGGGCATGGTTGGGATAGGTCAGTGGGAAGGAACTCTGGACGGGGTGGTATCATGAATCTCGAGAGCTGGATTGGTAGGTATACCTTTGCTCCGTTCACCCATACCCCTGCCATCAGAGCAGTCCACCATCCTGCTGCACCTTGGACGTTTGTCCACTTGAAATGGTGGTCCCACGGTAGATGATCCGGCATCGAGAGGCCCATGTGCCCGTTGACCTGCTCTTGTACCCACTCTGATGTTGCGACAGGATCACCGAAGTGCTTCAGTTCGATTTCCCCTCGGATCTTTGCCTCCTCAACCTCCCTGGCGACCGTCACGCCGAGGCTGAGAATGCCGCTCTCCGTGTCCAGCAATGTCACAGACCATATCTTTTCCTTGACCGTGTTTTTATCGACCAGCTGGCTTAGAAGCGGAGTCGAGGTGAGCCGGGCAAGGAATCGGTGTGGTGCAAGGCCGAGAAAGGTGCCTGACTTTTCCAGGGTTTGGCGCGATGACTTGGACGGGGCGCAGACGGCGAAATCGAGACGAAGAGGCCCAAAGAGGCCCGGGAAATGGAAATCGTCGCTGGGATTCTTGCAGATGGGGTGCACTCTATCATCGTTGGGGCCTGCGGTGAATGTCAGAAACTTGTTTTCCTCCCAAACGAGCCTGAACCACCGCGGTGGGATATGTATCACCGTGACTTCGCGATGCAGACGCATCATATTTCGACCCCTTCCCACTCGTGGTGACGACCATGTAGAAGTCCGGGCTCAGCATGTCGACTTCGACTTCCAGTGGCTGCGGCGGATCGCCCACTGGGAGAATAGTGTACCTAACACTTCACCGTCAGCACCCTGGCGTCCTCCGTCTCCTTCTCCAGTAAGGCATGCTCTCACCATCGATTCTCTTGTCCAGCAACGTCGATGAGATCCGGATCATTCTCGTCGTAGCCCTCGCTCGGCCTCCATCTGCGAACAAGACGATTTCCCTCCACTTCACGGTAGCTGCGCGCATACTTGGCTTCGACATCTCTCAGGACATTTACTAGGTAGGTGAGGTTTGCGGGCTCTCGGTGAGAGAAGCGTCCTCCTCTTCGTAGCAAGGGTAAATGGATCGCAGGATGGTCAAGCTGGGCATGGATGATAACGATGAGGCTCATCAGCGCAGCAAGGAGGAAAGCCATGGGGATGGATGGGTGCGACAATCGAGGTGAAAGCGGCAGTGAAAGAAAGATGTAAACTTCTCAAATCCAACCACTTGCAGTGTGTTGTATTCAAACGCTGTACATGTCATAGCATCCCCGTTTTATATCTGATCACCGACTCCGTGTCTCTTAATGCGCCTCATGGCCGTTCAATCGTTGGTCAAAGTACCGCTCAAGGTCTTCAGCTTCTGACAACCGTAACGCTTCATCGACGCTGCCCACAAAGTGTCGCATTCCCCCACATAATTCTACAATGCCGCTTCTTTGAAAACTTTTGAAAACTTTGCTGCGCCTCTGGGGCAACCGGCAAAAGATGACTCGGATCCCCCGCTTTACATAGTCCTCCACGATTTCGGTAAATACTTGAGTGCCAGAGCCGTCAATGGTGGTGACGCCATGCACGTCGAAAATGATGTTCCTGTTGTTCTCCTCGTTTCTCACTCGTGGCAGCGAAGGATGCGTTTTGCTCGTCCCGTACTGCTCGAGCCTGCGCAAGCGGGTTTTGAGAGCACCCGTGTTCGCAAAGGTGAGCGGCTCGGGGATCTTGACGATCAGACAGCCTTCGATGTACTCGATATTCTCTGGCGTCAGCTCTGCGTTCTCGAACTGGTCGGTGGTTCCCGGCACTTTCCCAAGAATCTGAATCCTCGGTTTGGTGGCGTGTCGGATCAACTGCAACAAAGAAAGGCCAATACCCAAGGCGATCCCGACCGACAACGAGTAAAAGACGGTTGCAAGGAAGATGGTGATCATCAGCGACAACTCCGTCCAGCCTCGGATCTGTAGAAAGAATTTGATATCGTGAGGGCATTCTTCGATGAGCGAGTATGCAACGACCGAGATCATGGCGGAAAGGACCCCCTTCGGCAGGAAGTAAAAGTACGGGACCAGGTAGAGAACGCAGATCAGGGTGATGAGGCTGAGGAGAATGCTGCTCATGGGGGTCGTGCCACCCGTGGAGGCATTGACCTTGCTTCTTCCGTATCCACCAAATCCTGGCAGCGCCATGAAGCAGCCGCCCAAGACGTTGGCGGCGCCCAGCGCAATCAATTCTCGATTGGCGCTCAAGGTCATGCCCTTCAGCTCATGGGTACCTTCGCCCAAACTTTTAGCAGCCACCGAGGACTCAAAGAATCCCAGCAAGGCAATCAGGAAGGAGGTGCTCAATGCGGTGTCCATATGCTTCATGTTTCGAAATTGAAAGGGCCAGTGAAAGGGCATGGTCGCTCCTCCGGGGGATTTGACGTCACCAAGAACATCAAGGCCTTTCTTATCCCAAGAGTATGCCCAGGTCAGAACGGCGGAAAGAAAGACGACGGTAAATCGATCTGGGAAGTACGCCATGGAAGGATATCTTGGCTGGAGTTTTTGTTTGAGAGTCCTGTCAGGTCAGACCGGGGAATAATTTCGCATGTAGTATGTTAAATAACTCACCGAAAGACCATAATGATTGCAAAGGCTGTGAAAGACACCGCTGCCGTCAGTCGATGGGCCTTTCCCACATTTTTGGCCAGGAACACCAATTTCTGGGCGCTGCTTCCATGTGCAACTTCTCCTTGATCTCTAGCCACTGTAGACAGTCCCAGTTCCGGGATCAACTGGTCGACGATGATGACGAATCCGATAGCACTGATGAATCCTCGAAGGAAAGGTCGACTGAGGACGTTATCCAGAAATCCAAGGCGGGATAGACCGGCGACAAAAATGACGGCTCCTGCAACACCGGTAACAACCCCGGCGATCTGTGCATTGAGCATGAAATCCTCGTCTCCGGATTCTCCTCTCTCTATACATGTCTTCACCACTTGTCCAACCAGTAAAGAGCCTGCCGCCTCCGGGCCGACAACCATTTGCGGGCAGGTGCCAAGAAGAGCATAGATCACCGGGTTAAGGACAAAGGTATAGAGGCCGTTGATGGGAGGGATATGAGCAAGATTCGAGGCGAATGATAGGGACATGGGTATGTAGAAAGACGCCATGGTGAGGGCTGCAATCAGGTCCCCGCGAAACCACCTCCACTGATATTGGCGCACCCATTTGACGAAGGGGAAATAATAGGAGAAATACATGAACCTGGGGCTGTCGATACCATGCCTCTTTGCGAGCCACCGGGTGGTCGTCAAACTCTTGCTGCCCGACAGGGAGTCGGTTCCGGAATCACCCATCACTCCGCGAACCGAGTCGATCGGACGTCCATCTTCGCCAACATCATCCCTGCAGCGTGAGCTGTAGTGCTGCAAAGTACTGTCAATACTGCTCATGTTGCTTCTGATGCTAGGAGCGTTCGGAGAGAAAGTGCCGTGATTGCAATTCCGGTGGCCGCATATGCGGCTGTGATGGTAGTTCCCCAATAGACTAGTCCTAGCGTTGACGGACTGCGTGGATGGCTCATCGATCTCTCCTTCGACCTCGTCGCCTTCATCGTCCAGCAAAGGCTCAGGCTCGGCAATGATTGGTATGCTGAAATCTGAGTTCGGTGCAGGTGGTGAAAAGTTGGGTGTATTGTCCTCATCCGCCTCTTCTCTAGATATCAAGCCAGCCATTCGGTCTTCAGGCGACATGTTTGTGGCCTCTCGCAAACGACTGGGAGTGAGGGGAGCATGCTGCGTGGATATTCGTGAGGGTATGTTCGCAGGTCTATGAGGCGTACTTGGAGAACCGGAAGAGGTCGTCGAGGAGGACGACGGGGCACGGCTGGTCATGGTGCCGGAAGTCCACGAAGCGGGAACAAAGGAGTGAGAGTCAAGTTTCACCGGGAGGCCATTGTTGTTTTCTGTCGCCTCTGTCGAAAGAAGCTTCCCTCGAGTCGAGATCTGCAACAACTTCTCACGCCCGGGGCCAGTGGGCTCGCTCGATCGCAGGCTCGCATCAAACCGACGGCGTGGTCCGTGGGAGCATCGAATCAGCGAGATTGTTTTGTGGTAAAGTCAACTCCGCAAATCCAATCAGTGTGTCAGAAACGATCATGTGAGATGACGTTGGTTATGGGCAGTTCTGGTTTGGGAAGGTCGCGACGGTGACTGAGGCTAAGCCAGTTCAGGATTCACCACGTGATTAAAGTGCGCCACGCTCGTCGTCCGCCACCGTAGCCCAAGTCTTGGCGCGGGACGAGGCCAAAAAGTTCCCACCGCGAGGCCGTCGCCCGCACATGGACCAAAGAGGCATCCAGTCACAACCACCTTCGCTCTTTTGCTTCCCTTCCTCGCAAGCAGCAAGCGAAGTCCTGGACTCTTCGAACGACTGATCAGAGCATCTCAACCTCCGAACTACCCCCACGCATCGCCATCATGTCGGACCCAGACTCTTTGACCAACTGCCGCTTCTATGAAGAAAAATATCCCGAGATCGAAAGTTTCGTCATGGTGAACGTGAAGCAGGTGAGAAGGCCACTCAAGGCATGTTCCCCGAAAGCGGCATCTCTAATCACTACTGGGAACAGATTGCGGAAATGGGAGCGTACGTCAAGCTGCTGGAATACGACAACATCGATGGCATGATCCTCCTCTCCGAACTCTCGCGAAGACGTATCCGATCGATACAGAAGCTCATCAGAATTGGTCGCAATGAAGTCGTGGTTGTTCTCCGTGTAGACAAGGAAAAGGGTTACATCGATCTGTCGAAACGACGAGTCTCGGCCGAGGATATCGTGCGCTGTGAAGAGAGATACAACAAAAGCAAGTCAGTGCACTCGATCATGCGACATGTGGCAGAGAAGACGAAAACGCCGATTTTGAAGCTCTACGAGGATATTGGCTGGCCGCTGAACCGAAAGTATGGACATGCCAACGACGCATTCAAGCTCTCCATCACAAACCCCGACGTATGGAACGATGTCACTTTCCCGAACGATGTTGTCAAGGAGGAATTCCAGTCATACATCGGCAAGAAACTGATGCCGCATCCTACAAAGGTGCGTGCAGACGTGGAGGTGACCTGCTTCAAGTACGATGGAATCGATGCTGTCAAAGAGGCCTTGAGGAAAGCCGAGGCAAAGAACACGCCAGACACACAGGTCAAGGTCAAGCTGGTGTCTCCGCCGCATTATGTGTTGACCAGCCAGTGTCTTGATAAGGGCCTGGGCATTCAGCTACTTGAACAAGCAATCAAAGACATCGACGAGAGCATCAAGGGAGCAGGCGGTGGCTGTGTGGTCAAGATGGCACCCAAGGCCGTGACTGAGCATGACGACGCAGAGCTGCAGGCACTGATGGATAAGAGAGCGAAGGAGAACGAGGAAGTGAGCGGCGACGAAGATCTGAGTGAGAGCGACGAGGGTCCCGAAATTGCATGAGCAGCGGACGGGTGACGGGTGTCCAACGACTTTGCATGCATTGATGTCAAGGCCTTTCCGGCCGCAACTAGACAAAAGCAAGAGTGGGCTTGGGGGCGTCATGAGTACCTGATAAATGCATTCCTCTTATCTGACTGAGCAGTGTCCACGCTGGTGACTGACGAGGCTGGACGAGCCGGGGATGCCACCGCGCTCGGTGGCCTACTCGCCTACTACATGTACTCTAGCCTACCTAGGTAATAATAGGCCGCTGTGAGACTGAGGTGGCTAGGCTTTGTACGTGCCTTATTATCGAGTACGATACTCCGTTCCATCGAATGTCGCGGTCAGTTGGCTGAAATGCCGGAGTGCGGGGCTTAACATAGTCCTACTCACTGACAGTGGGTGCTGTTACTAGTACTAGCGAGCAATGACCGAGTCCGTTACGTAGGTGGTTCAGAGAACCGGTTTGGCGGCTGCAAAGCAAAGAACCTGAGTGACCAGGTCCGAAACTCAATTATTGACAGTACAGTTCCATGGCAGGTCTTCCTAAAAAGCCGTCTCTTCTTCCTAACCCCGCTGTTGACCAGCGAGAGACTTTGACAACTCTCCCACGTCCATTACCCTCATCCTCGAACGAAGAGAAGGACGCACACGACACTGTGTTGTGGGGCTCTCTACGCACAAGCATTGTCAAGCAACGCCAACGCCATGGTCAAATGGATGCGGCTCTTTGGGTCGCAAGAGAGGGACCGGCCCCAAGTTCGCGAAGAGATGCGAAGATGTGAGCCGTTCACACATTCTTCCCACGTCTCGATGTCCCTACTGACACTTCTCTGAACAGTGCTTCCCACTCACAGTTCAGACCTGCCGCCGTCTGCCTTTCCTGCCAAAGAAGTCACCAAGGTTGCCCTTCGCCTCAAGTATCAGATTGAAGAAGTGATCCCCATTGAACTGCCGGAAGAGAAGATCACCGCTGCGAACAGCGGCATCATCACGCATAAGGTCGTCGCGACTGCAAAAGAAGCTGGCGGGAAGGACTATGCGGCGTGCGTGGTCTACAGCTTGCTGGTCTGCAAACGATGGTTCAAACGGCAGGCCAATCTGGAGCTGTGGGACTCCGACCTTCACGACATTCGTGCCGTCGCCTGTGAGGTGATTGCAAAGCGCATCATCGAGGCAGAGGAAGACCAGGAGTACCTCATGCAAGAGATTCTTCTGAAGCGATACTCGGTGCTACGAAAGGACGAAGAGACGATGCCTACCAATGCAATTGAGAAAGCCGTTGATCTGCACTGCCTGATGGTTATTGGATCTTCGGGATACCAGAAATGTATCAAGTATCTCTGGCGTGGCTGGATCCACCAGGACGACAAGGACGCTGGCAACTATATCTTCTACAAAGAGCGGGACAACCCAAGTTACTGGACACACCTAAATCCGGATCGCATGCGAGCCCCTGTATACCAAAATGCCGTTCAAATCGGCATTTCCATGCTGTATCTGGCTCTCTACACCGGCGCTGTCAACACCATTAATGAGGATGGCGATCTCGACATTGTTGAGGGCATCCTGTACGCAATGACTGTGGGTTTCATATTCGACGAAATCGGCAAATTCTGGAAAGTCGGCATATACTACTTCGGCTTCTGGAACGCATTCAACAACTGCCTTTACGCTTTACTGACGGCTTCTTTCGTCATCCGCATGGTGGCACTTGGCCATTCTCCCGACGAAGCAGACGAGCGTCGCCGGATGCTTAACAGGCTGGGTTACCACATATTTTGCTTTTCGGCTCCCATGTTCTGGATGCGCCTTCTGCTCTACCTCGACACTTTTCGCTTCTTCGGTGCCATGCTGGTGGTCCTGAAAGTCATGATGCGAGAGTCGCTCATCTTCTTTGCCTTGCTCGTTGTCGTTTGCATCGGCTTCCTCCAAGCATTCATAGGCCTGAATCAGGTGGAAGGCAATGACTCAATCACCACCTTCATCATCACAGCCATGGCCAACTCCGTCATGCAGTCACCCGAATTCGACGGCTTCGATGACTACGCCCATCCGTTCGGCTTGATATTGTACTACATCTTCACCTTCGTGGTGATGGTCATTCTTCTCAACATTCTCATTGCTCTCTACAACAGTGCGTATGAAGACATCACGGAGAACGCCATCGACGAATATATGGCCATGTTCGCGCAGAAAACCCTCCAGTTCGTCCGGGCGCCAGACGAGAATGTCTTTATTGCCCCGTTCAATCTGATAGAGGTGTTCTTCCTCATCATCCCCTTTGAATGGTGGATGGACAAGCATCATTACGAACGCCTCAACAACTACGTGATGGGCGTTATCTACTCGCCTGTTCTCCTCGTCACCGCCGGCCTGGAATCTATGGACGCCCGCACGGTGCGCAGCAACCGAAGCAGAGGCGAGGAAGATGACGACACGATCGAGGAGTGGGAGGAGCTTGACGCTGAGCTCGATTTCGAGAGTGAGGGATGGGACAAGAAGGTTCGGACCTCGAAACCGGTTGTTGATGTGGACGCCGACGTCGTCGAGATCAGAGAGCTCAAGGAACAAGTCAAAGAGCTGCGGGAAATGATCAGGGCATTGAGTCCAGAGGCTGAGGACAAATGAGGGGTCCGAAACGTGGCCAACGTCTTTGCTTGACGACTGGACTTTTTGGCGCCATCTGGGAAGGTGGTTTGGGAAATTTGTCTCCTGCTTCATTCTGGTCATGCGTCGTGCGGTGCTTGCTAGGTATTAGGTACAGCGGGACTGCATCTTCGCTACGGCTTTTGAAGGACCTATGCGGGTGCATAGGATTGGGCGTCGCTTGGTAGTCGAGTCGACCATGATCAGGAATTCCAAAAGTTACGAGTCATTTCACAGGAGTTTGATATGTTCCATGACTCGCGCACAAAAAAGAATCCTCCGCACTCCGCGGACTTCAAGACTGCTCCGTCCAACACCGCTTAATGCAGCTCAACTCGTAATAAATCAAGGACGGAGACACTGTGAAACATTCGTCCGGATTCTCCTTTTCTTTCATGCTACCAATTGTTGAGTGGCCCCAATCCCCCTCGACTATTCTGGCTCTGCCCGCTGCCGACGGACGACGATAACAGCGACAATGTCTGGATCCGAACAGAACTCGCTTCAACGGGATGAACTGTTCCTGCCTTCTCCTTTCACAAACACAGAGCCGCCTCCGGAACTGATTACGCAAGGGGCCGAAGCTCTTCTTTACCGCACCCACTTCCTCGATCCTTCGATCCCCGCGGCCTTGAAAGCCAGGCCAAGCAAACCCTACCGACATCCCACGCTCGATGCGAGACTGACCAAGCAGCGAGTCCTCGCCGAGGCGAGAGTGCTGGTCAAGCTCTCGGCATTGAAAAGCGATCCCTCCAGCGAGGTGAACGTTCCCGCCGTTCTGAGTCTAGAGTGGGATGTGTCCCGGAAAGTCAAGGGTCTGAGTGACGACCAACGAGGCGGCCGAAGCGGAGGAGAAGGGGGAGCATGGCTGCTGATGGAGTGGATTGAGGGCCACAGTGTCAAAGATCTCCTGCGACAATGGGATATATGGTATAAGAGCGCCGCCTCGACAATAACGCCCGAGGAACTCGCGCGACAGGAGGAGGAAGTCAAGAAGTTGCTGGGCAGGATTGGTCGGGCGATTGGCTCGTTGCACAATAAGGGCGGAGTGGTCCATGGTGATTTGACGAGCAGCAATATCATGATCCGACCGGTCTCAAAGCCGAACGGTGTGGCTACCGACACGTCCAATGGGGACCACAACCGGGACGATGTCAAGCCATCACCGCCAGACCTCAACGGGGAGATTGTGCTTATCGACTTTGGACTGGCCACCCAATCCACCCATGACGAAGATCGGGCGGTGGATTTGTATGTCCTCGAGCGAGCATTCGGATCCACGCACCCAAGGCAAGAAGGCTGGTTCGACGCCGAAGTCCTTCAGAGTGCAAACGGCTACAGAGGGAGTTTCAAGGGCTCCAAGGTCGTCCTCAAACGACTGGAAGATGTCCGGTTAAGAGGCAGGAAAAGGAGCATGATCGGTTGAAAGAGAAGCCCAGTTGATAAACATTCGACCGTCCAACACCACGCTAGCAGTTATATCGGATCCTGAGGACACAACCCCCACCCTCATGTACTCTCCACTGGCTGCTCGATACAGCTTCCCAACTGTGCGACCGCAAAATATCCCTTGTTTTCGACAACGCCTCGGTCCTTCACCACCGCGGTGTACTTGATTACCCACTGTGGCTCGATATCACCCTTCAGACCGGGCTCCTCGGGACCAGCATCTGGACACGCGGCAATGATTCCCGCGCCGTCCTTGCCGGGCCCCAGCAACTCTCTGGTCGTCCCTGGCGGGAGGATATCCATGCAATCGGCATGGGTCAACAGCTCAATGTGGTTCTCCTTCGCATACATGATCAAGCTCTTGGGCACAACGCAACAGTCCTTGACATTGATTTGGTCAACCGTTGGACGGACTTTGACTTCCGGCAAGAACTTGCTCAGACGCTCCGAACTGAACTCGGAAACCCCCAATTGAGAAATGACGCCCTGGTCATGTAACGACTCGAGAACACGCCAGGTCTTGACCTGCGCATCCAACCCTTGGGATTCGTCGCTGGCATCGCTCGCCTCCTCGTCCGCCGAGACCTCCTCCTCGTCTTCGGCATCAAAGCTCACGCCGGGGTAACTAACGATCAAGAGATCAATGCTGTCGACACCCAGCTCTTTCAGGACCAAATCAATAGCTTCTTTCGTATGTCTGCACCGCCGCGAACTCGGGATCGAAGGGAGGAAGAACAGCTTGCAGGTGACGTCGTAGGCGTTACGGGGCTCTGAAAGCGGCGTCGGTCGTGATGATGGGATATATAGCGTATCGTCGCCTTGCGTCGTCCACGAGGTGTATTCCGGGTCCACGGAGTCTGCCAGCGAGTGGTGGTGATGTCGCATCGAGGCGAAATTTGCGCGGAGGGCGTTTATGAGTTCGACGTTGGACTTGGAGAACAGTGGCCGCCGGACAACCGACTGTCCGGAAGTCATGATATTCCTGCGCGCAACAATCCGTCAGCCATGCATGGGTGTGGATTTGTCAAGGACATAGAACAAGGGCAATATCGCGCGTACGAGGTGGATAGTATTAGCTTCATCGTGAGAGTCGGTGCAGGGTAGTGTTTCGGTTTATGCGACGATGTGAGAAGGCAGCCAACATGCACACGCTCTCGTCAGACCCCGGGGTGCGTTGGGTGTAAAAGTGTGTCTTGCTGAACGATCCGACGGGTTTAGGTGGTGAAGATGATCTAGTCACTCTGCACAGTGCACAGACATCGGCCTGGTCGACGACTCGAGGCCCGAGGGGTGGTCGCAGGTGGTGACTCGTGATTGGGCGGAGGAAGGGAGCCGGCAGCGGCTTGCTTGGCAGCCCAAGAAGAGTAGAGCCTGCTGCCGCTTTTATAGTTTTACTTCTCACCGTCTCCTCTCTCACCTTCGCAATTACCCTAATCACCTTCACTACGTAAGGTTCCCTCCATCCTAAGCTGAACACGCGAGTCGAAGTATTCGTTATCGATCTCAATCAACACAGTTCGTCCAGGCTGGTCTTCTTCAGGCCTGTCAAGTTCTTGAATATCTGCACGAGACAACGGCGGGCGGTCGATCATATAAAGAAGAAGTGTCAGAAGAGTGCTGAATCTTGATTGACTACAGCAAGAGATGAAGAGCTTCGTTACATATGCTGGAGATTGCGATTCCGTTTCCGCGGACTGATCAGATTCTACAGAACAGGAAGTGTTCAGACATGATTGTTTGACCGACCGCATTGAGTCGTGATCCATTCCACCCTCACCCAGCCT
This sequence comes from Exophiala alcalophila, assembly GCA_001599775.1. Classification (NCBI taxonomy): domain Eukaryota; kingdom Fungi; phylum Ascomycota; class Eurotiomycetes; order Chaetothyriales; family Herpotrichiellaceae; genus Exophiala; species Exophiala alcalophila. Next base: position 5,245,220 of record BCHY01000001.1, read on the forward strand.
TACCCCAGAAGTTGTGTCTTTTGGGAATTTGACGTCCTAATTACAAGGTAGTCATATCTCGATGCTCTGCACTGGCGAGCTTATCCTCCAGGTCCATCTTTTCCATCTGGTTCTGGGTGACGGCGAACTCTGTTCATCCGTGTTAGCAATGTGCACGATGGAGTGGAGGACAGACGGAAGGAACACATACGGTCAACTTTGGTATACTTGAACTTCCTCGCTGGGACTTTGTTCTCAAACATCAAGTCGATTTCGCCAAAAGAACGATCCTTGGTCTCAGGAAGGCGGAACCAGCACCAAATATTGCAGAGAAGATTGGTCCCGGCATAGAAGAGGCCTGTTTTGGCGCCCCAGTTCCAGGCTGTGGGAATTGTCAGCATGCTTCTTCTATATGGGAACAAGGGAGCTTACACGTTGCTGCAATCATGCGAGGCGTGACCGAGTTCGAGAAGATACCGGTAAGATTGTATACGAACCTGCCGATCACGATCGTCTTGTATCTGAGCCTCCCCGATGGTGTCTCGGCGACGATGGGATAGCAAACCGGTCCGATGGTGATCATATTGCAGAGAGTGGAGATGACCAGCAAGATTCCCACCGCCAGCTGAGATTCCGTGGAATGGGCCCAGCCTAGCCCTCCGATGGCTACCAGGCAGAAGAACATGAACGTCATGCCTCCCATGTAAATGGTCGCTCTGCCCAAGTGAGGGAACAGAAGCCAGCAGATGATGCCGCCGATGATATAGCATGCCGAAAGAGAGATGTTGACGTCGAACGCCTGGATTTCCGAAAAGCCGGCGGCCTCGAGGAACACCACGGAATACCCGAGGATAGCATTGCCGCAAAGGATTTGTGCTGCCCATACAACACAGTTCTGTACAGATGATTAGTCAAAAAGTCTCGAGCAAATGATGAACGGCGCGAGCTCTACTCACAATCTCGGTGCGCCGAAGGTTGGTTCCCTTGAAACACTCCCAAAAGCTGGCATCTTCGGTTTCGGCTCGTTCAAGTTCTGTTGTATACTTGATATACGCCAAAGTGGAATCAACTTCTCTCTCTTTATCTGGCGTTTCCCGTCTTAGGCGCATCAAACTCGCTCGAGCGAGGTCGAATTTCCCTCTCCGAACTGCATTCCACGGAGACTCGGGTGCGAGGTATGCGCCGAGACACAATGGGAGCGGCCATACGAACTGGAGTGCGAAGGGCAGTCGCCAGGCTAGGTTGCCGTCAAGACCAGCAACAGCACGCACGACGCCTGAAGAGAGGAGAATGCCTGCGCCCCAGCACATGCAGACATATGCCGTGACGTATGGCCGAAGGACAGTTGGGACCACCTCGGAGGCGTAGGTCGTCGAAAGGGTCTAGGTGGAGGTTTAGCCAGAGCCGGGTCATCCTAATGAAGATCACACACCTGAAAGACGCCCCATGGAATACCGCACATTGCTTCGCCAAAGGCCAGAACCGGGAGCGACGGGGCGAAGACCGGGATGAACAGGACCGCCGTCATCCACAACATGAAGGCCATCATTGTGGGCCGGCACCCAAACCTGTCTTGCGTATAGGCGTTGATCAAGAGACCAACCAATTGACCGACGACGGACGAGTTGGACAAACCCGACTGCCAGCTTGCAGGAATGGTCTTTTTGCCGGTCGTTGGGTCTTCCACCCCAAACCGATTTTGGAATTGTGTCTGCCCATAGAATGAATTGATCTATACACACCAAGACGGGGGTTGTCAGTGAAATATAACAAATACTCCGCAGGCACGCACGCGTGGCCGGCTCACTCCTCAGCGACGCACTTACGATGACAAGGTCATAGCCTTCCATGATCAGGCTGGTGGACAGGAACATTGCCCAGAAGACGGCCTTCTTATATTTGGACAACGCCTGGCCAACGGTGAGCAGTCGGTCGGCGGCATCACTCTCTTGCGCGTGACGGATGAGGTCGACAGTCTCATTGTTGGTGAATTCGAGTGCGTGTGTCGAAATAACCTTCTCGGACTCCATTTTGATCGTCGTGCTCTGAGGATGGCGAGGAGGGACTGAGAGCGAATCTTCTGAGAGGTGAGGAGCCCAAGACTTGACCGATCAACAATGTGGTAACCGCATGGGCGCAACATCACTAGATATACTTCCTACGAGTATATGCAAACCCCTCTCAGAACCACACCCCCGGAATCTCAGATGTGTGTGGAGTTGGTGCCATGGGGAGAGACAAACCTGGTGACTGGTCTACCCACCCCCTCCGGACTCCGGAGGAGATGCCCAGAGCTCCTCCCATGCTCCTTGCTCCGACCGGGGCGGAGAGGTCAGTCTTTGCGCTATAGGATACCTGGTACACATTGCTCCGATGGGGGTGGGGTCATTACGCCGGTGTGATGTCCAATCATCGAATCGTCCATCTTCGCCGCCACCGGCCCTCGTCCATAACGAGGGGACCGACCCTTGAAGGGGAAGGTCAATCAATCAATCAGTCATTTCATGAGGCGATGATTGTCTGCATCATGACGCTCTGGCAATTTGCCTGAAGGAATTGCCGAGGGAGGAAGAATGTAAAATCGTCTCGAGCAGCTTTCCTCTTCTCGGGTCGGCATATACATTGACATCAGAGAGTCGCGTCGCGTCTTGTCTATTGAGAAGTCTCACAGCAGCGAGAACGCCAGACTTCGCACATCTCAAACCAATTCTGCGACTCATGGCTTACCCACAGGAACAGTTCGTCCAAACGTCGCTGCTCCCTGGGTCTTTGATCGCGCGAAGACGGGAAGTTGTTGCGTCCAAGACTCTTCTTTACCAGCTCGACGTGCTGAAAAGGACCGGGAGATATGATGCATTCAAATTAAAGTGGCATCCTTCTTACTCGGACCCTCCCGATGTTTGGCCTATCCCGAACCACCTCTTCTGGTAAAGATTCCTTTGTGCCTGTGTCTCTCACGCCCTTGTCTCTAATCTTGTATTCCTCTAGGGACTCTGATATTGGCAAATGGATCGAAGGGGCATGCTACTTCTTACACGAGAATCCGGACAGCAACGAAGTAATCCACACGGCCATCAAGGAGTTGGTTGAAATGATTCGCTCTGCCCAGCAACCAGACGGCTATCTCAACATCCATTTCACGGTCGTCGAGCCCGGGAAAAGATTCACCAATCTTCGCGATTTCCACGAGCTTTACAACGCCGGCCATCTGATCGAGGCAGGTCTTGCGCATCATCAGCTCTATCACAATATCGACCTTCTCGACCCGCTCCTTCGATACGTGGATCTGCTATGTCGCACGTTCGGGCCGGAGAAGGACCAAAAGCACGGATATCCAGGCCACCCTGAGATTGAGCTGGCTTTACTGCGCCTCTACCACCGTACTCAGGACCCTCGACATCTTCAGTTGGCCAAGTACTTTATTTTGGAGAGAGGGAACCCAACAGGAGTTGACGGCAAGAGTCATTACTATCGGGTTGAAGCGGAGGAAAGGGGCGAAGCACCGCACGTGAGAATGGCGTATTGGGGCGATGCCGACGCTCTCTGGTATTATCAAGCCCACAAACCGATCGTGGAGCAACCGACGATAGAAGGACACTCTGTGCGCGCCATGTACCTTCTCGCCGCGGCCTCGGACCTGGTCGGTGGTGCTGCCGGCACGAAGAACGCAGACGCAGACGAGATGACGCCGTCGCTGAAGGACGCCATCTATCGCCTGTGGGACAACATGGTGGAACGCAAGATGTACGTCACCGGTGGGATCGGGGCGATCAAGAAATGGGAAGGCTTCGGGCCGGACTACTACCTGCCCCAGGGCACCGACGAGGGAGGCTGCTATGCCGAAACCTGCGCCGCCATCGGGGTCATGATGCTCGCGGAGCGCATCTTGCAGTACGACCTGGACGGCCGGTTCGGCGACATGGTCGAGCTGTGTCTCTACAACGCCGTCTTGACCGCCATGTCGCACGACGGGACCAAGTTCACCTACATCAATCAGCTGGCGTCTAGCGACGAAGACCTCTCGAAGCGCGAGGAGTGGTTCACCTGTGCTTGCTGTCCGCCGAATGTCCTGAGGCTCCTCGGCCAGATCGGGGGCTATATCTATTCGCAACAGACTGTGTCGGATCAGGGCCAGCAGGTAGAGCAGCAGGTCAATGTTCACCTGTACATCCCGAGCGAATACGAAATCCAGCCCGGGACCGTCTTGGTTCAAAGGAGCAATTGGCCTTGGGGCGGCAAGGTCGAGTTCGAGCTTCGAACAGAGAAGTCGTCGTCGTCGTCGTCACAGACACGGCCATTGTTCAATCTCGCCCTGAGGATACCAGGATGGGCCAAATCATGGAAGGTAAGCTCGTCACTCAAAACCTCATCCACCACCCCCGACACACACAAGGATGTTCGAACATGATGCTAAAATTGAATGATGTGTATTTAGATCTCTCCCTCGCCGCCAACTACAGCCCTGGAAAAAGGCTACCTTGTCCTCTCCGCCGAATGGGTATGGAACCATCCGACTTTCACCCTCGAAGTGGACATTTCGCCTCGCCTCCTCGTCCCACACCCATCCACGAACCAGGACACGCTGACCGTGGCGCGGGGGCCCATCATCTACTGCGTCGAGGACGTCGATAATTCGTGGGTGAAGGACCACTTCAAGAGCGTGCAGCTCGACGCCGCGTGTACGGTGCAGGAGAGCCTTGTCGTCGACGAGGCGGGCACGGGAGATACATATGTCGCTCTCAAGGTCACGCGGGGAGCGAGGTTGCTTAGCACGGCGGACGTCCGTGCCTATCCGGCCGTTGAGGTTGGGGCGTTGGATAAGTTGACTCGGGCTGAAGATCCGGGGGCCGTTATTGAAGAGTTGAATTTCGTGCCGTATTACTTCAGGGCGAATCGGGGTGGTCGCGGACAGGCGAGAGTTGGCCTGAGGAGATGGTATCGGGAGTCTTAAAAGGTCAAGTGTGGTGAGCTAGCGACATAGAGTAAGCATAGCATCATATTCTCACAGCACTGGACAAGGGCGCTTTGATAGATGGATAGTAAATAGATGAGAAGATGGCCCAGAGGTAGACTAGATAAATACAAGGCGAGGCTGAGAAAAAGGGGAATCAAGAATCGTTCATCGTATTAGAGGAGTGAGTGCAAGTTTCATTCCGACGGTGCAGTAGTGTCTTCTGCGGCGTTGGCATCCACGCCCAACATGGCAGTCACCTTCTCAAGTCGACTCAGGACCTTGAGCCAATGCTCGGTGACGCCTCTCCAGCTGCGCAGCGTAAGCAGTAGCTTTTGGCCCTCGGCCAGAATCTTTCGCGGGCCCTTGGGACCAAACAGGTCGCCCACGCCGGTCATGTTGGCGTGCATGTTATTGCCCTGTCTGACGAATTGCTGCACGAGCTCGTCGTCCGTGGGGCGGTCGATGAGGATGATGTCGCAGACGTCGGGCGAGGGAGAGCTTCGCGCGGAAGGAACTGGGCTTTGCCTGGATTGGGATTGCTTTGCTGAAAAGGCGCTGAGAGCCCACAGCAGCAGAGCTGAAAAGGCCACCGCGGTGGGCTCGAAGAATCCGTTGATGGAATATAACCGGACATGCCAGAACACGACCCCCGCGTGGATGGCCGCCAGTCGAGCCTTGTACTGGTCTTGAATTGCCCAGCGCTGGATCAGTCGACGATGTTCTTCGGCTTCTGCAGCTGACACGGGCGGGAACGGATGGGTCGAGTCTTTGCTGGAACGGATGAGATAACGCGAGAACCGGACAATGTCGTTCATAGGGGCGAGGAGTACAACTCGTGCTAGATGCAGGTGCAGGACGGTCGGGTGTTCCATTCCACTTGCTAATCCAATGGTCGCGTTGGCGCTCCAGTGCAAGCTATCCAAGCAGTCACAGGCAGAATTTCTCCACTTGTTAAACAGTGGCACCGAAGGTGGCCAGACGGGTGAATTAAGTTGAGTGTTACTCCTGTCTTGCCTGTGTTCCGAGGGCTCGAAACTTGATAGGCTCTGGGTGACTGTCGCGCGGACCTCCCACGTCCGGTGAAAGAGGCCATGAATCAGTAGGATCCGGCTGAACTCTCCCTGATTGGGAAGGAGACGCTTGTCGATATAGAGATTCCGCAGAGATTCAAGCAATGTTGGCGTCTCGGTGTTGCCAGAGGCTTGAAGGCGAGTCCATTCATGCACATCCCTCGCGGACCAAAGGCGCTCAGGGCAGGGGAGAAACCTTCCTCCGGCATGATCCAGGCTCAGGTGAGGCGGTTGGTGGAATTGATGTGCCCACATACAATCAAGAAGCCATATGCAAAAGCCAGTTCGGTTCAGCTCTTCTTTCCTGATCCAAGCTGCCCAATCTGTGGAGACATTGTCGGATTCTGAATCAGATGTACCGGTTTGCTCCTTTCGACTCCACGTGTCGCGGCAAAACTTGACAGCTGAAAAGAGCGATTTCGACGCAGAGTCGTACAGAGGCTCCCACAGCGTGTAGCCAGCACCAATGGCGTGTAACAGTTGTATCTGTGCAAGAGTCTGCGGGCTTTCTGGGCGCAATTGCTTCTGTCCCTCTCCGAGGACAAGGTATCTCCTGACGAGTTCGTGCATTGACAGTGCAAATATTTCCGTCTCCTCGCCGTCAACAAAACAGCTGCCGAGCGCCACCATTGCTAAGAGGAGCGCAGCATGGCTTGACTCTGTCCTGAACGTCGGGAAGTGGAGGAATGGCATTGTCTGGTCAAACTGTGTAAAATAATTGGAGAGAAGCCACTGCAAGACGGGTTTCTGCGGAAAATCCGATTGCCCAAAGGCCTTGAATCCGCTTGTTTCTGGGCCCAATTGGGCATGCAGAGCACATAGCTGTCCATACTTCTCATCGGAGAGGACCAACCGAGAATCTGTACAAGACGTGATTGGAAAGGAGACGTCCAGCGAGAAGTTTGGGGCTTCAACAGGATGGAACCGCCTCGGTCTCGCAACAATTTTCCGACGCTTCGATCTGGGAAGCCTCCCTACATCTCCGTCAACATAATACTCGCCGCTGGTGACGGTAGACATGTCAACAGCGGGAGACGATTCGATTACAGACACGTGCTGCTCAAGGTTCGACATGCCATGTTCCGGTTGAGATATTTGCTGCTCGTTAATGACGGTCGATGACGGAGGATTTCCCGGTGTTTCGCCATCGCGCAGCTCGGTGGGACTGATGAAGTCGACGCTGGGCGAGAAGGTGTAATCGCCTGGGAAGAAGGGAAATAGACTGTTGAGGTCATCATCGTTCAAATTCATGGCATCTGGTTGAAGCCAGTTTATTGTCGACATGGCGTTCGTTGTCCATTCTGTGGCTGGAATCGTCACACTCTCCACAACAGGAGGATAAAACGGCCCAATCTGATTATAGGAAGGAGGCTGATGGGCCAAGGCTCCGCTGTCGGCTGGATACAATTTATTCTGGGCGTTGTACGAGGGATTATCCAAGGAGGCAACTTGAGTTTGCTGCAGTTCAGGATAATATGTCGAGAGATCATACGTTTGCCGTCCCGTGTCAAGCTCTACACCGTTGGAGGTATAGTTGACGTACTGCTCGCCGCCAATGGAATCCTGTGTGGCTGACCGATCCCTGCTCGCAGGATACACACAGTCCAGAATTTTTGATGTACATCTTGCGCAAGGCAGAGTGCCAGTACAGCGAGATTTCTGAGCAACGCAAGCTGAGCAAGCCCGCGCACCTCGTGGTAGAAGCGTGCTCCTGTCAAGCTGATGAAGCTGTTCATGCTTGTTGAGAGCGTCTTTCCGATGAAAGGCCTTTGAGCATTGCGTGCATTGAAACTGAGGATCTTCGTGAGACTGTGTATGACGCCTCAAATGTTCTTGCCTGCTGAATTCCTTGCGGCAAATCGAGCACTGGTGTTCACCCATGCCTGAAATGTGAGTCTGAAGGGACTCCCGGACAAATTGCAGATTTGAAGATCCTCCTCAGCTACCCTTTTCGTGCTGAGCATGCGTTTAGGGCTAGACTTATGGGTTGACACACTATTGACGACATGTATTGCTCCATATTTGATGCTTCTTGGTGGTGCGCTGAAGGGGGTGACTGTTGCAGCCTTTCCATGAGCAAGGGAAGGAACACAGTACCGATCAAAGCATACAACGCGAAAAATCACAACATTGATGCACAATACTCACGTGAGAAGCCGTGAGACTGGAGAAGGTGGTTGAAATTGAGCCAGACCAATATATGCCAAGGAACGCTAGACCCACCAGGTCTCTCGAGGCGAGTACGGCGAGGGAGACACGGCCACCGGGACAGGGACATAAGAGCTGAAATACCGGCGGTCACAGTCACACGTCGCAACCTGCAGCCTGCAGGCCATGATAATTCATGATCCCCGCAGAGAGGCCTGGGAGCCACGTATAAAGTGCGCCGCGACAGACGATGCGCCTGCGCCCGAATACACAGTGTATCGATTCAACAACACGAACATGACGGGTCCTGCGGTGAAGACGACGGGGAGCCCAGCGACGTCTACACCGCCGTCGAATCTGGAAACAAAGCATCCTCGCCGGAGCCCAGGCGGCGACGGGAGAATAGTAGCCAATCAACGTGGAAAGCTTGCACTCCGTCGGCCTCCCAGCCTCAGGTTGGGTGGACGTCCGAACACTGAGCTTCGGAGGCAAAGGCATCTATCTATACTGCTGTCTGGGCACCGTCGGATCTGAGGTGGGCATCAAGGCGTAAGGTACACAATCAGTGACAATACCCTCGTCATTCCCATCAACCAAAATACCAACTGGACAGCATCCGCTTTCTAGTTCTCTTGCGAGGCTTCGTCTGACTGATATTCCACTTTCGTACTTTTGTTGATGCCATGATGGTAGGACCAGTTTTCAGACGAAGATTCTGAAGCAAGATCGATGGCCGCGAGAGGCCTTCGAGCCTCGAAGAACACATTACAGCTCTTTAGAATACTAGCTAATTATTACCATATGTAGCGACGCTAATAACATCGAGCCTCTTTAGCGCCTCGAACGCCCTGCCTTTAGCCTCTACGGATGGTGGCACAGGGCGGCATCACCCTCGTCCCCGATCGGGGTGAGGCGCCGGCAGATTCCTTGGCTGCGGTCTTTCGAGCCTCACCAGCCATCATCCATCCACCATCCACCATCGCCTCTTCTTTTAGTCTTTGACATTTATTATCTCGTGTCCCTGCGTCCCCTGGGCTTGCAAGATGGCCATCAAGTGAGATGAACATGATCCCGTAGGGCTATCGCAATACTAACGTCACTGCAGCTACCTCATCTTGCTGTCCAGACAGGGCAAAGTGGTATGCTCATTTCCCCCCCCCGGTTGCCCACCGTGGTCCGTTTGGCTGACCTCAAATCTGTCGAAATAGCGCCTGGCAAAGTGGTTCACAACCCTCTCGCCGAAGGAGAAGGCCAAAATCATTAAGGATGTCTCTCAACTTGTTCTCTCGCGGCGAACTCGAATGTGCAATTTTCTCGAATACAAGGGTGCGGCTTACCTACATCACGCACACTGTCAATTTCCATCACTACTCTTTCAATTTCTTGCCGTGAACTGTCCTTTCTCTGTTCCATGTTTTGAAACTGACACTATTCTCCTCTCATCAGAATCCAAAGTGGTCTATCGTCGCTATGCCTCTCTGTTCTTCATCGCCGGTTGTGCCTCCACCGATAACGAACTGATCACCCTCGAGATCGTTCATCGATACGTGGAACAGATGGACAAGTATTATGGAAACGTGTGCGAGTTGGATATCATCTTCAACTTCCAAAAGGCATACTTCATACTGGATGAACTCCTTCTGGCCGGCGAAATGCAGGAGAGCAGCAAGAAAAATGTGCTACGATGTATAAGCCAAGAGGACAGTCTCGAGGATATGGAGGTGAGTTGCCGTGTGCGAGTGCTCCTTCGTCCCTCGTCTCTCTGTGCACTGCGCGAGATTGCCGTTTCCTTCCCCGAGCTCAGCTCCCGCTGCCTGCGTCGTCGTCGTCGCTGTGGCGCGCCACACCCATCCCGGTCTTTTCCTCCCTGTCTTTCAAGCTACTCACGAGTCCGGTGCAAACCCAGGTCGAAGAAGAGGTCACGAAACTCATGTAGAACATGGTCCCGAAACACACCCTCTCATTCGTGGCCGTCCCTACGTTGCCTCTTTGAATCCTGCCGAAGTCGATGCCACCCCTTTCTCTCTCTCCGAAGCGCTCCTTGCCAATGTTCCGAGAATGATAAGATAACGGTTATTGACGCATTGCAATTCTGCAGAGCACCGAAGCAGCATTGAAAGATGGCGGGTTATTATGATATGGCTGGCCGCCACGCCGTTTTACGATTTATTGTGAGTCCATGGGAGGGGTTCGGGGCAGGCGTTGAGGGAAAGATACCCGTGGGGAACAGACACATGGACCTTGCAAACAAGGTCTCGTCATCTTTAGTTGCCAATGCGCAGCTAAAGCATCATGTACAGTTTACGGAGTATGAGGCGATGATACAATTATTGAGCATGTCTTACATCCATCCCGGATTGCTGGCTAACGCATGCAGCAAACCGCAACCACCCGGAGGCGTCGATTGCATCTCGTTGCCCAAGGAAGCTCTCACGTTGCTGCCTGCGGCTCTCCCGGCGGCTGCCATTGACTTGATGAATGCGCTGCCGAATCTTGAATTGCCGTGAGCACGAAACCATTGTCGTCGCCTCCGTTCGCGCATGTGCAGGGAGTGGGGCGCCTATTGGCTGGCCGGACATCTCACGTGATGCGCCCGCGTGGCTCGGTGGGCTTGGTCGCTTCCCGCGCGGCGCCCGCATGATTGATTGATTGATTGATCGCCTCCCCCGTGTGCAGCCTGCAATCGTCAACCGCCGCCCTCGACTCAAGTTGGGTCACTTCTCCGCCCGCGGCTCAACCTCACTCCTGCTCCCAACTCTCACCTCCTCACTTCCATCACAACACCTCAACCGCATCACCTTCTTCGCATGGCGCTCCATCACCATCTTTTGGCCTGCTAGACGTTCGTCGTCTAGCTACCCGCATCGCCGAGAGCTGTCTCTGCAGCCAGCCCGGATATCTCTTCGTTTCGCGATCGCTTAGCCCTCTCAGGCCGACCGAGTCATCATCCAAACGCCACGCATCCGACGCCGCATAATCTCTCGCTGTTCAGAAAGCGATCGCCGACGACCAGTACTGCTTCGAAAAAGCCAGCAGCAAGAACGCGACCCCATTTCAACTCCTCGTGCCTGTTTGCGATGCCGCAGATCTGAACTGCCCGAGCAGACGCAGCCAAAATGAAGGTAAGGCTGAACCCGGCGACATTTCCTCTGTCGCATGCCCTCATTCTGGTAGATACTGACGCGTGGTCCTAGTTTATGCCTAATCGCGACCTTGATGTCGTCACCTCAGCCCTCAATTTCACGACCCCCGATCTCCATGTCGTAGGCGGGTGCGATTTGTACACGACCAAGGCAGCAGGAGGGGACAAGAAGCTATACAAGAACATCGAAAATGGCCTGGAAGCGCAGTACAAATCGAATCTACAGTTCTCCAACTCGCTATCTCCGCCCCAGGCGCATGTCATGGCCTCGAGTTTGAATTTGAGTCGCAGCAGTCCGTTTGGGAATCTAGGGATGATCAGCTCGAGAAGAACCTACGCCTATCTTATTGCCACCCTAAATGCGAGCCACCCTGACTACGACTTCTCCCACATGCTGCGGCCGACAGATTTCAAGCGCGAAAAGAGCCTGCGCCATGTTATGAACACCCTGGACACCGCAATGTACAACCTCCGCCCTCGGCCGCTCAATTCATTCATCAATGTCCCTGGCCTGGCACCCGAGTCGGCGGGTCCTCCCTCCAGCCAGGTGCACTGGGGCCCCAGCATGTGGAGACTGATTGATCAACAAATGAGTCTGCGCGATTGTTCCGTCTACCGATACGCCCCCGAAGACTTGGACCCGTTTGAGGATGACGATGAAGGATCCATTTGGTCGATGAACTACTTCTTCTTCAACAAGGCACGGAAGCGAGTGTGCTATCTGTACCTACGAGGCATCAGCATTCTAGCAACGTCTAAAATCGATGATCTCCAATCCCAAGCGAAAAGATTTGCCGACGAGGAGTCAGACGGATGGGCCACACCGGACCTGGGAGCTCATAAGAGAGCTAAGTATTGGCTTGGTGACCGAGATGATCTCGAGGGAGTGAGCAATGAGGACCGGGCTATCGCAATGGCGCAGAAGCCAGCCCACGAAGACATCTCAGGATCACGAAGCGAAGATGACTACTTCCTCCCACCGGCCCGGCCTGTCGTCGACGAACATGACAACTACATACTCAGTGACGAAGAAGTCCGGAGTTTGAGGAGCAACAGTAAGAGCACGACGAGGGATATGAGTGAAGAACTTGGCGAGGAAGTCGTTGGCCGGATGGAAGTCTGAGGATCCATCCGGCCGTCCTATCTTCTTGCGACAAATTTGGATCTCAACGATGGATATGAGGATTGCCTCGGTTTCTTGTACAGTACTAATATTGATACCCAGAATGTTTATGGCGTTTTCGGACAGGCCGGTGTGAGCGGCTTGACGAATTTGCCACGGACAACCCAAAGGTTGGAGGAATACTCGTCTTTTTTAAGGTGTTTTTGGGCTTGGGCTTGGGTTTGGGTTTGGTTGTTTCTTCGTCTCAGGGGCGTCGTCGATGAGGGCGCTTTGAGTTGATGGTTTGGTACCGAGGAGATGATCACAGAATGGACTTGGGAACCAAGGTCCCTCAATAAATGAACCACTGGTTCTTAGCTACGTTAGCTGCCACGAATAGCATTTCCGTCGATTTCTTTGTCCGTTAGCTCTACTAGTAGGTGGTTGAAGGCTTGATAGCAAGCTGCCTTTTTGCCCCTTCAACATGCCTATTGGCAATGGCGTCGCACTTCCTCCGCAATTCGCTGGGAGGGCGTCGGTTGTCTTGATTGGCTGCTTGAGTCGCGTAGGAACCACGTCTCCTCATCCACCTTTAAAACCACCATCAGAGGCACACCGTTACATATACCCAAAAGGTCCCAAGATCGGAAACCTCTCTGCTATTTTCCGAGAGCGTTCAACATGGGTGAGAAGGAGGACAAAGAGAAGGCCGAGAAGTTGGCAGCCGCAAAGAAGAGAGTTAGTTCTCCCGCTCCCTGCTCCACGCCGCCAGACTGGACGGTATCCGACCCCGATGCTAACAATCATAACTGCAGGTTGCACAGTTACAGAAAAAGAAAAAGGCCGCAGCTGCCGGACCCAGTGCAGGAGCGAAGTCGGCGAAAGGAAAGGCGAAAGATGGAGAGACTTCCAAAGATGATGAGCAGGAGAGTGGAGAGGCCAAACTCGATCCAGAAGAGCAGGACGAGAAAGTGGAGGACGAGGCAACTGGAGATGCTATAGAAAAAGAAGATGAGAAAACCATACCCGACGCCCCGACCGAATCCGCAACTGCGGATGAAGAGGCTCTTAACGAAGCGGTGGGAGCAGCCAACGCTAATTCACCTGCTGCGGACACGACTTTGTCCCCAACCACGGTATCTCCTCCGCCTGCAGACCAGGACTCTACGTCTTCGACGAAACGACAATCTACACGGCATCCGAGCATTAGCCTCCAGAGCAAGATCCGAAGCACAAGCTTCCGAGACAACGGACCTTTAAGCCCGGCAGCGGTGCCGGGCTCCCTTTCCAGAATCGAGGAACTGGAGCGGGACAATAAAAAGCTGGCTAAGGAGGCCGAAGACCATGAAAATCGATGGCGAAAAGTGGAAGAGGAGTTGGAAGAGCTGCGCGAGCAGAATGCCGAGAAGTCGCTTTCAGGCGCGGGAGAGTCCAAGGCGGAGATCCAGAAACTCAGAGCAGAAATTGAGACCCTGAGACGACGAACGAGCACATCAAGAAAAGAAATCGCCCATGGTGGTGGAGACGACGTTGACTCGTTGAAGGCCGAGCTGGAGAGGAAAGACTCAACGATTGCGGACATGCAGCTCGAGATATCGAGGCTGCGAGGCCAACTTTCCAGTCAGACGCAAGGATGTGAGACGCATGGCGAGCAGATCGCCGCTTTACAAACTTCATTATCTGCTGCCGAAGGTAGACTGAAAAGTCTCGAGAGCGAGTTGTCAGATGCAAAGAAGGCGCTGTCCAAGGCCAGCGAGAAGGCGGTGCTCGATGGGACCGAACGGACAAGCAAAGACACGAAGATCCGGAACCTGGAACGAGAAGTTCAGGAGGCTGTTACTCAAAGAGACGAAGTGACGAAGAAAGCCGAGCAGCTGGACAAGAAAGTTGAGGCGATGAACAAGCTGCACCGAGAGGCCGAATCACGACACGCATCGAAGCTGGCCACTGCAGAAGCCACCGCTAGAGAGATCCCGAGTCTACGTGCGAAGGTGGAGAAGGCTGAGAGCGAGACGGCACGTTTGAGAGAAAAGCACAAACGGGTGATGAGTGGTGATGGAGGAGGCGACGCCCTCGACGAACTGGAGGATGAAGAACGGCAAAAGCTGGAACGACGCATCCGAGAACTCGAAGGCCAAGTCTTCGATCTCCAAAGAGGTGTCTGGAGAGACAAGAGGGTACAGATGCAGCCTCGCGGCGACGAAGGCTCAAGGACGTCGCTGGATCCCGGGGAGGATTTCGACGAGGTGGACCTAACAGGTTCTGGCACGGGCAGTCGAAGGAGGAGCTTCGCCAATGCTCTTCAGCAGCAACAAACTCGACACTCGGGATTCACACAGGTCCTGAGCTCGGGGCTCGCGGCCTTCAGAGCCAACACCACATCTCCCGACACACAATCCCGGTACAATAACAATCGGCCACGGAATGACTCGCTACTTCAGGAGTTTGAAGACGATGACACGTTTGACGAAAACGCTTTCGCGCACGCGCAGAGGGAGGAAGAGGCGCGGAAGATGGTCGAGCATGTGAGAGAAGTCAAGAAGGGCCTGAAGCAGTGGGTGGGATGGCGATTGGATCTGGTTGATGCGCGACGAGCAGGCGCGGGCGTTGGGTTTGGAGAGCTCTTCGAAGTGTAGAGAGAGGCCCTGAAAGAAAAGGAGCGAGGCGAATGAGATGATGATATAGATGATCAAAGATCTAAAATGACTTTTCTGCTCAAAGGGAGAGAAAGTGACGCGTCTGCACCAGCACATTCCAGAAATCGTTCCCATTCCATCTTTTCCTTGTTGCAACTTGCAAGGATCCCATTCTCACCTCAGACCATCAGCGTGCTTGCTGTCCTTGTCCTATTTACTCTCCTTTGCAATCTGGTGCAATGCCTTCTCGTACTCCTCGACCTCCTTTGCTCCCACCAGTGTGATGTCTCGCTTCTTACCTTCGATCACAATGTAGGGCACCGAGTCCACGCCGTTGCTGGCCTGTTCACGCACCAAATTCTTCACGTCCATCATCCCGTCATTCTTGTCCTCGATAAACGCCTTCGCCTCGTCCGGGGAGATTCCGGCGGCCGTCGTCGCCGTGAGCAACGTCTCGTCCGAGGAGGGGTTCTGTTCCTTCTCGAAGTACTGGGAATACAAAGCTGCAGGGGAGAACAGCCATTGAGAAGACAAAGTAAGCCAATGGACTCTTCCCACTCTCGCTCGCCTTGTGGTGTTCTCACCGTTGACGATCTTGTCAGCCGTCTCCGCGCCCTTCTCTTCCTGGAAATGCTGTATCACCCGATGAGCGTCCATGGTGTTGGCGACCGTGCCGCCGAACTTGAAGTCGATGCCGGCGCTCACTCCGTACGCGGTCATCAGGGTCATGTACATCTTCATCTTCTCCTCCGAGTCGCCGTATCTCGTCTTCTTGTACCAATCATACTTGTCCTCGCCTTCCTTCGTGGCGTCGGGATACAGCTGGTACGGGAAATACTGGACGGTGAAGGAGGCGTTTTTGGCGTCGTCGCTCTCGCGGTATCGACGAAGGGCTACAGTAAAGACAGTGTCAATGTCAGTGAGAACGAGACCAATACGCCGATAATGCGCCTCATGCCCGACATCTCTAGCATCGTCGTCGGTGCCCGGGAGCTGTACGGACCTTCATCCAGCCTGCGCTCCGCCAAAACTGCCAGTCAGCGAGCCAAACGGGAGTTCAACAGCATGCTGTGCATCGCGGGAACAGACCTTCGTTTGGCTAAATATGTCCTGCGAGGTGAGACCGATCAGCCCAGTCTCCCACAGCTGTCAACCAGTGCGCTGGCCAGCGGAATGTCTTACCATGGGCAGATGGTGTCCAAGGTGAACGAGACTTGTGCTTCGTACGTCATGTTTGGGTCGGGCCCGATTTCTGCAGCTTTCCAGCGTTCTTGACAGCAGTTGAGGCCGAGGGGAGAGAGAGATCCCACAGGTGGAGGCTGCACGGTTCGGTTTACAGGTCGACTGCAGTGGACAGAGAACGGCTCGACCACGTTTCTTCTGCCTTGGATTTCAATTCCGCAAGGTCGACATCACCTCACAGGTCACCGGTGACGACGTTGAGACATCACCATGGAGGCTGACGGTGGCATCACTCATGTCTCTCTCCTCACTGGATCTCCCCGCCCGAGCGGTCTGGTTGACTACTGAACCGTGGGAATGGTTCGTCATTGGCTTGGTCCTCTTCCGTTTGAGCGATGCGGAGTCGAGAACAGTGCAAGACTTGAGGACGTCCCTTCATTCAACTCTGCTGTCACGATGCATACGACGATCCCTCACTACGGTCATGGGAGGACAGACCAGACGGCGAACTCTGCGAGTGTGTCTCGAGCACACTCGATATTACGAGGACTCGTGCTCGCACTCTACTCGTAGAACAAACAGAAGGGCTGGAGAAGAGCTATTGGCTGCGTAACCAACCGCCTTGACAGCGCTCACGGAGAAACTCTGGGCTCATGCGCTCGTTTAGCCCAGAGTTCAACCTCCTCCGATCGGCGGGACAACCGTGCGGTCGACGACGAGAAGCACGCCACCTGGAACCAAGCCTCCGCGGTGACAGCGAGCACGGATGTCAGGGCAACAATCGAGGCCCGAGCTGCCCAGGCTGAGCCTGACTGTTGGCTCAGCTGCTTGTTTTTCTCTCTGGGAAACCCCTGCATGGCGCCGGCAACCGAGTCCAACCAGCCTTCGAAACACCCTTGGCGGCGCCCGGTCCGTTTCAACTATGAAGCCAGCCTTCCTATTCGCACCTGAGCGACGACAGCCCGCTCTGCCAGCCTCTCCCGGTCTACAGCGCCATCTTCCGAGCAGTCAGTCGGGGCCGACGACGAGGAGCCAGGGCCTACTCTGCATATCCCTGCATTCAACATTGGGCGCTTCTGCTCCTGCCGCCAGCCTTTCCCGAGCTCCACCCCTCTATTCTACAGTGAATATACTTTGTCCCAGCCTGTTCGGGGCCCGTGCCCCCCTTTTCTATACAGCGGGCGAGCATCATGCACGCCCGTGGTTCCCCATGGACTTTCGATATCATTGAGAATTTTCACATTCACATCTTGCCCTGCCCCCCTGACTCAAGCACTAGTGATGGCTGGCATCCAATTATCGTTCCCAGTCACCTGCGGATCCATTCAACCTCCTCGCTTTGCATGACGTCCCTGAGCCCGTCGAAGGTATTTGAAGACGTTCCTCGATCGTGTTGTCGATTTTGTTTTCTGTCATCCTTCGTTGTCAGGTCTCTCACTACTCTTGCTACATAGAGTCCTTCGTTCATCGACACATACACGATTTGATCATCAAGCTTCTGAGGAACTTCACACTCAACCTCAACACTACCAACCTACGTTTACCACATCCACTACACACTATCTTTCCAACATGAAGGCTGCTCTTATCCTCGCACTGGCGGCGCTTGCCGTTGCAGCTCCTGAAGGCGGACCAGGCGGACCCGGCGGCGGCAGAGGTGGCTTCTGGGGAGGTGGTCAAGGAGGTCAAGGCGGACCTCAAGGCGGACCTGGAGGACCAGGAGGCCAAGCCGGTCCCGGAGGTCCTGGAGGTCCTGGAGGATTTGGAGGACCTGGAGGCCGTGGAGGTGGCGGTCCTGGAGGTGCCGGCGGAGATGGCAACTGGGGAGACTGGACAGACTGTGAGACATCAACTATTGCTCCCTCCCCTGCCCCGATCACAACGACCACGGCTCCTCCGCCGCCGCCCCCAGCACCCACCACCAAGCACACCTGGGGAGACTGGACGTCATCGGTCATCCCTTCGCCCATTCCTATCACGACTACAACAACTAAGTCTGTTTCTCCCGCTCCAGCTCCCACGACGCACCACTGGCAGGATTGGACTTCCTCTGTTGCTCCGTCTCCGATTCCGATTTCCACAAAGACCACCAAGTGGGAAGACTGGTCCTCAGTTGCGCCTGCTCCGATCCCGACAAAGACTACCAAGTGGGAAGACTGGTCCTCTGTCCAGCCCGCACCCCTTCCGACATTGACTACCACCAAGAAGTGGGAAGATTGGTCGTCTGTCCAGCCAGCTCCGATCCCGACTTCTTCTCACAAGTGGGAAGATTGGTCGTCTGCCGCGCCCTCGTCCTCGATACCGATTTCCCCCGTGCCAATCTCGACTTCTTCTCACAAGTGGGAAGATTGGTCGTCTGCCGCGCCCTCGTCCTCGACGCCGATCTCACCTGTGCCAATCTCGACTTCTTCTCACAAGTGGGAAGACTGGTCGTCAACCTCATCAGTCACTCCGGCGCCGACAACGCCATCAACCACTGTGAGACCTACACCGTCTTCCACGTCGGTGGCTCCCAGCACCTTCACCGGTGCTGCGGCTACCCTCCCTACCGGAGGAGTCAAGATGGCCGGTGCCGCTGCCGCCTTCCTGGTCGTCGCCATGCTATGATCGACCTCGAATTGTCCCTTTTCCAACAGCGTCAACTTTCCATTCGTTGATTTCCCGCTTTGCTCGGGAGATCCAAGGGCGGCACACGAATTCACACCTGGTGCAATATGCACATTCGGGATTCTTTGGGCGGCTCAATTTCACCAACAAACATTTTCGCTAATGACCCGTGATACGAACCAACAACACTGCACTACAGCACTTGACGACACTCATGATCACTCCTTTACCATGAGTTCACAAATCAGCATTTGAGAACCACAGCATATGGACCCAAGGAGGCCAAAACCAGATCTCGACGAAAAGATTCTGGATTGTACGAGAAGAATATAGAAGCAAGACAACCGGTTTCGGTTTTTTGGATTTACAGGACAAACGCAAAACACACAGACACGGCAACTATTCGAGAATTGGGAGGATCGCGAGAGCGGGTCTTTTGGAGACCTTCTTTTCTCTCGCGCTTTGTACAACTTTTTTGGTCTGGCATCAATAGGGATAGCATAGCAATAGTGAATGGGTGTGACTCGCCTGCATAATTTTTGCAGTCCAGTCCAGTCCGAAGCATTTGAACAACAAAATGCTACAATACGAAAAAACATTCGAAATTAAACTTCACTCTCTTCTTTTTCCATTGCCCTTTGTCTTTTTGCTTTCTTGCTCATATTCACTCCTCTGCACTTAGACGATCGAACCGAAAAAAGAAGGAAACCTACAGTAAGGTCCATACAGCACTGCCGCACTCGAGAGTCGAGGATCAAGACAAGACAAGACAAGAAATAACACAAGCAATACCAGCCACTCCGGTCAAATCTATCAAGGTCACTCGACACTCGCTCATGGCCGTCGTCAATACCAGGTCGACAACAGGGCACGCACGGCCCTACCGTCTGGATTCTGGATCTGTGAACAACCAGCACACTCGTGATATCGCTGTGGTCCGTGATCTGGGTCTGGGTCCGGGCTCTGGCCCTCGCGCCACGACGGCCGGAGGCTGGGAACCGACGGTCTCAAACTGCACGTCATTTTGATGGCCGGTCTGGTCTGTGTGTGTACGAGTAGGTGGCACAGTGGTGTTCGACGCGCATTGCATTGCATTTGCATGACTCGTGGTCTTGCACGCGATCTAGAGTAGGTCTAGGTCTGAGTCTGAGTCTGCATTCAAGTTTGCATCCGAGTCCGAGTCCGTACTGACTGACCAGCTGACTGGCTTCGCGACCAGGGTCCTTGTGTTCCGACTTGCAAGTTGCCAGAGACTAGGGACTGGGAACTGCGGAGGTGGGATGTGATGGGGGAGGAATTGACTGCCTTGCATTCCATCGAATCGCATCACAATCGTATGTGTCTGTGTGTCTCACCCTGGGTAACACAGCATAATGCAAGCAGAAGTCACGGGCGCAGAGGGAAAGGAAAGACATGACAATGACAACGACATGCTGCACCACCTCACATCCTTTTGCCTCGAGTAGTTGTCGACTCGCGAGTCGGGTCTCCAAGCCATCGGCATCGGCATAGCATGTCATCCGAGCAGCGGAGCGTGCTTGCTTGTCTGCTTCTTCCTCGCTTCTTCCTCGCTTCTTCGCCTCCGCCTTCAATCATTTCCACCGGGGAACACATGTCTTGGCTACTGCTGTTGTGTGTGCAAAGTAGCGAAGTCAAAGTACATACGGATTATGGAGTTCGATAAAATGTCAAAGCACAAATCCACCCACACACCTAAAGACCCTTTCTTCCCCAGCCTTCTCCTTCCCTTGTTGCTTTCTCATCATCTTCCGCCGTCGCCGTCGCCGATGACGGACCGAGCGGCGGGGGGAGAGCAAAAGAAGAAACCACGCTGCAAGTTGTACGTACAGCATTGTGATATCAAGCGATGTGGCGGTTGTGGGAAGCTGAAACACGTCAAAAAGGTGCCATTTTCTCGCTTGTCTTCCGCGCTCTCGCTACAGTGGATGCGGGGCCAGCCAGCCTTCTTCTTTACTCTACTCGGTCTTGGAATCTTGTGTTATCACATTTTCTTTGTCGCTTTTGATGTTCTTGGTTCTCGCTACCTGGGCTTAGAGAGCGAACACCCATCCGCCTGTTGTGGTGTCTTGTGCCCAAGACTCGTACATATGTGGTGGCGGTTCCTCAGGCCAAGGAGCCGTGGACTTGGGTCGATTCCAGCCTTACGAATACTCGAATCGAATCGAATTGAATGTTCGATCATGACCACTTTCTCCATAAAGCATTTGTTAACTCTCAGAGATGAAAAGATTCTTCCTGCACGGCGACTCGTGACTTCTTCCTTCCTTCCTACCTTCCCGGCCCATACAGTAAGGAGAACTTTCCCACTGTCCCCTTGTGGCTTGCATTGGTTACCGGTGCCCAGTAGCGCCGACTTATGTGAGCTGATATCCCCTTACCGAAGTCGGTACGTATCTGCCTGAAAATCCCGAGTGCCTGGAGTCGATCCTATCGTCTATGATAAGACCTCTGGAAAAGAGTTAAGTAGATGTGCTTTTCCTATCCGATGTGATGCGATTGGATGGATGGGACTGCTGGTTCGGTTAGGTCTTCCAGGGCATCGGCGCCGTGGGCGGCTAATAATGGCAAAGTGCTAAAGTGCCATGACATGACATGAACTGCACTGTAATGCAAGGCGCCGCCAGTGACCCAACATCCAACCCCGTGCCGACCTGACTGGATGTTGGATGCAGCGTTGGGACTTGGGGGAGCGAAAGCATAACCGCCGTTCCCGTCGTTTCATGATTCAAAGATGAAACAACAGTGACTGCTTTTTTCTCCTGAGAAACGGTGGGTAAGAGGAGACCATGACTCCATAGTACATGCATGCGAGTACTGTAGTATGCATACAGTAGAGAGCGGATCAAGGCCCGCAAAGTTCGAGTTCGTTCTCTTTCTGTCTCCTCCTCGCATGGACCCCTGAAACATACATACAGACGTGATGTGGAGATGTTTTTTAGTCAATTCCGCTCCGCTCCTCGATTGGGAAGACCCTTTCCTGTCCATGTGAAAGTCTGGAGGGAGTTAAGGGCTTGATACTCAGCGCTTCCTTTCAGGGGGGTGACCTATCGACCTCTGCACATGCAAGAAAGAGGGTTGATCTTTTTTTTGGGTGCATTGTTGTGGTTAAGAAATGTGGCTTTTTCGATCCGAGATCTGAAACGCCAGGAATGCGGCGATCATGCAAGGGTCGTCACTACTGGTGGACTTTTGGGGGCGGAGGATACGTACGAGTAGAAGCGAGGGAAGAAGTGGAGAGTCGAGAGGCTGCGAGGAAAAAAGGGGGTGGCGGTCAGGTGACTTCACGTGATTTGATGTTCGACATCAACTTTGAGTGTGACGGGTGATGAACGGCGAGAAGTTGCAGTGTGAAAAAAAAGTAGATGTTCAAAACAAAATCTGTTCAACGTCTGGATTCCGAATGTGTTCGTCTGGGGACTGAGAACGCGGGGTGTGCAACATCACAGAAGTAACCGCAATGCTGTACTGGAACTCCTCGAGTCACCTTTTTGATATCCACGCCCAAACCAAACGCTCGTCTGAATGCCTGTGATTGTTTTGCCACCGAGTGCTTGGAAAGTTGTTTCAATGGATTTTGGATCTCTTCCTACCCTTTTTTGGCCGTGGATCTCATTGTTCGGAAAGATGTCCCGCACAGCTTCGTCGAGTTTGTATATTGGTCTCAGAGATTCAACATGTAGTCGTCATGTGCATCATCTGTCTCTTGCAATCAGGAGATCTGAGTTGAATGATGCCATGTAGCATGCACTTTCCCCGTTTTCCAAAGCAGGAAATATTCACTTGACCTCACCAGGGCGGATCCTTCACCTCCCATCGTCAACATCACCTGACCTCGAGGGGCCGGCAGAATATCCAGTGGTTATATTTTTGAAGTTCACATTTGTTTCCAACAATCTCATATCTATCCCGGGTTCCGACCTGGCAACTTGGCCTAACAGTTAAGATGTCAGCTAGTTGGGGCGTAAGGGTGTGGCCACCAGGTATGAGGCAGCTTATCTTGGGATAGCATCACACAAAGTTGATCTCCCTGACCCCGAGACAGGGTTCGAGCCGAAAGTGGAGGTAAATGCGCATTAAGTCGGGATTACCAAAACGAGTAGGATTCGAACCTGGGTTTCTTCCGAAAATCGGCTCAGCTTGTGAGTGCAGTAGGAAGAAGGTAACCTGACGAAGACACGCAAAAAACCGATCACCTCGCCGATCTGGTTTACCTCGATCCAACCTCAACTACCACCGGGTAGCTGGGCTTAGGATTAGAGTTTTTGTGGTTTTGGATGAGGGCTCCTTCTTTGTGTGTGTGTGTGTGTGTGTGTGTGTGTGTGTGTGTGTGTGTGTGTGTGTGTGTGTGTGTGTGTGTGTGTGTGTGTGTTTCCTTTCCAGGAACTTCGCGTCGGTCGAGTCGTGGGCGATGAGGTGCGGTACTATGTGAATGATATTCGAGGCTTGGCGGACACGTGGAAGTAGATACAGGGGATACTCAGCGTGCATTCAAGGCATCTTGGATCGCCATTCACAAAATGTTTCAGTGTTTGATTCTTCACTGCTCTTCGTCTGTGGTAGTCGCCGAATATGTTATCCGGCCTCGCCAGCACAGCGCGCTTTCAAGGAAGGATACAGTCTGCACAAAGGTACCATCAAGGCAGCCCGGGAGCAACGTTCATTATTCAGTATTCGAGGAGGGCAAGTTCCTTTGCCTACAAACATCTCGGTGGAAAAGGGGGATTGACGTTCATTCGGCAAACCTGTCACTGTTGTCTTCTCTTACTGTTTGTTACTCTTAATAACACAGCAGGAGGAAATGCCGTCTCAACCGGTGCCCAGATTGGGACTAGTGGAATCCAACGTTTCTGGACAAATTGCCCGATGTCGTCAACTGCCAGGACGAAGGGGGTTTAGCTCATCTCATAGTCGGATGTCAGTGGATCAGAGACGGCCAGATTCAGATTAGTGAGGAATCGCTTAATCGAAGCGGGACACAAAACAGTGGGACAATCCGGACATCCGTAGTACACTTTACAAACGGGATTTTTTCATCCGCGAGGCTCACAGCAAGCATCATATATCCACAGTATCTTGTTATCGCGAGAGAGCCTATTCTTGCTCTTCCTCCCACGCGGGACGCCAAATTAATCTCCTTGACTCGGCTGATATTGTCGAGCACGTTATGCGTCTGGTCTCAACACAAATAAAACGCATCACTGCCTCCGTCAATGGTGGTCTGCGAGGCATATACAGAGTGAACGCGCATTTTCCAGGGCCATATCTGTCAGAACAGTATGACAAGGCGCGTGTTATCTCATCACCTGACTTTGTTGCAGTCAAAACATGAAGATGGCAGTACGAGTAGAGTACATAAGTGGGTGTACATTCAGTATCAGCTTGGGCCACGGAATTGACCCTCAGCAATTTATCTATAACCTAGATCTTGAACTCGGGACTACCTGCGAGTAGTGCTCGTACCTAGGTAAGGTTGACAAGTGGAGGAACGGTGGCTTGCGTTAAGCCAAGCATTGCATTCACTATTCTTGTCCCCGCATTGTTATGAGTCCTCTACCTTGACTCTGAGCCCAATGCTGGTCTGCCAGTGTGCTTACTGTTTCCAAACACGTGGGCTCAAGCCGCAATCTCTCAAAGGTCCTCGCCTCTACGAGCATAAACAAGCCCACAGACCGTGCAGCTGCTGGTTAACTACCGCGATAAGATATTCAGTCTATTTGGTGCTATCATAACGATTTGCTGTCAAATATGGCAACACAACACAACATACTGCTTGCTTCTTTACAGGGGATCTCCAGAAAACACCAAGTCTGTCTCCCGAGGCTGGATCCCACAAGATGTTTCTGTTTTTCTTGCTGACTGGGACGAAGTAAGGGCTACTGTGGTGGAATGTACCACACGACGGTGTTATAAGCTGTGTATTTAAAGTTCCTGTTGAAGCGGCGCCAGTACGATGTGACAGCACCAGAGTTTCGGGATTCGTATAAATTGGCCTGGGCAAAGATGGAGTTGGTCTGGTCTAGATTCAAGGTTGCAGCCACTGGCGTCAGAGAATCCGAAAGAATGGATATACCCTTGTCCAACCAAGGGAGATTTGACATCTTGGTACCGGGTCCAGTTTTCAAACTCCATGGCCTATCTGTAGCTGTTTTCTATCCTCGTGATTCTAGACGGCAACTGACTTCTGTCCCTGAAAACCGGCTTTGGAGGAGCGTTGAAGCACATACTCCGAAAGCTTAGCGAGATTGTGAGCGGACTGTTTAAATGTTATGAGCACTGCAATGTCGCCAACCCACTCAAAGCAGATGGATACACCCAAGTCCCGCTATGGGAATAAGTCGGCACAACAGCTGCCATATGGCAGAATCTTGGGTGAATGGCATTTATCATCAGATAGACGACTCCATCTCATCAATGAATTTGTGATTGCGTTCCACGGGCCTCCCAGAAAGCAAGCGTGGCCCCAGATATGCCCTTTAAAGAGTGAGAGGCAGCATAAAGCCAGTTCCCCAGTGTTTGAAACTGTAAACATTCTTCCTCGCCGTTGCGCGACACCACACTCTTTTCTCTGACCGTAGTCTTTCCTTGCCAGGAAATGCAGATCCCAATTCTGTGGCTGCTTGCCGGCTCTGCCACCGTTGCTCTGGGTGCCGGTGGCTCTGCGAACGGCAAATCGGGTCCCCTGGCCACCGTTTCACCATGTCCTGTTGCCGCCGTTGCACCGTCGCCGATCACGGTGACGGCCCAATATCAGCCTGTGTCGACGTGTGTGGCCTCTTCCACGACCTGCGCGAACAATAAGCGCAGATGCCGAACCGAATACGAGTATAGCACTTACGACTATGTCTCGACCGTTATCCCCTGCCCCTTCGGGCCCTCGTCTGTCAGCACGATCACGAAAACCGAGCAGAAGGTCCTGGTCTCACGCACTATCTCGACCAAAACCAAGACACATGTGACCCAGGTATCCTTCACGACCGGGAGAGGCAAGCCGACGACCACTTCGACAACGCTCACCTCTTATACCACGCTGACCAAAGAATGGAACGCTGTGTATAAGAATATCGGGCCCTCTGCCATCCCCGGCTACCGTGGCTGCGGCTTGTGCCACGAATGCGACAAAGCCCAAGTGCTTGAAGTGACCGAATGCGAAAAGAGACCTCAGCTCCCCCAGGCTTGCAGCGCCTGGCCGGAGACGTGGATCTTCCAACCAACCTCTGCCAAATCGACAGCGGCCGCAGTCTGTACAACGCGCGCTGCCGTCAAGTCTGCCGGCCTCTATACCTTTGGATTCCCGCAGCGAGCGTCTACCACGATGCGAGTCCCTCGTCGAACGATCTCGTATACGGATGGCCGTGGCAAGGTCGTGACCACAACCATCACCGAAACAGTCACTGTCCTGACCCGCGACTGGACAGCCTGGGTGACCAGATCTTGTGCACGACCTACAGTGTTCGACTTCAAGCTCACCGTAACAAAAACCATCTACTTTACCGTGCCTCCATTTACACCTCCTTGGCCAAAGCCTACCAGTGTCCCAGTCCCACACACGTGGGGAGATTGGACAAAGACTCCTGTATCGACGACGTCAACTGTTCAGAGCACTACCGGGTCAAGCACGGGCGTATCGTCAACGCTTTCGACCTCGACTTCTTCAGTGTCTACCGGATCGAGTAGCTCCGCCTCAAACTCAGGCTCAGTAACTTCAGTTTCGGGCAGCACAAGTGTCACCGCCTCAGTTTCGACCTCCTCCGGACCTTCCTCTAGCATGGGCCCACTTCCAGGGAGCACGACTTCCTCGGCTTTCACCCTGTCTTCTAGTCTCTCATCTGTCTCCAGCGCCAGCTCAACGCAATCGTCAAGAACCCTCACCACATTCCAATCAGTCACTTCTTCTTTTACTGGGCTTTCTACCGCTTCTACGGCGAGTGCAGGCTCGTCTAGCGACTTCAGCTCGGTTACTCAGTCGACTTTGCCTTCATCACTCAGCTCCATCACCGGATCGAGCCTCACGACTGCCTTGAGTTCCACCACTGCGTCGGGCTCAGTGTCCGAGACGGCAAGCTCTACTGCAGATTCGAGTTCCACAACGGCGTCGGCTTCAGAAACAGAGTCCAGCTTGTCCACGGCATCAAGCTCGTCTACAGAGACAGGATCTGTGACCGTATTGACTTCGGCAACTGAGTCAAGTTCAGCGACCGAATCCAGCTCCCTGAGTGATTCTACGTCAAGCTCAGGGTCTGACTCCACTACAGTCGAGCCATCTACAAGTGTCACTGCCACCTCTTCCTTCTCGGTTACCGCCACGACAGCTACAGCATCATCTTCACCCTTCCCAAGTGGCTTCTTGCTGGAAATCATTCCTTTGGTCACTACACGTCATCGAAGGAGACAAACTGTCTCAAGATTTGTCGGGTTCGATACTGGTGATGAGGGCATCGCCGTCGAAGGCAAACTACGGGCTGCCATCTTCTTCGCCGACAACGATGGTAAATTGGTCTCGGGTGGCAAATACGTCGGCACGGGCAAGACAGAGCTGCTTCCACCTGTGTTTCGCTCGTTCGATCTACCTGTCGGTTTCACGGTCTGGACTTTCAAGGACACCATTGGTGGGCTAGAAGGATCCTCTGGCTTCTGTGTAGACGAATTTGGCTTCGTCTCGGCAGTTGTTGGGAGTGATAGATGTACTGATCCTGTCCTTCTTGCCCAAGTGGAACGTAAGTGTTTGAGTCCCTCTGTATCATTTTGCCGTTCGAAGATCTGACAATCGTGTTCTAGCTCCTCCGTCCACCTCGACTACAAGTTCCGATGCAGCAACCACCTCCGCTACTGCCACTTCCGCTGCTGATACTTCATCTTCGTCCGGGGAAACGACGACTTCTACCGCCAGCGAGACCACCGGGGAGCCCTCCACAACTACCGAAGGATCCGTAACGAGCTCCCCCGTAGAACCATCATCGACTGCTACTGAGGAATCCACCACTACTTCGGCCGAAGAACAATCATCCACCAGCACTGCCGAGGAGCCGACTACAACATCGGCGGAGGATCAATCTTCCACTACTGCTCAGGAATCAAGCACGACATCGACAGAAGAGGTTACTACGACTGCAGAGCAGACATCCACCTCGGCTGAGGAACAGTCATCTACCACCGAGAGCTTGATCACGACATCGACTGGAGAATCCACCAGCACAACCGACGAGATTACGACCTCGACTGAAGAACAATCGACTTTGACCACCGAGCAATCAGCCACAACCACAGAGGAACAATCTACCACGAGCACGGAGGAACCGACCACGAGCACGGAGGAACCTACCACGAGCACGGAGGAACAATCAACCTCAACCACCGAGGACCTGACTACCAGCACAGTGGAACAGTCAGCCACGACAACTGAGGAAACGACCACAAGCACAGAGGACCAATCGACTTCCACCACAAAGGAAGCGACCACGATCACAGAGGATCAGCCGACTTCTTCCACCACAGAGGAAGCGACCACGAGCACAGAGGAAGCGACCACGAGCACAGAGGAAGCGACCACGAGCACAGAGGAAGCGACCACGAGCACAGAGGAAGCGACCACGAGCACAGAGGAAGCGACCACGAGCACAGAGGAAGCGACCACGAGCACAGAGGAAGCAACCACGAGCACAGAGGAAGCGACCACGAGCACAGAGGAAGCGACCACGAGCACAGAGGAAGCAACCACGAGCACAGAGGAGGCGACTACCTCCGCTGAAGGACCGACTACTAGCACAGAGGAACAGTCAACTACAATCACCGAGGAGCCGTCAACACCAACAAGTACGGTTGAAGGATCGACTACTAGTGACGGGCCTACGACCACCGCCGATATTGCTTGTCTGCAAACCAACACAATTGATGTCGTTAAAGATGGCAAACTGGTTGCGGAGTACATGAGATATTACCAAGGCCAGGGACTCGCCTTCGACCGTCTCCCGAAAGAAGAAAATACCTTCATCAGGCAGGCCTCCAAGACAGGCCGGTGTACCTTCTTGCTGGAGTGTGCCGCAGCGGCTTTACAGTCGCAGCCTCGTTCTGGTTCTTGGGTCGCCTACTATTACGAGAAAAGTGACATGTATCAGTGCCAGTGGTTTGATGATTCTGGCTCCCAGTCGGATTTCTCTATGAAAGATCCATCGATTGATTGGGCCTGGGGTTATAATTGGTTCTGGGCGCCTCCCGCACCGGCAACAACGACGACGACGACGACGCTGGAACAGACAACGACAGAACAGGCTACAACCACGACAGAAGCGCCTACAACAACAACGACAGAGGAAGTGACTACGACGACTACGACACAAGCGCCCGACTGTACGCAGACCGACACTCTCTCTATCCCTGGCGTCGGGAATTACCAGCAATTTTTCTCCGGTAGCGATGCCGGTTTTACACGCGTCGGGGAAGATGGCTTTTTAATACGCAATCCCAGCACGATATCTTTCTGTGACTTCGTCGAGCTATGTGCATCGTCGCAAGCTAAGACAGCACAGAGTGCTGGCCTTTTTACTGCAGCCATAGTCAGGTCGTCAGGTGTGTACACTTGTACGTGGTTTAACACAGGATCCGGCTCTGCGAAAGACATGAGGAACGGGGCAGATGTCTCGCTAATCCTGGGCTACAATTGGGTGAGTTAAAGGAAGGGGAGAGGCGCCGGGGAGAAGGTCTGAGGACAATGTAGAGACGTTCACCTTGTTTATGTGATGCTAAAGTGATAACTATTTGATTTCTTTTCTACCTAGGTACTATACTGTCCTTCTCCACTGATTCGGTATGATGCACATACTTTCAATATTACAAAGCTTAGAGTTGGGTGTATGATCATTGGAAAGTGCAGGTCCTATCTCTTTCAGTCGGAGCGGTGGCAGATCTCCTGGTTGCTTCTCATAGATTTGCAACGGGTCACTGTCAAACTCGAGTGAAAGGCCTGCTCCTGTACGGGGTCCCAGGGGGTTGTAACTTTTCTTCGGCTATACAAGCAGTGGAGTCAACTCTTGACCCTGAGTGGCTGTAAGATTCCTTGCACGTGACCGAGAACAGATGTACGCAAAAGCGGCGCGGTGCGGCGCGCCGGATTGAGCGATTGTCAATGTCGCCGACTTCTTGCCTATTTACTCCGCATCATGAGATGCAACTCCAATTCATCAAATGTGCACACGGTGCGCATGATACCTGCACGCTCCATACACGACAAAGCTCCGTTGAAGAAGATGTTGTTATAGCATCAGGACGGCATTGCATCCCTTTGGACGCCCTGGCTGACTTTGCCTAAGAGCCGCCAGCTCACCACATCCCACAGGCATGCGCCCAGCTTCCCGAGGAGCTGCGTGCCTGCGCCAGCTCTTCCGTGCCTCCAGACAGTGCGGTTGCCAACCGACACTGCTGCAACGACGCCCTATATCCAGCACAGCGAGCAGATTAAGGCTCCCGAGCCGAAGCCAAGTCGAGGCCGCGAAGACCCAGAGTGAGGTGAAGAAGGAGAAGCAAGAGGAAGGGGAACACGAGAACGGAGAACAGAGAACAGACGAGGACCACACTCAGCAACACAAGGAGAGACACCGAAAATCGATCTTTGACTCAATATCACTATCACCTACGGCGCGACGCTGGCTATGGCGCATTTTCTTCGTCGCTCCTCCGATCGCCGTCTTCTGTCTTCAATCCCCTCTGACGCTCATGCATGTCCACGGACCCTCAATGGCGCCGCTTCTCAACGTCAATTCCTCGCCTGACCTACCCCAGACCTCGGATACGGTCTTGGTTCAAAAGACCCTCTTCGCCGACTCACCTCTGATGGGAATTCGAACTCCCAAGTGGGACCTGCAGAGAGGACAAATCGCCGTGTTTCATGCGCCACACGATCCGACAAAGCTGGCGGTTAAACGGGTGATCGGCCTGCCCGGCGACAGAGTCAAGCCTCTACCCGGGTATCCAGGTGGAGACGAGCCGGTTGTCGTCCCGTACAACCATATCTGGGTCGAGGGCGACGCGAACAGCCGGGAGAAGAGCGTGGATTCGAACTGGTACGGCCCTATCAGCCAAAACCTGATCATCGGCTTTGTCCTGGCGGTCCTGACGCCCTGGTACTCGCCCGCGCCTGTCAGGTGGCGACAACACGACTACCCGGCCAAGAACAGCGGCAGGGTCGAGAAGGATGTCGTCCACGATGCGACGCTCGACCCGGATGACAGAGACAGGGCCGACGCCTTCGGCAACGGCGCCGCGGCACGAGAACTGGCGGCCATCAGGAAGAACAGAGACCAGTTGCCGTGGATGATGAGGGATCCGGACAAGTTCGCCAAGCTGCGCGCCATGTACTCACAGGCCAAAGAGGAGCTGGACCGCCAGGACCCTGACTCCCGAGACGTGGCCTTGGGTTTGGTCGTCGAGCTGGAACTCGCCTTTGAAGCCGTCGGGTTGTCCAAGGATGGAAGCCTCCTGCCGCCGGCCATGAGAGATTTGGCATATCAAGCGGATCGGGAGAACGAGACGGCCAAACAGAAGAGATTGAAGGAATATCTTGACAGACAGCAGCGGGTGCCGACCCAAGTTCGCAGTGATACCCCTGGGCTGTTGACGTTTTAAGACTCCATGTCTACATTTTTCTTCATTGGAAAGCATAGCGGATGGCGTTGGAAGAACTTCTCAGCATTTAGAGGTCGCTGGTAGGAAACATGTTGCATAGGATCTGATTGAAATAATAGAAAGATACCATATATGTATACCCCAATCACGATGGGGCAACTCCCATTTCATGAATTCGTTATTTTCTTTGTAGCAGGCCTCTTTGTTATCTAGACGTCCACGACGGAGTTTCCCTCTGAAGACATCCTCCAGAGCGAAATGACCCTGCACCTCTAGATGCCCGTTCTTTTCTCCTTTTACCACTTGGCCTCCTTGGTCGCTAGGAAAGTCTTCAAGATGGCCACTCTCTTCTCCAACGCGGCAACCCACCTCTCCACAGCCTGTCGCGTGACCTCCGGATCGGTCCCCTGCCCACCGAGCCTCACGACGAAGTCCTTTCTGTACGGGGTGGCGCTCATAGCGGCACTGAAGATGGGCTTGATCAGGAAACTGTGGTGCGGGGCCAGCGTGTTCTTGTAGCTGGTCCGGAAGCTGTCTGCCAACTCCTTGTTGGGCTTCTCCGCCGTGGCCGAGACGGAGGCGTTGCTCGTGAGATCCGCACGCAGCGCTTGCGCGGTGAAGTCGAGTCCGCGGACAAGCCACACCAGACCCTCGGTGGCCTTGTGGGATTTTGACGCCAGCTCTGTCCGGACGAGTTGTTGTAAGGTGGCTGAGCCCGCGTGGGCGGCGGCCTGCTGGTTGCGGACTTTGGTCACGTTGCCCATCATGTCGTTCTTGACTGGGTTGAAGGCCACGGAGCCCAGGAGGTCGAACATGGTGGTGGTCGCCTCTGCGGCGTCGAGGAATTCCGTCGTCGAGATGCCGTCGTCGGCTCCAATGGGGACATCCTCGAAATGCACCTTGTGCGTGTCGAACCAGGTCTTGCCCGCGGGGATTTGAGAAGCAGACATATTGGCAGAATATGGAGGAGAGAGCTCGAATGAAGGAAGGGATCAGCAAGTGAGTGTGCGTGTAGAGTGTCGCAAGGGGAGAGGGAAGGTTCAAACAATAGTGAAGGGCCACGCTGGAGAGTCGTCGAGGGGCGCAGTTTGGTGCCTGCCAATGGGAGTCTGGACTCTGGAGGTGCCAAAGCTCACAAACAAGGCAAACACACCAAACAAGTCGTGCGCGGCACCGTAGTCTGGGTCTCCCGTCTTGACGTCATTTCAACGTTTATTTGGCCCGCAGACACGAAGCTCCCAAGACTTGTGAGGCAAACACTCGATCAGACGTTGTGTTGCGCCTGCGAGGACTAAAAGAGCCAGTCTCCTCAGGCCACGCGCACTATGGCTTTATTCTCAGCATGATTACAACCTCTTCTATAGGAGGAAGATGTCGACATCCAGGGTTATGCCCATTGGCAGCAGGACAAGCGGCCACAACTTCGACGCTCTCGACCCAGACTCCTACACTGCGCACCGGTTGAAACACTCCTCCGACGAGCATCTGCACCTCACGTCGCGTCGGTTCTTCATTGGGCCGATCCCGGAAGGATGGCTGAACAGCAACAGGAAATCCTGGTACAGGAGAAGGATGGAGCTGAGTACATATTCATCGCGGAAGGCCACTTTCCATGCCGCGGCGGATCAAACCGCTCATCACAGGACTTTCACTGGGCTGAATGGGCCGTCCACTGCTGCCAGGATAGGTTTCAGTTTCCCACAGCCCAATGATGCCGATGATGAAGCTTCCGCAGCTGAGGGGTCGACGGAGGCCGATGATCGAGAGGAAGAGGATGAGCTGTACGAAGATGATGATGACGATGATGGCGAGATGTCAGAGACGCGAACCCTGGAGCCTGTTTCGACAAACGAACTACCTCAGATCACGGGAATCGACGAAGAGGTTGAGGAAGGGGGCCCAGCTCCCACGGCTATTCCCGATCAGTCTGATAGGGGCCTAGATGGATCCAGAGATATCCCAGGGTCAAGCGCGAATCGGAGGGCGAAATCTCCTGGGCCTGCTGAGTCGTTCAAGACGGCCCATGAGCACATGCCGGGACTTTCGAAAGTAGGTACGCCCTCGCTCACCCGCCAGCCGTCTGAATACGACACCTACCAGGACTCGAGTGATGGGCAAGGGTTTCAGGCATCTAATAGAGATTCACTCCAGCCATTACTCCCGTCTGGGAATGTGGATTCGAGTTCAAAGACCGAGCTCCTTCCCCCATCAACGAAAAGCACTGCTCCAAAGTCCCTACGGAAGCATGAGCCTGCCCCTGTACAAGATGCAGCGTCATACCAACAACTGCGGCGAACCAACACGGGTGTCAGGTTCAAGGTCACTGAGGTACAACAACGCGGGCAAAGGATTGGAAACAAAGCCTTACGCGCACGAGATCGTGTTGCAAACAAGAAATTGCGCCGAGACACTCTTCGAGAAGGCACTATCGTCAAGATGGAAAGGATGCTCGTGAGAGTGGAGCTGACCATGCAAGGAGTACCTGAAGACTTTGACGAAAACGAGAGCGTGAAGATCGAGTCTAGAGTGCTGGAGAAATGGCGAGAATTCATGGTTGTCGCCCGAAAGAGCAAGAAGCAGGCGGAGGAGGATTTCCGGCTCCAGATCTACAAGACGCGCGTCATACCGGAAATCGATGACGGGAAAACCAAGAAGAAACCGGCGCATGAAATCCGCCTTGATCCCAAGACGACAAGAGTCAATATGTATTCATCGCTGGACAAGACTGTGGTCATCTGGCACCCATACAAAACCGGAACGAGAATATTTGTGATGAGACCAAGCTCAACAGCTCATTCAGTTGAGTGGTACACTTTTCTCAGAGATTCTCTGGGCTGGAAAAGGCAATCCACTCTGACAGTCAATGTGCCTGATCTGGACGTCTCTCTGAAGTTGGACAGGCCTTTTGAGGGGCTTGAGGCTGCTGGTCTCAATGCAGCCGATGAAGAAACTGCAATTGCCCAGGCTGTTGAGGCCGAAAAGGCCGTGGCTGGGAAGATCATCTTTCAATGTATCGAGATGTTGCGGAGCGATCGAGAATGGTCCGATGTCTTGAAAGTCTGGTGCGAAACCACTAAGATGGGACTCGCGTGGAAGAGATATGACAGACTCGAATGGGTCTATGGTGCCAACGAGCAGAAGATGTACGGATCCATGGCAATGCAACGATCCCATGATCTTGAGCTGCGCCCGAAACAGCACTACCCTACCATTTCCCATGGGCGGAAGGGAAAGAGTCACGAGGAGCCACCCCCAATTGAAGGATTCCTGATCCGACTAACTTCTCAGAAAGGTCGGCACCAACGGTTTGGCAAGGCTTTCTTCAAAAGGCTATACTTCACCACGCACAACCAGTTCTTGATGTTTAATCGACCGGCAAAAGCCACACCACCGCATCCTCCTCGACTTGCTACAGTCGGGGGCGGTGATGTTCCTTCCTCGCACGAGATTGTTGAGAAAATGCCGCTGATGTATGAAATCGAGCCTTACAAGCTTGACGACGGTAAGGTCTCGTGGTTATCTTCCGGCAATCAAGAGAACCTGAAGACTCATGATCGCGATGCCCTGGAGGAGGGTCGAAGAAATGTGGCCAACATTCTTGAAGCAGACGGATACATCAACATGTGCAATATTCGCAAAGTCCGCAAGATTAAATGGGGAGCGTCCCCTGCCGACGAAGCCCTTGAGACAGGCTCCAGCTCGGACGTTGATTTTCACCAAGACGTCTCTGATACACTTGGGGAAGATGGAACCACCAAGGAAATCGACGATGACCGCGTTCTGGAGCTACTGTTAGACAATGGATTGGTCGTTCGCCTACAAGCATACTGCAAACAAACTCGTGATGAGTGGATACATCGACTAAAGAAGCTGATTAAATACTGGAAGTTACGACGGGCCAGTGATATGGACATCTTCAAGTCGATCCGCAAGGCCAACCTCGATCAACTCAACGTGGATGAAGAATACGAAGCCATCGTCGGTCAATTTGCAAAGAAGTGGGAGGTCAGCCGAAGCGAGGCCAGCACAGAGCTCTACAACATGTGTGGTATCGCCTCCTGCCGGAGCATCACGCTTTCCGGCCCGTTGTATGTCAAGAGACGGAGACGAGCGACCTTCCATCGCTGCCAGGTTATCTTGAGCGGTGGGAAGTTGCTCGTCTATCAAGCGTCCGTGAGAAAGAGGACCGGCGAGCAAGTCCGACACATCCACCAGGAGAAGCAGTTCGCGGTCGACTTGAAGGACTGCTACGTCTACAGCGGCCTGATCGTCGAGGATGACCTCCTGTATCAAAACAAGACTTTCGACGCCAACCACGCCGGCATGGCCAGTCTGCCGCGTGTCTACCTCGAAGACGGTTGGACCAGCGCCGACGTGGACGTGATGACCTGCTTCGTCGTGTGGATGAACCTGAAAAAGGGCTGGTTCAAGACCGCCGGAGCCGCTGTTGAAGAAAAATCCGCCGCATCTGGCGCCGCCAGAGACGACGCCGGCGGGTCCAAGGGTGGTGGTCGCACCAGGGCGAAACTTCGAAGGGTCGGCCAGCTCGGCGTCCCCGGTCGCGGGATGGTCTTCAAGTGCCGCAGTCGCGCCGAGAGGGACCACTGGGTTCTCAGTGTCGCCAGTGAGATTGAGCGCGTCGTCGAGCAGGAGGTCGAGGAGTTGGGCGAGGAAGGAGAGGTGAGATTCGACAAGTGAATTTCGTCTGTCTGTCCACTTCCATAAAGTGAAGTGAAGAATTGGAGAAGGAATGAAATGTGCGCCTCGGCTTGGGCTGGTTTGGGATTGAAGGAGTTAATACCTAATGAACCTGTATATCATTTGCATTGCATGGGGCATTGCGTTGCGTTGCATGGCACTGCCAAAGCGGTAGTGTATCAAGAGAAGGACGAAGGACTACAGTACAGCACACCACAGCACACCTCGACTTGCATTGAATTGCATTGCCTTGCATTGTATAGCATAGCATAGCGCAGCACAACAAAAAGGGAAACTTGTAATCTTGGCAATGCCATTCGTCACATCCTTGATCTCATGGCCATCGTATAGTATCCTGTCTGAGCAAAGTACTTCATTTCCTTTCGTTTTCATGTTCCTGTCATTCCGTCATATCGTACAATTTCCCAAAAGTCCTCCCTCGTCTATCCAGAATGTCTGACTCAATTCAATCAATTTCATTCGTCCAACAATGTCCAAGACTCATGTTGCGCGCGGCAAGAATTTGAGTGCCTTGCCTCAGTAAATCCCGCCGGCGGCATCGATGAGCATCTGCACCTCGGCTTCCCCTCCGTCGACCTTGCTGGTCAGCCAGCTTATAGCCTTCTCAACCACCATCTCCCAGACATCCTCCTCAGCGGGGATCTTGAGCTTGAGCCAGGCGATCGCCAGCGCCGTGGCGGTGATACTGTCGTCCGAACTGAGGCGCGATTCACGGAACCGTTTGTCTGTGACGCCGAGGAGGTGGAAGAATCTCGGCGACGGCTTCCACGAGCCGTCAAACTGCTGCAGCTCGATCAGGAGGTGCATCTTCTCCGAGGGTGGGAGAGAGGAGATGTCGGCGGCCTTGTTACTGTTGACATCACCTTCGCTGGCGGAAGCATCTGAGTCGTCGCCACAGCCGACATCGCCGCCTCTTTTGCTGGGGCTTGGCGATGGTTTCTTCGGCTTCGTTCGTTTCGGGGCATGCGAACTACCAAAAGACTGCAAGGAATCGAGAGCTGAGAGACCAATTCCAATCAAATTCACGGCATCACGGGTTGCTGGGGGTGGTGCGGATGCTGGCGGAGGGGGAGCTGCTGGTAGATTCAACCCCGAAGGCATGGCGTAACCGACCATGGCATTCCGTGAACGGCTCAAAAGAGGGTTTCCTGCTGCTTTGGGAGAGGAGTTAATAGGTGGGGTTGAGGTAGAAGCGAGAAATGAGAGAGAATCAGCGGAAGTAGAGCCACCGAATCCCGATCTTCCACCAGAGGCATTTCCAAACAGGATCGCTTGGGGTTTGGGTCCAGGCGCAGGCGAATGGGCTGCGAATGAAAACTTACTTAGAGGGGGCTGCGCGGAGCGAACAGACGGGGAGGCCCGTTTCTCTGAATACGCTGGTGCCGTGAATGTCTCATCGGACTGAGAATTCTTGTCCACAGCCACAAATGAGCACCAATTGCCTCCAATTTGAAACAGAACGCCCAGTCGGACGCCCTCACGCTCGACAATGCGATCCCAGTTGCCCTGATGGGTGGATTTCAAGACTTTGTTCTGTGAGTCACGCGCTTCGGTGATCCAGCCGCGGCCTTGTTCGAGTTCGTGTACAGCTTTCCTCGCGGCTAGTTGGTGGATGGTTTCACCAATGCCGACGTCTTGGACGGGTATCTCGAGTTCGAGAGGACCATGGTCACTCGTGCCACGGAGGGTGACTGATTTGAGAGGCCTGCGGGGCGCATCGGGGCCGAGCAGAAGGTAGACGGTGGTGCGATTGAATGGGAACAAGGAGGGAATCTTGTGAGGTGCTTGAATAATGTGAGCAATAGGAATGTCGGGCAGATTGTCATAGCGGCCTGCTGGAGGGTTGGTTGGTTCTTCGGTTGCATTAGCATCGAACAGAGAGATCGGCTTCTTCTCCACTGGCTTGTGAAGATTAGTAACAAGAGACTTGGGGGCGTCTTTGGCGATGGAGTCAATTATTTCGAAATCATCGTCGCCAGCAGCAGGCCCTTCCTCGTCATAAGTGGCTTCCAAGGAGTAGTCGGTTATGTGCGGTGTCAGGGCACCTTTCAGCATGCGCACAACTCGCTTGTCCATCTTTTCATTGTCGTTGACCCACTGAGCGAAGCCGTTCCCTGCTCGTGCGATACCTTCGACCAGAGACGAGGAGGCTCCGTGGCCGATACCGAGCGTGAAGAAACGAGCATTGGATGTGTCGTTAATGAAGTTGAACACCTCGTCTTGGTTCCAGATCTCGCCATCGGTAAGAAGCATGACCTCTAGGGGAAGATCTTTGTAGCGGCCTTCGACGGTTGCTTTGATAGGGCGAAGCATCTCGGTACCTCCAAAGTTTGCCGAGAAGGATTCGACATGCTGAAGCGCACGTTGCAAGCTCGACTGGTCGTAGGTCTTGCTCTTTGGGAAGAGGAATTGGTGTCTTGATCCGAATGAGCAGATGTTGAACTTGACACCCAGGGGCAATGACTTCAAGAAGACTTTCATAGCGGTCACGACGAGCTCAATCTTGCCGCCCATGCTACCACTTCGGTCCACGATGAAGACGATCTCAGGGGAAATGTTAGGAAGATTGAACTTGGGGACAAGTGTGGTCATTAGGGCGCGCTGGTTAGGAATCGTAGGGTGGGCCTCGAGGAAAGCTCGTGGAGTTTCGGTGCCTTTGGCGAGAACCACCACGACGAAATCCTGGTTGAGCTCGGTTGTTCCAAGTGTGAGGGTCGCCGAGGCATAATTGTTGTTAAACGAATCCTCGTCCATAGTAGACGTGCGACCTATTGTGACCGCGATAGGATGGCTGGGGGATTGCAGCCCACGGACAGCAGAACCCTCGTCAAGAGTGACATCAATCGAAATCGAAATGCGGCCTTTTTTGGTCTGGGTGCTAGCGGACTCGCTCAAAACAGAACCATAGCGAGGGGCAATGATGGTGGGGATGGTAAACCGCGAGCCATCAGTTTCCGCATCGTGCTTGAGCTCGCCGATGTAGATGATTTCGACGAGGACTTTCTCATTTGGCGGGACATTCCCTATCGAGGTTGTGAAGACATCCGAGGCTTCTGGTAGTTGTTCAAGCAGGCCTGCTGTTTCTTCCCGCGCAACAGCTTCTTTGTATTCGATCTTGGCCTGATTTCTCTCCTTGACGCGACCCACGATGGTCTTGGAGCCAATAGTGCACGTAAAGCCGACAACACTGACACCATCATAGAGCGGGAATGTGTACTGGACTTCTTCGAGCTTTGCGCCTTCAGTATTGACGAAGGTCTGTTTCAAGGTTGTCCGGGATGTGGTTGCCAGGATGTTGGTGTGAGATGACAAGTCGACTTGCGGCAGATATTTCCGTGAAGGGTAGTTTGAGTCGGGGCCTGTATAGGGGAACCAGCAGCCAGACAGGCGATTTTGGTTGTATGAACTCCCAGACATTATTGCAGGATTCTTCCTTGCGAATGTAAAGGGTGGAAAAGTTTGAAGATTGATAGAGATTATAGAGGAGGAAGGCAAAGTGTAGAAGGGGAGGATGAAGGGTTTAAATACCCCGTGACAGCAGTGTCACGACTCACCAGGCAGCCGTAAGGCAGACAGGAACAGAGCCAGGTTTACCGGCGAATCAGCTTGGGCACAGTGGCTTCAATGATCATGCCTGGGCCACGTTATCAAGCTTCCCTTCAGCCTCCACAAGACCAGCGCTTGGCAGCAGTTTCGCAGCAGCCTGTAAATGCGGAGTGAGGGAAGATTGGTTGCGATGTTGGTGGTCTTTTCGTAGTTGCAGGTGGCTGCTCGGCCTCAGCCTCGTATGTCGAGTTTGGTCCAATCACAGCCTCGCACCAAGCTGCCACACAGCCTTGCCTGATTGGCCACTTTGGAGTCGGAGAGTTGTTGATCCAGTAGGACGAGGCAGCCTGCTAAATCCAGAGAGAACTTATGACTCCAAGTCCAGCAGTGACCAGTCGACGCTCGGCCCAATCTCCCACAGCCACAGCCACACCACAACCCCCAAAAGTCCCGACATCAAAGCTTCACACAACCTCAAACCAAAAGCGCGGTTCAAAGCTTCGGACATTTCGCGAGAGTGTATCAGTCCAATGCCAACTCGAGATAGATCGTGTCGAGTCTGTTCGCAGAATCGGTCAGCCACGGTCCACAACGAACACTCTGTCTGCCTGGACAAGGCGCCTACACTCGACCCTTCTTGAATCCTACTCCTTTTAATCTTCCCACCTCCTCAAACCCCCGTTTTTGGTACCAGTCTCGGAGCTCCAGTCCCTGTTCAGGAGTAGTGTCGTCCACTGCCATGATGACCATGACTTTCCTCACGGGAGATGCCACCGGGTTGTCGTCATGGCCGACCTCCTTTGTCAGGTGTTGGGTTGTACGAAGAATCTCCAAGAGCTGTTTGATCATCTGCCCACCAATGCCTTTGCCGGTGTGGTCGGGATGGCAGAACAGGCTGATCTCCACCGTGTGGCCGTAGCCCAGCATGAAGCCCCGAAATGCAGATGCATATGAATAGCCCACAACCTGATTTTCCTCATCAACGGCGACAAGGTAAGGAAGGTTGCGGGAGGTGCTCTCCTGGAACCGAGAAGCGATGTAGTTCGGTGGAGGCTTCTGGACAAGAAATGAGACGATCGTATGTAGCACATAGTATTCGAATATGGCTCGGACCTGAGGGAGGTCGTCTGGGGTGGCAGGACGGACCGCCACAGCCATGTCGAAGTCACGGCCAAGCTGGCGATCTGAGAACAAAGGATGTCACGATTGTCGACCTCACAGAAAGGGATTCGCGTCTTTGTCAGTCACGGGTTTGTTGGCTGAAAAGGCAGCGAAGATTTGCGGCGTCACAATGCAGGCAGCGCAGCAGATGAACGCAGGCAGCGTCCCCCGCAATTCACTTCTTTTCGTCTGACGGCCACTATTTAATTCCCGTTATATTCCCGTCTTCGACTCTCTCGCTCTCACATTCTCACATCGCAACCTCACATTCCTCTCAACCTCTCAGTTTCTCATCGCTGCTCACAACAACCCTCTGTTCGCCTTCATCACAAAATACTCCTTTTGTGAATGTTTGCAAGAACTCTGTTGCGCACCATGCCATCTCAGTTCAAGTCCGTCAAGGACATTCCGTCCATCGGAGACCTGTACCGCTCCAAAGCCATCACACCAGCTACCGGCGCCGATCTACCAGCCCCGAATCAACAGTACAACGAGAAGATCTGTACCATTCAAGCAGATATCACCAAACTTCAGGTCGATGCCATCGTCAATGCAGCCAACAGTGGTCTTCGCGGAGGTGCGGGTGTTGATGGTGCTATTCAGCGAGCCGCCGGCCCTGGTTTGTTGAAGGAATGTGCGACCTTGAATGGCTGCGAGACTGGTTCGGCCAAGATCACTGAGGCGTACAACCTTCCATCAAAAAAGGTCATCCATGCTGTCGGTCCCATTTTTCGCAATCTCCAACAGTCTGAGCCTCTTCTTCGAGGGTGTTACCGCAAATCTCTCAGCCTCGCCGTCGAAAACGAGTGCAAGACCATTGCCTTCCCCGCCATTTCCACCGGTGTTTATGGCTATCCTAGCGGAGATGCGGCGCGAGCAGCTCTCAGAGAAGTCTATGCCTTCCTCAAGACACCCGAAGGTCAGAAACTTGACAAGGTCATCTTCTGCAATTTCATGGACAAGGATGTCGATGCATATGCCGAGTTGCTCCCGTACGTGTGCTCCAGGCTCTCTTTTTGAGTCAACTGCTAACCTTTTCCGACCCGACCTAGGACTGTATTCCCGCCAACCGAGAACGATCTGACAGAATCCCGTAAGTCTGCGTTCCCCGAGGAGGAGGAAAAGGTTTCCCAGGAAGATTTGCCAACACACAAGCAGACCCGCCCGAGGGCAATTCACAATGCCTCTAAAGAAAATGATTCCACTCTGTCACGCGCGCCAGGGCTCAAGACCTACGCCGACATCGTGGGATACAGCGGTGCTGTTTTGGACTTGAGAGAGCAGCCCGAGGAAAGAGCCGCCGACATTAATGATGGACCCTTCACCATGAAGAAGAACGCCAACGATACTTATGTGGTGCAGTTTTACGAATCTGACAGTCAGGTCTCTGGAGACGGAAAGGAAAATGTCGCCGGAGAAAGAAAGCAGAAGGTCACTGAACTCCCAAGTCTATCTCCTAGAGATTCTGTCTTCTGGATGGATGAGAATGACACGTGCGAGCACAATCTCTACGAAAAGGACAACGGCACCGATACGCACGGTCTATGGCCATCCGGGGCCTTGATCTGCATATGCGGCGAGAAGATCATCCAAGCACGTGGGACCGGGCTGCCTATCGTCGGACGTGGCGGTTTCAATCGGCGCTATTAGGTTCAGGGGAGTTCTTCACTCGATCTTGAGACTTCTCATTGATACTGCAGTTCAGTCACACATGTGGCATACACGTCGGGTCGAGGTGCCAAAACAAGCAGCAAAATCGTCGACAGCACCAGTGGACAGCCCCCATACTGGCTTCTTTTGTGCGACAAATCCCGTTTGCTCTAAATGTATCTTGAGCACATACATCGGGTTTTCACCCCAGCTTGGATTCAGTGATCCATGCATTGCGTGCCTTTGTCTAGGCTCAGGGCTGCCAGACAGGTTCCTTAGATAAACACAAACAAAGCCAAAGTTCCCCCCAAAGTTCCAAGTTCTTCCCTTTAATATTAGCTACCTGGTACACACAACCTTGTACTGTTGCCCTTGCATTTTTCCCCTTTCCATCCTTACCACACGCTGCTCCGCTCGACTGGGGTCAGCGCAGCCAATAGAAAATGATTGTATATGATGTCCAGTACGTTGTCAACTGGCAATTGCATACGCTGCTGCATGCCCCTTGACTCATGCCAGAGGCACCGTACCTTTTCCGGCTCTCAGCAGAACGGAAGAATGGATTTCTAGCAGGTTAACATTCCTTTCTAGACGTTTAAAAGATTGAAACTTTGCTGGTTGTGTACAAAGGGCTAACTTAGAACAGTTGGCTCGCATCAAGCGAAACAAATTGCCCGTCATCTCGAAAGGGTTTCTTTGTCTCCTACTTCGCCTTTCCCAAACCTCTCTCCCTCCCCAGCCGACGGATTTCCTCGCATACACTCTCCGTCACTTCGTCTGTGCGGGCAGAACCTCCCAGGTCCTTCGTCTTGACGCCTGTGTCGAGAACATTCTCAACGGCCTCCATGAGCACAGCGGCAGCGGTGTCCTGGCCCAGCCACTTGACCATCTCGGCGCAGGTCCAGAAGGTGCCGACCGGGTTTGCGACGCCCTGTCCCGCAATGTCCCAGGCGGAGCCGTGAATGGGCTCGAACATGCTGGGCGACTTGCGCGACGGGTCGAGGTTGCTGGTC
Organism: Exophiala alcalophila; assembly: GCA_001599775.1. Lineage (NCBI taxonomy): Eukaryota > Fungi > Ascomycota > Eurotiomycetes > Chaetothyriales > Herpotrichiellaceae > Exophiala > Exophiala alcalophila. Next base: position 5,288,765 of record BCHY01000001.1, read on the forward strand.
GGGGCGATGCCGATGGAGCCGGCCAGGGCGGCGGCCAGGTCGGAGAGGATGTCGGCGTGCAGGTTCGTGGCGACGACGGTGTCGATGGACTCTGGGGACAGCGTCATGCGGCAGGTCATGGCGTCGACGAGCATCTTGTCCGCGGTGACGTCCGGGTAGTCCTTTGCCACGAGCGCGTTGACTTCGTCCCAGAGGACCATGCCGTTGCGCTGGGCGTTGGATTTTGTCACAAAAGTGAGGCGCTTGCGCGGGCGAGAGCGCGCCGTCTCGTACGCGAACCGCAGAAGCCTCTCCGCCCCGACGCGCGTGAACAGGCTCACCTCGGTGCCGACCTCCCAGGGCTGGCCGACGTGGCTGCGGCCGCCGTGGCCCGCGTACTCGCCCTCGCTGTTCTCGCGGATGATGACCCAGTCGAGCTTGTCGGCGTTGGCCCGGCTGCCCTGGCACGACGACAGCGGCGACGTGACACCTCGCAGGATCCGCGTCGGCCGCACGTTCGCGTACTGCTGCAGCGGCTGGCAGATGGCCAGGCGTAGGCCCCAGAGCGAGACGTGGTCCGGCACGCGCTGGTCGCCCACCGCGCCGAACAGGATCGCATGGAACGAACGCAGCTCGTCCAGTCCGCCTTCTGGGATGTATCGCCCCGTGCGCAGGTACGTGTCGCTCGACCAATCGAAGTGCGTGAAGTCGAACGAGAAGCTGGAGAAGGTCGATGCCAGTGTCTCCAGTACTCGGATCCCCGCTGAGATCACCTCGGGTCCGATCCCATCCGCGGGGATCGAGGCAATGCGGTATGTCGTTGTCGACGGCGGAGGCGCCACCGGCTGGTCGGCGGAGATTGAGCCCATTGTTCGGTGCTTGGTATCCGGTACCTAGGTATTGATGCTATGTGTAAGGAGTATCAAGTTGATCGGTGTTGAATCGGCGATACGTCAATAAGTCTGCACCGGTGAGATATGTGCTTGAGTACTTTGTGTTTAATGCTACAAAGCAGAAAGATACAAGCCCCATCAAACCAGAGATCACTGGAGATCCCTCGTTCTATATAAGAAAACGAATCGTCAGTGTTGCGGGGAAGAAAGACGTCGTCGAGGGATCATCGGCCTCGTCGCCGGTTTCTCCGTGTCGGCCAATTTATTCCCCGATGACGCGGCGGATAAAAGTTATGACGGCATATTGATCGCCCTTTGAATTTCTCTGTCTCTCCATTGACTGGGAGGAAATAAATGCAATTCTTGTACTGTTCACACTCTCGTTTGAAGAGAGCAGTAATCAGAGAAGTTGTCTATGTTGCAGGCATTCAGTCCCAGATGACTTTCTTCAACTCTTGACGTCGTGAAACCGCCTGCTGCAAAGGAGTGCTCATGGATCATTTCCATGATTTGGGAACTGATGAAATCTTAACGCTTCATATCGACATGAAGACACTCTGAAGAGAAGAACACATGCCACATTCAAGCTCCTGGTAAGTGACAGAGCAGAGCCTTTTGCTCCTACTCCTACTCCAAGGCCGCGACCCATTCTTCGGCTGGCAGAACTCGCCCCTGTTTGGCGAAGATGCCCATCAAGACATCGTGGACCTCTTCCTCGCGATCCATGCACAGATCCTCCAACACGATGATCTTGTAATCCAGATCCGCACCCGCCCGCACGGTAGCGAGCACGGCGCCACTGGTGCTCAGGCCCGCGACAACCACCGTCTCGACGGCCAGGCTGCGAAGGACCAAGTCGAGATCCGTGGCGTGGAAAGCCGAGACGCGCCGTTTGGTGAGTTGGATGTCGCCTGCCTCGGGCGCGACTGCGGCATGGACCTGCGTCGAGGCGTCGCCGGCGATGAAGACACCGGAGCCCTTGACGCGCGCGAACGTGTCGTTGCTGTCGGACACCTCTGGGTATCCCGGTCGGAAGCCCGTGGTCACGTAGATGATCTTGTGGCCGGCCGCGCGTGTCGAGGTGATTGTGCGGGCCAGCCGGTCGAGGTATGCCTCGTTGTGCTCGAGCATCCCGACCACGCCGTTTTGAATGTCGAGGACCAGGAGGGCGGTCGTGCCCATTTTTGAGAAAAGACGGCGGAGGATTGGGGGCTGGGACTTTTTGCTCCGAGTATGGAGATTGAACGATGGAGGTTATTTTTTTGTTAGCAATTGGAGAATCAAATGAAGAATCAATGAATTGAGACAGTGAGTGAGCTGAGGTTGGCTTCTTTCATGTTCATGTTCGACTACATCTCCGGCCCGGTTGATCGACGACGATTGGTTGCCGCCCCCGGTACCGGGCCTGTTTTGAAGCTGTCATGCCTGGAGATCATAGGCGAAGGGGCCGGTTTGAACGATCAGATCCCTTATCAGGGAGAGGTAAATCTTTTCATACTTCACATGTTTATGATGGCGAGCAGGAGGTTCCGGCGCGTCTATAGGTTTGGCTCCAGAGGGTGGGTGGCAGGACGAGAAACGACCAAGGCAGCACACAGGGAGGTTGATGGATTTTAAAGCACCATATGCTTTATGCGTGTGACTGAACTCCATAAGCAGAGACGGATCAGTGGAGATTAGTATTTGCAGGAGTGCTCTGGAATCGCGGCTGGAACAAAGATAGCCAGCCATCTGTGTTTGAACTCGGCGGCCCGACACGCGGACATCTCCAGCTGGCCGCGGTGAACTGCTGAAACGGTCGTCACCGTCATCTCTCGGCCCACGCCCTGGCACATCGGATGTATCCCGACCACTACAAGTACCAGCAGATAAGAATAATATCATCACTCGGATTCCCATTCAAGAGCCAACACGCTGTTCAGTCTCTGCTCATCGATCACCTCTGCTAAAGATGTCCGGAAAATCGAGAGTGCTGCTGGTGGGCAGCGGGGGAATCGGCACCATGGCCGCGGTGAGCCTCGAGCAGGGCGGGCTTGCCTCTGTCAGCGCGGTGTTGAGATCCAACTACTCGATGGTGCGCGAGAAAGGCTTCACGATCGATTCCTGCGACCACGGCAAACTCGAGGGTTGGCGACCGACAGAGGTGCTGAACAGGATTCCCAATCTGTCCTCTTCGGACTCCGGAATGGCACCCTTTGATTACATCATCTGCACGACCAAGAACATCCCAGACGTGCCTCCGACCGTGGTCGATCTGATCAGACCAGCTGTGACGCCGGGCCACTCGGTAATTGTCCTGATCCAGAACGGATTGAACATCGAGAAGCCCCTGCTCCAGGCTTTCCCGGACAACGTCTGTCTGTCCGGGGTGTCGCTGATGGGAGCCGACGAACTCAGCTCGGGACACATCCTACAAAACGACGTCGACCGGCTGTACATTGGGCCCTTCCTGTCGGAGACGCTGGACAAGCAGAAACAAATTGCGGCGGCCGAGGAATTTGTGCGAATCTACTCGGCATCGGGAAAAGTGCAGTGTTCATACCAAGCCGACGTGGTCTTCGTGCGGTGGAGAAAGCTCATGTACAACGCCGTCTGGAACCCGATCTGCGCGCTGACGGAGATGGACACCACCCGGCTTCGTCTGGCGTCGGCGGACGACGACCAGGCCAGTCCGCTCAACCTGCTGGTGCGGCCGGCCATGAACGAGATCCGTGCCGCTGCAAAGGCTGCCGCCAACGTGGAATTACCAGAGGAGTTGGTCGAGGCGATGGTAGAGTGCGATCCCCTCGAGATCTTTGGCGTGCCCAGTATGATGCAGGATCGACGGAAGCAGAGATTCATTGAGTACGAGAACATCCTGGGCGAGTCTCTGAGAGAAGGGGAGAAGGCCGGGGCGGCCATGCCCACGATTCGGTGCCTGTATGGCCTTTGCAAGGCAGTGCAATGGCGGACTATGGAATTGAATGGGCTGGTAGATGCGCAGAAGATGATGGAGGCCAGGAAGGCGGCCTCATCGTGAGCATGAGCATGATAATGACCGTAATCAATCACATGAGGTACAGCCAATGAGGGAAAGCAGAGGTCTGTCCTTTCTGGACCATATGCCAGCCCGCAAAGATATGTTTACGAATCTTACTGTCGTGTAACATGTCATCTTTCACACACTCAACGTGACTTTGGGCCTAAAGCATGTTTCTGCCCCCTACTGTACCTTACGAGTAGGTACTCCGTAGATCTCAAGGGATAATCTGCCTTATCAGCTCAGGGGTGGAGAGGACAAGGACGGAACAAGTGGATTTGATTGCAGGGGAGCCGAGCCCTAACCTTGTGGGTTGACAGCGGCCTCGCGTCGCGGAGGCGTTGAGGAGGGGGAATGGGGAACGTGGCCAACCTTTTGCAACGGTCTTGCAGATAAGGCGTGAGCGAAGGGTGCACTGCACGGCTATGGATGGCCATGATGGAGCGATCTCACGTAACCAGCTTTTTGTGTGTTTTTGTTTGGCTTAGGTGGCTGATGTCCTCTGCAGGCAATGTCCAGATATCCCTTGGAGTCTTGTGAGTAGGAGTTTCGGAGGTTGAGAGTGTACATACTGTAGACAGAAGTGTGGGGGTTCAGGAGGATGGCAGGGACGGAGATACGTATGTATTCTCACACATTTGAGTCTAGACGCGAAGTGGAACGGAGAACGGAGGATCATTGTTCCGTAGGGACGAGACTGCCGTCCCTCTGAAATGAGAGCCTGGATGGAGCCTGGAGGATGTCGCAGAGCATGGTCCGACTCCCGGCTTCCGAAGGCTGAGCATATAATCCGAACACTTGCACAAACAGTTGGCTCGCTCTCGCTCTGCTCTGAGACCGTCAGAACAGCTGAACCGAAAAGTGGCGCGAGTTTGTCGAAAATATCCTTTAGGCTTCCTTCACCTGAGGCGTCACCGTCACCGTCACGAATAATAGGGGAGAAACATCGGCAGCGACAGCCTGGCAGGGCCCTAGGAACTAAGTAAGTTCATGGCAGGGGCAGTCTCTCCGGGCTTGTCCAATGGTAATCTCGTTATCTCAAAGTAAGCCTTTTGCTAGCGCGACCTGAGCCTAGTACGCGTTGATTGCATGCAGCCGCCCCACCGGTAAGGACCGTGCGTGCATGATGCGCCACCTGCGATCTTCCAGGTGACAGGAGCGACAGCCGACGACGGGTCTAAGCCTGGAGGCAAGGAAGGAGCCAGGATCGGGAGCAGGGGCCGCGGCCCACCATTATTGGCTTACCTGATACTTTTGTACTACGTACGAGTACGTACTGCTGGGAGCGTCCGGACTGCTAGGGATGCTCAATCCAGGTCGAGAAGCGACATTGTGGTCCATGCCCTCATCGTCAGGAATCAGGACCCATCTTGTTCCATTTTGCAGCGCCTGCCGTCCAGTCACGACTCACAACTGTCTGCCACTGTCCAGCCCCGGCTCATGCCTATCGCCCCCCTAGCCACCAACTACTACGACCAGGTGCCGTGTCCCAAGAAAAGGTACGAGAGCCTGAGGTACCATGTCCCGTGTCCCTGGGACGTAGCACTGCCAGTGCCATGGTTCTTCCTCTGGCACCAGCAGCATGGACATTGGACACTCGTACTTGCTGAGGGTCCGAACGTGGACCTCCCCCAGCGGCGGCATAGAGTATTGACTTTGACACTGATCAGCGAGCTTGCGCATGGCAAAATTCCAGTTCAGTTCCCCTGCTCAAAAGGAACTCATTTCAGCTCCTTCTCCCTTCCCTCGCTTCGCCCACGCTGCCTGCCCCCCAAGGTGCAGCCATCCATCATGTCGATTTCCTCTCTCTCTGTTGGTCTTATCAGTGTTTGCTGAATTCTCGTGGCGTGTTCAGGCGCCTTTTTTCCTTCTCCTCCGCTATATCAATCCTGTGCGCTCGCTGCCCGCCGGCCTCCCTCCTCCCACCGTTCCACCACACCCTCTACTCGCCTGGCTCCATGCCCTTCTCACTTCCCCGGGCATTGAGCCCCGTCCGGCTCTTTGTCATTTTCCTAGTACTCTTCTGCCTCCTCTTCTTCCGGACCTATTACCTACCCTCACCCAGCGGTGACTCTTCCTATGGCATCTCCTCGGTCGCAAATTCCTGGTGGCCAGGCAGCTCCAGTTCCGGCGCGGACGACTTGAGTCTCGATGTCGACCTGGACCATGCGCTCTCCGAGTCAGAGCAGGAAGACGAGTTTGCAGACCCTCTAACGCTCTTCCCCGACCACTCGACTACCCACTCTTCCCAGAGTTCGCCGACTCCGTCGTCCAAGTCGGCGTCCTCATCCTCGCACAAGGGCTCCCCGACATCCTCTGCAGAGTCCTCTACCTCCGACGACCACCATTCTACATCTGACGTGCCACTATGCCGCCAACTCCCGGGAGCCGACAAAGTGGTGGTCATGGTCAAGACGGGCGCGAGTGAGGTGCTGGCCCGCATCCCCGGCCTCCTTCTCACTTTCCAGGAATGCATACCCAACTTTATGGTCTTCTCCGACATGGAGCAGGACCTGGGCGACTACCATATCTATGATGCCCTAGATGAGATTGGGGATGAGTGGAAAGAAAAACACGAGGACTTTAACTTCTACAGAGACCTCCAGGACAATTTTGCCGCCCACGGCGATGTGAGCCGCCTGGACGCTTCCAAGGCATGGAATTTGGACAAGTGGAAGAACATCCCCATGCTTCACAAAGCGTACACGAAATATCCCGACGCCGATTGGTTTGTCACCATCGACGCTGACACTTATCTGGGGTGGACGAATCTTCTTCTCTTGCTCAAGCAACTGGACCCGAACGAGCCCCTGTACGCAGGGTGTATCTACTGGCACGCCGATACAGCCTTCGCCCAGGGCGGGACCGGCTACCTGTTGTCCCGCAAAGCCGTGCAGAAATTTGAGGATATTCGCGACTCCAAGACCAACGATTGGGAGAAGGAGACTTCAACCTCCTGCTGTGGCGACGTGATGCTTTCAGTCGCAATGGGTCATGCTGGGGTCTCGGTCAGCGGTGCCTGGCCCATGTTCCAGGTCGACCCACCTTCTGGCCTGGAGTGGTGGTCCGACGATTACTGGTGCCGGCCAACCATTACCTGGCATCATTCACGCCCTTACGAGATTGAAAGCCTCTGGCAATTCGAGAAAGAATGGATTAACGAGACCTGGGATGACGCACATCCAGGCTCCAAGCCATACCTGTTTAAGGACCTTTTCGAATCCTTTATCCAGCCACATCTGGAAGAGTATAGAGCAGATTGGGACAATCTCAGTGCCAACAAGGAATATATGAAACCGCTCTACGGCGACGACGATGAAATTGAAGGGAAAAAGATCAACGAGGAGCAAAATAAGGAGTTAGAGGAGAAATGGGAAAAGTACAAGGAGAACGAGCAAAAGTCCACCGAAGGGTTCGACGACTGCCAAGCGCTGTGCAAAGAAGACGAGGAATGCTACCAGTGGAGCTGGAAGCCCGGTATTTGCAGATTGCACCATTCGATCCGTTTGGGCAACGCCGCATCCGCCAAGCTCGAAGTCGTCTCGGGATGGATGCCGGACCGCATCGAAGAATTCAAGAAGAAGCGGCAAGAGTGCAAAGAGCTCAATTGGAAAATTGGTTGATTCCCATGCGCCGACCCCGAGCGCTGCTACAAATCGCCATGACATACCATCACATTCCCTTCGCCGAGCACGGCTCAATGGAGCCGCAGGACTCGCCGCCAGCACCCTTGGTTGTCGAGCAAAAGCTCGCACTAGCAGACAAGATGGCCGTGTCCTGGCATCCCGCCATCCATGACCGCGACAAGTTCTGCACATGTATGAAAACAGTGCACCCAGACTGGGGTACATACAGTATAGGATTAGGAAAGGATGCTGGTTGGCAACGATGAAACCGTTGACCTTCGCAACAGACGATTGGTACAACGATTGATCACGCTAGAGAAAAACGTTGGTTTGGAAGAGCCTGGACGGAAATCTTCTTGCCATTTCTCAAAAAAATTCCTGTGCGATAAGAGGAGGATAACATTGTGCTTTCTGGGAGGCCTGGTGCAACTGGAATGATGGGTTTTCTGAAGTGGCAGATGTACAGGAGCGTGTTTGGGAGGGTCTGGGCCGGCGACAGGTTGGTTCAGTTTTCAGATTGCAGTTAGGATACCCGGTCATGTTCGGCGAGATGATTTACATAATTGATCATGGTTTGAAATGCACCATTCCCACGCAAGCATCCTCTACAGTAAATGGGAAAGTGAACTTGGTGCCAGGTGGTGGTCCAGCCTTGCCAACCAGATATGGCCGGATTATGAGCTCTCTCCTTTTGGAACTTGGGATTTACAGTATGTATTTTTCTCCTCCAATATACAGTGAAATTCTTCCGTGAGGTAGCCTCTATGCCTCATGCTGAGACATGAGCTGTTGAAAGAGCAACTCATGGGTGTGAATTCCACACGCTTCACATCCTGCCCAAGTCCCCGAGTCACCTCAAGTTGATTGGAAACATTCAAGTCACATAGGACCAGACAAAGGGACTCCTCGTGAGGCACTGCAGACAAAGGTTAGTTTCCACGTCCCAAGAAACGGGACGAGGTGAACAGACCAGCGATCAAGGGGAGACAAAGGGGCAGACGACGACGATCCTTTGACCTTGTCTGTGCGAGATTTGGTCCCTTTCTTCCCGTGACGGGTACCGAACCAGTCAGTGACAGAAAAATAAACAAATCTACATTGTCTAAGGTAAGGTAGGTCGATAGGAATGGGATTGGATTGGGTACATTCACGCATTGATAAACCACCTTTATGGTTCATTTCTATATATGTGCAATCCCTCGCTACCTTACCTACTTGTCCCTTACCTGACCATCGTCGACTCGACTTCAAATTCCCTCATTCTTGGATAGACACATTCTGACTAACCCTTCACAGACACCACACCAACACCCGACAAAAACAACACACATCTGTTCCTGTTCCTGTTTCTGTTTCAGGACTCGAAGAAGAAAAAATGGGTTCCTCCAAGTTTACCTCCACTCCTACCTCTTCTGGCACCACTGGCACCACTGGCACCTCGGCGACTAGATCATCGTCGACTTCGACTTCGTCTTCGTCAGCTCAGAATGCGTATGCAAGCCACTCGTCGCTCGGATACACTCAGACCGTCGGGTCGTCTGCATCCGGGGTTCGACGGAATGCTGTCTCTGGCTCTGGTTCTGGCTCTAGCACTGGATCTTCTTCGGATGCGGATGCGAGACGCTAGAAGCTAGGTTGAACAGTGTGTGGACTTGTCACTCGAGACTGGACTCGAGTCAACTTCAGATCCTCAATGCTTCAAGCATGGAATGAATGGTGAGTGAGTGCAAGGCTAAGGGGGAAATCAAGACTTGAGTGAGTGGATGATAGAGAACGTGGAGTTGGGAAAGTTGGGAGCCAGATAGATCAGATCAGATCACCAGGACGGCGAGTAAGTGCACAAATTGATTTCTCTATCTTGGTCTGATCTGATCTGATCTGGCCTGGTTTCTGGTTATGGTCGAGAGAGATAAATTGTGCGAGAAGAAAAGAGTCTTCTCTTCTCGAGACTCAACATCAAACAATACCGAAAAACAAAAAAAGGGATTTGTTGCTGATTAGGTAAATCAGGTAATCGAAATGAGATGAATTGATTGAGCATCTTTGATAATAGTATTTCTCGATTGACGTTTATATTTGGTCTTGACCATTAGACTTTTCCTCTTCCGCTATTTATTGACTGTGTTGAGATTCTGTACAGGGGCGCCGAATAAAAGGAATTGTCAATCACCTTGTGTACACCGCCGTTGTATATGTACAGTAGAGAGTTCTGGAAGATACACACCCAGGGGGGCCCTCGTCGCAAATCACAGTCGTCTCCATTTCAGTTGAGAGGCATTCAACGCGTGCTTTCTACAGAAGTCACACCTGTATCCTCGTGCTTCAAAAGCCACTGCTCATTCCCGAAATCTTCAAGACCCGTTTGCGAGTCTCGCTGGTCTCTAATGGCCCAGGCCATCTCGCGCGCTCGGAGAACGCAGTCATTCACGCCGGGAGATCCTTGCCACCAAGGACCGGCGACCTTGAGTCGCCCTTGGTACAGTTTCTGGAGAGACTGATGGATCGTTGCCATGTCTTGAGGATATCCCACGGGGTATTGAGGGATGCAGTTGCGGTTGAGTCTGGCCTTTGCGATCTTCGGGGTCTCAGATATGTTGAGGTGTCTTTGCAGGAGTGTCTGGGTCATTTGGATTGCCTCCTCTTCGCTGGGTAGGTCGCTCGAGGCCCATCCATTCCACCAATGCCCGCCTATCATGACGGTGAGTTTGGTACCGGGCGCCGTATCTTGGCCTTCTGGTTCTTGCTTCTGCCAATTGGCCAAAGCCTCCTGGAGTTGAGGGTTGTCCGTCGGAGTTGTTTCCTCCTGGGCCGGACTTTCGCCGTCACTTTCCGCTCCCTGCTGCGCATCCTCCAATAATTTGTTGATTCGGAAGGGTTTGCGGACCATAGAGCCAGGACGCCCTGAGGACTCGGAACTGAAGATCACTCCGAGTGCGCGCTCTGGGTTTTCTTCCAAGGGCACCGATCGTGGGAGAAGGTACCCAAACCCTCTGATTGATGGGTCGATCAGGTCAGGATTGCTGTAATACAGGTTGACGACCATGACATTCACGGAAGCGTTGCTGTGCTCACAGGCCGAGATTGCTTGAGAGTCCGCCGGCAATCCTTTCGCTTTGGTCGCGCTGGTCAAGAAGTCCTTTAACAGGTCTGGGCTTAACGATGAAACCACGTAATCATAATCCGACGTGCTCACGCCTGTGGAGGCGTTGCTGGTAACCGAGACTTTCTTCGTGTCTTGCTGGAATACGACATCCTCGACCGTGGCTGATTTCAGAATCGTGATGTTCGGGTTCTGCCGGAGATCATTCTCCAGCGAGGCAGTAAGCTGGGCCAGGCCACGTCGAAACGTGTAAACGCTGGTCTTTTGAAACATAGTCAGGTCGAGGAATCGCTGCTGAAGCTGACCAACATCCAACTTTTCTTCTTCCCGCCTCCTCCTCAGTTCGACTCGAGCCGACTTCAGTGGCGTAATCTTGTATCGGTTGATGAGCAGAGAGAGGCGCTCCAAAATAACTCCAGCTTCATTCTCGCGGTCTCTTGTTTCGAGGTACCACCCCAGCGGCTGTAAGGTCCGAGCACTGAGATTGTAGATGTCTCCGGCATAGATTCCGTGGCCCAGAGCGGACACAATGTTGTCTGTGATGTGTTTCCCAAACCTTCGTGACAAAAAATCTCCAAGAGATTCATCCTGCACGCCAGGATCTCGGAGTGGCACCCAGGGCTCTTTTCTCAGACCTTGCAAGAAACCTTCGTAGATCGGCTCAGTCGCGAAGCTGTATGCTGTGCGGAGCAACTCGGACAAGACTGATCCATCAGATGGGGGACCCGGCATTCGGACGAGGTGATCGGGATAGTACAGGTAGCGGTTGGTGGAGGCCGGGCTTTCTTTGGATATTGCAACGACATCGTCAATGAGATCGAGCTCCGAGATCTTATTGTGAAGAAGTTAGCAACGTCAGGCAGAAAGAAGGAGGGACAGAATGCGAACGAACCATATCGACCATAGACAGTGCCGCCGCGTTCTGTAATGCTGATCGCAACGTTCGAGGGCCCCATTCGAAGACAATCTCGCCGTTGTCCACAGGAATCACTTCCGAGTCAACCCATCCTCCGAGCCGTTCGCTCTTTTCCAATATTGTGATTTTTGCATCGGGCAGTTGGCGACTCAGTTGCCAGGCCGTTGCCAGGCCGGTGATGCCGCCGCCCAGTACGGCGATCTCTTTGGCATGAGGATTGGGAGGGGGAATTTGAAGCTCGGCATCGAAGGAAGAGTCGGGGCCATTGTAATTGCCGGAGGTGGCACTGAAGCTGCGGACGAGGTGGGCTCGCCTGACGCGAGGCGGCACAATGCAACTCACATGCTTGTACAGTGCATTACGACCAACCACGCGCATCTCCAGCGGACCTACACCGAGAGGTGCATGCGCAAGGGAGGTGTAGGAGATTGCGGAGGAGAGCTCGTCGGACTGAGAAAGGTACAGACGAGGCGATGGCTTTGGGTCTTCTAGAAGAAATGTATCTATGGAGAATGGCGGACGGAATCTTTCGTTGTTCGGATCACCTGCCCGAAGGTAAAGCGCGGGTCTCCGCCCTCCTTCCGCTCTCCACCCGCCGCCCGAGCCCCGTGATGGAGGATCTGCATACTCCCCATCTTAATTAGACCAGCTTGTTCACACGTATGAGGGCAGAGGGCAAGCTCGCTGATTTGTTCGACCAGGGAGACTCGATCGCGTCTCAGCCTCATAGCCCGCCCGAGACTGGTCCCGTGCGGCGGCGTGCACAGTTGCTGGCTGTTCGGCTCGGGTCGAAACCTCGATTCAGGCATTGTTGCCCTGGTTCTTGAGTTCAGTATCCCGGCGACTGGATCGAATACTGGACCAGATGCTTATGGGTGTCTTTAAAGAATAACAAGGTCTCAGGTTGACTGGTCAGGCGTCGGATGCAGCTAACTCGTTCACTGGCTCACAACCATCTGCCAGCAACTCGGGCCCGTCGTATCCCAGCTTCTTCAAGTCGCGGAGAAGTTCACCTTCCTTGCCGATCTTTATGAGTTGGTCCGGTGACAACTTCTCCCCGGCGGCCCGCTTCTCTCGCAGATCTCGAACCGCCCGCAACTTCTTCAGCTGGTTGCGAATTTTTTTCTGGTTGTCCATCTCGTCATCGGCGGCAGGCTCATTGACTGCGAGTTTGGCAGGGGTTCGCCAGTTTTCTTTGGTCTTCTCAAGGTCGCAAATTTCCGTCCTCTGCAAGGCTGAGGTCAACCCTTCGTCTCCGTCTTCGATCGACCCTTCTGCCGTCGTCTTTTTGCGCGCAGCCTCCCGGCGTTTCGCATTTTTGCTCTTTGTGACAGTCTCCTCCTTCTGCGATGGAACATGGTCGGCTCCGGGAACGCCGCCCTGCCCTCTATTTTTCCATGCCTCGGCACTGCGATTTTTGTACGTCTCAATGTCTTCCGGAGGCCGGTATCCAGGCCTCACCCTGATCTCTTTTCTCGTAGACCCATCGGCGCGCTTGGACGCTGGAATGTATGAGGATCCGTCTGCATTGGTTTCGATGCCAGCCTTGCTGGGTTTGGAGCTGCTCGAAAGTTGACTCGCCATGGCTGATCGGAACAAAGTGCATTCGTCTTGTATCAAATGTTCAAGGTCAGCATAGCTGAGTGACGGTGTGTTCGACAGGGTGGAGAGGAACGCAGTCGAGGCCGCTGCCAACTACAAGTTCGGGCGCGGCAGACTGCGCTGTGAGGAATTGCCGACCTTTGGTAGCGCTCAATCCATGGCAGATGTCTTGAACATGGAATGTTTATCTCGCTCGGCGGCCCATCGTGAAGCGACCGACGCTGTAGACACTGCAGTCCGAGTACGCAAAAGCAGCACGCGCAAGACTCCCAAAAGGGACCATATCTTGGCGGCTCATCTGAGCCTCTGTTCACATTAACGGAAGGTATGCCGAGGCGATAAGATTCAAGATCCTTGGATGCCTCAGCCTTGTCGGCGCTTCTATCCGTGAACATCGGCCGAAGCATCATGGTCTGCGAACCTGGAATCAGTGGACCCTATTCCGCACCCGATTGTGAAGCCACCACGAATCCCGACGGCGCCAACCCCGACAGAAGGAGATCTCGTTGGCGACAACTGTTAGATAGCGTCATACCGGGCCCCCAAAGCCTATTCCTATTGAGCAAAGAACGCTTGGAGTTGGACAAACCGTAGGCCCACCTCGACGGCCATACGAGCAATGAGGCCTATATCCAAATGAAGACTCTTGCTTTCTCAGCCTCGTCGAGACAAGGCTGAGCCAGCACCACAAGCGGCCTAGCTGTTCGCTTCCAGCTGGAGCTCGGTCATTCCTGCTGCAGGAAGCTAGCTCCCACAGGCTTAGTTTTGTCGTGCTGCTTTAGTTTCGGCCCGGCTTGTTCCTGTTGCTTTCTAACCCGTCGCCCAATATGGAGTTTGCACACCGCATCCCGTTCCTCAAAACTAGCCAGGGTGCCCACGTACGTGCGGAACGAACGTGCGGTCTTGATATCAACGCAATCATCCTCAAAGTACAATGACTGGTGTTCCACGCCACCACGGGCGCGATAATTGCCGCATGAGCGCGTCAAATGCTTCCTTTTTGGGGAGAAACACGAAAGCAACGCAGACCGGTGGGTGAATGGACAGCTGCACGCAAGATCTGACGAAATCGAGCCGGTTTCCTGAAAACCTACCGGCTCTCTCAAGTCTCGGCAGATGTTTCAGCATGGATTGTTATAACCTGATGAATCCGACGGCCGAGTCCGTGCTGTTGGAGACGGTGGCTCATGGTTGTTGATTCCAGCGAGCGACGCATGGACAATATAACTTTCACATTCGTGCCTGCGCCCTCACAAGGTAGCTCCCAGCGAGAACGGGAGCTGCATCAGGCCGTTGCAAAGTCGCATGCCGCCAGGCGGTCACACAGATGGCGAAAGCAGGTGCGAGATGCTCCAGAAGACGGAAACCGCAAGCGTCAGGGTGCTGGTACGGAGGCCGAGAATCCAACGACCGGTGAAGCGGCTTTGAGCCAGCGATCCCTTTCACCAAGCATTGTATTGATCCTGCAAAAAGGCAACTCCGACCCATTTGCGGCGCTGGCAGTCCCCATCACTCCTCGGGTCAACCAGATTTTGACGTTCTTCAAGCATGGTTACCTCCCCATGATCTACCCGGCATTCATGGGCTCGGAGGATGCCATCAGACAAATCGAGGCCTTACAGCACCAGGAATATCGCGATGGGGTGCTGGCACTTCGTCTTGAATGCAGCGCTAGAGCTCTTCTCTTGATAAACGTGGCATTTATGATCAGAACCAAGGCTAAAGCAGATTTGAAGAATGAGGCGCTCCTACTGAAACACCAAAGCATCAAGGCTCTTCGTCAGGAGTTAGCCAAAGACAGCGACTGCCCTCAGCTTGTCCTTGATAGCGTCTCCATGCTGTTTCGAGCGGCTCTGATTGCCGGCGATCTGGACGAAGCAGCGCTTCATGCCAACACCTTGAAGAAACTGCTCGAGGTCAAGTTTGAGACGGACGGTGCGATCGATCTTGGCTTCCTCTTGCGGGTTCTCTATCAGAATAAGCAGCTTTCGGTATTCCGTTTCTCGTTCTCAATCTTTGACGTCGAGACCTGGGTTCCGAAAGTGCTCTCGGCGTATCTCGACCCGGTGAAGGCATACCTGGAGCCTCATATCCAGATAATGCTCCCAAGGATCGATCCGGGCATTTCTGCAGAGCCACTTCGAACGTTGTTCCTCCAGATGTTCGTCGGTGACTATTTGCTGGATTTACCTGCCGACTCTCATCTTGGCGAACAACTGTTCTCGCTGGTACAGGTCTGGATACAGATCTCAGGCACCGTGCTGCACAGCCGTCTCATTGACTTTATTCTGAGGTCTGAAGAGCAACATCATCTTGATTTCGATCCAGCCAAGGAGCTGCCGCTGCCAGACGCGGATCGGAACTTTTACTGGCAGACGCAACGAGTCCTTGCTCTCACGTTCTTGATCATGTTCGAGTTCAATCGGACCAATCTGGAGTCTGTCCAAACCGTCTTTACCAATGTTTCACCCTTCCTCGCTCGACTTAAGTCTGCACTGATGCTCTCCGTGCATGTTGCAAAGCTTGCAACCACCGGTGGCAATGACTCTGAGACCCGCCGAAAGAACCTTGACAACGCTTACCTGTGGGCTTTGTGTATAGGCAGTTGGATAGAGAAAAGACACCGTCCTGTAACTGACAGTGTTCCCAGGGGGGATCGGGACGAGGGCTCGTGGTGGTTCACTTCGAGTCTTCCGCAGCATGCAAGGCAGATGGGCGTGAAAGACTGGTCTGAAGTGCGTGCCATCTTGATGGGATTTTACACCGTTGATTCATACCTGGCGGGCCTTGGTGAGCTGGTTACCGAAATCTTGAGGCAACCCGAGATTGCTACTGAATCAGGTACAAGCTCCATTGAGGCCACCAGTTAGTTGTTGTGTACACGGTCGGCGGTTGCAGGATGTTCTTGACCAGGTCTTTAGAATTTGTCAACATCGAGTCTTCACAAGTATGTTTCTGCATTCGAGAATGATGAACCTGAATCTTCAATTCAGCAACGACGTTGGGTGAACTGGCGACGCTGCGTTGCCGCTTTTTCTGGGTTTGCCTAAAGAAGACTAGGGCAACTGAAGAAGGCCAATCTTGCCCTGCATGTTCAAGATGACCATAAAGCGGCCGTATATGCATCCGAAACGGCTGGGCTCGTGCTTGGCGTGGATGTTCTGCTGGCCGAGCTCCAGCTCGAAAGTTCATCCATCTTGAATTGACCAAAGACACAATTCAGGCATCTTGTCGCACTCACTCCTCTAATACTTGCCTGGTTGGTCCGTTCCGATACATCTGCCCAAGATGCCGATCATTGTAAGTATCGCCCGACGCATAATGCGACACGTCCGGAAGCTCACAGTCGCTTGCAGTCACGGATCTCCTCCGCCATTTTCGAGTAAACTCCTCTCCAGCGCACCTGTCACAGCCCTTGCTCACAGTTACAGTGGCGTCATGCGCAAAAACGCTTCCTTCCTTACCGCCGTGTTCGCTGGCGCCTTCGCTTTCGAAATGTGAGCTTCCTGCGCGAGTTGAATACGAGATCAAGAGACTGATTACCATTGCAGAGGATTTGAAGGAGTCACGAACTCAATGTGGGACAACTGGAACAAAGGCGTAGGTGACCCTGTCTTGAAACCCCTTGCTCCGGACACTAAATTGTTGGAATAGCGACAATGGAAAGATATCAAGCAGCGATACATGACCGCAGCCGAAGATGAGGATGACGAGTGAACATGCCCAGGCTGAAAGCATGGTGTTGCAGGGCGAAAGGGACAGAATAAGGCTCCGGAAAAAGAGATATCCTGTTGATGGGAACCCCGAATTCCCTTGTACATAACTACGAAGAACGAAATGTACCGACTTTCGACCCATTTTACTGGCCCTCCAAGCTCCAACCCCCCGTGCTGTTGCGTCGATCGAATGCTGGGAGCACCTTCAACCGGCTCGAGCAAAAGCCCACTGAGAAACAGGTTGTCACTGAATACTATTATGGAATCGACACCGGGCAGGGGCGAAATCATGTGAACGAGGAGCGACGAGGGGGATAACAGCTCTCCTCTTTCCCCGCAAGTTAATATTACAAGGGCTTGTGACAAGAAGGAGAAAGGAACTCGAGCCCAATGGCATACGATGCCTGTTTCGCGCTTCCTCCGTCTTTCGAATATACACCCGACACCTGCCGAGACTTTCCAGACTCGCGGCAGCCCTTTTAGATTAAAACGCCGAAGATCGCACCTGGCCCTAGTATAGCATGGCCACAATTGCAAAGGGAGGACAGACTGGCTTGAGATGAAGGAGAGTAGATAAACATCGACTGTTTCGTTATGACCATTCCCTGGCACCGAGTTGTTAGTACCGCGCCCTTCTCCAGGCTTTCCACGTGCCATTGGCGGCGGCGGCAACGTCAGGGCGTCAAAGCGGCGTGAATTTGAATTTCCATGCGCCTTCGTCATCCTATTCACTCTCTGATCTTCAGAACGCATTTGTCTATGCCTCCTCCTCTAATTGTATCGAATCTTTCGAGTTCAATCTCGTTGCTCCGACACATCGACGCTCCATTCGAAGGCACCGACTCCTTCAGGGGGCATCCCAACTCCAAAGCCAGGGTCGATCGTTCGCTGTCAACAAAGGAGCAGAATCTCCAGCAGACCAGCGATTCAAACCCACCGAGCGAGAGACACCCCGTTATCTCACACCCCCCTCCCGAACCATTTCAAACTTGAATTGTTCTGGTTAACCCTCGAACCGCCTTCCGCCCTCGCTCCCTCGCAGAGTCTGCACCGCTGCGATTCCAAATGTGGACCGAATATCGTCCGATAACCTCAACATGAGACCGCCGGCTTCCGCGCTGGATCGCCAACTCTCTCGGGCCTTATGCGACCATCCACGCCAACACGGCTATCGCTACACTACTGCCGCGAGAGACAACCTCTTAGAAATCCTTTTTCGATCCTTGACGAACGACCGCCCAGACTATCTTTTCGAGCTCTTCCCAAATGGCTTCCCCACGTCCTACAAGTTACAAGACGCACAAGGGGTACAAGAGAACGCGGAGTATACTGCTGCTGCTAAGGGTCATCCGTGTGGGCATATTTTCAAACCCGGAGAGGCGAATTATCACTGCAGCACCTGCACAGATGACAACACTGCCGTTTTGTGCTCGCGCTGCTTCAACGCGAGTGATCATGAAGGACATCAGTACAGCATAGGCATTAGCGCAGGAAACAGTGGTTGCTGCGATTGTGGCGACGATGAGGCCTGGAAGAGACCTGTCAAATGTGCCATCCACACGGCCAGTGATGACTGGACGACCACAGACGAGCATGTCTCTCCACTGCCGACAGATTTGCAGGAATCCCTTCGCATTACTGTGAGCAGAGTTCTGGACTACTTCTGCGACATCATATCCTGCTCCCCCGAAAATCTTCGCCTACCAAAGACCGTGGACTCTGTCTCACAAGACGAGGTCAGGAGCCGGCTCTCTGCAGAACACTATGTGTCGGGAGACGAGATTGAAACGAACCCGGAGTACTGCTTGATAATCTGGAATGATGAAAAGCACACCGTCCGTGAAGTGCTGTCCCAAGTAGCAAGAGCATGCCGCGAGCGCGAGCGATTTGGTCTGGCCAAAGCTGAAGAGGCCAATGACACTGGGAGGAGTGTGATCAGACATTCTCGTGATCTCAAAGAGCTCACCAGGATGGCCAAGATTATTGAGGAAATCAAAGTCACTGTCACCATTCGATCCTCGAGAGATACATTCAGAGAATACATGTGCGGTACCATCGTTGAGTGGCTTGCCGATGTCGCCGGCTGCAGTATCGCAGGAGATACCCACATCCTGCGACGTATCATTTGTGAAGAAATGCTCCAAGTGTGGCGTGTCGGCAGTGAGGCCTGGAATGCGAAAGTCGGGAGGGAAGACCTTGATGATCACGGAGATGAGGATGATCAAGAGTTCAGGAGGAGGGCTAGGCTGAGATTTTTCGACCCCATTCACGTTGCGATGCAAAGAGCGGTGGCCGTGGAGCTCGTGGATGAAGAGGTCTTTAGCGAGGACGAAAACGATCCAGTCGAACCCGACGATGACGAAGAAGACGATGACGAACCTGTTGACGAGGATGCTGATCGGGAAATGAACGACTTCATTCTCAGAGCCACGGTTTTTGATGACACTGATCCCGAAAATTCTTTGATCGAACATTCCGTCGACCCAGAAGCTACGGACGATGCGGAAGAGATGGATACGGACGGCGATGGCGATGGTGACGGCGATTTCCTCGATGTGACAGAAAGAATGGAGATGGATGGCCCGTCACCTCCTCCGCCGAACCTTACTCCAACTCAAGCCGTTGGTGATCCTGCAAACGAGGTCGACTTGGCCGAAGGGGTTTCCCCAGCTGGTCCAGACAGTAACGCCAACTATCTCAACATACCGCGAACACCTGCAGCCAATGTTCGGACTAACCGACTGCGCTCGATGACCCCGAACCATTGGAAATTACCCCCTGCCGCTCAGTCCGGACAAAACTCCAGCTTTCCTGTGTTTGAGGACCTCACGAAAAACATCCGTGTCGATTCCATGGTTCTGTTCGATCTCCGCTTGTGGAAACTGGTGAGAACGAACATCCGAGATCTGTTCATCAGCACCTTAGTAAACATCCCTCAGTTCAAGCGCATCCTTGGGTTACGGTTTTCGGGCCTCTACACAACTTTGGCACAGCTATATCTCGTTGCCGATAGGGAGCCGGATCACTCCATCATCAATCTGTCGTTGCAGCTTCTGACAACACCTTCGATAACGGAGGAAGTCATCGTCCGTGGGAATTTCCTCACCAATTTGATGGCCATTCTTTACACCTTCCTGACTACCAGACAAGTGGGCTTTCCCAAGGATCTCGATCCCGGAGCCACGCTCGGATTCGATGCTGGGTCGGTCGCGAATCGCCGACTCTATCATTTCTTCTCCGACTTGAGATACTTCCTCGGGTCTCCGTTCGTGCAAGCCAAAGTCCGCAGCGAGCCTCAATACCTGTTCCAATACCTCGATCTTGCGAAGCTTTCTCAAGGCATTTGCCCTAACATCAGAGCAATTGGAGAACACGTCGAGTATGAAACGGACGCTTGGATCAGTGCATCTCTTCTAACTCGCGACATCAACAAGCTCTGCCGGCAGTTTGCAGAGGCATACTATGTCCCAAGAGGTAGTAGTCCATCTGCGTTCAGGGCAACCCATGAAGCAATCTCCCATGCTGCGGTGATCGCAATAATCAACTCGGTCGGCCTCGAACGTGTACGTTTCGAACAGGCCGAGATCAAGGAGCCTGTACGATTTCATACTATCGGACCATTCGGCGACGCTTCATCACGCACCGTCTACAACGTGGTTGACTTTGTTCCGGAAAAAGGACCACTGAGCTTCCATCATCCGCTTCACTACACACTTTCTTGGCTGCTTGAATGCGGGAAGGATTCAAAACAATCCATCCTATCTCTTCGAGAGGCCGCAGAGAAGTTCTTGTCGCATCTTCCCGACACACCTTTAAAGGCTCGGGATGCTACCTTGAAGGTTGCCCTCAACACGGCCGATGATGCTCTCCTTGCCATGTTTGATTTCCCACTCCGCGTCTGCGCCTGGCTCGCTCAGATGAGAGCAAATCTGTGGGTTCGCAACGGCATGAGTCTTCGACATCAAATGGTGCAATACAAGAGTGTCGCTCATCGTGACGTTGGCCACCATCGGGATCTCTTCCTTCTGCAAACGGCACTTGTAACTTGTGATCCAAGCCGAGTTCTCGCCTCAATGATTGATCGATTCGCCCTTTCAGACTGGATCCAGAGCGGATTCGTCTCTCTTGAGATCTGCGAGGATGTCCAAATGTTGGACCTCGCAGAAGATTTCATGTATCTCTTGATCAATCTGCTCTCTGACCGCGATGCATTGATCTCGGATCGAGAAGATCTCGAGTCACAGAAGATGACTCTCCGAAAAGAAATTGCGCACATCCTTTGTTTCAAGCCGCTATCCTATTCGGATCTCTATTCGCGCTTGACCGAACGTGCACAGGATCACGAGCATTTGCCGGATGTCCTTGATCAGATGACCAGGTTTCGTGCTCCTGAAGGATTGCACGATTCTGGCCTTTTCGAGCTCAAGGAAGAATACCTCCAAGAGTTGGACCCATACAACTCCCATTTCAACAAAAACCAAAGAGACGAGGCTGAGAACGTCTACAAGCAATGGATGGCAAAGGGTGGTAAGAAGTCACCAGAGGACATTGTGTTGGAGCCTAAGCTGCATCCAATTCCCTGCGAAGCTTACTCCAGTCTCTGTGCTGTTGTGAACACCCCTCTCTTCGCCGAAGTCATCCACAAATCCCTCCTCTACGTTGCTCAAGATTACAAGCTCAAGGCCGGAGTATCCGCAACTCGCGTCGAGGCTTTCCTCCACATTGTTATGCAGCTTGCGATGATCGCTACGTTGGAGGACCGGCCTGCAGAACATGAAAATGAACAGCCTTCATTCGTCCGCAATGCCATCAACTTGCAGCTAAGTTCGCATGGTGATGATTCAACGTCAACCATCATTGAATTACTGTCGAAAATATGGCTGATGGAGGAGTTCAGTTCTTGTCGTGGTAAAATCAGACACGTTCTACGGCTCTTCAATCAAAAGTGGCCTCAGCAATTCACCATTGCCGCACAGAACCTCGATCTCCCTTCGGGTCGGTTCGATACCGCGTCGCCTGCCATTCTTGAAAGCGAAATCGAAGCCAAGAAGAAACAGGCCATGGAACGAAAAGCCAGAGTCATGGCACAGTTCCAGCAGCAACAACAAAACTTCATGGACAAGCAGGGCGTCATGGACTGGGGAGATGAAGACCTGGATTTGCCGGATGAAGAACTGCCAAAGTCTACCGAGACTCGACACTGGAAGTACCCTTCTGGATTATGCATTCAGTGTCGAGAGGACACATCGGACTCTAGACTGTATGGCACTTTTGCCATGGTCAGTGATGCCCATGTGCTTCGACAAACAGACAGCACTGACCAGGACTTTGTCGCCGAACTATTCGCGGTCCCCGAGAGTCTGGATCGGTCGCTGGAGAACATTCGACCCTTTGGGGTGGCTGGATGGAACCATCAACAACTCAAACGTCTCAACGCTGACGGCTTGGAGACGACCGTTGACTTCCAAGGCTTGGGCAAGGGATGGCCCAAGAACAGCACCACAAAGGGCCAAGTCTCCACCAGCTGTGGCCATATCATGCACTTTACCTGTTTCGAGAACTATTACCAGTCTATCACGAGGAGACACGCACAACAGGTTGCACGAAACCATCCCGAGAGGATCCTTCTGAAAGAATTCGTTTGCCCACTCTGCAAAGCACTCGCGAATACGTTCCTCCCAATCATCTGGAAACACTCTGAGCAGTCATATCCTGGATCGTTGAACGTCTCGCAAGAGTTCGACACGTTCATGGATAATGAGCTCGCGCTCTTGGACGGTAGTTCCATGTCAAATGAGGGAGACGTATTTGATACACGGGCGTCACAAATGTACTCTCAGACGCTTGCGACATTCTCAAACAGCTCACTTACGCCAGCTGTTGCTCGATGGCAGGCCGGTGACCTCACGATCAGTCCCACGAGTCAGGCTTGGGCAGAGAGTCCTGAACTTGCAGCTTTTGCGGAGCTGTCAAGCATCTACGGTCGCCTTCGGGAGACCCTCACCATCGTCTCCCGAACGGATCAGACGGCTCCTCCTCAGCAAGACTTGCAGTTGAACCACTATCAGCAACTCGTCACTTCATTGGCCAATACCATTTCATCTGTCGAGATTGGCCATCGAGGACGGGATGCGGAGTTTGGAACGTCTCTACTGACCAGCGTGCCTGAACAAACTCTTAGTCATCTGCAGACCATGTCTTCGACATTGCGGGCCTACGCAGCGACCGGAGCATTGACCGTTCGAGGCTCTGTGGAGAGTCAGTACAAGGAGCTCTACGACCAACTCGAACTCCAGTTAGCCGGTCGCTCAGCGCAGGAGGCCGGTCGGGACACGACAGAAATTCTGCAGCCTCTGCTCTGCACGGATGCTTTCCAATTCCTGGTCCAGAGCACCATGGTGCTCGGCCCGATCCGAAATCTGGAACTGCGACATATCCTGCAGCTGAGTCTGACCTTGGAGCTCTTGCGAGCGGTCTTGGTGTTTGTCTTTGATTACAAAGTATTCTTGCAAGCCCATGAGCGGTTGTCGCATAGCCAAATCCCCAACGCTATACCCGCCACTCTCGAGTCAGAACAGGTACGCAGTATCGAGAGCGTTGTCACTTGGATCGATCGGGAACTCCAACAACGCAACATTGGCTTGGGCGAAAAGAGTGCGAATTTCCGTGACATGCTGCAGAGGAGGTCGGCCAGTGAAGCTGCGGCACTGTTCAAGCTCTGCAAGGTGTATGCTCTTGCATTCCTTCGGAAGTCAGCCCTCTTTTTCCACGTGGCCCATGGTATTGACTTCCCCAACACTGCCGGGTCCGAGGCGAGCTTGCCAGAGCTAGATCGCCTTCTGCACCTGTTCCAGCTGCCAGAGATCAGCGAGATCCTCACGCAGTTCGGCGAGTACTCTGGGCGCAACTCCCTGAAAGAATGTGCAGCATTGTGGCTTGGGGATTTCATCCGGCACGAGACGGCCAGAGCTCAGTTGGATCAAGAGTCGGCCGCGTCCGTCCCATCTCTGGGGATGAAACTCTTACATCCAGCACCCCTCGAATTGATTGGGCTCCCCAAGTACTTTGACGTGCTGATGGAGGAATCCCAGCATCGAAAATGTCCCACGACCGGCAAAGAGGTTTCAGACCCGGCACTGTGTCTGTTCTGTGGCGAGATATTTTGCTCCCAGACCGTTTGTTGTCTGACCAAGGACATGCGCGGGGGATGCAACATACACCTGGAGAAATGTTCCAGCCCGATTGGCATGTTTCTCTTCATCCGAAAGTGCCACGTTGCGTTGCTGCATGTGGTGAAAGACCCGAAAATGATTGATCTTGATCGAGAGAGCGGTCGCCGAGGAAGTCATGGAATGCCACGCGGATCGCCAACGCTGAGCCACGGATCCTTCTTCCCTGCTCCATACTTGACGAAGCATGGCGAGACGGACTCTGGACTGCGGTCCAAGCACCAGTTGATCCTCAACCAGAAGCGATACGACAGGCTATTAAGAGATACTTGGTTGATGACCAATGGGAGTGTGTGGAGCACGATCGCGCGCAAACTGGAGAGCGAGGTCAATGCTGGCGGCTGGGAGACGTTGTAGGTACAAGACGGTGCAGCACATAAGGGTTGGCCTATTTCCCTGTACGATATTGAACATGCAGGCGAGAGCTAGATAGAGTCATGAGACTTACGAACTACTGAGCACCGCCTCACCAAGGATATCACGTCTTCTTCCTGTATCCGTACATGGTAGACATAAATGATCGCTTCTGATCTCTAATCGACTGGCGGCGACAAGGCTGACAAGGCTGCGGCTTGGCCGGGGCAGCCTCGCGACGTGATTGGCCGGCGTCGGCGCTTACAGGGACATCACATCTGCGTCTCACCAGTTCCTCACGCGTTTCACATTCATCACCCGTCTCCAATGGCAGTATCACACTCTTCTCCTGTCCACTGCTCGACCACAAATCTGGCCTTCACAGCCCGCGCCCAGAGACAATGCACTCACCCTTCACGCTCTTCGACATGGCGCCGGACCAAGAGCAAGGGCTGTGCAGGCGCCCACCGCAGCCAACATAAGGCGAGCTCTCCTCTCCATGCCGTGAATACGGCTGCTCGCATCTCTCTCATCTTCTACATCCCGTCAGAGTCAGTCCCGGTGATATCTCTTTCTGCCCTCGATCGACCCTGTATACCAGTGTACTTGGGAATTCCGCAGCAGACAAAGGCATTAAGAACACACTTTGTATTCTCGTGGCACGCGGCGACGCCATGACTCTGCAATCTTCTCGGCCATTGTCCCACTTTGTCTTTCTTCTTTTGACTCTCAGCTCCCTCGATGTTGCGCTGGTGCTCGCGCAGAATGGAGATGGAGGCGCCGCCCAGGGCGTCCAGCCTGGGGATATTGGGTCGACCCCGACGACTGCTGGAGATGCCGGTGCACAGGGCCCCGACACCGGCTCAGTCAATTTAAGCCGTGGCGCAACCATCGCCATCTCAGTGGTCGTGAGTCTGGTGGTGATTATCGGGAGTGAGTCCTGCTCTGAAGCAAATCATATGCGTTGTTGGCGTGCTAAACGATCGCGCTTGCAGTCACCACCATGGTCTTGTTCTACCTCGCAAAGAAGAGACAGTGGAAAGTCCGTGAGAGTATCCGAAGATCCGCTCGAAAGGTTGGCAACGTCGTAAAGGCGGTTGCAACACCGATCACGCCCAAGAGAATGACCTTTTCTTCGAGTGAGAAGAGAAAGATCGTTGGTGATCAACCAAAGACCGAGTCCCAAAAGAGAGAAAACAACAGCCGAAAGGACCGGGACCGTGATCTTGAAAAGGGTTTCGCAAAGTCCGCGGTCAAGGTGGAGAGAACCACCGCTGATTCGGAGGACGAGGCTGCTCGAAAGCAAGACTCGAGGAAGCCTAGACCCCCTCCAGTCAACATCCCCGGATCGTCATTCGAGATTGACAGCCCGAAGACACCGATGTGGAAGAAAGTGTTTGGGCGATGATGGCAACATTATGAGACCGATCACTTGCCTAGTACTGTCTGCCCTACCCGCTCCTCGTGGGCGAAATCGATACATCAGAGACAAACGACCCGGCAAGAAACTGCGCTCATGATGGCACGATTTTAGGGGCTGGAACCTCTGTGACGATGACGAACTCTCAGAATGATGATCGTTTGTACGGATTACAACGTCGGCGCTGGGGGATACTGGACACTCGCGGGGGCAGGTGGAGAGATGTACATTGATACCCAAGTTTCTATCATTGGGATTGGGGGAGTCTACTATCCGGTGTAACATTCACCTATCATGTATACATAGTAGGATGAACTGCTCGTAAATAGAATGATCCCTGGCGAATGATCAAATGGCCCAACTGGCAACTGGCAACTGGCAACAAGGCGGCACTGACGAGGCTGAGGCGGCCGCCGCCGCGAAACTCCCGATGATTACAAAGCCAGCTTTGGGCGTCGCATCGTCAAGGCCTTTTATCCTTCAAACTCTACACATCCCGCTTCCATCACTTGTCTCCTGCTGCAGCACTCCAGCTACGTCGGGTCCTTGTTTGTCAGCTAGGAACACACACACAATGGCATCAGATACTCGATTGAGCCATGTTGATGTTCCCTGTTGGGGAATGAAGCCGGGCATTCTCGCTTCGGAGCCATACAACTCTCCCCGGACTTCGGTCGGCGCTGACAAAGTCACACAGCGCAACGTGGGACACCAAGCACAGCATTCGCCCAGTTGGGCATTGTGCCATAAGGCTGTCTTGTTAGGGGTATGAGGTATCCCAAGATACAAATACCAGTATCGACACCTTTTCATTCACCGTGGACTGAACATCTCTTCTGAACATCTAACATCTTCCGTCTTCCAGGAAACACCTCACCATGCTCGAAATCGTGGTCCACCGAGAGAACGGCGTAGTCTCATCTGAGGCCCGCAAGGTTCATATTCCGTAAGGCTTCGTCTGCAGACCTCGAAGCTGCGTGGATCTCCTGCTGACCCGCAACAAAGGGAGCCTGCTGAGAATGAAATCCTCATCAAAGTCATTGCAACAGACTCAAACCCCAAGGACTGGAAGGCGAGAATTGCCAATCATGTTGGCCTGATCCCTGCTAATGACCAGAATCCAGGGAGCTGCTCGTATGACCATCAATCAGGGCGACGACATATCCGGTATCATCGCGAAGGTCGGGGCGGATGTGTATGACTTCAAACCGGGCGATCGAGTCGCAGCCTTCCATCGAATGTTCGCCGCGTCCGGGTCCTACGCCGAATATGCCATTGCCCCTGCGACGACGACCTTCCACCTGCCTCCTAACATCTCCTTCGAAGCCGGCGCCACCCTTCCTCTGGCGAGCATGACAGCTGCGCTGGCGCTATACCAGCATCTGGGACTGCCAGCGCCGTGGAATCCCGTTCCCAAGGGTCAGAAACTACCAGTTCTGATCTATGGAGGCGCATCAGCCGTGGGAGCATTCGCTCTGAAGTTTGCCAAACTGAGCAACCTCAGCCCCATCATCACCGTGGCCGGGTCAGGCGCCGAGTTCGTCGACTCCCTCAAAGCCGCAGACTATATCGTCGACTACAGGAAGGGCAATGTGGTGGGCGAGATCCAAAAGATCCTCGAGGCTGAACAGGTGAAGCTGCTCCACGCCTTCGACGCAATCTTTCAACACCACAGCTGGGAACACATCACGGAGGTCCTCGACAAGGAGGGCCCTGCGCCCGGGAAAATCAATTCGGTCAGTCTGCCTGAACCGACGATGCCGCAGTGGCCCGAAGGAATCGAGTTCAGTCGCGTCTTTGTGTCCTCGGCGTACGGTGCTGCCCATGATTTTCGCAGCGAGGAAGAAGCCGCGCACGACCGCGACTTTGCCTACGTCTTTTACAGGTGTGTTTGTGTCTCTCTTTGAAGTTTGCTGCAGGATCCGTGTGCGTGGCGAGTGTCGTGACTTGCGAAACTAATTCTGTGCTTCATACGTCGTCTAGGTACATGACCTTGCTCCTGAGCGAGGGCAAGTTCGTCCCACATCCCTACGAGGTGCAGCCTGGCGGTCTGATGGCTGTGGAAAAGGGCGTGCAGGCCCTGTTTGACAATAAGGTCTCGTCTAAGAAGCTGGTTTATAGAATTGCGGATACGCCGAACCTGGAGGAATATCAGTAGATGAACGAAGAAGATGGGATGATGAGACTCACAGTCGTTGGGAGTGCATCGAGAATTAGTTTGATATCGCAGGTAAAGAAGGACCAGATGTTCACAAGTTGGAAGGAGCGATCGAGATGCGAAGGTGGAGGACGAGGTGTTGCACCTGTTTCCTCTTACACCCTTTCCACTTCCTTCTCTCTCACTACTCGCTCTCTCACTA